>JAZDUA010000045.1:2425000-3625000 GCA_038098605.1 Gryllus longicercus | reverse complement strand
AATCTACTTCCTGATACCGCCACAGCCACTGTTGGCGGAAGGATGGGCGACGAAAGGGACACGCGGAGAAGAAAGGAGAGAGGAGAGAAAGAGAGGAGAAAAAGAGAGGAGAGGAAGAGAGGAGAGAAAGAGAGGAGAGAAAGAGAGGAAGAGAAAGAGAGGAGAGAAAGAGAGGAGAGAAAGAGAGGAGAGAGGAGAGAAAGAGAGGAGAGAAAGAGAGGAGAGTAAGAGAGGAGAGAATGAGAGGAGAGAACGAGAAGAGATGAGAGGAGAGATAAGAGGAAAGAGGAGAGAAAGAGAAAAACAGACCAATCAGATATCTCCCATAAGCGGGGCACCGCCTCAGCCGAAGCAAGCTTTATGCTCTCGACCAGACCCCCGGCATGTGTGGCAGTGTAGTGCATGCTAGTATGTGTGTAAATAACGGGTAACGTAGAACAAGCAACGGGAAAGAAAGATCGTTCGAGGTCCGTGGCCCGTTTGGTACGATACATCTCCGGCATTCACCTGATTTTGATCGGAAAAACCACAGAAAACTACCGATTAGAGAAGCTAGCCTATAGAATTCTCAATTAGACAGCGGCGGAGTTCGTCCTAGCCACATTCAGCGAGAGTCGAAAATCCTGCCATCGTCGGGACTCGAACCCTTGACTTCCCTGTCAGAGGCACCGCAGTGACATCAGTTGACACCCTGAGCCACCCCTCCCGGTCTAGCGGCCTCGCAAACGCCGTCAACCGTCGGACGTAGGCCATGGAAATGCCGTCAACCGTCGGACGTAGGCCATGGAAATGCCGTCAACCGTCGGACGTAGGCCATGGAAATGCCGTCAACCGTCAGACGTAGGCCATGGAAATGCCGTCAACCGTCGGACGTAGGCCATGGAAATGCCTTCAACCGCCGGACGTAGGCCATGAAAATGCTTTCAACCGCCGGACGTAGGCCATGGAAATGCCGTCAACCGTCGGACGTAGGCCATGGAAATGCCGTCAACCGTCGGACGTACGCCATGGAAATGCCGTCAACCGTCGGACGTACGCCTCTCATGGAACTGCCATTGCCACCAGCATGCACCGATGGCTGCGGCTCTACGATATTCTATTTGCCACGCTTGATTATCGGAACAATAGCGAGCCCCGATTTGAGTGCCTACCAGGAAATAACGTCAGCAATCTGGCGAGGAGGCGTGCAGCAGGGAAGGGGCAAGGAACTTTGTGTTGCGTTCGCGTGGGCGAGCTGCTAGGACATAAAAGACGAGATGCAGTGCGACACCAGCATTTTCCGCCATGGTTTGCATGCGCACCGTCTGCCTTCTCGCCGCCGTAGTCGTCGCTCTCTGCTGCCTCGAGGTGAGTGCACACCATTCTGGTTGCCGCCTCAGCGTCCTTGGCCGGATTTGATTGATCGATCGATTAGTGTTCCCGGGCGCGTCAACTGCCGAAAGTGTAGTGCATGTTTTCCTCGGGAGGAGGTGATAATCCTCCTCCGTTGCGTGATGAGATTCGGTGCCAATCCACCGCCGGCTAGTGTGGTTGTCCAAAATCAGGTATCTCCTACCAGCGGGACATCACCCCAGCCGGGACAAGGTCCAAGCTCACAACCAGTCCCCCCAGCGTGTGTGGTTCATGTAAGTGTGTGTGTAAGTAAAGGGTGGGGATAGGACAAGGAAGAAGAATGAAATATCATGTGCGGTCCGCGACCCAATTGCTGGTGTACTGCCGCCGCTGTGCTGACCGGAGAAATCTCGCAAAATAACTGATGAGAGCAGCCGGCAAGAATTTTCCTCCGTACTGCAGGTGAACTTGACGTAGCTATGTGGCTAGTGTCGAAAATCCTGACATCGTCGGGACTCGAACCTTAGGACGCCGCGGCCAGAGGCACTGCAGTGACACCAATCGATGCCCCGAGTCACTTAGGCCGGTCACTAACCGGGAAGTATTAGGGTTCGAGACAGAGTTTCGACATTGAATTTGAATTTGAATTTGCCTTATTTTACGTGGCGAGACTCGGGCCATCAGGCCCGCTCTTCCGTCTGACCACGCAAATTCCGCTACGCTCCTTTCACCAAGTAGCGGAGAAAGGAGGTATTTCTTGGGCGAGAAACAGGCGATTTGAATTTAGCTCAGAGGCTACGTCATTTAGGCTTGAGGATCTTTTACATGCAAGTAAATGTACTAACATGGGACAGCCGGCTTTACTTCCCCTCCGAAGGAAGGCGTACGAAGGATTTTGTCGCCCTAAAAATCCACGGCTTCGATCGGGTTTGAACCCGCGAGCTTGGGTACAACAGTCCGGTACGCTAACCGTCACACCATCGCCGCCGCATTGTCAACTAGTGACCGATTTTTGACACTGGCTAGGCCGAATTCGTCAACTGCCTGAAGGAGATATCTAGCTGCTGGGTGCTCTGATCGGTAGGGCCATGGATTCTCTGATCAGTATTTGGGGATTGTCGGAGCAGGTACTTACGTACGCGACCTTTCCTTCCGTACCCTACACGATCCCATTATAGAACAGAATAGAACATTTATTTTGCTACTTAGGAATACATGGAATATCTCCAGTGGTAGCGTTTTCTAAGTAGTTACTACAAATACACAACACGAACAATCAAAAGAACATTACAATATCTATATATTACTTAACACAATTTTACAAGATCAGTTTATTAAACATTTCATGTTAAAGTTGACGTAATATAAAATAACAATAATAATTGAAAAAAATTAATATAACATATTCTAAAAAAATACAACTTATTTAATATAATTTTAAAATGTTTGATATTCTGAAGGAAACTCTCCAGCACTGTTGCAGGCAATTCGTTGTTTGTTCTGCTTACAAATGAGAATTTACGTACATCTGTTGTCTGTTTTCTTTGCCGAATTTTAGAACCATGATTCTTTCGCGCGGTGTATGTTGGTTGTGATAATCGTGCCCGCACTTTCCCACACAGACAATCACCTCGTATTTATTTGAATAACGCTCAAAGACGCTATTTCTCTCTGCGTTTTTCCATAGGTTTCCAAGATATGAATTCAAAATTATAACGTCCTCTCCTAACAAATTTTGCGGAATATTTTTGTACTTATTCGAGAGATTTTATATGCCCTAAACGATATGGGTCCCAACATATGGATCCATATTCCAATATCGGCCATACTAGAGATGTGGAGCCGAATTCCCTTAATGTTCCACTTCCATTCTTAAGCATTGTAATCACAAAGTTTAATGTCGTTCACGCCTTTTTCACTACATAATTTACGTGCTCTGACCGACTCAGACCCTCATTTAAAACAATTCCCAAATATTTACTGCATTTAACGCTCGGAAATATTTGAATTCAGTGTTTTTCTCTTGGCAATACCTACAGATAATTAAACATTTGATGATGTGGATGCCAGCGAATTTCTCAATTTATATGTGATGTCATCTGTCTTTCTAGAATGCACGAATCTGCATTTGCTGGGATTTGATTTGATTTCATTTCATTTGTGAAATCCCACGATTCTAGCCAATCAAAATCAGTCTGCAATATTTATCACTTCTGTCCTTAATTTCCCAATATATTATATAGTCGTCTGCAATAAGTCGTATTTTTTTGATTCAATTCCCTGCCAAATATCATTAATATATGCTATAAATATACTTACTTTGCATTAAATTATTAGTTATTAGATGTATTAAGTAATTTATCTACACTAACACTTACGTCGGGTCACCAGTCGGCGATTGTTTTATCTTGACTAATGCCTCGCTCGGGAGATTCCTGAACGAGACCGAAAGCCAAGGAGTTGGTCGTAACCGGAACTCAGGTTTCAGCGGGAGCGCACACCTACAGCTAACGGAACAAGCACTTCATTTACGTGATTGTCGTCCACAGCAATTGGCGGGCTCTGAAACAAAATCATCGGAGTATACTAATTTTGTTCTGAACCTTCGATCACATTTCTTTCTAAGGGCTCTCTGTGTCTCTCATACTGGCCATTTCTCTTGCTTTTGTTTCCATATTTTAGAGTGCTTTGTAAGAGGTATTTTTTAATACATTTCAAATAAGGTTATGCGGATTAATTAATAAGAAAATGTTGAAGTGGGGCAATAATTCTACTGGCAAAACACGCGCTTCTATTTTCCCCGGACTATTTTTCAATGCAAAAGTACACTGGATAAGCCGGAAAACTGCTGACGCGGAAAAGGAAATGGATTATTAGCACGACGGTATTAAAAATTCTGGGCAAGACGAAAAACAAATATTATTTTAAAATTAAATATGCACTTGTAAGTGGGCGACATCGCACCGATAGCCAGTCAGGCATTGGGACGTCCATTCGCTTTGTCAGATAACCTCACCGTAAATAAATAAATAAATAAATCCGAGTGTCGTTTCCTATACTACTCGTGCGAAAGCAAATATTTATATGTAATTGTAAAGGAAAGTAATGTTAATTTTAACAACGACATTTAGTGTATTATTTACCATTTAGATTGTATAATTGTAAAGAACCTGTATCAAGTATTGTACTTCTTCTGGGTCAATGACCCCCATCTGGATCTCAGATCCCTGATCCTTGAGCAAAAACTGAGATGGCCCCTTGTTTTGCTTCTCGACGTGAATGTAACTTGAATTTAACTTCTCCCCATAGCACGTCCCACACAGTTTTCAACAGCTTTTTACGTAAATAAATAATTCAATAATAGCACTGATCTTGGCAAGGGTGGAGAGACGCCAAGAGCGAGCGTTCTACAGTTATTGTAATGCGTGCTTTGGGTTCCGTGGTTCTAAACTCTGTGTTCAAGTGCTTATGATGTCAGGCGGCAAATTGAAATCGATAACTCTTTGTGAGAAAATTAGACTAATTGAAGATCACGAACAAAGCAATGCTTCTGTGAAGTTCGTGATAAAGAAATTTAAAGTTGGGAAATATCACCACCTGTATGACACCTTAAAAAACGAAGAAAAATTAACAAGCGGGGCTGCCTAATTACATACTTTCCCGTATTGTTTTCAAATGCTCCGCAACATTCTACTACTACATAAACCATCAAAAACGTTTTCACGCAACGAATTATTTTTCCGCTTCGAGACTCCAACTCAAACACTCAGCAATTCAAAAGCGCCGCATGGGTCGAACTCGGCCAAAGGCATAAAAAGGTAAATTCCCGATTGATGTAAAAAAACTTTCACAATGATAATATCCGTAAGAAACTCCTAAAGGCTCCAGTCCGTTCAGATCTATAGGGGAAAATCAATTTTGAAGAAAATAAGCTAAAATCTTTAGACGCTAGCGTTGACCACAGACAAACAAACGGACAGACGGACGTTTGACATCAATCGATGTTTTAGTGTTAAGAACCAAGAAAACATGGACTCTGACTACACCACGTGTTACAAGATTTTTGTTTCAAAATTTTACAACTGCATTTATCCACTTTTTCTTTACCAGGGCTCTGTACTATGAATTTTCTGCGGAAAATTTGCCGTTTTTTCAAGCAGCATTTCATAACTTTTTCTTCTTAAGAAGTGCTCTCTTAAGAGGAAGAAAGTGAAGAGCATTGCACATCTAATCAGAGTTGGTAGAGAGTTGAGAATGCCTATCTTGTGTGACAGGGAGTTGAGGGCAGGCGTAGGATCAAGATCAGAATCAAGGTGGAAGGAGGTAAGCGACAGGCGATCTGGGACCCGAGTACCAACACCGACGGTTCCAGCAGCGGCACCCTCGCCGAAAACCAGACTGCCGTCGACCAGGACGTCTCCAACAACTGGGTGAGTGGTAAAGCACACGCGGTCGCTGTCTGCGTTTCAAAATCTGTATGCTAAAAGGAATTTCTTGTTTCCATCGGTTTTTTGCGTGCCTGGAAACTGTTGACTAAGTTTCTAAATAGGCTACAGTTTTGTTTAGTACATTTTCTTTTAAAATTTATACTAAAAGAGTTTGCGTATTTTTGTCCGTTAAAAGCATAAGAACTCCCGAATGGATTTCAATGTGATATTTACTATTGATTACATTGTCTTTAGTTTTGTTTAGAACATTTTCTTCCAAAATCTATACTAAAACAAAGTTCGCGTATATTTGTCTGTTAAAAATTATAAAAACTCTCGAGTACATTTCAAAGTTGTCTTGACTATTGTTTACAAGATTTTAATTCAAAATTTGTACTAAAACGAAGGCCTCGTTTTCATCTGGTTATCTGTGAGCTTGGAGACTATCGATTTTGTTTCAATGTGGTCTTTAATTTTTTCAGAACACTTTTTTGTATGTATCCATATCATGGGCTGAGTTCCCTCTCACCCCTCAAAGCATGTATATGTTGGTATGGTTCATTTAGTTGAATATTTTGTCAAATATTTCGATGCACACACTTTTGAAACGTGTGTCAGTTGAGATGTTGAATGGTGTGCTGGGGACAGAGAAACCTATTGACTTACAGGAGCGGAAAAAAAATGAATGAATGATTTAAATGAAGAGGGATGCATCGAATTTACTTGAGAATCTCACTGATCGACAGTTAAGGAAAACGTTAGATAGATAGATAGATAGATAGATAGATAGATAGATAGATAGATAGATAGATTGATTAAAGTTCGCTTTGAGCTAATGCTCGGTGGCAAACATGATAACAATTAGAATTACTAAACATTTTCAACATTTACAATTAGGTTTACTATGAGAATTATGGGTCTATATCATAGTTCCAATTTATTTCTATCTAACTCTAGATTCACTTCTAGTTTACATAACACTTCACTACACTACACTACACTGCACTCCCCTTCACTACACTACACTCCCTTCCCCTCCACTACACTACACTTCACTTCACTTCACTTCACTGTATAAGGGACATGACGGTAATAATTATAACAATAATAATAAAAGTAATAGTAAATAAAAGTAATAGTAAAATGTTATGGGGGTTATAGGTTTTAATGTTATGGGGATTAGAATATTATTTTTTTAAATTTTCTGGGTCACTGATAAAAAAACGATTCAATTGAAAGCCCTCACTTCCGAGATAACAGCGCTAATGAGATACAATAAAATGTGAACATCACGTTTAAAATGTGCTCGAGGCTAGCTCTTGGTCAGCGTGCTCGCTTGCCACTACGCGTCCCCGGGTTCGATTCCCTGTCGAGCCAAGACTACAGTGTGCGTTTTCCTTGCAATGCCCCAGTGTATGTTGCTGTGTGAAGATGAGAAAATTCACTTTTCAGGTTGAGAGACCAGAATACGACGTGGGGATGTCTACGTGCTAACCACAAGTACCCCCCTTAACCCATGACCGCGAGGCAGGGACGTGCCGATACGATACGATACGTTTAAAAAATCATACAAAATGTGTTCTCTTATTGGCGTAAATAAGATACATATGCATGTATATATTAGTCGTCAACTAGGGAAAAAATAAAGACCACAAGTTTATCAGTTTGAACCCGTGCTAAACGACATAATATAGTACAATGTTAATCATTTAATCAATAAACGAGATTAATCATTAAATTAAATGATTAACAAAGTTTAATAAAATTAATCAGGATAGTTTGACATGTGGTGTTGAAAGTTAAAAATTGCTTCCGCTTTTAAAGGTGTACGTTAAACGTTTTAATTGTGTACATTAATGAATAACTTCAGAGCCCCGCATTTCGGAGCAAATTGTGGTTTTCAAACGGCTATCTCACTCGCAGGGTGAATAACAGTCCTGCGTTTCAGTGCATTTCTTCATTTCTACTTGCACAACTTTCATAACTAATTGAACTTGTTGAAACCTCGAAATTCAATCTTCTAAATATTCCTTCCTGGAAGAGGGATGATCGGCTAGGAATTCTTGATTCATCCTTTGAGGACACGCTCTTTCCGGTCTCTCTACTCGTAGGCGATGGCACTACGTCTTATCTCTTTGTTGCTTCCGACTCGGCTTGCAAGTTCCCTTCCTCACAGAAGTTCGTTCCTCGTGCCATGAAATGTTCCCCACGGCAGACCTTAACGCGCGTTCGCTGCTTCGCTATGAGGGTTTCCTCCTCCAACACCAAACCCTTGACGTTCCGAGCGATACATGAGTCTGAGTACACTTATTTCAATAAACGGTGTTTCTTGTTTACATGATTTTTACTTCCTCGATACCTCTTACACAGTAGAGAGAAAGTTATGTAAAGCTGCGCGAATAAACGGCGAATTTTCGGCAGAACTCTTATTCCGGGCCCTGGTAACGAGAAAGTGGATTAAACCAATTGATAAATTTAGAAAACAAATCCTCTCAAACGTGGTGTAGCCAGAATACATGTTTTGTGGGTCGTGATAGCAGGAAAGTAAGGCCATCTACGTAAAAATGGCATATAGAAAACATGGGAACTTACCATCTCCCTTACAAGGCTTATAATATTCATTTTTATTTTGAATATTTCTTTATTGATTTGCAGAAATAAGTGTGCTGACTCGGTCTCTGGAGAAGTCGCTCTCACTAGTTGAGTGCGATGATTCTGACATTATACCCTTCATCGCTTTAATATTCATTTTTATTTTGAATATTTCTTTATTGATTTGCAGAAATAAGTGTGCAGACTCGGTCTCTGGAGAAGTCGCTCTCACTACTTGAGGGCGATGATTCTGACATTATACCCTTCATCGCTTTAACATTCATAGTGCTTTAACATTGGAGGTGGCATAAACTCACAATAAAAACACGAAAGACAAGTTTCGTATCACTTTAGTGCATCTGGGCATGCGCAGAAGATCGATAATGCTGTCCGCCATTGCGTGCACATACTCCCTTCTGACCCGGCGCTCTCGCGTGTCAATACCGAGGCTCGCGGGGAGTCCCCGCGGCTGTCGATCTGCGCCGCTCGATTCCCCTCCCCTCCCCCCTTCCCCCTCCCTTCCACCAGCGCGCGCGTCACCAGCCGCCTCGATACTTCGCGCGCTCGCCAGAGGGGCGGCAAACTATGAATATGTGAATGCAATTGAATCGGTGGCTTACTTTGTTCGCCCCTAAGCCGCCATCCTGATTGAGGTTTTTCTGGGTTTACTCAATCGCTTAAGGCGTATGCCGGGATGGTCCCTAGATTTGTTCTCCCAGACGTAAATGTACAGCTTGTCCTCCCCTCTTAAAATGTTACTACTCTCAATGTATGTAAATTCAGTGGTTAGGCGGAAGAGCAGGCCCTATGACCTGCGCCTCGCCATTAATAAAGACATTATTATTATTATTATTATTATTATTATTATTATTATTATTACTTTACGTGGCGAGACTCTGGCCATGAGCCCTTCCGTCTGACCACGCAACACTACGTTCCTTTCACCAACTTGCGGAGAAAGGAGGTATCTCTTGGGAGACTTTGCATTTAGAGATTGGAGAGGCTTCATTGAAGGTCTTTTACATACAGTAAATCTACTAACATGGGACAGCCGGCTTTACTTTCCCTCCGAAGGCAGGCGTACGAAGGATTTTTAAGCCATCCACGGCTTCGATCGGGTTTTCACTCGCGAACTTTGGTATAGCAGGCCGATGCTCTAACCGTTACACCATCACTGCCGCCAGAACATGGGGGTTGTGTAGACCGAATAATAGGATTTTAATAGACCAGCATATTATAAGTAGTACATTCATTTATTTGAAAATACATTGAGAACACGGGTAAAAGTATGTTATTTAGTCACTGTTTTTGAATATTATACCCGGAATTACACTGTACACATTCCTCTAAGCGGCAAATGAAAGCCTGCTTTACACGATGTATCATGTTCTAGAGGATTTGAGAAGGCAAGGCTTCTCGTATCCGGGGCTTAATATCTGTCAATGTGTGAGGGCGTGTAGTGCAGGCTTGACTCATTAGATATCTCCATAAGGAGAAATCAGGGATAGTCACATCTGCTCTCGGACATAGTCACTGGCTAGATGAGGATCTACGATTGGGCTGCTAAACGACCAAGAAAATCCATAACAAACGTAGTTCGAGCAATTTTTTCCTTTTCTTTCAACTGTTGCAACATCCCACATCTTGTAGGAGAGGAACTTTAGATCAAAATGGATGATACGCTGCAAGGTACAATGCTACGACCTTAGCTCTTAAGGTTGCCTAACAGCTGAAGCCGAGGACTTCAAATTAGTGCTTGACGGGCTGCCTCTATCCACGCAGGTGTCAGTTATGACCTAGGACGTCCTGGATATTTCAACTAAAGGGTAGGTGCATTAATATGAAATTGGTTCACACTCCCTACGGTGGGTGAACCAATTTATGTGATAAGGAGCTAAGCTCAGTATGAAATGGCTAAGAAAGATTCTTTGCACAGTAATGGGAGACACTTTGCCTTTAAATTAAATTTCCACTCCCAAAGAACGATGCCCTGGAGGACACTTTAGCCATAACTGCGAATGGCCATCCTTCCCCACTTTAATCCACATACTTATTTTGCGCATGCGCGAACACTGCGTCTGTACTACGTGACTAAAATCAGGCAATTCATTCTGCGCAACCCTATACTTCGATTTACTTACTCCCTGCACTCATCGTGCTGGATACTCGGGTTGTCATGAAATTTTACCACGCGAAATTTATATAAACAAATTTTGATGCGCTATGGAATATTAGAAGTAGTGCTTTTTAGGAATTTTGTATCAAGACCATTCGTGATTCGCTCACCTCAGTGGGCGAACAGTTTAGATTTAGATTTAGATTTATTTAGTCAAAGAAACAGTAAACACTGTTGTGACGTATGGGAGAGAAGATCATCTGCACACGTTTTCTTGAGTTACAGAATCCCTTCCCGTAATTTTAACTATACATGGTAGAAAGATGAGTAAAAGTTTAAAACAAATAAATAAAAAAAATTAAAAAAGCGCGAGATTAGTAATATTTAAAAAAATAGACCGTTATAGAAAGTAGATAGTGAAGCTACATTTACGCCCAGAAGCACAACAAGGGGCCATCTCAGCATTAGCACAATTGATCAGGGAAACTGGACGAAACCCTGATCGAGATGGGGGCCATTGACCTTGAAGCTGAAGTAAATTGATGTTACCAACATTAAGTATTTTTAAAAAAAATATTCAATACAAATGTAAACTAATTCTCTCTCTCTCTCTCTCTCTCTCTCTCTCTCTCTCTATATATATATATATATATATATATATATACACACTATATACTTAAAATAATATTTATTTTAACAAAACATTGATATATATATATATATATATATATATATATATATATATATATATATATATATATCAATGTTTTGTTAAAATAAATATTATTTTTCTTTTGTTAATCAGTATAGTCTTTGATTGTATAGAAACAGTTATGCAGCACATATTTAATTTTTTGTGTTCAGTGTAGAAATAGATGAACAAGTACAGACAATTCTTAACATTTTTATCTGTTTTTCTGCCAAAACCACTCTCTTATTACACGCGTTATTTCCGCAAAAACTTTCCAAAACACATTAACACATTGTCACATTAACACATTGTCACATTAACACAGAATCATCGTCCAATGACAAATACACGACATAATTAACAATAAGTATTATGAATGTAACAACAAAAATTTCATAACTTTTATGTAGTTGTACTCTTCCTTTGGATCACATCATTGAGTCATATCCCAAGTTTTTCTTACCTCTTGCAAGGATTCGACATTGATACACTGTTGTAGTACTCTGCCCATCAAAATCAAGTGGTTAAGTTTTGTAAAAGTATTGGTATTATATCCGACTTTTGAGCTCAAACTAACATGTTAATTATAGTGAACAGTTTTGTGTTGTATTATTGTAGAATTGCGGTATTGTAACAATATAGTGTTGTATTGAAGGTCTATATTTAAACTTGAGTATTGTATATTGTAATTGGTGAGGTCGTTAATGACCATGTAGTTGATGCGACCTACAATAAATAAATACAAAAAAAATATCCCCCCTCCATGAAAAACACGACCACACCATAACACCATTTTGGACGTGTCCGGATACTTTTTATCACATAGTGCGAGTGTAAGTGGGTAAGGGGATCATGATTAGACAAGGGAGAGGTAGGAAATATCGCGCGCGGTCCGGGGCCCGTTTGTTAGGGTACTGCTCCGGCATTCGCCTGGCGTTGATCGGAGAAACCACGGACAACTACCGAACAGAGCATCTGGTCACTGAAACTGCTTCAGATCGACCGAATTCCGTCCCGTTATCTAGCTAGTGTCTGAAATCCTGCCACCTTCGGGATTGGAGTCCTAAGACCTCCCAGTCAGAGGCACTGCAGTCAGAGGTGGATTTACGCGTAGGCACAGTAGGCACGTGCCTACGGCGGCAAATTTTCAAGGGCGGCAAATTTTCGAAGGCGCAAAATTTTCTTGATATTTTCTAAAACAAATTTAGGTTCTCTAAAAACTATAACAGCATAAATCATATTTTTATTTTAAAAATATCATATTAATATTTAATACAAGCTATTTATTTGTCTACTTCATTAGAGTATACCTTATGATTTCAGAAGTATATGAATCTAAAACTAAGGCCCGTTGACGAGAGAAAACATGTTGTAATTCTAGTTGTCATGTTTTAGTTTCCTTTTAATGTTAACGTTTCAGTGTTGAAACGTTAATAATGTTGAACGTTATTTGCTATGAAGATACAGTTTATATCCAAAATTAGCTAATCCAAAAAAAATATTTAATTTATGAAAACAATGTGCAAAATATAATGTTACTTTTAAAGTTAAAACGTTTAAATTAATGAGGAATTGTTACTGAAACGTTACAATTAGAAATGTAACATTAATTTTAAACAGGGGGCGGAAAATTTGATGTGCCTACAGGCGGCAAAAATATTAATCCGCCCCTGACTGCAGCGACATCAGTTGACGCCCTCCGTCGGTCGTCGTACAAACAAGAGTATAGGATATGAAAGACTTCCAAAGAGCTAGTAATTAAAAGTGATTAAGCTCATTCAGCTTGGGAACGTTTCCCCCAAAATTATAGTTTCAGGATCACTTGCAATATCTCTTACCAAGTCATTCCTCATACAGTGAATCAAATCCGAAACTATTAGACTCAAATATGTACTGTAGACAACTAGGTAGATGGAAAGTTGAAGCTAAGGCAACGATAAAATTAAGACACCTCCTCAAGTATTTCTTGTAACAATGTAATGTAGCTTGAAGTAATAATAAAATTCATAATGAAAACAGTACCTATCTGTCCGTATACAATTTTTTGTGTGCACTCACCATTTTATTTAGACTCAAGATCTAATACTCAATACAGATCTTACGACAATGTTTATGTGTAATGAACGAATAACTCCAAAATAACTTATATTTGAATCTTATTTAGAAACTTTTGCGGGTAGAGTAAAGAAAGGCGAAAGTGGAAATAAAACTCACTAGGATTTTATTTCGTTTGTCTGATACAGAATATACAGGAACTACATAGTGTTCATATATAATATCAGGTAAAGGATTATCGCAAAGTATCAGAACTTCTTTCTTGAAAAATACCATCCAGAGTTGCTGTTTCAATTAACCGAAGAGACCACCGAATATCTGCAACAAAGCATTTCTTGCGATTAATCGCTCCAAAATCATGTTACAATGGTGTATAAGGAATGGCGTATGTACACAAATGGAAAAGAAATTTTATTGATAGATTATTCGGTTTCCAATTGATATATTATTGAAATTAATATGGGCAATACTTAAAAGAGGATTTTCTCAAAAATATATCCTAATATATTTATTATATATTTCCTCGCAAAAACCATTCGACGTTTAAAAATCTAGCAGGTTGCATTTTCGTTCAATTCTCTGAAATGCAGAAGTTCCAGACTTTTTCGGAGTCGTTCAGAACTGCAATATTGTGGATAGATATTTTTCTTAATGAAATTTGTTCTTAACACAGAACTCATTCAATAAGGTCAAGTACTAGATTTTAAAAATTTTAGAAGATTTGGCGTGAAATGTAGGCAATTAAAAAATATTTTTTGAGAAAAGGTTTTTATATTTGTTTCGAATAGAGTAAAATGTGTTTAGAGTCTCATTTTCCATTTTCTAACCTAAAAGCTGAACTGTATTTTCGAAAATTGCAAAAATTAACAATTCAGAATCCCAGTACTGGTGGTAGATATTTAAAAAAATATATATTCTTCAAAATTTAATCTTTAAATACCGCCATAAACACATTTTTTGAAAATTATGAATCACTTCTCGTAATTTTTGCAATCCTCGAAATTGTAAATTCGAATTACAGCACTTCCTCTTGCTGATGAAAGTCTTTCACGATCCTTCTCCTAGGGAGTTCCAAAATACGAGAATTCTCATTCTCGACGTCTCATTGTTGGATGATAATGTTTTTCGCCGTCCGGAAAGCAGTTTTGGTTCGTCGTATTGGTGTTGATGTATTAGCTTTACAAGAATAATTTTCGCACCTCATTCTCAGACGTAATAATACGGACAGAAATTGCAACATTATTTAAGTGTTACTTATGAGCGAACGTTTGTACAGTTGTAGCACTAGTTACTTTCTCGTATATATATATATATATATATATATATATATATATATATATATATATATATATATATATATATATATATACGGAGTAATACAACGGTATAGACAAAGTTATGAAATACTGCAGTGAAAAGTGTGATGATGTAGTGAATAATGTCTAACACTAATGTCAAGAGTGTTTAATACGTAGGGGTGTCAAAATCCACGTTTTGCTGTTCTTGGATACTGAAAAGGTGTTTCTTTTTCTACACGTCCGTCCTACTATCCGTATATCCGTCCATTTCTACCTAAATTATTATTGCGCATTCAATCTGGCTCGACTGGAAACCCAACAATTTTCGAAATAATTCCTTAAAGTTAATTGAAAATAATTCCTTGAAGCACCTGAGAAATTTTCTCAAAATGCCTCCAATTTTTTAAAAAATTTCTTGTAACAATAGAATTGAATACACAGATACGAGACAGATTTTCATTGTTATTCTTGAATTTTGCCCTATTTTTCGACAACCTACACTGTCAGAAATTTCATTAAATTTATTGCATATTAATGTACTTGGGTATTAATGTGCCTCGTACATTAAAAAGCTTAAAATAATTTTTACTTTAAATTTAATGTTGAAATTGAAATCTGTGTAGATTTAATGTAGAGGTTCTCTCATTTCCCCTGCATCTCAAAATACTTCATCATCACTCGTATCATGTATTCATAATCACCACTCCAAGTTCATTCTTTCCAGGTGTAACCATCTTGCATCCTAATGTACATGTGCGCTCATGGTAATTACATTAAAGTAAAACAAAAATTTATGACAGTGTACATTTTCACAATGCAACACCCTCCAGGAATACTCACTTTCTTCAAGGCGTCGGACCCCCTCTGCAAGTACTTGGCGGTTTGGTTGTTCCAGATGTTGGTGTAGTTGCCGGAGATGTTCACCGCGATCTTGTACTCGTTGTTCAAGATGTTGGGCAGGGCGGACGCGTTGCGAAGGTACGCTCTCCACGCGTCGTTGAAGTTCTTCATGTGTTGTCTGGTGCCGTTCCCGAGCGCTTCCTGTGGAACAGTTTTAAAATCTGCATTCTTACAACGCAAATTTGAACATTTTACGTAAATGATATTGTTTTTTTCTTTATAATGCACTCATGCACATGGTTGTGTAATTTGTCTTAGAAATGAACGCATGCTTCTCACAAGAGTCGGGCGTTTGATGTGAGGACAATAGTCTTTAGTGAAGGACAAGAATAATGGTAATAATGTCCTAAATTGTCTAATTACTATAAATAACAATGAAGTATTTATAAATGATATCATCAATATCTACAATGATTTGTCGTGTAATAAAATAGACAATTCTTTCATTGATACCATCTCAAAGGAATCCACGGCGATATCGTGGTAGATACAGCTACAAAGCAACTAAATTCCCTCTTTGATAAAAGATACTTTCACTTAGCGACATAATAAAATAACGTATGTTTTACTGGAACATCACATGGTACAATTTTTCCAGTCATTTCTTCGAAATTAGAACTATTTTTAATAGTGACGCTCCGTTAGTATAAACAAGAAAAGAGGAAATTACTATCACAATACTCCCCATAGGACATAGCCGTCTTACCCACTCATATCTGTTCAAGAAGGAATCTCCACCACTCTTGTAACATCCCTATAACTATCCAACATACCTTAATGGATTACCCAGTGTATTTCGACTCACGTATTTCACATTCAGTTTTAAATTGTCTCCCCAAATTACTTACTGAAATATCTCAAGTATATAATATTTTCAAATTTCTAAAGAATTAAATTTATTTAATAATTTGTATATATGATCGCTAATGACCTTGCAGTTCTTGCGAACAGAACATAAAGCTTATTAAATACAGAGAACTGGTAATGCGAACAGCGTAGCACAGTTGCGTGGCAATATATGCTCATCTTCGATATTACGCAAGTAATTTACCTCTTATGTGGAGAGCCGAATAAATGCATAGTGTGGCTGTAGCCTATTAGCGACGAAATTCGATCAAAGGAGAGGGCGGTGCTTAGAACGCAGAACACATTTTCCGATAGTGATGCCATGAATACCACTTGAGGGAATCGAAGAATTTCAAGTTACGGCATCCAACGAGCGAATGCGCAATAGTATGCATTCGCAACTCGCGCGTAGAAAAGCCTCCCTCAACCCCCCCCTCCCACCCCCTTTAAATACTATCACATTAACTGGAACTCTTTAAAGGTTCCATAAATAAATCCATACCTCCATTTCACACCCTGGTCTCTCCCCAAGAAATTAACCAAGCCATCATGACCCTCAACAATATAATAATTAGTAATATTAGCAACAGTCATATTCGAAAAGCTTAGATGTTAACAAAATAATGCACAAACCACTCCCAACTAATATAATTAACTTAATCCGAATAAAAAATAAAACAAGAAGACTTTGGAATTCCCTAAGAGTTCCCACTTTAAAAAAAGAACTAAATCTGCTAAATAATATTTGTAAAAAGGTTCTAAACAGATATAAACAAGAACAATACAATTCATATATCAATAGCTTAAATACTAAAAACAACTCTCTATTCCCCTAATTCAAGCAATATCCTTCTATAAACTAGGCAAAGCCTCGAACGAGAATTAACAAAAGATATCCCCTCCATTCACTTTATAAAATATTCGCAAACTTGGAATAATACTAATCTGAGGCGCTTCCTGCTTCCTCTCCCAGTATATTGTTTTATATAATTGTAATGCATAATTTTAAGTTAAAGTTACTATAAGATAGATTAAGATCAACAATCATTTGCACGGTTAATATGTAAACTGAACAATGTAATGTCTACCTAAAATAAAAATAATAATAAAAAAAGCAATTCGCGCCACTGTTCACTGAAGGCCAGATATGTTGTTCCGCGCTTTCGTGGTTACAGCGTCACCGGTTGAGGTTTGACACATGTGGCTCCTCTTAGTAGATCAAATCTGATTTCTGTACAGACGCGTTATGTATGGATTTATTGAGTATGGTGAACCCGAGTTAGCAACCACTTTGATACACCTTTACAAACCGATGGCTTAGTACTCACATATTGTACGACCACAATTCAAAGTTTCGAGAAAACCAATCTTAAAAATTCATAAGATGCAGTTACTTATGGAGCAATAGCTTTTGCTTTCTGAGAAACAGTATAATCTCTTTCATATGGACATAAATCATTTCATACTTCACGCAGACATCTCCAAAAGTGATATTAACTTAAAAATGACATACAATGATTGTTCACTAATCCACCGAAAAAATCCAGATAAATTCATGCAATCAGAATTAGATGCTTTCTCGTCGCACATAATCGTGGTTAACAACGACAAATCGACACATAATAACATCGAGGATAAATACTGTAATCTATTAATACATATCAGTGACAAAATACAGACAAACATGTAAACTACAGTTGTACAAAAAAATAAAAGGACCCTTTGTGTATTAATACTTATATTAAACAAGTTTGTAACTGTGAAATTTTGAAATTTGTAATATAAACTTAATATTATAAGTAATGCTTGCTATAATGACTGAAATGGTAGAAAATCTCCTTTTGTCTGTAAAGTTATGCACGTTTTGTAAAGCGGTGCCAGAAACCATGGTCGTTACGTGTTTTTTTGCAGGTCGGATGGATTAGTTTTGAGTACAGCAAAATGTAAACTGTTTTATTCTACGTGTATTTGTTACAAAATACTTCAAAATAATGCTGCAAAAATATGAAAAAAAAATCAGTTGCGTCTGTTTGTTTTATTTATTTCACGTCAAAAAAATTTAAAATCTCGGCTACTTACTACGGAGGAAAGTGCATTCTATGCTCATTTTCTGAAATTCTGACCTACCATAACTCATATACAAGTTATCTACTGAATACATATGGAAATTAGCATTTTTGGTACGAATTTGTAAAGAAAAAAGTCTCCCCGGTATAATAAAAACTATCTGCAAAAGAAAAATCAGCTAAAGACTGCGGCTATTGTCGTGACCTCGCTTAGGAATCGATTTCATACCATGCGAAAATGGAGAACGTTAATTTGAATAACTATATTTCCTCTGAGCTATAAAAGACGCGTAAAATAGTGAAGTTACATGCATGTCCAGAAGCAAAACAAAGGTCCGTCTCATCAATTGCTCAAAGGATCAGGGAAACTGGACGAAAAACTTAACCGAGATAAGAGTCAGAATCTGAGGTACAATACATGTTACAGACTGTTCAGAATCATTCACTACAAATGGTAATTGATTCATTCACCATCGTTAAAATTACTATTACTTTGCTTTTTGATGATCGATACAGCCTCTTGTTGTATAGAAACGTTAGATATAGTTTGACATAGTTATTGGAAACAAGATATTTTCTAGTGAATATTTTTGAATCCACGAGCCGTTACTAAAAGAAGTAAGACGTGCTGCAAGGTCATAAAGGCGCAGCTTCCATACACTAGTGACTCACCGTGACGTTGGTGTAGGCGTAGGTCATAGCGGCATAGTCGTCGGCGAGTGTTCCCTCGCTAGAGTCGTTGGTGTAGGCGCCGATGTCGTCATTGGTCCAGAGTCTGGTGTAGACGTCCACCTGGCGTTTGCCGTGCGCCTTCCCGTCCACTGCCTGCGACACGAGTGAAAGAAAGTTTAGAACTACAAGCCATCTTGTGTCCTAGGGTCAGGGCCAGGTGCAATTGCCAGACGGAGGGCGAAAGCGAGGTCGTGGGTGAGAGTGAGTGAGGACGAGATCCAAAGCAAGTGTAAGACAAGAGCGAAGGCGCTATGCAGAGAGAATGCGAGGGCGGGATCAAGTGCGAGGACGAGAGCAATGTCGATGGCAAGAGACAGGGGTAAGGGCGAGAGCGAAGAATGAGAACGAAGGGAAACGCGAGGGCGAGAGCGGTATTAATATGGGGCGAGAGAGAGGGAGAGTGTGGGAGAAAGTGGGAGAGAGCGGGAGAGAGTGGGAGAGAGCGGGAAAGAATGGGAGAAAGCGCGAGAGGGCGGGAGAGAGCGGGAGAGAGTGGGAGAGAGCGGGAAAGAATGGGAGAAAGCGCGAGAGGGCGGGAGAGAGCGGGAGAGAGTGGGAGAAAGCGGGAGTGGGCGGGAGAGGGCGGGAGAGAGCGGGAGAAAGCGGGAGAAAGCGGGAGAAAGCGGGAGAGGGCGGGAGAGATCGGGAGAGAGCGAGAGAGAATGGGAGAGAGCGGGAGAGTGCGGGAGAGAGCGGGAGAGAATGGGAGAGAGCGGGGGAGAGTGGGAGAAAGCGGGAGAGAGTGGGAGAAAGCGGGAGAGACTGGGAGAAAGCGGGAGAGAGTGGGGGAGAGGGAGTGGGGGAGAGAGAGCGTGATCCACATGAAGATAGTGGTAGAGAACAAGTGCGAAGATGAGAGCGAGGGCAAGGACGCAAACGAGAATGCGATCTGAGGATCTCATTTGGATCCGGAAAAGTGAAGGCGAGGGCGCGAGCGGGACCGTGAGAGAGAAAAGCAAGGACGAGAGAAATAAAGTTCAGCCCTCGGCAAGAATTCTCGTGGGTTCACGCCAGAGCGAGCAAGAGCGGGAGTGACAGCACATAATACGTACTACAGGCGCATGTTTTCTTGAGCCCCGAAATACTTACCTCCACTCTTTCGCTTCCTTAGTTGAATTAGCAATGATAGCAATTGTGAAAAATCTGTTAACCAGAAATGTTCCCTCCCGTGTAATAGAAACTATTTTCCATCGAAAAACAAGCTACAGATTTCATATAACATTCCTGTCGTCCAAATACCTTTTCTCGTGTCTAGAGTGCTCAAGGAAACGTGCGCCGATATCAATACAGTAGAGCAGCTTGTCCAGTATTTTGGCTGGTTTGGGACGCGCGCGCATACAGCTAGGGTCCTGGTAGAGCAAAGCGAGGGCGATAGAAAGAATGGGAGCGAGGAAAACGGCGAGACAAGAAAAGGGCCGTACGGTCGAAGGTTCCGGTGAAGCAAATGGAGAACGAGAACGACGGTGAGGGCGAGAGTGAGGGCGAGAGTGAGGGCGGGGGCGAGGGCGGGGGCGAGGGCGAGGGCGAGGGCGAGGGCGAGACAAGGGCCGTGTGATTGAGGCAAGTGCGTCGCAAACTCACCGCGAAGCAGATGGCGACGGCGGCGACGGCAGCGAAGACACAGATGAAGCGCGTGCAGGCCATGGCGAGGAAGATGCCCCCCTGGGCGTCGGCTGGGCCTTTTACACTCCCTGAACGCACCCACGCGGACTTAACGCGACCCCCTCCTTTCTCTACCCCCCTCTCCTTTCTCCAACCAGACCCTCCCCTTGCTCCATTTCGTTGACGTATTTTCGATGGCAGTGCAACGCGACATACGGAATAATCGAGAGTAATCAAACAACGGGGATTCGATGGATGCGGGCCACAGCCTCGCACGCTGCCTTCACGCCTCACGTGATCCACGCGTGAACTCTCCCTCGCCCCCCTTTCCTTCTCATCCCCAACCCCCGTTTTCGCAGTCATTTGCCCTCGCCGCCAGCTGCAGCGACGACGGGGAGGGAAAAGTACAACAAACAGGAATTTCAACTTTAAAAAAAAATTGTGTTACTACATTGGGTTAACATTATAATATGTCCATCCTTGGAAGCCCCTCAAAAAGTTATATTTTTGTTATTGATGTAAATATCTTCGTAATAATCTTTGTAAGAAAATAATGGCTGAGTATGGACAATAATCATAAATAACCATGAAATTCAACGTATATTTTTGGAGGTGGATATGTTTTGTGATTTTGGAGTGGAAATAGTTACTATAATATTAAGTGTGTAAAGTGTGAAAGTCGAGGCAAAACAATCTCAATCGAGAAAGAAAACGAAAACTTCACACGCGAAATATGAACATTTTTTCTACAACTTCATAAAAATATAATACAAAAGGTTTGGGAAACTTGTATTGGAAAACTAATCCTGATACCCCGGACAAAATAGAAATGCATTTCACAGGGCCATGAATAGAGAAGTATTCTAAAACCATGAAAAAAGACTTTTTTCATGGCATCAAGATGGTGGCCAAGACCACCATCTTTTTTAATGGACATTAAAAAATGTCGAACTTCACGTACGGCAAGCAATGCACAAAAGTTGCTTTTATATGCAGTTGTAGAAAAAGGCTTTTTTAGACAGACACTAATAAAAGCAGTTCTTTCAGACCATGCGTTGCGTGCCATAAGTTCAATTTTAGCTCTAGTGCTAGAAGTGAGACTACGTGTAGATAAAATTAGTGAATACAGAAAACAGAACAACATCATTTCGTCTGACTGCATCAGCTACTAATTAACTCAATGTATCGTTAAGTGATTTGCATACTTCAATAAGAATAAAATCAAAATGAGTACGTACTTGGTCTGCAGGTCTCAGTTTGAATCGTTCCTATTCCCAAAATAAATATCCGTTTTACCACTCGCATCATAAATACCAATTCCGCAAGACTGTGCTGTTCATGCGGACTTCAACAACCAAGGAACAAACTCCTCTCTTAATGGCTGTCGTTCGTTAAGAATAATCAACACAAATTAATTGTAGATGGTATAAGAGTACACTTATTTCAATAAACGGTATTTCTTGTTTACATGATTTTTACTTTCTCGATACCTCTTACACAGTAGAGAGAAAGTTATGTAAAGCTGCGCGAATAAACGGCGAATTTTCGGCAGAAATCTCTTATTCCGGGCCCTGGTAACGAGAAAGTGGATTAAACCAATTGATAAATTTAGAAAACAAATCCTCTAAAACGTGGTGTAGCCAGAATACATGTTTTGTGGGTCGTGATAGCAGGAAAGAAAGGCCATCTACGTAAAAATGGCATACAGAAAACATGGGAACTTACCATCTCCCTTACAAGGCTTATAATATTCATTTTTATTTTGAATATTTCTTTATTGATTTGCAGAAATATGTGATGTAGAGTACAATATTTCTCCCCATTAGCATTATTTCTAAAATTTTAATAAGAACGTGATTTCATTATACTCTATACTATAAAAGTTACAAGCAGGACACATTTCAAACATTTTCTCAATATATGAAAATACAATAAACACCATTTTTACTGATATCTTCTCAAACCAATACCAATGGGATTCATGGCAATGCCGTAGACGTGATATTTTTGTGCTATATACATTGCATTATAACAGTAAAAATACTTTACTGGCATGACAGAACATTATTTACAATTCATTGTCAGTCAAGTTTGATGAGATCCCGTAGTATTCGATCTTAATACATATACTTATAGATTGCAGAAAAACATTGTTCGAATAATAAGCAAATATATTGGAGCAAACAAAACGGTACCATGTTACATTTTGGCGGTTTTCAGTTAACAGTGGGAAATTGTTCTTGAAATATAAATTTAACTTTCTATGCACAATCGTTCGTTGTCCGTGACCTCCACGAAGTTTGTAGAGTTTCCACTGTAAGTGTTAGGAAAATATGTTCGATGTCCGAAACTTAATACACCTTTTCGCTTGTTCTTGAAAATTCGAAGCCCCCCGGGCATAGAACGTTTTTGTTTTCTCTGATTCAAATCACAACTTCGTGACTACTGCAAACCTCATATCATTACGCATGAAATACTACCATAGCCTTGCATATTCCTTTACGAACCAGTGTTGTTTTTTTGTCAAAACTGACTCGTCCTCTAGAGTGTTGCTTATTCTCTTTATTAATTTGTTTTTGTGAGGGATGCAATTACCTTACCTCCTTTCTAGGTAGCTCATTTATTATTTCCACAATAAAGAATTCAAATCAAGGAATTGGAAAAACAAAAGCTTGGGGTCCTTGCGAATGTTTATTGGTAAATGTTTATAACATCATGCATAAGGAAAATGTTCGGAGGTAGCTGAATAGCATCATGTGAGAAGAATCAAACACCTTATGTGTATACATTATTAAACACTTCCAGAGTTAATACATTAATAAAAACGATAGTATCGCTAGTCACCCCTCATTATTAAGTTACTTTTTCCAACGTTTCCCCAAGAGAAAATGTCCAATTCACACTCTACGTATAGCCAAGTCACTATGATATTGTGATGCAAGACATCAAAATCAAAACTTTATTGTTTCCCGTTTTGGAAACTTGCGCTGTCGTTTAATAGGATTCAATCAAATAACTTTCTTGAGACACTCCTTCATTTATTGGAAGTAATGTTTTCGACACAACGAAGATTTCCCTTTTACTGAACAACAATGTTATTTGGATTATGCAGATATCAGCTCAAGGTGTGCCGCCTATCACATATTGCGATAATATCACCCACTCACAGGCGACGTAAAGCTACGAACAGAGAACTCAGTGGATTGATTGACCAATCTTTTTTCGTAACAGACTGCACCAAGGGACTGATGTTAACTGGACTTTAATTCCCCCTCCCCAACAGAAAGATGTATTAAACTCTACAAACGAATTAGTCGGGGTGTGCAAGTAAACATACTCACCGTGGCAACTTATCATACATAAATGCATGAGAGTTAAGGTTTTTCTCATCTCGTATACTACTATGTAAATTAAATAATGTGTAGCGCGCCAGAAAATTCTCTCCGCAGTGGCACCTTGTTGGTGATAGTAACTTCTTGCAACAGAAATTGTAGTGGTAGCACGAGCCGCAGCTTCTAAACCTCAATTGCGTACTCACCACAATCACAATAGACGCTGGAAGTGTTGTCCTCATCACTTGTCTCCCAGTGATCTGGTTGCTACCAACGTAGTGCAGTTTTTTATACGAGGTCCTGATTCGGCTCAGTGCGGAGAGAATTTCCTGGCGCGCTGTATTATAATGTTGCAGAGAAAAGTGTCGAGTTTTCGCCAAAAAACAGCGTTTTTCGAGATCCTAATAACAAACCTTATAACATAATCTTAAAATGCTTTAAAATTACAATGTAATATGTAAATTGTAGTGTTCTACCACCAGGTTGTACACATCTGCAGAAATAATAAATCTATCTATCTATCTATCTATCTATCTATCTGCCTATAACGTCACCTACGTGCCCTAACCTTATAACATAATCTTAAAATGCTTTAAAATTACAATGTAATATGTTCTTGGTTGTAATATGTAAATTGTAGTGTTCTACCACCAGGTTGTACACATCTGCAGAAATAATAAATCTATCTATCTATCTATCTATCTATCTATCTATCTATCTGCCTATCTGTCTGTCTGCCTATCTGTCTGTCTGACTGTCTATCTGTCTGTCTGACTGTCTATCTGACTGTCTATCTGTCTGTCTGTCTGTCTGTCTATCTGTCTGTCTATCTGTCTGTCTGTCTATCTGTCTGTCTGTCTGTCTATCTGTCTGTCTGTCTGTCTGTCTATCTGTCTGTCTGTCTATCTGTCTGTCTGTCTGTCTGTCTATCTGTCTGTCTGTCTATCTGTCTGTCTGTCTATCTGTCTGTCTGTCTATCTGTCTGTCTGTCTGTCTGTCTATCTGTCTGTCTGTCTGTCTATCTGTCTGTCTGTCTGTCTATCTGTCTGTCTGTCTGTCTATCTGTCTGTCTGTCTGTCTATCTGTCTGTCTGTCTGTCTATCTGTCTGTCTATCTGTCTATCCATCTATCTAAACAAATTCGAGTTTCTTGCTCTTCCGTAGAGTATTTTTTTTTCTAATCCGTTATGTAGTTAAAATGCAAGTTTTTTGGGTTTTTGATGTCAAAATATATTGCTTTACTTTTTGAGGGTTCTTTAAATAAAATCTACATAATACTGCACTACTTTCTTCGTCGTATTAACGTATTCCCCAGCTACCGAAAACTGACGTCATAGAGCTAAGTGCCATACCAAACCACAACACGACGTCACTTCCACTGCTCCTCAAGGCTGAGGGTGACGCTGGAGCAGAGGACGAGGAGAGGAAGGGGCAGCGCGCAGCGGCCTCGCGAAACAGATGAGCCGTGAAGGCGACCACCCAACCGACACAACGCGCTTGACGCATGGAGATTTCCGATGCCAGCGTCTGCACCTCTGCTACGATTGGACGCGCGATTCCGTCACCGTTGTTCTTTGCACGTTTCACTGGCTGACGAACAAAATATCAACAGCAAGGGGAGAGTCGGGCTACGGAAAGGGCTGGGAGGAGAAATGGCGGGGATGGAGAAAAGGGGGGGGGGGGAGGACGCGGTCGCGTTAACTCCGCGTGGGTGCGTTCAGGGAGTGTAAAAGCCCTGGCGGTCGCCCAGAGGGGCACCTTTCTCGACATGGCCTGCACTCGATTTCTCTGCATTTTCGCCGCCGTCGCCGCAGCCGCCATCTGCTTCGCGGTGAGTTGGCGCGCTTGCCTCTTCCAGATCCTTCGACTACGTGGCCTTTCTCTCCCACTCCCCCTCGATCGCAGTTTCGACTTTGCTCTCCCTCTCACCGTGACCCTCAATTTCATTCTCGCCTTGGGCTTTCTCACCCTCAACGTCACCACTGCCTTCGCCCTCGCTCTGGCTCCAGCTCTCGATGTTGCCCTAGTCCGGGCTCATGCCTTCGATCTCCCTCTCGCTCCTCTTTTTCTCCCTCCTCCTCACTCTCTTCGAACTTCTTCTCGCCCTCCATGCCTCCCTTCTCGCTCCCCCCTTTTTCGCTCTCCTCTTCATCATTTTCGCCCTCCTTCTCGCAATTTTTACTCGTTCAGACCCTACGACACAAGATGGCTTGTAGAGTGCTGAACTTTTATTTCGCTCGTGTCGCAGGCAGTGGACGGGAAGGCGCACGGCAAACGCCAGGTGGACGTCTACACCAGACTCTGGACCAATGACGACATCGGCGCCTACACCAACGACTCCAGCGAGGGGACACTCGCCGACGACTATGCGGCCATGGCCTACGCCTACACCAACGTCACGGTGAGCCACTAGTGAATGGAAGCTGCGCCTTGATTTCCGAAACGACCTGGTATCACTCCCTTCTTCACTTCAGTAGCGGCTTGTGAATTGAAAAAGAGAGTGTGACAAAAATACGATGTACTGGCGAATGTTTAATTACCAACAAGGAGACGTGACTATTATTTCAGATTGAACACTTGTATTTCATTATATCTCTAATTTCGAAGACTTTTTAAAAAAAAACACTCCTACCACTACGCCATAGAAGCGCCGCATGTTCAAGTAACTGCCCGATTCATGCAAAGAACCTTCAACAATCAAAATATCAGTTAGAAACCCCCAAAGCCTCCAGTCCGTTCAGATAAATTAGGGAATATCAATTTTGAAGAAAATCGACTAAACGGTTTAGGCGCTAGGCATAACGGACCGACAAGACGGTCGTTTTGAGAAAAGTATTTTTTCTGTAACAAGCATTAGGATACCCTATGTTTTCTGAATAGTGATTATATATACATATAACCATGGACGGACAGACGTTTTTACGTCAATCGATTTTCCGGTTGAACCAACAAAACTTGGATTATGGCAACACCGAGTGTCAGAGGATACTTATCTAAATTTAGCAACAGGATATACCCACGTTTTCGTTACCAGAATACGGCAATACATTTTTTCTGGCGCAATTTCGATCTTTTCTGTCACACGATTAAAAAAAACTCTCTTCGTACGAAGAATTCGTAAGGCGAGAAAGTATAAAGTCCGTAAAATTTTCATATTTGCGTTGTAAGAATTGAGTTTTTAAAACTGTTCCACAGGAAGCGCTCGGGAACGGCACCAGACAACACATGAAGAACTTCAACGACGCGTGGAGGGCGTACCTTCGCAACGCGTCCGCCCTGCCCAACATCTTGAACAACGAGTACAAGATCGCAGTGAACATCTCCGCCAACTACACCGACATCTGGAACAACCAAACCGCCAAGTACTTGCAGAGGGGGTCCGACGCCTTGAAGAAAGTGAGTATTCCTGGAGGTTACATTATTGGGCAGCAAAAGTCTTCAAACACACGGTACTTCAATATTTTCTCTTCACTACGTAATTAGAGAAAGTAACACTGAGATAGGACACGATATAAAATCTGCACACAAATCCTTCAGCAGTCATTTTGCCAGTGGAATGAGATATTTGTTTTAATTTGACAGCAGTACGACAGTATAATTATATACCGCACACGTTTATTTACTAAAACTAGCCGCAAAACATGTAACGGAAATGTTACTTTTACACTTTAATAAGAATTCCTTTATTTTTTTCAGATATTTGGCGGACTCTTCGGTTAGCGAGAACTCCGACTTGTATTTAATTAAGAAGACAGATATAACAATTTTTAACAACCCTATTCCTGAACGTGATCCAGAACTATGTATCCCTTGTATGACATAAATAAAATAAAGAAAATATAAGCAGATAAGCACGTAATGAATTGTATTTACATTAGAATTTTTCATCCACCACACATCTTAAACCAAACCCATGTATATTTTTTTCTAGGAAAACTTACCGAATCTTTAATTGTTTAAGGTAAAAATGGGTTCTTTTTATTGGTTCTTAAAGTTAAATAGCGCGAGTGCTTCTGTTGTCTTGGAGATTAATCATGACATTTGACACATGGACACTGTTCTTGTTCTATGATTTTCGAGCTCATTTCTTGGTTGAAGTGGCTCAGGGCATCAATTCATTTTACTACATTGCATCTGATCGGGAGGTCTCTGGTTTCGAGTTCCGACCGTTGCAGAATGTTCGATACTAGCTACATAGCTAGTCGAATTCAGTCGCTGTCTGGAGGGGAATTCTAGCGGCCCACTGCTCTGAGCAGTATTTTCCCGTGGTTTCTCCGATCAACACCAAGCGAAGGCTGAAGCAGTACCCTAAGAAAA
This sequence comes from Gryllus longicercus, assembly GCA_038098605.1. Classification (NCBI taxonomy): domain Eukaryota; kingdom Metazoa; phylum Arthropoda; class Insecta; order Orthoptera; family Gryllidae; genus Gryllus; species Gryllus longicercus. Next base: position 3,596,695 of record JAZDUA010000045.1, on the reverse strand, counting down.
GGGCCACGGACCTCGCGCGATCTTTCCTTCCTCTTCCTTTACCTATCCTCACCGCCCTGCACCACCACAGGCCGAGAGCTGTTCCGGCAGGTGGGAGATACCTGGCCGGGGAAGCCCCCACTAGTCGGTGGGTAGGTCGGCGCCGGATCTCGCCACCCAGTGGGGGAAGACCACCGCCACCACGTGACAAAGACGTGATCTACACTTACGGGACCAATGCCGTTAGCACTTGACGCGCTCGGAATCAGTAATCAATCGATCCAGTTCGTTTCTCGAAAACATGTGTACTATATTTTACCTGAGGTCGATCGACCTTCCCCAATCAGTGGGAATTGTTCGACACAATTTTCCCCAATCAGTGGGAACTGTTCGACACAATTTTTCCCAATCAGTGGGAACTGTTCGACACAATTTTCCCCAATCAGTGGGAACTGTTCGACACAATTTTCCCCAATCAGTGGGAACTGTTCGACACAACTTTCCCCAATCAGTGGGAACTGTTCGACACAACTTTCCCCAATCAGTGGGAACTGTTCGACACAACTTTCCCCAATCAGTGGGAACTGTTCGACACAACTTTCCCCAATCAGTGGGAACTGTTCGACACAACTTTCCCCAATCAGTGGGAACTGTTCGACACAACTTTCCCCAATCAGTGGGAACTGTTCGACACAATTTCCCCCAGTCAGTAGGAACTGTTCGACACAATTTCCCCCAATCAGTGGGAACTGTTCGACACAACTTTCCCCAATCAGTGGGAACTGTTCAACACAACTTTCCCCAATCAATGGGAACTGTTCGACTCAATTTTCCCCAATCAGTGGGAACTGTTCGACACAATTTTCCCCAATCAGTGGGAACTGTTCGACACAATTTTCCCCCAATTAGTGGCAGACAAGGCTTACAGGCAGTCCATTCCATCGAAGTGGCCCACCTTTGTTAATTTAGCAACAAACATTGGTGGTGCTTACCACTAATCCTCGCATCATTTGGAAGGATTATGTCAAATCATATTGAAACGAATGTACTATTAATATTTCAATCATTACTTGCAAACCTTTCTTGTCGAATAGTCGGAAACAATATACCATTTTCAAACAAGTTGAAAGACACTAGAAAAAAATGTTTTTTTTTAATTGATGAAAAATAATGTATGAATTTTAAAAATGATAATTTTTGTTAAATATTCAATTTCAATGTAATTTACTATATGATGACAATAATTATAATTCCTTTTGTATATAATAAGCCCATAAAAGTTAACGTGTTGGTAGAATTGTTTAGATATCAGTTCATAACTCCATAGAGTGCTACTTCTGAATAGGAAATTGATCCCCAGAAGTGCATCAAATAGATAAGAAAAAAATTAAATTTTCTAGATTATTTTAGAAGAAATAAGACAGGCTCTCGTGTAACGCACGACACACGAAACTTTGCAACAAACGTTCCATCATACGTTACTATTATGCATAACTCTGAAACGAGTCATAAGCTCTTACATCCAGGTTTTTGTGTATCTTACTGGAAACGCTTTATGTCTCTTCAGTTGTAATCCTCAAAACGACACTTTTGGGCCTATTGTCCAGAGTGTTCCACAATAAATGCTACAAAGGTTTAGAGCACATAGGATATCGAAGATATCTTATCGACAACAGCTACGTGAAGAGAAACCTCTTACTGTATTATTAGTTCTCTTACAGTCAAAGATATTTCGTTCATCGTATATACATCGTATCATCTTCGACTCCCCCTAAATACCCTAATTTTGTAACCATTTATTTTGAGACACCTACATATTTTAGAGGTCCCCCGCTTCGTATCTCGGGGCAAATCGTAGTACGGTTTCAGAATGACACTAGTTTTACTAGAATTCACTGAAAATTGTTTAAATTCTTTGTGCTACACTTCCCTACACTTTATCTTATTCCTAACAATGGATACCTAATATATATATATATATATATATATATATATATATATATATATATAATATTACACAAATAGTATTAACAATATTATATATATAATATAATATTGTGTAATACTTTTTGATCCGTCTCGTCAAAATCTCTTCAACAAAAGAAGAGCAGAAAATTGGAATTTACAAATTTTGAAAGTAAAAGATTTTAACGGGACTCAGACATCACATTTATTACATATAGTTGCACTCCAAGAAACAATTTCAACAATAATTCCCTTTAAAATTGTGGGAATCGACTCTGAGTCGCAAGGAAGAGTGACAGCCATTACACAGTCTTTCAACGCGTCTAATACTCCAATATTTGAAATATAATTTGATTGTGAAACTTAAGAAAATCCTCACATTTAACTCCACCTTTTTCTAAAATTACAAATATCGAAAAAAACTGAAATGATTTATAAATCGAATGTTAGCATTCAAATTGGTCAACCAAATCAATGGCAGTCGATAAATAATTTTCGCAAAATCCTCTGAAAAACACAAAATATGTTCAAAAGAAGTCCCAAAAGTGAAATGGTCATTAACATACATGTATCATGATCAAATCAAGGAAATATATCACAACAGATTTTATCGAAACAGAAAATAATGGTGCTACAACATCAGATATTTTCTCGCGTTATTGGAAACAGCAAGTAATATTGAAATATTGCATATTCTGCGCTACTAACACCTCAGCTATTATTAGAAAACGTGCAATTCAACCAAACGAGCGATGCACTGTTGCTAGCGCAGCGTTGTCAAAACTATGTGCAGTAGCTTGGCTAATACAATCAATACAGTAATTACAATATATGCAATTGACATTAAAATAATTACTAAAATTCTGGCTGCTCTCGTAAGTTGGTTTTCGTCATAAGACAACAGTTCCGATAGCTTTTCATCGTTTTCAGCGTACAGTTTTTTAGGGATAAGATAGTATTAAATTATATCTAACATACCTCACCGGGCATTCTGAGAAATAATTTGTAAAATAACCACTGCGAAATTCATCGCAAACGAAAGTACTGGCTCTCGGTCTAGGAGTTACATAAAGTTGCCACCTTTTCGGGTTTCACCCGGAGACTTCGGGTTTCGTAACCAATCTCCGGGCTCCGGGTTAATTACTTTCATCTCCGGGTCATGCACAATATTGAATGTACTACGCATTCAAATGTTTCTGATTATTAGATTTCAAGATTTGCACGCATTTTCTGTATTTTCAATTTTTGTTATTAAATACTGTTTTACTTAATGAGATTCGTAGAAATAAATAAAAATCGTTTGTGTTTTCTCTTTGTTTATAAATTACAAATAAAAATATTAAATGAATTTACATATTTTTACATGTTTTACTGGCTCACTATAGACACAGTTCTTGAATACGACAGAAGTTATTAGAAATTAGTTTAATCTCATAAATAATTAATGTCATAAATACTAATGTTATTTCTTTAAATATTATTTAATTATTGTAATAATATGAAAAACTATTCGAATTTTTTCTATCCGAGTTGGTCAATACTTTAACCGTGCAAATTTTGAATTTGGCGCCAATCAAGCATATAAACCTAAAGATTAGTCAAAGCAGAACTCTTTACAAAACTAAACTATGAGATGTATTGCGCCGAATTTCACAAATTCATAAACAATAAAAAGCAAGTATGCTTACTAAAGAAAGCCGTTTCAAATGAGAAATATACTTGGAAGAAAAGTTAGTTTTTAAAAATAAATATTACAGATAAGTAATAGAGATTCTATTTTTAATGTAATCATTTATTATTTGTTTTATAGATTGTTGACTATGGAAATGTAATTTATTTGATTGTTTCTAAACTAATAAATAAATATTATGACTGTACAATAAAAAATAATGTGTAATAAAACATACCTTACCCCCCCCTCATGAAAATCTCTTGGTGAGTATGTGTCAATAGGTGGCAACTCTTGAGAGTTACATCACCAGCTGGACTTAATAAAACAGCTTTATCTTAACACCGCCAACATCTCGACGTTCGACAACATCTATTTCCTGAAATATCGTTACCGAGTTGTTACAATATTCCTATTATACTTTGCAGATTGCTTAAAAATAAATATAACAATACATTGGGCACACAAATTTGAATAAAAAAGCAAAAGAGTAAAAATATAATTAATATTGACATATTCAATAGTAAAGTATGACAAAAATTAAATTAATTATTTTTCGTATCATTCTTAACAGGTTTCTCATGGCCCGTACTTGGTGTTAAACCTGTATATATTTCAATAATTTCAAGCAGAAATTACGAAAAACTACTCGTTTTTGCAAAACATTGTGAATGACCTTTTTGAATATTTAATGTTGTACAACAGTCTTTGTCTGAGGCTAAAATCTCTATTAAACTGTTCTTTACTAGAAAATCTGTGTTTGGTTTTCGCGATTTCGACCAAACCGAGAGTTGTGCTGATAGGGGTCACAAATATCTTAGATTACACACTTACAATGGTTGACATTACAATTTCTGAGCGATGAAATCGAATAGGCTACTGTGGAGAATTTGCTGCATTTCATAAATATGCTTTGAAGCTAGTATCATGAAAACGATGTCAAAATCAATGATATAACAGAAACGTCTTTAAAAATGAGAGAAAAATGTAAAAAATGACTTGTTAGTCGAAATCGAAGAAAAGTACAAAAAAAATTCAATATAAAAGATAGTCATTTCCTTTCGACGTACCATAAAATTAATGCCTATACTGAAAGGCAAGGTTCTGAAGTGAAACGAAGAAAATGACACTTCATTAAAATATACCCTCTAATTATATTAATAAAATTGTAAGACATTTGAGCAAAGAAATGTTGAATTTGACTACCACATATTTGGGACATCGATAAAAAATGAGTGAGCTCTGCTGGTAAAAAAAAAAAATCTCGCTTGTGTCACCAACTAGCGACACTCTGGCAGACGCCTTAGTCGGTGAAAGCTATCCCTGCCGCGATCTCGCGAACAGCGCCGCTCCCAACAAAACGCGTGCATGTGGGCTGGGGGTAATTCAGCGTGAAGAAGTTCCTGCGCAAACACTTCTCCCTGGCGCGTCTCTCGCCGTTTTCGGAGCAGCTGGCGGGGGCGGCAGACGACGAAACCAACGCCAGCCGCAGGGAGGGGCGGTAGAAAGGTGGGTGGGGGCGGGGCGAGGTCGTAGGGGAGGAGGCAAGGGATGGAGGACGGCGGCGCGGGAGAGAGTAGGGGAAGAGCTGGCCTCGTGAGTCACGTGGAGCGTGAGGGCAACCGCGCGTGGTGTGTGCTGTGGTGTGATGTACGCACCCGCCGCATGGGACTTTCCACTGGCCGCGACAGCGCCTCCTCCTCGCCACCTCACCTCGCAGAAGATCCAATGCGTATTGGCACGGTTATTTCCAGTATGCAGTACAATGCATTGACTTGACACAATCAATTAGGGAGAGTGAGAGGAGGAGGGAGGGAGGGAGGGAGGGAGGGAGAGGGAGGGAGGGTGATAAAGGGTTAGAGAGGACGATAAAGGGTTAGAGAGGACGATAAAGGGTTAGAGAGGACGATAAAGGGTTAGAGAGGACGATAAAGGGTTAGAGAGGACGATAAAGGGTTAGAGAGGACGATAAAGGGTTAGAGAGGACGATAAAGGGTTAGAGAGGACGATAAAGGGTTAGAGAGGACGATAAAGGGTTAGAGAGGACGATAAAGGGTTAGAGAGGACGATAAAGGGTTAGAGAGGGAGATAAACGATTAGAGAGGGAGACAAAGGATTAGAGAGGGAGACAAAGGATTAGAGAGGGAGACAAAGATTAGAGAGGGAGACAAAGATTAGAGAGGGAGACAAAGATTAGAGAGGGAGACAAAGATTAGAGAGGGAGACAAAGGATTAGAGAGGGAGACAAAGGATTAGAGAGGGAGATAAAGGATTAGAGAGGGAGACAAAGGATTAGAGAGGGTGTCAAAGGATTAGAGAGGGTGTCAAAGGATTAGAGAGGGAGACAAAGGATTAGAGAGGGAGACAAAGGATTAGAGAGGGAGACAAAGGATTAGAGAGGGAGACAAAGGATTAGAGAGGGAGACAAAGGATTAGAGAGGGAGACAAAGGATTAGAGAGGGAGACAAAGGATTAGAGAGGGAGACAAAGGATTAGAGAGGGAGACAAAGGATTAGAGAGGGAGACAAAGGATTAGAGAGGGAGACAAAGGATTAGAGAGGGAGACAAAGGATTAGAGAGAGATAAAGGATTAGAGAGGGGCATAGAAAGGAGGAAAAAGAAAAAATAGAGAGGGAAAGGTACCGGTTGGAAAAATGAGAGTGGGAAGAAAAGTTCATGATACGCCCAGGTGAGCGCACTGGGAGTGGAATGCAGGTCACGAAAGATTCTTCCTCTCAAAATTGTTGTTTGTCTTGCAAAATTACACGAAACCTACTCACATTTTGAAGAAACTGTGCCCGATCTTATTTGAAGATATAACTTTGGAGAACCGATTTCATGTAGAAACAAACCTTTTTCTTCACTATTGTTGCATTTGGAAGACACCGGTAAATATTTTCGAAAACTTTTGAAATATTCGAAAAATTCAGAGAACTGAAGAAAAATGGAACTTGTGTCATTTTTTAAGAGTGCTTTGCTCTTCCCTATAAAAAAAACTGGTGGTGCTGTAACCACACACACTTTATAGCAATATTTTTAATGGTTATTTAATATTATATTATGACAACTTCTGTCTTACACTTCAACAACCATTTGAAAAATTCTTAAACAAAGAACAAAACATATATATTTTAAAAAAAATAAATGTTTGAACAAAAAATGCTTTCTGTCTTAAAATTCAGTATAATTGCGTTCTACATGAAAGTACCAACAAAGTATGATGCGTATTTTAGCCGTAAATAAAATTATTAGTTTATATATTAACACGAACCCTTCTGTTACCCCACTACCGCCTTCTGTTATTAGTGTAACGTTGCAACAAGCAACAACGGCTGAGGGATTCGTTTGGCATTCACGTTTTGCAATAATCAGCATTCTGGATACCGCTAGTAACAAAACGCAAATCGACAAACAAATATAATTAATTATAATATTGTTACATTCATCAAAACTACTCGTTTCTACACGAATTATTCCTTATTCTCGCTCCTGACCGTGCAAAGCGAAATGATCCATTCGTTTTCACATTTAATGCAATTAAATGACGTAATTTAGAATAGATTTAATGATTAAATAATTTTAAAATTCTTCTCTTCATGGTTGTAATGACTGCCTCTAAGTTCCTTTCATATTAAATATGGTAAATTAAAGGTGTTGCCTGGTATCAACAATTTATTTTGCTAATGATCTATCAATCGCGTAGCGATCACATTACATTGCCATTGAAGTGCCACCGCCTCAAACATAACGCGTGATATTCGCATTCCTCATTTCTACTTTTTTTCCAATTTTCGAAAATAGAGCGCGCTGAAATCGAGACCTTCACCACTTTCTTTACCGTTCTACGCTTCACACGGGAAAAAGTGCAGCAATTTCTTAGAAAACAATTTTAAAAAAATTAAAAATAGTCTATATTTGAAGCAAAATTACACTAGAAATATTCATATTTTTCAAACATTCAATACGACCATATTTGAAGACCTGTTTCTGATGAACATATTCAATTAAGAAAAAAATATAAGTAACCCACTAGATATCACTCAAAATGCTGTGTCTATTTCACAAACTATGACATTACATGAATCTTAAGGATAATTACATTCACATGACTTACGAAAAAGAGAACTATTACTCAAAATTGCTACAGGAATATGTGAAACTTTCATTATGGGAAACTTTCGTTCACCTCCGAGTTATCACTGCCTCCTGGAATAAATTATAATCTAGTAAAATATGAATAAGAGTTTAATGCAGAAATGATTACAATGCTTGTATGGTAATAAAACTTTCAAAAAGCAATTATAACAAAGTTACTTACTAGAACATACACAATTATTAAAGTTGTTGGAGTTGAGTTTTCCATGTCTTGGTATTCCGTGGAAGTATTTGAAATGGAAGATGTACAAGGTGAATTAGAAGCGGCATTCGTCAATTTCGAATGGATTGACCACATGTGTGTACTCAATAAAGTGTTTTCTGAATAATTCTGGTTGGAACGTTCCACAAAGGTTTGGTAGCATATTCTTTGTACTCTTTACCATCTAATCTTCACATATTAATTGTCTAAAATATATGTAATTTCTTCATTTGTAATTTGTGCTGTCCATGTTTATTTCCCCTTCACAAAATTCTTGAAAATACTTCTACACTCTTTATTTGTTTCTTTTGAGATTTTTCGACACTGAATATTTAATAATAGATTATATTTCAAAGTTTTAAACAAACGACATTTTAATATTGTATTGATGCTCACAAGCTATTATGGACCTAAAACAATTGCTATTTATCTTAAAAAGGTAAACAAAGTGATGACAGCAGAGTGCAAAAGTGATAATCATGACGATAAACATCTGGGAATTTTTTAATTTGAATATATTCTTACATAGCATTGGTTACTTACGATAGGACAGGCATGAGTTAATTAGTTTTCATAATTGTTGTTGTAGGAAGTAGCCGAAAACATTTTGTATTTTTGCAATTTTAGAAAAATCAAGGAATTCAAAGAAAATGAGATCTGCACCATTCTCTTAAGCTTCTATTACGCTATCCGACAACACAATTCATTGATCGCACGCAGGAAAACGGATAGGTAGACGAACGTATAGTCAGAAACATGGGCGTTTTCTCGAAAACCAGGTTTTTCGTTGTGCAATCTTAATTTGATGTTGTGGGTTATCCTCAGTCCTCGTTCAATGTGGCGACGATGACTGTAAATCGTTTTAAAAAGTTTTCATGTCATGAAAATTTCTAAATGTAATGCAGAGCTTCAAATAAGTTCTTATAGTCTCTGGCATTGGACATACCAATGAATCGTAGTAGCTGATAATGTTATACTGGCGTTCAAAAATTACCATCACACAATGACCTTTCATGTAACCTCCATACGGGATATGAACTGGTAATATTGCATTTTAAAAATCGTAATCCCCGAAAAAAATACTTGCAAGTATGGATGACGCGAGTAGTTAGAATTTAGTACATCTACATTTTGTACCCTTTTTGCTAATATGCAGAAAAATGTACATAAAAAGTCACCTGTAAACTGTTCTGCATTATTCTCTAAACCTTCTAATTTAAGATTATTAATTAGTTAGGAAATTCTGTCACAAAACCTACTACAATTACATTTGATTCTTCCCCCAAATTTACACTCTTAAGAACGTAAATATACAAAGTCTAATACATATGTGCTTCCGTTCTATAACATTACTCACAGTTTTGGTTTTCTCCGTATTCACTTGGCGTTCTTCAAACTTAATAAGTTCCATTGTAATACTGTACGTAGGCGTTTGCACAATTATCAATAATTACGAACGTAAACACGTATTACGAAACACTTCACTTGTTATGTTCAAAGCAGCAACTGTCAATATTGACAGTTACACTTCATGTTTCACATGTTGCAGAACAGTGTTGCCATCCTCATAGAAGAAAATTATGGCGCACGTACCGAAAATTACTGGGGTATCATCATCACCCCTGGTGTATCAAATCAACGCCTCCAATTCAGATTTATTTAGGTGGCGTTTTATTTCCCGTCTACCCCAACAAGCTAGATTATTCTACATAGAGAGGCTGAAGCGCCTCCATCTTATCTTTGAAGAAAATTTAATCCATGTTTGTTGCAGTCAAAGCTGAACCCTTTGGGAAATAAAGTATTCTACATTGTGATTTATGCAACTCTGCTCCTTACAGCTCTCAGCTGTTCACGGTTTCATCCAATCGGGAGCCTGCCAACAGCTGATACCTCCCAGGGGCAGAGTTGCGAAAATCGCAGTATAGCATTGCGTTTGACGCTGGTTACGGACGGTTACACCACCACTCGCTTGTTTTGACGTGAAAAACATGGCGGCCACTAGTTGCGCGAGCCTCCACCAAGAGCGCTGAAAGTAAAGACACAGCCACTCTATGTAGTATATTCTAGTACGTTGGTCTCCCCACTAAGATCGCAGCGCTAAAACCCATTCGTGGGAATTTCTTAGAATCTTTTGGCTTGATCCGAAAACAAAATTATCAGTGGACCAGATGCGTCGAACGACATCTCATGTCTCTGTTGGTGCAGAGGAAGTGACCTAAACGTCAGTGACGGATGTGTAGACATGATAAATTACGTATTAGAGTTTATTACTTACGTTTAGTTATAGTTTACTACTTACCAACAACATTAGAAACAACATTATCCTCTTTTTCCCCGGTTTACGGCCGAACATTACGAATACAACTCTAATTTTTCTCCTCCCCAAAACAGTTTTCCGCTGTAGAATTACACAATTTTCTGTATATTGATAAATTACGTATTAGAGGGCATGGTTTACTACTTATCAATAACATTAGTAACAGTATTATCCTCTTTTTCCCCGGTTTACGGCCGAACATTACGAATACAACTCTAATTTTTCTCCTCCCCAAAACAGTTTTCCGCTGTAGAATTACACAATTTTCTGTATATTGATAAATTACGTATTAGTGGGCATAGTTTACTACTTATCAATAACATTAGGAACAGTATTATCCTCTTTTTCCCCGGTTTACGGCCGAACATTACGAATACAACACTAATTTTTCTCCTCCCCAAAACAGTTTTTCGCTGTAGAGTTACACATATTTCTGTATATTGCGTATGCAGTATGGAGAAAATAAAAGTAGAATGAGCACTAATTGTGCAGACACATTGCAAACGCAAGAAGAAATGTCGATGGAATAGGAACTGAGTAACGTTTCTCTTTTTTTAGCATTTGAAACGCGGAGAAAATAACACATTTCTCTTTCATTGTGTTGTGATTCATAAGTAAAGTTAATGTTTCCTTAAGAAGGACATACGCACAATAATTTCCGCAATTCCATAATTGGAGAAATGCTGTGATGACATAGCGAATCAGTTGTGTGGAAATTCTTTCACTTATTTGGATGAAGTGTGTGATTGTAGCATTGAACTTGAACAAGTGAGAGTTTCAATGTTGTGTAATATTTTATCAATACCTACGTGACATGGTAAAATAAAAAATAAACAGTGGATGTTAGATATTTGGAAATTAATATAATGCGCATCAAAGATTTCGACTTTTCGAGGCTTTTGGAAAATATGCCTGAAATATTTATAATATGATTTGAAACTATTACAATATTTCGTAACACATAAATAATATAACACGAGAAAATATGAACTAGTTCCTTTTAATGGAAATATTTATTCTAAATAATGGACTCGAAGGGAAAGAAGAAAGTCAGAAACAAATTTTCACAATGATAGTTTATTTAACATTAAATATTTCATTGTTAGAAATAGTATTACATTAATGAATACACCTGATTATTTCATCTTATGTCTTTACATATACACCTTTCCTTCAGTAAGTTTGATAATACGTATTTGATGTTTTTTCATTCATAATTGAAATGTTTTTAAACTCTTGTTTACAAGTTTCAAAACGTTCTTCAGGTGACTTCCTATTATCTCTCCATATTGTACTGCGTTAACCTCAATAGAAGACGTTTGAGAGGTTTTTGAAATCTGAATTGCTCTTTTTCTGGAACATGGTTACCGCTACGATCGTGCATCGTTTCGTTTCCCGGTGTTTAGAACATCGACAAGATGGCTGTGAATACAGAACATGTGAATTTGTCCGATATATCTGATTTTTCATCGAATGATGGTGAGTTTAAGCCTCATTAAAATAGAAATATATATTCAGATGCTTTTTTACATAGTGTTGAAGATATAAATAAAGGACGAAAAAGGAAAACTTTTCCGAAAATCAGAAAACAAAAATTAAATGAATATTAATTAATTTGGATGAAAATGCAAACTGTTCTATGTTACTGAAATTAAGAAATATGTGCAAATTTTCATTGAAGAAAACTATTTATATCAAAATTAGCTTGTTCTATGAAATAAGGGCATAATTCAACAATTTCAAAGTAATTTAAATCCACAAATTTGAGAATTTTAGTGCATTTTGTGGCCTTAATAAATTACTAGTATGCTTTTTTGTGCGATATGTATCTATTTTTAATATATAAGAACTACAGCTTGTACACAGTTATTCTTGATTATCTCAAAACTGTGTTTTCTGAATTACACCCGTCTTCTATCCAACCACTCAATTGAAGAAATCGTCTCACTAAAGCGAGACCGTTTGAAGGTTCTGCTGGCGAAATAAACTGTCTACTAAGAGACTTCCGTAGCCGAGGGATTATAATTCCAACTCAAACGAGCGTGAACCTATAATTTCACGTATCCACTTGCATAGCCATGGGATTCGAATATACAAACCATATTGGCCGTTAATACCGATAACAGTTTTCTCTCCACCATTTTGTTGGGTAAGAAGAGCACCAGAACCTTTCTGCAAAGCAAAAAATAAAAATTACATTTACAGTAGGTGTATATTCTCACTCCTAATAAAATGACCGTTAGAAACATTATCTAAAAACAGTGAAGGCTAATTAAATTAATTGGCCAATTTTAAATACTTTCACGTTTTGAACATTTTATAATAATTTTTTGATCCATTGACAAAATGTTTCTAATTTACAAAGAATTAAATGTTTTTAAGTGCAGTACGGAATGCGTTTCAAGTGCAAGACCCCTTACACATGATTAATTAAACTAATAGTGTTACACAATAGCACAGGCTTTCTCCTAGTAAAGTTTTTAATTTACTTGGAGTGGACTGGCTTTCCGGTCGCACCCCATCCTCTTGCCAATTACCATCTATCGCCGCCCAAAGTACATTTTTTAAATCATTTTCTCAGTTTTTTGATTTCCTAATGATAGAACCGAAATGTTACTTTAAGAATAGTAAATAAGAGTAAAACTTCCTAATAAACAGCAATTTTCATTCAAAAATGTTGAACCGTTTTTAAGAAAATGGCGTTTAACCGTTACTGTAAATGCAAAATATTTAGCTCTTTTTCACTGAAAGTTATTTAGATATAGAAAAACTTCATTTGAAATCATTTGAAGCACTTTAACTAGCATAGGCAATAGTGTTTACGAATTGCTGAAAATGTGCATATTAATAGTGTGAGAGTTATTTCAAAAATATATATTTTTGTAATTTTTGAAAAATCAAATGAATACAACAAAATGAACTTTGTGTTATATTAAACAGAACAATTAGCACTATCTGTTTAAAAAGTTTGAAGGAACAATGTGGAACCATTTTTGAGTAAATAGCGTTTCTGAAAATGCGGAATTTGGAGCTAATTTTATCGAAAAATTTTACATGCAATTATTTAACGTACATGTAATTATAAATACATAATATGAACAAATCATCACTAATGTAAATATTAACGACGTGAGAAACAAGTCAAACAATTATATTTTTGTAATTTTTGAAAAATAAAAAAATATTAGAGTAATATGGCGTTTATGTCATCTTGTAGGGTACTTTTAGTACTATCCCTACCAAAAATGTAAAGAAAAAATTGGGAGCCGTTTAGGAGAAAATATTGTTCTAGTTATGTTTTCTTTCCCATGTACATATACTGACTAATGTATTACTTTTAAGTATACATACGTATATACGGAGTAATATAACCCCTGTTCATCTGGCTCAAATCAAATATTTGAGATTTTGAAAAACATGTTTTAAAATTTAGGGGTACTTAGCATTTCAGTTTAAATTTGTAGTCCATAATTAATTCTTTCAGTAAGGTTATGTATATATTTTTTTTTTAATTTTAGTAGTTTTCACTCAATATTGTGTGTAATATTAAGGTTAGGGGGAGGGGGAGGGTTAGTATATCCTTCCCTCTAATTGAGAAAATTTCAAAAATGTAATTTGGGCGGCGATAGATGGCAGCTGACAAGAGTAATCGTATGTAGCAAGTCCGAATAGCTTTCCGAGTCCAAAGGAAATGGAAAAGTAATATAGGAAGATCTGTGCTATTTGTAGCACGACTTGACAATTATTGCACATATTGCACGCAATATTGCGCGAAAACTACGAATAGTTTGAAAAAAATGTACATGACATTGATGAAATAACTAATTATGGACAACAAACTACATTTAAAGAAAAAGCCTCTAGCTTCAATTCTGTAGTTTTTGGAAAACTCCAAAAAATATTCAAATTTTGACATTTTTGAAAATTCAGAATTGACCGTGAAAATCGGATCTATGCCAATTTTATAAGCGTATTTTAGTGCATTCTTGCAAGAAATTCAAAGACAAAATTTGAGACCGTTCTTGGGAAAACTTTTAAAATGTCCCATGTGCTCTACGTACCCCAAACTTTAAAATGTTTTGAAAATTTAAAAGCATCGACTAGAGCCAGGTGGCCAAGGGTTACTTCAATTTGGAAGAATTCCTACGCATGGCTCAGGCGCTAGTGGTGTTCACTGACGGACGGACAGAAGGAAAGAACACTATTTCGGTTTCAGGGGACCCCAAAACGTGTATTTTCCGTTAAAAGTTCGAAATAGATTTTCCTTAGCATTACAAAACATTGTACTACGTAAATTCTTCCGTATATACGTACGTACACGAGAAAGCACTCTATTGGTGCGACAGAATGGCACAGATTTTCCCGTATTAGTTTTCTATGCCCTTTGGTCTCGGCTAGTTATTCGAACTTGCCACACACTCTTGCCAGCTGCCATCTATCACCGCGCAAAGTACATTTTTTTGAAGTTTTCTTAATTTTTCGGTTTCCTTATACAACAGAAATATTATTTTAGAAACGATAAAATAATATAAAACCTCGTCTTTTAACAAACAATAATTTTTCTGTTGAATCTCCTAACCTGAAGGAAGAGAGTCAAGTAATAATTGCACTCTTAAGAAAACGCCATCACTAAATCAAGATACTATCAATTCAGTAGGTTTAACGTTCCTCCCAATTGAAACCTTACCGACTTAACCTTACATTTTAATGTTTCATTTGTATGCTAAAGGAGGGATAGATGGAATTAATAAAGCAAAATTTGGGGCGATAACTGCTAAGTGACCTCTCCAAAAGACAATCACACGCCAGGTATACAATAACGTACCGGCACCTCAGAACAATTGTTACTATCTAAAACTAAAACTCTCGCTAGTTTCACTGAACGCTCTATACGCGAAGTCGGGTAGTAGAACGTTAAACTCAGGTAACAGCTATTACCTCTCCCGCGACCTTAACAGACCCGGTTTTTAGGCAAAGAAAACGGCTGAATCTAGGAGGAGTTACTTTCTAAAATGTACAGATTGATTGATTAGTGAAACGGAGCGCGTCAACTGCTAAGGCCATTAGTCGCGTAAGTGTAGTGCCGGTTTTTTTCACGGGTGGGGGGTATGATCTTCTCCCTCTGGATGGCGAGAACTGGCGCCAAGCTACACGTCGGTTGGATGGTTTTCCCCAACCAGGTATCTCCCTTCAGTGGGGCACCGCTCCAGCCGGCACAACCTCTCAACTTTCGACATGTGTGGTAATGTAATGCACGTGTGTGGTAGTGAGGGATGAGGAGAAGACAAGGAAGAGGAAGGAATGATCGCGGGCGGTCTTTCGCTACAGTACTGCTCTGGAATTCGCGTAGTCTGGCAGCAAGTGTTTTCAACAAGACAACGACCGCATTCGGCCTGACAGCTGGTGTCGAAAACGCAGCCACCGTAGGGAGTGGAACCCAAGGGACGGCGGCGGCGATGGTGTAACGGTTAGCGTTTTGCGGCGATGGTGTAACGGTTAGCGTTTCGGACTGATGTACCCAAGTTCTCGGGTTCAAACCCGATCGAAGCCGTGGATTTTTCAGGGCGAAAAAATCCTTCGTACGCCTTCCTTCGGAGGGGAAGTAAAGCCGGCTGTCCCATGTTAGTAGATTTACTTGCATGTAAAAGATCCTCAAGCCTAAATGACGCCTCTTAGCTAAACTCAAATCGCCTGTTTCTCGCCCAAGAAATACCTCCTTTCTCTGCTAGTTGGTGAACGGAGCGTAGCGAAATTTACGTGGTCAGACGGAAGAGCAGGCCTAATACCCTGAGTCTCGCCACGTAAAATAAGGCATTAATTCAATTCAATTCAATTCAATTCAATTCAGGGACTCCCAGGCACCGCAGTGCCATCAGCCGATGCGCTGATACAACGAACCGCGAGAGCCAAACGGAGAACGTCGGCCTCACCTCGGCGGAGCGCGACGCGTGGCCGAGCGGGAGGGCGGAGGCGCTGCAGAGATGCGCGGAGTCCAACGGCAAACCCAGCAAGTCGAGGCGCGCCTCGCACTCGGCGGCGTCCAGCAGCGGCACGCTCGCGTACATCAGGCGCCTCTGGGCCTCGCGCCTGCGCACACCGCCCGCAACACAAAGGTAAAGTAATATAGGAAGATCTGTGCTATTTGCAGCACGACTTGACAATTATTGCACATATTGCACGCAATATTGCGCGAAAACTACGAATAGTTTGAAAACAATGTACATGACATTGATGAAATAACTAATTATGGACATCAAACTACATTTGAAGAAAAAGCCTCTAGCTTCAATTCTGTAATTTTTGGAAGACTCCGAAAAATATTCAAATTTTGGCATTTTCGAAAATTCAGAATTGACCGTGAAAATCGGACCTATGCCACTTTTATAAGCGTATTTTAGTGCATTCTTACAAGACACACTCTATTTGCACTGCGAATGGCGAGGGGTTCTTTGGCTGTGAAGGCTTCCGCGGATGAGCCAGGGTCTACTTGGCTGTCAGGGAGACATCGCGGCCTTGGCACACATATCAACAGTTCGGCCGACAAAAAAAAAATAAAACTTTTGTCTGCCTGGTTTGATAGGTTCGCCTGGCCCATTTGTCAGACACACCTGTGAGACCAGCCAGTCAGACACGTCAGTCACACAAGTTTGTCAGACAAGATTGTCAGAGAAGATTGTCAGACAAGTCTGTCAGATAAACCTGTCAGACAAGATTGGCACTATAGTATTTTCATTGAAACATAATACATCGAAAAATACTAATTTTTAACAATAGCTCTGATTGGTTAGGCGTTTTTTAGTGTATTGTGCTTGGATGGGACAGACCGGCCAGACGAGACACAGTCAGGTCAAAAAGACCGGCCAAACCAAGCGGACAAAGGTTTTGAAAATGAAACATTTGTTTCAAATATCCGCAATGCGTGAATTTCAGTGCAAATCTACACGTTGATATTTTGCATCGTTAGAATAATATATATATATATATATATATATATATATATATATATATATATATATATTCCATGCTACGTGCGGGTGAAAAGCGCTAACGCGGGTGCTCACCCGTGGTTGGCGGCGGTGTCCTCAGCCCAGTAGGTGTAGGTGGCTTCGCTCTGGGGGGCCTCGCAGCCCAGCTTGATCGTCTGCACCGCGTCCCCCAACGTCAGGGGCACGCGGAACTGCACCAGCGCCACGTCATGCGGGTCCAGGGAGCTGGAAGGGAGGGATGCGCCGATTTGTAATCGACCTTCGTATAGCGATCGATTACAAAAACGCGCGGGCGAACGATTACGAAAAATTGAAGTACATCATTTTTACCTCTCTCTCCCTATATATATATATATATATATATATATATATATATATATATATATATATATATATATATATATATAAACATCGATTATTATTTCCAGAAATTTATCTCGATTATTTCAATCGTGATATTAGTTTTAAATGCAAACAATGAAAATAGCAGTCTACATACAAACTAAAGCAAACAACGCAAACAAAATTGTCTCTTTATCTACCTCCGACTACAGAATATATATATTACTGATAAGAAATTGTTTGTTTTTGTCTTTGATGTGGCACTCGATATACACGGTAAAAGTTACCGGGGTGGAGAAGATTGTGGTTACGAAGGAAACATGAAAACAGCTGAATGATGATTCATGTCCTCTAATGGAGGGAATTATGAAAATGAATTATGGTACAGAAATATGAAAAGACAGAGTCAGGCTAACATCTGGTTAATCACTAAATAAGTAAATCTGAATCAATAGAATTAGATACAATTAAAATATTTTTTTGTACCTTGTACGGGCGTTAACTTGTTCCAATGAGCAACCGACTACAAAAAATCCCAACGGTTTGCTTTGTCTGGGTGTTTTTGTCACCGATCAATCATTACAACGCCTTGAAACGCCCTTGGTACGTACATAACTGATTTCATTATTTAGCAAAAGGACAAGCAAACAAAACTTTCTTATGTGTGTACAACTCACGTGAAAGGCGTGTATTTCGGGTGCACTGTTACTCGGGAGACACGTCTGATCTGCGGGTGCATCTCTTCGCCCGCCTCCACCTAAGGGCGAGAGGGAACCATTTGCCTGGGATGAATCTCTTTATTTTTAAATTTAAAGTCGCATGAAGAGCTAGGTCATTAGCGACCCCTTTATATATTAACGATATGGTAAAAAACGATGAAATTGGTAATGGTAAGGGATAAAAGGACGATCACAAATACACGAGCATGCCCGAGGCAGGACTCGAACCCGCGATCCTTCAGTGCGAGATTCGAATTCCGGTCGGGGTGACAATTCGTTAAACAAATTTCATTATTAAAAATACATTTGTTACTCAGTAACAAGGTCACAACTTGACATTCTTTACGTCAGCGGAGCGTATTTCCGAGAGTAAATGTGTCCAAAGAGGCAAGTGGCAAGGTGGTGACGTCTGTATGTTAAGGTGAATATTTCGGAGATCTCTTGTGGTGTTTGCTGGACATCACTAGACCTTCCCAGAACCTGGTCGAGGGTGAACCAGAGGAAGGAATGGAGTAAAGCGATGGTTTCGGAGTGTTGTTAAGTGGGTTTGTTGGGAGACCTTGCCAGAACCTGGTGGAGGGTGAACCAGAGAGAGGAAAGGGGTAAAGCGATGGTTGCTTAGTGTTGTTATGTGTGTTCGCTGGGTGACCTGGTGGAAGGTGAACCGGAGGGAGGAAAGGGGTAAAGCGATGGTTGCAGAGTGTTGTTAAATGTGTTCGCTGGGTGATCTTCCATGAACCTAGGCGAGGATGAACCGGAGGGAGGAAAGGGGTAAAGCGATGGTTGCGGAGTGTTGTTAAATGTGTTCGCTGGGTGATCTTCCATGAACCTAGGCGAGGATGAACCGGAGGGAGGAAAGGGGTAAAGCGATGGTTGCGGAGTGTTGTTAAATGTGTTCGCTGGGTGATCTTCCATGGACCTAGGCGAGGATGAACCGGAGGGAGGAAAGGGGAAAGCGATGGTTGCGCAGTATTGTTATGTGTGTTCGCTGGGTGACCTGGTGGAGGGTGAACCGGAGGGAGGAAAGGGGTAAAGCGATGGGTGCGGAGTGTTGTTAAGTACCAGAATGTGCGCGTGGGACGGCACGAGGTCGAGGCAGTGGGCTGCGGCCAACACGAAGTGCGTGTGGATGATGGCGCCGCTGCACAGCAGCTCCTTCTGGCCGGGGGCGTGCTCTACCATCAGCGCCACCTGGTGCGGGAACTCATCTGCAAGGAACCCCGACACCAGTAATTACTCGTTAACGGATTGGTGGAATGGTGACACCGATCTCGTCTGCTGCGAACGTCATTAGCTTCCTAAGTGTAGTGCATGTTTTTTTATCATGAGATGGGGCGGTGATCTTTTGTGTGTGTAAGGGGTGAGAATAGCTAATATACACACATCTGAATAAGTACAGATCATATAGCCATTTTACATATTAATAGGAAGAATCACGTGTTTAAATACACAGTATGAAATAAATATATTATTCTTGTTTCATTATAAGAAATTTTTCGAATTTGTATTGGGTTTATTCCATGAACAACTGTTGTTGATAATTCTCAAGTCATTAATAATTTGTTACAACTAGGTGCTATATAAGTCTCATTAAAAAATCTGACCAATTCCGATTTAAAACTTACCTCTATCTGCCCTAAACTCCGGAGGTCCCACTAGTTTGCCGTAGCTTGCTATATGGTCAGGAAGTAGTTTGATGAGCTCACATCCTCCAACTGAAAGCATCAATTGCAATTTAGCTATTTGCAGTTTAAAACGGTGAATTGGTGTATTATAAGGTTTTATCCACTAACAGCTGAAAACAGGAAAAAGGTTTCAAAAATTACACAATTTTGTATATATTTGTATACAAATATTATTATGATAAAAATATATGATTTTAGAGAAACAGAAAACGCAGTGAACACAGAATTAGGTTGATATTCCTAGACTGTGAGTTTGGAAACATTTTTGAGCACAATTTTAAAGTGTCCTCGGGGCTTTATGTAAAGTCCGTGAAAAATTAAAGACAATTATTCAACTTTCGATTGATTCTTGATTCCGTGTGCATCAACTGCTAAGGTCATCAATCCCGTACGCGTAGTGCATGTATTTCCCCCCTCGGGAGGTGGCTGTGGTCTTCCCCCGCTGGATGGCGAGGTACGGTACCGACCTACCGTCGGCTAGCAGGTTTTCCCCAACCAGGTACCTCCCACCAGTGGGGCACCGCCCCAGCCGGGACAAGCTCTGAGCTCCCGACCGGTCTCCCGGCATGTGTTATAGTGTAGTGCATGCAAGTGGAAATGCGTGTACGGGGTGACGATAGGACCAAGATGGGGAAGAAAAGATAGCGCGCGGTTCGTGATCCGTTTGTTAGAGTACTGCTCCGGCATTGAATTGAATTGAATTTGCCTCATTTTACGAGGCGAGACTCGGGCCATCAGGCCCGCTCTTCCGTCTGACCACGCAAATTTCGCTACGCTCCTTTCATCAAGTAGCAGAGAAAGGAGGTATTTCTTGGGCGAGAAACAGGCGATTTGAATTTAGCTCAGAGGCTACGTCATTTAGGCTTGAGATCTTTTACATGCAAGTAAATCTACTAACATGGGACAGCCGGCTTTACTTCCCCTCCGAAGGAAGGCGTACGAAGGATTTTGTCGCGGCTTCGATCGGGTTTGAACCCGCGAGCTTGGGTATAACAGTCCGGTACGCTAACCGTCACACCATCGCCGCCGCTCGTCTGGGGTTGATCGGAGAAACCAGACAACTAAGGATCAGTGCAGCCGGTCGCCAGAATTCCCCTCCAGACAGCGACAGCCGTCGACTTACCTATCTAGCTAGAGTCGAAAATCATGTCATCGTCGGGACTCGAACCTGGCTGAGAGACACTGCAGTGATATCAGTTGATGCCCTGAGCTACCTTTCCCGGTAAGAACGCTATTCAAAAGAGGTTGGAGTGTGGTCAAATCGACCGGGGAGTATTCAATTTGGAAAGAATCCTACGCATAGTTGCATAGTTTAAGCGCTAATGTTGTTCACAGAAGGACGGACATTTAGGGGGAGGGGAATCGGTATCAGTTTATCACAAAACGTGTATTTCCGTCGAAATGTCGAAATCGGTTTTCCGCTGTATTACCTAACTTTCTGTAAGGGTGATGGAGCAATTCTGACTTCATATTCAGCGCGTGGACATACATAGAGAAACACGTGTCAAGTCTTTGTGTCTGACAATTTATTTATTTTGTGTGCTTGTGTCTTTATTTTCAAATTTGACATGATAGATTACCCAAATTTCTACTTACACAAAGTGGAAGAAACTTTTTCAGTTTCACTATGTCATTTGCTTCAAAGTGATACAAATCTCAGGAAGAGATTGAATAATGTACACGAGTATCAATGTTATTTCAGCATATTTTTTCTAGAAACATACTTTATACGTGTCTTAATAATACGTGTCTTTTAATAATACTGAATGTATTATTAAAATGTAATTAATAATTATAATTTTAATAATTATAATGTATTATTAAAACTCCTGGAAAATATTGTGTTTTGAACCCACAATAAATGTATTAAAAATACTTAATGTAGGGTTAGTCGGGGTTAATATGATAGAGCAGAAAACTGTGGCTATAGTATTATACTTTAAAAATTGTTACTTATAGTAACTAAAATTAACAAAAATTGCAACTATTAGGAAATACATTCTCTTATTATGGACCATATACCAGGGACTAAAAAGGTTACAGTATTTGGGCATAGAACATAAAATAACAAAGAAAATAGTGTTGAAGCCCTAGACGCAAAGGGAGTCACTACAGCCCGTTCGTTTTCCACAGTCAGAATTAATAGAGAATTCAAGCTGTATCACTTTACTCCCATACACAGCCATCAAGTGGAGCTCATTTGATACACACTTTTTTATTTCTTAAAGAGTAGTGGCAGGTCTTCAGTTATTCTTTCCTTCGTTCGAGTACACTTCTTTGGCTCCTTAAGGCACATATTCAGTATTTTTCCAAGTGTTTGCTACAAACGATATAGAAAATAAGGTGGAAAGTTTGCTTTTATGTATCATAATAGCCCCGATTGAACCTGTAAAGGATATTTATTTGATATGTTCAATAGCTCGTGGTGTAATTTTCTTCAAAACTGAGATAAATGAATGGTGCTGTTAGTGTAAATCACCTTCATTGGATTACGATTAATTGGAATACGGTACTGATAGCGTTGGCAAACAAATGTTAGTAGATCTAAAAATATATAATAATAGTAGTAATAATAATAATAATAATAATAATAATAATAATAATAATAATAATAATAATATTAATAAACACTGTGGTATTGTAATATTCTGCAAATATATAAAAGTATTAGTTTACTACCGTGAACGAAAGGTAGCCGTCATTATCGCTTTCCGCTATCAGTGGACTGTTACAACAATGGATTACAACTTCCATCAATGACCGCTCATCTATTCGTTTTCACATTAAATACAATTAAAGGACGCAATTTAAAACGAAACATATAGTAAAAATATAATAAATAATAGTAATAAAAGGAAATATGAAATAATAATTTTAACTAACGTTGCATTCGACTGCGTAAATTGGGAGCGACCGACTGAAAGCTAGCAATCTTTATTTTATATTTATTTCAAACACGTTTAAAATAATGTCTAAAAGATTAATTTGTAAACGAATAACAAAAGCTCTAAAGTAAGAAACGATCAATGAAATGTTAAATAACGTACACCTTCTAAATTACGTAGCATCCACCTGTAGGGTTGCCACCTTGCCAATTCCAGAAAACCGGAGACCGCTGCGACCGGGGAGGGGGTAATTACTGAAATCTAAAAAGAAATTGACGCAGACATATGTTGCATATATATATATATATATATATATATATATATATATATATATATATATATATATATCATTCAATCATTCAAAACCGTTTTCTTAGTTTTCGCACAAGTAATACATGACGTGCAGTTCCCACGAATCACAAATGTACCTTTATCTTAATGTTTCCAAGAAATAATTTTCTAAGAAAAAACGAACGAAAATTCGATCTTGTTCAAAATGAAGATATCGAATAGCATTCCCGGGGGATTATTCTTGAAACTGTTGCGCGATGCGATTCTCGCATAATCGCTAGATACTGTCTCTGTCTGATATGCTTAGAAAGAAAGAGACAGCGGATGGCGATAACACGAGAATCGCAAGACCAATTTTCATGTTCTGCTCTTTATCTTTCTAATGAAGAAGGAAAGGACAGATTTCTGATGAAATAGAAAAAGCTTTAAATTTTAAGTTGAAAAATATATTTATTTTGTAAAAAATTTGAAAATGTATTGAAATTGAAAAAAAGAAAAAAAAGCGGAGATAATTTTTCAAAAACCGGAGACCGGAGATGAAGCTCAAAAACCGGAGTCTCCGGTCTAAAACCGGAGAGGTGGCAACCCTATCCAACTGCCTCAAAACACACGAAGCGTAGGATTTTAGGACAGAGCCACTAAGTTTGTCGCAAAATTACTAAAACAATACACATATTTTCTAAACATTTTACACGACTTTATTTGATGATATGTTTTTGATGAACACATTTCATTAAAAAACTGTATCTTCATAATTCTAGTTGTAGGAGGAGGCCGAAGATTTTTTGATTGCTTTCAATTTTCTACAAATCATTGTTTTTAACCAACACAAGACCTGGGCAATTTTCTTAAACGTCCTTCAAACTATTCAACAAGAAAATTTATTGAAAATCGTGGGAGACAGTTTTTGAAAAAATTATCTCTTAGGGGTTTCATATAAAGTACATCCTAAATAACAATACCAATTTCAAATTCGAGGGGCTGCAACATTAGCCAGAGAGATTGGGGAATATCAATTTTAGAGAAAGACCGCTTATCAGTTTAGCCGCTAGCCTTCTTCACAGACAGACGGACAGACATGTTTGCCGTCAACCGATTTTTCTGAATGAAATACCCATAAATCATGGAATTAGTTTACACCACGTGTTAGAGCATTATTTTTGTAAATTTATCAATTGGAATTATCCACTTTTGGGTTGCCACGGGCGTACAAAACAAGATTTTCTGCCTAAAATTCACCGTTTTTTCGTGCAGCATTAGATAACTCTCTCACTATCCCGGTTGCGGTAGGGAGAAAGTAAAAATTATTACAGAAGATTTTAATAAAATTGCTTTCATTTATAACAGACGATACAATTCAGTTCTCTAACAATTAAATGAACACAATATTTGGAATGTAGTTCTTATTCTTTAATCCAGGTCTCTCAGACCCAACCCATACGCTCGTATTGTTTCGCCCATTCATTGCCGGGTTAAATGGAACCTCCCGCACGCATCCACACACACACACACACTACATATATCTGTAGAATATCATAAAAGTATAAATTAACGTTATGCTTCGTACTTACATGTGAGATAGCACGTGAGAAGAACTGTGACCCTCATGAGAAGAAATGTTTTCATCGTGGCAGATAACGTGCAGTGTTGACAGATGGATGTATTACCTGAACTGCAGATAGTTCCATGATGTGCATTCTGTTTTATATGCTTATTTATCTCTTCTGATAACGTCAGTTTGATCTCACATTTCTCCGAAGAAATTCTCCGAACTAGATCTCGACTACAGAAGCCCGATTAGTAATCTCAACCTTCGTTATATTTGTTTTAACTGATTTAGTTTACGTTAGCCATTAAGCAATCCTATATATGTAACATTAAACTAAATTAAACTGTGTAATTTGTCTAAATAAACGAAAAAATGGAGTTGTTTATTCCTTACTGAGAGGCTTGTGGATTAGACGTTGTAAAAAGTCGCATTATTGATTACTGGAAGTCAAAGGCCGTAGATATCTTATAGCTGCGGTATTTGTCCGATAATCTCCCTGAAGTTGACAGACAACAAATGAACTTATTGTTGTCATGTATGAACAGATTGTAAATACAGGTTAAATGAAAAAAAGTCTCCCTGATGTTAAGATATCAATTTCTTTCAATCAAATTATGATAATAGACCTTTCTCGCTGCAAAATGTCATTGCCAAAGGTAGTGTTTTTCCTGCCATCACCCCACCACGATGGAGATAAATATGTGTTGAGGAGGATGACTTCTTTTAACGAAGTTACATGGAAAATTCTATTAAATCTATAAATACGTATACCATATTCATATTACACAACTATTCTTTATTTTCGTCTAACACGATTTTTAGTTTCCCGTATACGTTAAATTTGCGGCGATTTGTAATTTTTAATGATTATATATGTTTGAACTCCACCATTTTCTGTGAAAACTAGCTCGAAATTCCGCATTTTCAGAAACGCTCAGACGCCATTTCCTCAAATCAGCTTCAAATTTTTTCTTCAAACGTTTCGAACGGATAGCGCCCATTGCACTCTTTAATATGGCGTAAAGTTCATTTAGACTAAAAAAAAAATACACAGATGTAAATTTTTCCACATATACCGCCTACGGTGGATCAACCATAATAAAGCTGGGTCAAATTTTATAGTAGGTACTGGTAGGGAGAACCGAATTTCTATGTGCAGCGACCATTCGTTTTTTAGTGATGCGTG
The DNA here is from genome assembly GCA_038098605.1 of Gryllus longicercus. Classification (NCBI taxonomy): domain Eukaryota; kingdom Metazoa; phylum Arthropoda; class Insecta; order Orthoptera; family Gryllidae; genus Gryllus; species Gryllus longicercus. The sequence goes on along the minus strand of JAZDUA010000045.1, from coordinate 3,570,765 downwards.
GAATATTTACAATTTAAAAAATGCAAACAAGATTTTCTCAAAAACGGAACTTTTGGTAGGGATAGTGCTAAACATACTCAATGGGAAGATATAAACACCATACATCTCTATTCTTTTGTTTTAAAAAAATACAAAAATGCAACTTTTTTGACGTGATTTATGAATACATTTGATTTAAAGAATGTCACGTAAAGTTTCTCAAAAACGCAATCATTTTCTAAGAGAACTAGCACATAATTTTTCATTTTTAGAAACGTTCAAACGCGATTTCCTCAAAAACGGCTCCTAGTTTCATCGTCAAACTTATCGAACGGATTGTGCTAATTGCACTCTTTAACATGACGAAAAGTTCATTTAGAAGTATTTTTTTTTGTTTTTCTAAAATTATACAAATGTAAATTTTTGGAAGATTTCTCACGCCGTTGATATGTACATTTTCAGCAATTTGTAAACACTACTTTATTTGGGAGTAAAATTATTTAAAATGACTTTTAATAAAGTTTTTCGAAAACTCAAAAATTTTGTTTGAAAAAGAGCTTATAATTTCGAATTAACAGTAGGGCTTAAACGCCATTTTTCTTAAAAACGGCACCAAATGTTTCAAAAAATCTAGCAATATAATACAAAATTTTCGATTCTTGAATATTCGTATAACAATAATTCCATTCTACTATTAGGAACCCAAAAAATTAAACCGAGATCAAGGGAAATATAAAACTAATACGGGAAAGTCTGTGCCATTCTGTAACACCACAATTACAATTACACAATTACAATTTTACAATTACACAATTTTACAATTACACGATTACACCATTACACCCTTACACAATTACACCCTTACACAATTACACCATTACACAATTTCACCATTACACCTTTACACAATTACACGATTATTTTATATAACTAGACGTCTCTAGTTATATAAAACAGTTTTGCACCGGAAAAAAATTACTTGGAACTTTAACTTTTGTATCAAATTTAATCGTTTAATGTCATCTGATAAGGTATTGTAATATTAAATAAAAATAACCATTTGCACTAGTGGTAAAAGAGACGATGCTCAAATGCTCAGATTAAACTATAAATGCAACAAAGGAAACAAAATGATTTTCTCCTAATCACTATAATTTATCTTCAAGTAGCATGAGACCCAATTAAGTTTTTTGTATACTTGAATTGAAATAAAAGGAAAGTCTATATATCTGCTTACAAAATAGTGTATGCCCCAAATACAACTACATCTATTAACATGAATCGACTTTAAACAATCTACAGTTTAAATGCTATATTTTACAGAGATAGGCATGGATGGATGGTACAAATTACAGGATTATCGCCAAGATTATCCTACAAGGACGTATGCGAACAAAAAACATACTTGCTAAACATTATCTTTCATCGCTGAATGCAATGCGTGGGCTTGGAAACCTAACGATAATCGAATAATCCAAAGAGTATACTTGAAACCTTACTAGTGCATTTTCCGATGAATTTCAAACAATGACGATCTTCTTGATTTATTGCTGTGGATTTATCTTATCATTTCAATAAAAGTCGAGATAAAACATTTTCTCGTGTTTTCCGTCTTTCACTTTGACCCTGACTTTGATAAATTAAGTTTGTAATTCGTGATATAGACAAGTTAGGAGATACGTATGGTAGATACTGTGTAAGGTCGTTATCTTATTTCGGATCATCGCTGCACACATTTAGAGAGATGAAGATTAAGTTATTTATAGAACAATATAAATTGCTTTTTGTATTCTGCAAAAAAGCTACATAAAGAATAATTCTTTTAGATAAACATTCTACAAGAAATATTAACTAAATAAAATATTTTTAATCAAAATTTTTAAAAAACAATTATGTACCGTAAAGGAAACCTTTAAGCGAATTAAAAAAAATATTTTCCCATGCTGGAATTTTGTGTTGTTTTTTCTCACACAATCAAGTCCGGCGGATAATGTGGGGTGGGTAGCTACACCATCACGAAACATTTCGAGTGGATAAAATACCCGCTCGGAATTGGGGGTGAGATAAATATTCCATAAACATCAAATTCCAGAAATTAATTTAGTTCTTCGGTATTGCGTTGATTCAAAACGAATATGCGATCAACTATCTTGCAAAGTCAGCTCAACAGTATTGCCATATTTCATGTCTATGACGATATAACCGACAAAATAGATTTGCAAAAATTGTTAATAAGTTTGAATCAAAAAATGCAAGGCGCAACGCAGTTTTTGCAGTTCAAAAATGAACTGATGTCGACATTAATGAACTGCTGACAATTTAATGATAAATATGAAAATTTGTAAAAATTCTGTTTTGTATTTTTCCTTTTATGTACATTTTTGTTTGGAGATTTTTGGTGGGTAACGACCCGGGTCAATTACCCAATCGGACTTGACACCAATCGAAGGCCATGCTCACAATATCTTAGTTCATCAACCAATTCTTTTTTTCACTTATACGTAGTTTGAAAGAACTAAATTTTCCATGTAATTTTCATCTACATTGATATGGCGTTTTAGAAATACTGTTTAATCACCTAATATGTCACGTACATTTTCCACGGAAACTTTGTTTGTTGCAAAAACGTTTAGGTTCATGTAAGGAGTGTATAAGTAGTGGTATATATTTTCTTCGTTACTTTTAAGTTTGGTTTTATTATTTTGTTTCAATTATAAAATGATTGATCACAAAAATGTAAAAAAAGAAGAGAAATCCAAATAAATTATTTTGATTATTTATTGATTAATTGTAGTTCGAGGTTTTATAAAATAAGTTACCTCATGTCGGATCTGAACTTCGGCAATCACCAAAACCTGCGAAGAAGCCGGGACAAACGTATACAAGCCAAGGATATCAAACTACTGAGACAACTGTCCAAAAAACAATAACTTGTAAAATACGGGGAATTTCCTGGTTTTATCAAAAACTAGAGACGTAGTGGGGGCCGACTGCAATTGCATCACCGTACTAAACTAATTCTCCAAGATCACTCCAGAAGTACACTTCGATTACTAGTATCCTCACTGATGGACATTCCACTTCGAACTCCACCTACTCGCACTTACTGAGACCCCGCTAATCCTAATTTGATGTTATCATCCATTGGTGTCATAAATTTTGGTGCCTTAGTATCTACCCACTCGGGATAATTCTTTGCACGCCTGTTAACAATGCGGACAGGATAACAGGCGGTTTTCATATGATCCATGCGTGTATCATCGATGCATCACTGATGCAGAGAAAATTGATTTATGCATGTTTTTTTCACAAATGAATGAACATTTCCGTACAAAAAGCAAGTAAATACACAAGTATGTAAATAAATAATACAATACGTCCCCTTCCTGCTATTTGTTTCATACCGCTCAGCTGACTTTTATAATTTTCCGTAGAGCGCAGAACATTTATATTTGTTGGTTGATGCTGTCTCTCTTTTCGAGAACTCGAGATTTCAGCTGTGATCAGAAGATGGGAGATATTCTTCGTGAACTATTAATACTTGAGTTAACTAGTGGATCTAAAAACCACGTACTTTCTTGCCCGAACGTTCACGCATTATTCATATTTTCGAAAAATTGTACAGGATCTTATTTCAAAATGTGTGTCAAGGATCAAATTCTGTTAAGGGAAAAATCTTATCTTCATAATTGTACTTGTGCGAAGACGCCTAAAAATTTTGAATATTTTCAAACTTTTGAAAATCAGGATTAAGTTCCTTAAACGGCCTTTAGACACCATCATTCATCAGACGTCTATCGGACAGATGAAAGACGGACAGACGGAAGGACGGATGGACGGGAAGACGGATGGACGAGAAGACGGATGGACGGGAAGACGGATGGACGGGAAGACGGATGGACGGGAAGACGGACGGACGAGAAGACGGACGGACGGGAAGACAGATGGACGGGAAGACGGATGGACGGGAAGACAGAGAGACAAAAGACGGACAGACGGAGAGACAAAAGACGGCCAGGCGGAAAGATGGACAGACGGAGTGATGGGCAAACGGAATGATGGGCAGACGGAAAGACGGACAGATGTAAAGACGGACAAACGGACAGACGGAAAGACGGACAAACGGACAGATGAAAAGTCGGACAGACGGAATGACAGACAGACGGAATGACAGACAGACGGAATGACAGACAGACGGAATGACAGACAGACGGAATGACAGACAGACGGAATGACAGACAGACGGAATGACAGACAGACGGAATGACAGACAGACGGAATGACAGACAGACGGAATGACAGACAGACGGAATGACAGACAGACGGAATGACAGACAGACGGAAAGACAAACGCCATCAAGCGATATTAAGGACCCACAAAATATGGCTACACCACGTGTTGGAGGATTTTTGTAAATTTAGCAACTGCATTTATCCACATTTTCGTCACTACAGTCCTGGAATAAGAGTTTTTCTTTCGTTCATGTATAAACACGGTTTATTCTACATTAGTATGCCCCACGCATTTGCACTTGCCCAATTACTATTTAAGTATATACAGGATAAATAGAATTACCTATCGCCCCTAAATAGTTCTTCTACATCTAAACAGCTATTTATGGTACGAGTGAACGGTGTGGCACTTTATTTCAGTACGAACGGATAGTTAGTGGCGAAACGTTGTGATGGTGCTGTTTCAACATGAGGTCGATAGATCGAGTGTCGCAATCCTAAGAGCAAAACGTAAGTCTCACATTTACCACGTATCTCCTACACTCAATTTTAAACAGTCTTACTGACTTTCCTTTTATATTAATTCAAGAAGAAAAATCATTTAATTAGGTACTACGTTGTATTAAGATCAGTAGTACTTGGTTCTTAGCAGTCCGGGATGAGCCGCGTCTCAGTCGATCGAGCTTACGTTTCGGCCTTCGTGTTGCGGAGTTCTTCAGAGCTACACTGTTGACGCTATATTTCAGAACTCTCAGCAGTATAGCTCTGATGAAGGCCACAACACGATGGCCGAAACGTCAGCTCTATCGACTGAGACGAGGGCTCTTCCGGACAGCCAAGAATCATATGGCTCCGGCCTCGGCAGCGCACGAATCCATCAGTGCTACCTGATCAGACGACAGTATTCTGTTTTCATTGTTGCTTTTACAGTTTTGAAGATTGGGTATCGTCTCACTATTAGCACTACTGCAAAATATTGAACTTTTGGCACTCGGTGCATGACCAAAAAGTAACAGCATTTACTAGTGGCTGTTTAAAAAGAAATTTATAGTTCATTCAGTTTTCTCATTACGATTCTCGGCTACATTACTACACCGAGTTCCTTCCTTCCCCTCCTTCGCCCCTTCCACTCTTTCCGTCTTCCCCCTCTTCGCCCTTTCACTCCCCTTTCCCCCCTCCCTCCCGAAATAATAATACTAAATATACTACAACTAAACCAATAACTATTTTATGTAAAACACATGTGTACATGCATACCTTTTACAACAACATCAAGTAGAGCGAAGAAAAAGTCAGAATCATTCATAAATATAAATCTTTCGCAATAAATAATTGACGGTCCAATCAACAGTCCTCACCTATCCTCAACGAGCTAGAATATACAACATACAACGTCTATATAGAATATATAGAATATACAACGCCTCCATCTTGGAAGCAAATTGAATCCCTGTTTTTTACTGTCAAAGCAGCGCCCTCTGGGAAATAAAGTATTCTATACTAGGATTTATTTGGCAGTGCACTTGACGTAAATCATCTGTTTACGATTTCATCCAATCGGGAGCTTGAATGTGACGTCATAGTGAGTGAGACATAGTGACGTCCCTATAGCGGCGTATAATCTCCCGATTGGATGAAACCGCAACTGCTGATTTACGTCAGGAGCACGACTAAATAAATCGTAATAAAGCATTACGTTTGGCGTTGGTTACAGACAGCTTCATCAGGTTACGCCGCCACTCGAATGTTTTGACTTCAAAAAACATGGCGGTCTTTAGTTCGGTGAGCCTCCACCAGGAGCGCTGAAACTATAGGGACAGCCACTCTATCTAGTATATACACTATCTAGCTCGTTGCATATTCTATAGATATTCGCAAATCTGTGAATTGATGAACTCAATCGTAGACCTCAGTCATCATCCTCTGGTGGCAAGCAGCCAAACTATTGCACATTGATGCTCTCTGGAATCTATAATGCAATGCTGGGCATAAAACGACCAGATGACAGTTAAGGGAGGACGTAAAATTAGGTCTTCTTGTCTGACGCATTTCTAACTTGAAATTTGTTCCTTCGTGTTTGTTCTTTTTATTTCTTTTTATTTTTTCGGTTTTCAACGTGTGCATTTTTCGTAATGTTCGTGTATATTCGTCTTCGACACAAACGTTCATTACTTTTAGTTAAAAAATCTAATAATAAATATAATGGAAGAAAGAATTCTTGGAATTTCTTCATAATTGTGTTAAGGTTGGTAGTCACAGGTGGGGTATTTTCAATGAATTCTGTTTGGTTCCACAGTTTGCTTATTTTTGAAAATGTGTTCTTTAATATGAGTGGAGTCAGGATAATTTTATCCTTCTGCAAATTAGAAAAAGATGCAAGAAACTCATCAAATTACAGACCAATTACAGACCTTCAATCCATCGCTAAACGTTTTGAAAAAATATTTCTAAAGTAGTTTCTTCTAAGTAGACTAATCAAAATTTTGAAATTGTTTTAAAAACAATACTTGATTTCCAGTTCGGCTTCCGATCCAAATATTCTACTAACCACCAACTATTTCGCCTAACTGAATTTGTAACCACTGTATTCCAATAAAAACACACTCTAGAAATTTTTCTAGAATTTTTCTAGAACATAGACAAGGCCTTCGACACTCTTTGGCATACAGGTGTCTTGTACGAGATACCACAACTGGGAACTTCACAATATCTATTTTACATCATTCTTAGCTTTCTGACCAACAGAAACTTTAAAGTTTATATTAACAATACATTTTCACAACATACAATAGTTGGAGGGGTCCCACAAGGATCCTGTCTCTCTCCTCTCCTCTTCAATATCCATTTATCAGGTATTCCTCAACCAGACACCTCAGAAATTGCTTTGTTTGCAGATGCCACTTCAACTTTCACATACCACGACGATATCTTAAGCGCACACGACCAATTACAAAATGACTTATATTTTCGAAATGGACTGAAAAATGAAGAATCAAAATTAATGGTTGAAAATCACAATGATTTTCATTCCTTCGAAGACCAAAATTATCTTCTCCTTTACTCATTCAAAATACACCCATACCCTTGCTACCAAACTAAATCCTACTTATAGAGCGATTTTTATAAGAATGGCACATTTTGACAGCTAGTGCTGGCAACACAACTGATGGTCCTGTGGTCGTTGTGTTCTGGAACCAAATAGACTCACCTTCCTCCATTCCATCGATTTCAGTTGGCAAACTTGTAAATGGCTTCGGCTCTTCTTTTTCTTCGTACGAAAATATAGTGCACCATGAGAAATAATTGAAATTAGAAAGTGCAGAGCTATGTGCTCTTCTGTAACAATATTGTTATATTATAGCAAATATTTGTAATCGGTTTAGTTCTTTGATTCATATTTTCAAAAAAATTATTAAGTATGTTAACTTTTCCTTCTTTGATTTTAATTCTTTTAATGCTTTTCTTACTTCGCTTGGAACAAGTTATCGTGTCTAATGATTCTGCAATCTCCCGAAGCGACTTCTAATTTTCTGGCATTGCTGTATTATGTCGAGTTTGAAAAAATCAGTTGCCGTATGTAATATTTCTCTTCGATATGTGACGCTTTTCCCGGGTTTTGTCTTTAGACTTTTAACCCACTTTGTTCCTGCCTGTAATCCAGGCTTTAGTTTATGAAATGATTTTGAGTTCTTCATAATATCTATTTCTGTTTCTTCTTCATAGTTTTTCATATCCCTTCTAATCGATATTTTCGTTTCCTTGTTTATTTGCTCATATCGTAAGCAGGAGTCAGTGTCTATAACCTTTCGCAGTTTTAGTTCTTGTCAGATGTTTATAAATTTTAGTGTCTCGTTACCGAATTCTATTTTTCTTGATTCTGCTCTTCTTATTGTCTGGACTTCTTTACAGCTAATTGGTGTTTTTCTAGACAATACTGTACTTGTCATGGGGTTGATCATAAACTCTGTTATTTCTTCTGATAAATTTTGTCATGGTATTGTCTTGTATTTCTTTCTATATATACCTTCAAATTTCATTGATTTAATTTTTTATAGAATTTCTTCTTGTTGCTAATGGCATTCTGAAATCAGTATTATATTTCAGGTTTTTAACTACATCGACTTACGATAAAATATCGCTTAAAATGAGTACACTTAATTTTTCACTCTTCCTCAGGGTCTTCTCAGGGTCATTTATCGGCGTTTGGGTGTTTGAAAAACATTGCGACAATTCTCAGGTTGAGACATTGATTGAATTTCCGAACAATTTTACAATTAGAACAAGGTCATACGGGATAAAGGTTATATTCAAAGTACGTTTCTATAGAAGCGAGTCAACTATTTCATAAAATTTTCAATTTATTTTTCCGTGCTTTTTTATATAAGTGCAAAACTAATATGATTGTAACTGAACATTTTTCTAGATCCAGTATTGCTACTATTACTCTTTTTAAAACGCTGAAATTTTCTTTTAATTTTTGTGACATTAAGAGGCCTGAAATTTCTATGAGATGAATAAATAAAGTTATTTGTTCACTAAGACAACAATATGAGGCGTCAAACAGATAGCAATATTCTTGCTTTTTCGAATAAACAAACCATTTTAAAGAATATTGTTATAAAAAATTCCAATGAAACAATGTTCATCAGTAAAAAGTATCATAATCCGACTATTATATTCAACAGAACAGTAATATTTTTTACAAAGTAAAATTTCATTTTCACACTTCCGCAAGGAGATCATTATTTCGATTCGTGTATTCTCCGACGTTTAATGACCTCTAAAACCTGTATCAAACATTAAGACATAGTTGGAGTGGTTTACTTCTTGGACAGTTTGATTTAGGCACTAGATTGATTTGGTTTTAGGCATTTAAGATTGATATAGGCACGAGTTGATTTAGGTAATGATCACGTTGTGACCATTAGAATTGGCCAGCACTCTGTGGTTTGAAAACTAATAATATACTAGAGAAGTATGTTAATAATCTATAAGACCAGACTAATCAACATCAGTGACAAATTACTTACGTCAATCAATTAATCCAGAATGAGATGCGGTAAAGAACGATTCGCGAATGTAACAAAGGAAATCGACCTATTCAGTTACAAAGTTCATCAAATTACACAAACCGATCAACTGAGTTAAACAAAGGAATGTGGGAGTTTCTTTCTAATCTTTTTCTCCTTTCCGTGCATTGGATTAAATGCGTAGGAAGACAAGACTTTATTTTGCAGCATGTGTCATATTATCGAGAGGCACCAGAGATATCGCCGTGTGTAGTATAAGAGGGGATGAACACCTCTCTTGCAGAGGCAATGGTGGGAAAAGAAACCTAGACGACAGCCCAGATATTTCAGGTTGAACAGACTGCTCTTGCGAACCAGCCATAAAAGCATTAATCATGTCAGTCATCAAACAACGCTTAGTAATTCTAAACGTTTTCTTCGGTTTTATGATATTAATGTCATGCGACAGTGTAGGTAGGTATATTCATCACTTCTCATTTCTAATAGAAGCTGATCTATTTAAGACAATTTCAACCTTGGTGTGTATTGGCAATTGTTTCGCCAAGAGACAGAGGTGACCCTAAAGAACATCAATTCACATTAGTCATTCGTTTCGAATCCGCAGCGAAATGTTAAATTCCAATGAAAATTATGACTTGTCGCTTGAGCGGGGAGTCTCATTTGTGCTGCGTCTCTTACTGAGAGAGTGAAGTGGAGGGTAAAGTGGAGGGTGAAGTGGGGGGTGATGTGAAGGCGGAAGTAGAGGGTGAAGTGCAGGGCGTCTTGTGTTGCAGGTGCGAAGCGCATCAAGCTGCTACCTGACTCCTTTCTGTCGAGCTATGAGAAGTTGGTCGTGGGAGGGCGTGAAGCTGTACGGGGTGAGTTTATTTTTTTTACTGCGACGATATTTCTTGTTACTGCCTCTGATACGAAGTTAGATACACTGTGCACAACTTACCTAGATCGAGCGGATCGTAGCGAGAAGCGAAGAATGAAAACAATGGAATTATGATGCATGATCATCTATGGATCATCTATGTTTATTTTTTTTTACTGCGACGATATTTCTTGTTACTGCCTCTGATACGAAGTTAGATACACTGTGCACAACTTACCTAGATCGAGCGGATCGTAGCGAGAAGCGAAGAATGAAAACAATGGAATTATGATGCATGATCATCTATGGAGGGAAGTAAGAGAGTAAACTATGGGGAGGAAATATGTAAATACAAATCGCGCAATGTTAACATCTAGTTAATTAGTAAATAAATGAATCTGAAAAATTAATGGTAAGTAAAAATTCAATCTTGAATGTACCACACGCGTTATCAGTATCTAACGATCTCGGACGACAAAACCGCGAGCTTACTAAATACTGTTATGCCCCAAATACAACTACGTCTGTGAACATGAATCGACGTTAACTAATCTTCAGTTTAAGTGTTATATTTTACATAGTTAGTAATAGAAGTATGGTACAAATTACAGGATTATCCTACAAGGATCAAAAATGTTCTTGTTAAAACATTATATTTCATCGTTGAATGCAATGCGTGGGTTCCGAAATCCAAACGGCTTTCGGATAATTTAAAGAGTTTACTTGAAATATTACTAGTGCGTTTTCCGATGAATTTCAAAAAATGATGATCTTCTTTATTTATTGATGTGGATTTAACTTATCATTTCAAACAAAATAGAGATAATAAATTTTCTCGTGTTTTCCGTCTTTCACTTTGACCCTGACTATGATGAATTAAGTTTTTGATTCGTGATATTTACGGGTTACGAGATACAGATAGCAGAAGATTTGTAAGCACATTATCTTATTTCGGATCATCGTTGCACATACAAGGCTTATACTTGCACATACTTGTATTCAGGAAGATGAAGATTTAGTTATTTATAGAAAACAATATTTTTTTTTGTATGCTGAAAAAGGCCAAAGTAAAAATAATTCTTTTACAGAAATATTCTACAATAAATAATAACTAATTAAATTATTTTTAATTAAACTTTTAAAAACAAATATATGATGTTAAGGAACGCTTTAAACGAATTAAAATGTTCTTTATTTTCCTATGGTAGAATTTTGTGTTTTTTTCACTCAATCACGTTTTGTAAAATAAGTTATATAATCTCGGATCTGAAATCTGGCAATCACCGAAACCAACGACGAAGCCGGTCAAACGTATACGAGCCAAGGGTATCGAACTACCGACACAACTGTCCAAAAAACAATAATTGGTAAAATATAGGGATTTTCCTGGTTTTATCAAAACTAGAAAAGTAGTGGGGGCCGACTGCACTTGCATCAAAGTGCTAAACTAATTATCCTCGATCAATCCAGAAGTAAACTGCGATTATTAACATCGAGATAACATTACGCTCTGCGCTCCACGTATTCACACTCATTGAGACCCCGCTAATCCTAATGTGATGTTATCATCCATTGGTATCATAAATTGTGGTGCCTCAGTGTCTCCCACTCGTGATATGTCCGTGCACGCCCCTCAAGAGTGCAAATTTTCCTACTGATGCAGATAAAATTTCCTATTGATACAGATAAAATGGTTTTATGCATATTTTTTTCAAAAATGAATGACTATTTCCGTACAAAATGCAAGTAAATATACAAGTATGTAAAAAAATAATTCAATGTGTCCAACTCCGGCTATTTGTTTTATACCGCCCAGCTAACTTTTATAATTTAATGCCGAGCGAAGAAAATTTGTAATTGTTGCTTGGTGTTTTCTCCCTTTTCGGGAACTCGAGGTTTAAGCTGTCATCAGAAGACGGGAGATATTCTTCGTGAACTTTTAAAACATGAGTTAACTTGTGGTGCTTAAATGCACGCACTTTCTTGCCCGTACGTTCGCGCATAATTACGCGAATAGAACTCAAATTTTCGAAAAATTGTACACCAACTTGTTTCTAAACCTATGTCAAGGATCAAATTCCATTAAGGAAAAAATCTTATCTTCATAATCGTAGTTGTACGAAGACGCCGAAAAAATTATAATATTTTCAATTTTCGAAATTCAGGATTTCCAACTATCATGAGGCACCATTTTATTAGGCCTCCAGACACCATCGTCCTTCAGACACCATCGTCCTTCAGACACCTTTGCCCATCAGACACCATCGTCCATCAGTCGTATATCGGACAGACGGGCAGACGGAAAGACCGAAAATCTGGGCAGTCGCTCCGCTAACAGCAGTGTTAAGTGTAACAGCATCATTAAGTGTAAAAGTGCAACTCAACATCCCTCCGAACGCATTTAAGCACCACAAGTTAACTCATGTTTTAAAAGTTCACGAAGAATATCTTTCGTCTTCTGATGACAGCTTAAACCTCGAGTTCCCGAAAAGGGAGAAAACACTAAGCAACAATTACAAATTTTCTTCGCTCGGCGTTAAATTATAAAAGGTAGCTGGGCGGTATAAAACAAATAGCCGGAGTTGGACGCATTGAATTATTTATTGACATACTTGTATATTTACATGCATTTTGTACGGAAATAGTAATTCATTTTTGAAAAAAATATGCATAAAACCATTTTATCTGCATCAGTAGGAAATTTTATCTGCATCACTAGGAAAATTTGCACTCTTGAGGGGCGTGCACGGACATATCACGAGTGGGTAGACACTGAGGCACCACAATTTATGATACCAATGGATGATAACATCACATTAGGATTAGCGGGGTCTCAATGAGTGTGAATAGGTTGAGCTCGGAGTGTAATGTATATCTCGATGTTAATAATCGCAGTTTACTTCTGGATTGATCTTGGAGAATTAGTTTAGCACTTTGATGCAAGTGCAGTCGGCCCCCACTTTTCTAGTTTTGATGAAACCAGGAAAATCCCTATATTTTACCAATTATTGTTTTTTGGACAGTTGTGAAGGTAGTTCGATACCGTTGGCTCGTATACGTTTGATCCGGCTTCGTCGTCGGTTTCGGTGATTGCCAGAGTTCAGATTCGAGATGGGATAACTTATTTTGCAAAACTTCGAGCTACAATTAATCAATAAATATTTAAAATAATTCCTTTGAAATATCTTTTTATTACATTTTTGTGACCAGTCATTTTATAAATGCAACAAGATAATAATTTAAAACTTAAAAGTAACAAAGAAAATCTAAACCATTTATAGATTTCCTAACACGAACGTAAATTTTTTGCAGAAAACGAAGTTTCTGTGAAAAACGTATGTGCCGTATTAGTTGATTTCACAATATTTCTAAAACGCTACATCAATGTAGATGAAAATTGCATGGAACATTTTGTGGTTTTAAACTACGAATAAGTGAATAAAAGAATTGGTTGATGAACTACGATATTGAGAGCACGGCCGGCGATTGGTGTCAAGTCCGATTGGGTAATTGACCCGGATGGGGGTTCCCCAAAACCTCTCCATCTCCCGCCGAAAATGTACATGAAAGGAAAAAGCCAAAACAGAATTTTTACAAATTGTCATGTTTACCATTAAAGTGTCATCAAAGTTTTATCAAATTGATTTTATGTAACTATAGCAGTTCATTTTTGTAATGTAAAAGCAGCGTCGCGCCTTGCATTTTTTGATACAAACTCATTACACAATCTTTGCAAACCGATTTTATCCGACATAACGCTGTGACATGTAAAATGTCAATACTGTTGAGATGATTTTGCAACATATTTGATCGCATTTAGGTTTTGAGTTGACGCAATATCGATGAACTACGTTGGTTTCTGAATTTTGACGTTTATGGAATATTTATCTCACCCCAAATTTCGAGTGAGTATTATATCCACTTGAAATTTTTCGTCTTTGTGTAGCTATCTAACATACCCACATAACTGCCGGACGTGGTTGAGTGAAAAAAACACAAAATTCCAGCACAGGAAAATAAATAACATTTTAATTCCTTTAAAGCTTTTCATAACATCATATAATTGTTTTAAAAAGTTTAATTAAAAATAATTTAAATAGTTATTATTTCTTGTAGAATATTTCTGTAAAATAATTATTTTTATTTAGCCTTTTTTCAGCATACAAAAAGCAACATATAGTTTTCTATAAATAACAAAATCTTCATCTTCGTAAATATGTGAAGCGATGATCCCAAATAAGAGAGTGTCCCTACAAAGCTTCTGCTATCTGTATCTCCTAACTCATAAATATCACGAATGAAAACTTAATTCATCACTGTCAGGGTCATAGTGAAAGACGGAAAACACGAGAAAATTTATTATCTCTATTTTGTTTGAAATGATAAGTTAAATCCAGATCAATAAATCAAGATAATCATCATTGTTTGAAATTCTTCGGAAAACGCACTAGTAATGTTTCAAGCGAAATCTTAGAATTATCCGAATGCCGTTAGGCTTTTGGTACCCACGCATTGCATTCAACGATGAAATTTAATGTTTTAGCAAGAACTTTTTTGATCCTTTTAGGATTATCGTGTAATTTATAGCATACCTCTATCCCTATCTCTGTAAAATATAACACTTAAACTGTAGATTAGTTAACGTCGATTCATGTTCTGACGTAGTTGTATTTGGGGCATACACTATTTTGTAAGCAGATAGAGAGACTTTCCTTTTATTTAAATTAAAGTATACAAAAATTTAATTGGGTCTCATGTTACATTAAGATAAATTGTAGTGATTAGAAGAAAATAATTTTTTCTCTTGTTGCATTTAAAGTTTAATCTGAACATTTGAGCATCATATGTTTCAGCAATAATTCTAATATAGTTATTTTTATATTAACTTCGTTAAATTATGTTTTTTTCTTTTGCAAGGTCGAGATTAGGATTTTTTTCCGATTGATATGTCGAGGTCAAAAAAGTAATCCTAATGGTGCAAAAAGCAATCATTTCGCAATCGTATAAAAATTCCTCTGCTACGAATCATGATTTGTTTAATTTCTTCTATCCATGGTTTATTCTAAAAGAATCTCCACCTTCGTTAACATTTGTATAAAGTGGGCCCATGGTGTCGCGATATAAGGTAGAGTTTTTTCCAAACGAGTTCTTAATGTCTAACAGATCCAACTAGGTTTTAAATACTGAATTTAAATATGATAAAAGCAATGATAACATTCCACGAAAGGTGTTTGTATTTGCGCATTATCTGATTATTATTACCCAAAATCATTACCGTCTTTACGAAAAACTTTAGTGTACATTAAAGGAAGAGATTTGTAATATAATTTGTGTTAATAGTTTAAATGTGTTATGTTTAAACAGTTGTCAGTTAATGAATTGACCTATTGAGAAGAGTTTAATGAGAAGGGATTGAAAGTAGTTTGGCTGTTAGTATGTGTTTTTTTACTTCACTTGTAAGTTATCGACCTCGCGTAATAATAGGTTTATATTCTTCCAATCGCCATCGCGGTAGAGAGAGCGTTATGAGATAACAACTCCTATTGCAGGACAACAATAATGTAGATAAATCCAGATGCTAAATTTAGAAAAAAATTGTATATTGGTGTAGCCAGAATCCATGTTTTGTGGGTCGTGACACCGAAAAATTGATTAACGGCAAAACGTCCGTTCGTCTGCCCGTCCGTCCGTCCGTACGTCTGCCCGTTCGTCTGCCGGTTCGTCTGTCCGTTCGTCTGCCGGTTCGTCTGCCCGTTCGTCTGCCTGTTCGTCTGCCCGTTCGCCTGCCCGTTCGTCTGCCCGTTCGTCTGCCCGTTCGTCTGCCCGTTCGTCTGCCCGTTCGTCTGCCCGTTCGTCTGCCCGTTCGTCTGCCGGTGCGTCTGCCCGTTCGTCTGCCCGTTCGTCTGCCCGTTCGTCTGCCGGTTCGTCTGCCCGTTCGTCTGCCCGTTCGTCTGCCCGTTCGTCTGCCCGTTCGTCTGCCCGTTCGTCTGCCGGTTCGTCTGCCCGTTCGTCTGCCCGCTCGTCTGTCCGTTCGTCTGCCGGTTCGTCTGCCCGTTCGTCTTCCCGTTCGTCTGCCCGTTCGTCTGCCCGTTCGTCTGCCCGTTCGTCTGCCCGTTCTTCTGCCCGTTCGTCTGCCCGTTCGTCTGCCCGTTCGTCTGCCCGTTCGTCTGCCCGTTCGTCTGCCCGTTCGTCTGCCCGTTTGTCTGCCCGTTCGTCTGCCCGTTCGTCTGCCCGTTCGTCTGCCCGTTCGTCTTCCCGTTCGTCTGCCCGTTCGTCTGCCCGTTCGTCTGCCCGTTTGTCTGCCCGTTCGTCTGCCCGTTCGTCTGCCTGTTCGTCTGCCCGTTCGTCTGCCCGTTCGTCTGCCCGTTCGTCTGCCCGTTCGTCTGCCCGTTCGTCTGCCCGTTCGTCTGCCCGTTCGTCTGCCCGTTCGTCTGCCCGTTCGTCTGCCCGTTCATCTGCCTGTTCGTTTGCCCGTCTATCTGTACAACGCTAACGGCTTAACCATTTGTGCGATTTTCTCCAAAATTGACTTCCCCTATTGGTTTGGTTGATGTCGCGGTCCCTTGAATTTGAAATCGATATTTAAACTTTGTGATTATTTTCCAACAAGCGCATTGACCATTTTCAATGTTTTCAAGGAAATGGCTTCATCGTTTTTGATGAAATTTTGTTGTCAAATTCTGAAGGTCGTTCGTTGGTTAAAAACTATGATATTCGAAAAATGAAGAGAATAAACTTCTTCCTACAAATTCAATTATAAAGCTATACTATTTTTCTTAGTGAAATTTTCTTAATTAAAACAGAATTTCAAATAAGGACATGTTAAATTTCTGGAATATCCAAGACATTTTGTGTAATTTGGCGACAAACGTAAGTCACCTGCTCCCAACGTCGTGCGCTTCGCGAACGTAAAATGAATGGTGATTCTATGCACTTGGATGCTCCGTAAGTTAGAATTTGTTTATTATTTCATATTTTATATTTCATTTCATTACTTTTTATTATACTTATGTTATTTCATTTTAAATTGAGTCCTTTAATTGTGTTGAATGTGACAACGAATAGATTATTCGCTTTGCTTAATTAGATGTGGGAATGGTGAAAATTGTAAAAACTGAGTAAGTTTGATGAATATAAAAGATTATTTTTAATTAAAGAGTTTTTACATTCATATTTATACTTGCGGTAACAACAATTAAAATTAGAAAAATGTGAGTCACATACATGTAACAATGACCGCTAATTTGTAACCCATTCTTGTAACGTGTCACTGATAACAGGAGATGGAAATGATTGCTGCGTGTCGTTCGCGTTAATATAAAAAAATAATTTTATATTTTTGTTTGTAGTTGGCGCGTCGGCTTGTGTTCGGGTCATGGCCTACCAGTGATGTCTCAGCTCTGCGGTCATGGGATAAAGGGGGTACGTGTGGTTAGTACGAAGACAACCCCTCTGCCGTAAACTGGTTTTCTTAACCTGAGAAGTGAATTTTCTCGACGTTATACATCATATTCTGCGACATTGCAAGGAAAGCGAGCACTATAGTCTTGACTCGACCGGGAATCGAAACCGGAGCCGCGAATTAGAGAGTTACCACGTTGGCCAATGAGGTAAGACGTCCGACATACTGTCATATATTTTTGGGGTATTACAATACCATAGTGTTTAATAATTACTATTATATATTTTAGATCTATTTGCATTTATTTGCAAAGACTATCAGTAGCATATTATTTATTACCTTCTATTTCTTTTTCATTCCTGCATGCTGTTACACAGAATATTGTAAGGCTCAAAACCTCATTCGATATGTTCGCGTATACACTGCACACCTTGTACACGGAATTCAATGCCAGAAATATATTTTCATTTAAAGTGTTGAATAAAAAAATCCTTTACTGTAAACTATTTAATTTTCGCACCAAAGGTTCTACAATTTCAAATGAGTTTTACAAAAAATGATGACTAACATGTGTCAATTCGGAGGAGAATTGTGGTATAAATAGTATTTCATAACCATTTCTAAAGTCTAGAAAGTATGTGCTGTTTTTGTACCACTTATTAAATTACCAAGATCTGTACGGGATTGTTGGTAGAGAACTACGAAATGGATTGCCGTTGTATTGGAACTACGAAAATTTGCTATATACCCTTTTAGGTTTCATGGCACAATCTTTAAAAAATTCTTAACAATGCAATATTATGTATTCACTAATTTTTTCAATTAAAAATATCACTAATATCACATCAGATTCTGCGCCGTAAAGAGTGATGCCCTACATTCCTTTCTTCATCCGCATTTAATCCAATGCACGTCAAGGAGAAAAGATTAGAGCGAAACTCCCACATTCCTTTGTTTAATTCAGGTGATCGATTAGTGTATTTTGCAGATGATGAACTTTGTAACTGAATAGTTAGATTTATTTTTTTGCATTTCTGAATCGTCCTTTATCACATTTTATTCAGGATTAATTGATTGACGTAAATAATTAGTCACTGATGTTGATTAAAAGAAAGGTTTTCGAAAACGCAAAGTTATACAGTGAAAAATAGTTTCAAATTTGGAATTTACAGTAGCGCTTGAGCGCCAAATTTTAAAAAAAGGCTACACATTTTTGAATAAAAAATGCAATATAGGCCGAAGATTTACTCTTAATTTTAGTTCTAAAAATAATATGTCCGCTCTACTAGAAGTAAACCGAAATATTGAGGAAATATAAAAAAATGTTTTGGGCGGATTCCGAAATGTACCGAATAGCTAGCTGAGACAAAAGGAAATGAAAAATAAATAACAGAAAAGTCTGTGCTATTGTGCAGTACCACAAGTTTTATATATACGTGAAAAGACTTGTATGATTGTTACTGTAGAGTTTTCTAAATCCGGGGTAGCTGCTATTATTCTACCTGAAACCCCAATGATGTGCCTGAAATTTTCTTTAATTTTTCTGAGAAGAAGAGACCTCAAATGTCTGTGAGATGAATACATATAGTGATTTGTGCAAATATACTACAAGAGAGAGAGAGAGAGAGAGACTTGAGATCTTAAACATAGAGATTAAAATGTCCAGACTAATGGTAATAAACAAAGCATTTAATGTATTATATTGTTTTTAAAATAAGGTATTAAAATATCTATTTCCAGTGAAACAACTTTAGTATTATCCTACTATAATATTTATCATCACATGAAAATTTGGTTTTTACTAAGAAAATTCAATTTCAACTCTTCTGCAAAGATTTTTATTTACATTGCGCAGTTTAGTGAGTTTCAAAACCTATGTCAAACATTAATACGCAGTTGGAGAGATTCACTCTTTCGACAGTTTGATTTACGCACTAGATTGATTTGGTTTTAGTAATTTAGGTTTGATTTAGGGAGGTGTTGATTCAGGCAATAATCACATTGTGATCATTAAAAGCCATGGAATAAGCAAGAATAGGAAACCAAGAAATGGTTCTATGATGGCCAACACGGCTTCAGGAGTGGTTATTCGTGTGAAACTCAGGTAGCCACGCTATTTCAGGATCTAGCAGATGAAATTGACGCGGGCGGGAGAGTAGACGCAATAGTTATAGATTTTGCCAAAGCGTTTGATGTCGTTCCCCACGAACGGCTCGTACAGAAATTAATGAATTCATACACAGATTTTCGGGTGGTGGTGTGGACTAGAAAGTTTCAACGACACAGAAAACAGAAAGTCCGAATTGGCCATGAGTTTTCTTCCGGGGCAAAATTCATTGTGGAGTTAGATTAAGAAGTTTCTTTTCTTTAAGGTATTTTTAACTGTTTTACGAATTTCACAGTTTGATATCAGAGACTAACTATTTACGGCCATCAATTTATCCACGATCTGTCAAGTAAAGGGGTAAAGCGTGATTCACGATTGATTAACGATCACGAGAACAAAAAGCAGTTATCCAGATACAAAAGTGAATTCACTATCACCTGAATTAAACAAAAGAATGTGGGAGTTTCTCTCTAATCGTTTTCCCCTTCACGTGCATCGGATTAAATGTGTAGGAAGACAAGACTGCATTGGACTTTATTTCGCAGTATACGTCATATTATCTGGAGGCACCAGAGATATCGCCGTGTGTGGTATAAGATGGGGTGAACACCTCTCTTGCAGGGGCAATGGTGGGAAAAGAAACCTAGACGACAGTTCAGATATTTCAGGTTGAACAGACTGCTCTTGCGAACCAACCATCAAATCACTAAACATGGCAATCATCAAACATCGCTTAATTCTATACGTTTCTATGGGTTTTATGATTTTAATGTCATGCGACAGTGTAGGTAAGTATATTCATCACTTCTCATTTCTTATGGAAGCTGCTCCCTTTAAGACAATTTCAACCTTGGTGTGTATTGGCAATTGTTTCGCCATCAGACAGGGAGGGGACCCTAATGAACGTCAATTCACATTAGTCATTCGTTTTGAATCCGCAGCGAAATGTTAAATTCCAATGAAACGTATGACTTGTCTCTTGGGCGAGGACTCTCATTTGTGCTGCGTCTCTTACTAAGAGAGTGAAGGCTGAAGTGAAGGGTGAAGTGGAGGGTGAAGTTTCTGGGCGTCTTGTGTTGCAGGCGCGAAGCGCATCAAGCTGCTACCTGACTCCTTTCTGTTGAGCTATCAGAAGTTGATGACGGGAGGACGTGCCGCTATACGGGGTGAGTTTATTAATATTTTACTGCGGCGATATTTCTTGTTACTGCTTCTGATACGAAGCTAGATTCACTGAGCACAACTTACCTGGATCGAGCGGATCGTAACGAGAAGTAAAGATCGAAAACAATGGAATTACGATACATGATATTCTATGAAAGGAAGTAAGAGAGTAAATTATGGACAGGAAAAATGTAAATACAAATCGCGTAATGTTAAGTGAATCTGAAAAATTTATGTTAAGAAAAAAATTCAATTTTGAATGTACCACACGCGTTAACAGTTTCTAATTATATCGGACGACCAAAAACCCTCAGGTCTAAGTGGCTCAGACTTCTCGCTGATCAATCGTTATAACTCTTAAAACGCTCTTGATGTATTAATAACAATTTTTTTTAGTTAATTAGTCCCAAAAACGTAATGAACGTGGGGGATGCAATCTGCGCACGTATTCTTCTATCTGACAGTGACTGAGATGACTCGGTACATCAACTGATGTAATAGGGCTGTCCTAGGGTGGCACGATTACGCTAGCTAGGTAACTAGTTCGAATTCCACCGCGCACGATGTTTCATTCCTCTTCCTGGCGCTATCCTCACCCCCTTACGCACACTTACCACTCATATGCGCTACACGACCACTCACGTCGGGCGTTCAGGCCTTGTTAGGAGAGGGCGCTGCCACGCTGGTGGGAGATACCTGGGTAGGGAAAATACTAGACACCGAATGTTAGATCGGTGTCAGGTGTCATCATCCAGCGGTGAATTAAAAAAAACACTACTACAGTCTCACACTTTGCAGATCACCTAAATTTAAACAAAGACACATTTGATAAACACACAAATATCCGAATTCTAGAAATTGAAAACAGGTACTGGAACAGAATATAATTAGAAGCCCTACACATACACAAGGTTCTCAAAAAACAGAACATCACATGTCTTAACCAACATCTCCCTGAATTCTCTTCACCTCTGCTAAAATTAGCACAAAGTGTACACCTCTAACCCACCCCCAGCCCTCCCTACTCCACTGACATGCGCTCGCCCGACCCCTCTCAAGCCTCCACCGGCACCCCCACGTTTTACGACCCTTCACCCGCATCCCACCCCTCTTCCCGCCCCCACCCGCTGCCGACCGGCTGTGTTCTTAAAAAAACAAACACGCACTTAAAAACTCGCAGAACTTTGTTTTCGGCACGGAAGCTGCAAGGTATGTACGACCCAGTTTGCTTACGCATCTTGCATACAATGCCTACATCCTGTTAATACTATTTGTATTTCAAATTTTAGCTCTGAGGATGATTGCTACGCGGTCGAAACGATCATAAGCCGAATAAAAAGTATTGATACCAGACAACACCTTTATTGTGAGAGTGAAGGCTTCCGCGGCCGGAGTCAGTATTTACTTGACTGTCCGGGTGACACCGCGTCACCCGGAGCCTCGTAAATACAAACATATTTATTTATTTATCATTTTAAACAGTTATTTATGGTGTGCAATATAAAAGGTGTCTTTGACTGTACTAGTAGGAAATGGGCCTCCGTACTCTCATTTAAATAATTGAAGGGTAGAAATCATTCATTTGCGTTCCCGATACATTAAGAGTAGCTGATGCGGTCTGTCAAAACAGGATTTTGTCTGAACATATGAGCATCGTCACACCTTTTAACAGTTGAGCTCAAAATTGGTTTGAAATTTAGAATGCTACTCACGCCCTTAAAGTACAGCTTTTACTGCGACTGACTAAAAAAAATTGTTCGCAGGAGAATTTCCATTCCAAGTATCTCTTCAGATAACTGGACATGGCCATCACTGTGGTGGAACCATCCTTAATCAATATACAATCCTGACTGCAGCACATTGCTTTGATGATAGACATTTGAACTTCAACTATGAGGTGAGTGAAGCTATTGTTTCTTGCACCATTGGTGTTGCAGAATAAAATCGCTGGTTGAGTGTTGGGGCACGAGTCATAGGCCCTTGGTGATAAATTCTTTACTTACTCAAGCTGTATTGAAGAAAAGGTCAATTTACCTATATTTTTATTTTTTCTTTAAATATTGTGTCTAGGAATGCCCAGACTAGCAATGTTTGAGGAAACATATGTATTTTAAAACATTATTTTGATTTATTCATGGGTTCTTCGCAATTTGACTCTCTTCAATCAATAGAGCCAATTTTTGTATTGAGATGAATTACTGTAATGCTTAAGTTCATCTGAATTAGTTTATTCTGTGTAAGAAGGCTAAAAATAAAGTAAGATGAGAAGAAGCTTGGGTATATTCTCGATTTATGCTGTTCATTAGAACTGAAATGTGGGAAAATGAAGAAAACAGATTTTCAAAGCCCGTCAATAGTTTTGGCTCGTGCCAGGAATAATTTTATGTTATTTCTTTTAGCATTTTATGGACAATGTTCTCAAGTTCTGTAACAATTCATTCTCAAATTCTGTCATACCAAAAAAGGTTATTAAAAGAGTGCACACAACATAATATATATTTCACGGGTATCAATGAACACGAAAAGCTAATCGTCGACAATTTTACCACCATCAATGGAAGTGGTTGAAATATATATGTGATTTAATATTAAAATATTTGTTTTAATTCAGTTTGGTCACAAAAATTTTATGTAATTCTTACCAAGTACAAAATAGATTTTGAAATTAAATAAGCGGTTTCTAAATTAGGTCTGCGCCCTCTTACTCCATTAAATTGGAGATTTGGGATTTTTATGTCTTTATGAAATATCACTGGTATGTTTTTAAAGACCTTTGAGACTCATATCTTTCAGAAAACAAAATCACTCTTCCGTCAGCTACACACTTTGGATAGCACTGAAATTGCTTAGATCACGATTATAAGCAGTAGTGCGACGCATCAGAAAAGTGACACATTTTAAACACTGTCATTTTTAGTAGTGTGAAAACATGTTTGCAGAAAATGTTTTGACTCCAAGCAATTTCGTAAAGGTACTTCACAAAACAGCCGGCATGAACAAATTATTCAATTACTCTTTCGTCAGAAGAAATACATAAACCCGTTCAGGATGTACTGATATTCTCAAAAAATATTTTTTTTAGATTTATCATTTTTCTAGCAACATTGTTTTTATAGTATATTACAAATACTTTTAACTTTACTGAAAAATGCTTCAAAACTTTATCATTATCAACAAATTAGAAAATAAATTAATATTAATTCGTGATAAAAAGAAATTATATTTACAAAAAATTAAACATTTTTAAAGACGTTGACAATGAGAGTGTATTCGTAAAGGAATTAATTTTATTTTTATTCAAGATATATTAATATTATTGTATACCTTTATATTGTATATATTATAAATAAATTTAAGAAATGAAGGAAAAATGTATTAAGACTTTATTATGAGTACAACATTGCGCGGGTTTCAAAATCGCCAATTCCCGGTACCAAAAAGAGGATAGTTTATTGCAGGGAACAACACCCTGAAGGCACCTAACGACAAAGTACAGAAGCGGCATATCGACCGGATCTTCATTCACCCCAAGTACTCGCAGTAAGTAGTCGATTCGCAAGGAACTTACCTGGTACAACTGGGGGGTGCTGGAAAGGCAACAATAGGAAGTTTAAGGCAATTCTATTTTTTCTTAATTTGATGCACTCGCATTGAGAATTGAATCCAAGGTGATAAAATTAAATTTGAAGATAATTTGGAATTCAAAAATCTCGAAGTTTTAATCTTTTGGAGCGGGAACTAAATTCAAGGTTATACAAATGAGATTTCTAGTTAAATTGTAACTCAAATTGTTGGAAGTTTAATAACTCCTTGGATTTGAATCCAAGGCGATAAAAAATTAATTATCAATTGCTAATTCTACTGTCCAATCTCAACAATCTGAAACTTTTTTTTTTGACTGAGACCTCACGTAGGAGGCAACATCGATAAGACAACATCGATGTTAATGATATACATCCTCAAAAATAGAGTGTTTAAAAAATACTATAGGAACTTCTAACATGTATGTGCATGCTTTGTTGAATTTAATTTGATAGTGGCCGAATATTTTTTGTAAATTAAGATTTATCTCTCACAAAAATTGAATCATTACCAATACCGAGCCTGAACTGTCAGGGCCATCGTAAGGGGTTAGGGCGCGCTCGCTTCCACGGAGAATGGAGTTGATGAACGGAAATGCACACGGCGCATGCGTCAACCGCCTCTCTGCGTAGGAAGAAGCAGAGCATCGGAGGAGAGGGAGTGCGCTCGCCTAAGGGAGGTACAGACAGCGTGTGCTTCCTTTGAACACTTTAACTGACTGCATCAGTTATAATATCACTCCTTACGACTACAAAATTGATATTAGGGGCCGTATATAAATTTTGTAACGCAATTTGGAGCATTTTGAATCCTGAAAATTTATTCTAGTTTACACTGTTTATCAGTTTTCCTCGGAATCTTACAGATTTAATACAATATGTTGCAAATATTTCCATTTATATTTACAATTTACTTCTAATAACTTTAATTTATTTGTGCTTTAAAAACGAATTAATTACTTCACATTTTAATGTTTTAATATAAAACTAATTAAGAGTTATTAGCTAGAGCTTATGAGTTATGAGTTAGAGCAAGCCTAGCATAGTAGTTAGCAGGATACCATAACTTATTTTAAGTCTTGTGTGCTATATAAACAATAATTATACAGAATTGTTTCAATATAACAACAAAATACAGTAGTAAATAGTGAACCTTCCAAAATTAGAATAATTGTAATCTAATGACTTCTTACAATCTGTTTACAGTTTAGCAATATTTAGATAACTAAAGTACATAAAGTTATTCTACATGTTATTAGAGTAATACAAGTCGATGGTTGAATAATTTGACCCAAAACCGAAACATTAAATAAATGTTTCAAAAATATTAACTAAAATATTTGCTACGATTTCCAATGAGTTTTTCATGTGATGAAGGACATACGTTAATATGGACAGATACAGTTGTATGTTACGTAATCGTTATTAAGTGCGAGAAAGTACGAACTGTTGTATCAACATCAGTTCTCCCGTCATATCGATAATAATTCAATAAATAGATGGTAATAATAAACATATAACCACCGAGAAGAAAGTTATTACTTTAATGCTAGGCGTTAGATAGAATTTATTTATTTTTCTATCTAATATGCGATACAAAAAAAGTAATACGAGATACATAAACATGAAGTTCCTTAATAAAATGCGGGATACTCAAATACATGCGAGATTTTAGAATTATTCAGAAACATTCTTGGCCATATTTAAGTCGAACACGTACTTTTTAAATTATTGCATTTATTACACATCACTGTAATTCACCCATTGCTTGCAACGTTTGATGCGTCATTATCCGGGTTGGTATTAAAACTCACAATTAATTAAGGGCAAGAATTCTGCTGAAAATTAGAGATGGACGAAAAATAAGTGTGATAGTAGAAATATCGTTTTAAGATTGCCAGATTAACATATATTGCTTCTATGTTTCATGCAGAGAAGACAACGGCATAGCCTCAATCAACGACATAGCCATCGTCCGTGTGCAAGTGCCCTTCATTTTCAACAACTACGTGAAAACTGCCAGGCTTCCAGAAGGTGACATCTACCCGGAAGGCGACGTACAAGTTTGCGGCTGGGGCTCCACTAGCAAGTAAGGGCATCAGGCACAGAAAATACAATCTACAAAAAACCTCCGCGTAGGCAATACATATACACAATGGCCCTTACCTCATTAGGTAGCTCAGGGCATCAACTGGTATCAGGATAGGGGCGGCGACCGGGACGTTCTAGAATTGGCGTTCTGTCGGTGGTAGGGTTTTCGACACTGGATAGACAGATTCGACGGAGTCCAGAGGAAAATTCTAGCTAGCGGCTGCCCTAACCGATTTTTGCGGTCAACACTTGGCGAACGCCCGAGCATTACCCTAACAAACAAGCCATGGACCGCGCGCGATCTACCCTTTCCACTCCGTGTCGTCTCTTCATCCCTTCCTTTTACACGCTCTGAACTACACAGGCCATACACTAGCCCGCTTGTGGAGAGGCCATTCGGGAGCTTAAGGGTGTCTTGAAACACGGGGTGAGGAAAAGCAGCAGAGCTCTTTAGACACAGCCGCCTCCGACAGCGACAGACGCAGGTTTCGTGAGTCACACGGCAGCAGGGTGAGGGGGCCGAACAGGACGCTGTAGACAAACACCAACGAGTCCTGTGGCTCGTCTGCGAGAGCGATCGCTGCCAATTATATTTGTTTTCTTCTGACGGGGGCGCGAAGGACCTTAAGCGGTGCTGGTGGCGGAGTCAGCCACCGACCGCCACAACAGCGCGACCACGCCGCTCGTGTGAAGACCTCCATTTAAACCATTGCATTGCCAACGGACCCGCTGCTGAGTGGCGCTAGGTGAAAATAACCTAAAAGTTGCCTCGGCTGGGACCGTGCCCACTGGGAGATACCTTGTTGGGGGAATCCCCGCTATCCGAGGGTAGGTCGGCGCCACCAAAGGGGGAAGACCACCGCCACTTCCCGAGAAAAACATGCACTACACTCTAAGGACTAACGATCTTAGTAGTTGACGCGCTCGAAATCACTAATCAATCAATTCCAACCTGCAGGAGCCCTTTCAGCCGTTCGTCAGAGGTGCTGCAGGTGGTGGACCTGGCGCTGCTGCCGCAGCTGGAGTGCGAAGCGTATGTCCTGGAGCGCCAACACTTGAAGTCGGGCGCCTGGGTGAAATCTCTGCTCTGCACCAACCCACTCTCCGGCCCCGTCACTCCATGGAAGGTGAGGCTAACACAGGGTTTGCAAGCTCCGTTGCGAGTTTTTTGAATTAAACAACGATTCCCTATTTACCGTGGCGAAGCTCTGCCTATGAGACCCGCTGTTTTACCTGACTAAGCATTGCTATTTATTGAAGCTATTTATTGAAGACGGTGAAAAGTGGCGCAATTCAAATCAATATTTGCGATTCTCATTTGAAAGAGAATACAAAATGTCATAGGCTTGCAAAAAATCACTCTCCTAGGGCAATCTGTTGCAGAGATACAACGAGAAACATGTTTCCGTGCTTTATATATTTCTTAGTCTATATCATATATCGGGCTGAAAAAATACGGTGACGGAGACAAATAGTTTCATTGGGGGAACGTTTCTCAACCAAGTTTGAGGAAAAATTCAAATTTGTTGTATCTCTGCAACAGATTGCCCTAGAAGGCTGATTTTGTGAGAATCCACGATATTTTGAATTCTTTTTCGTATGAGCAACGCGAATATCGATTTGGTTTGGGGGCACTTTTCACCGCCTTATCTGACTGTTCCCTTTTATTGTTGGATAGTGTGAAGGACGTTTAAGAGAGTGGTGCAGGTCTCTCGTTCGTTAAATTCCCTGGTTTTTCGAAAATTGCAAAAGTACAAAATTTTGTCGTATCTTCTTACAACAAAAATATTAAATATGGAGGGTTTTCTCTTAATGGAAACTGTTTCTAAAAGATTGAAGATGAAATAAGATCACGTACAAATTTTGGAAAATTGGATATAATGTCATTTTGCGATAAAAAAATGGGCGAGAAAGTACTGTTTTTTTAGCAGCACTAGTATTCCTTGGCTAAGATGCTAATGTAATCGAATTAGTGGAAGTGTTCCTATTGAAATGCTTCCTTGCCCGAAACGCCTCAGGGCTGATCTGTGTGTCCACAGGGGGACTCCGGCGGCCCGCTCGTCCAGGATGAAGTAGTGGTGGGGGTCGTGTCCACGGGGGACGACGACACTCCATTGGCGATCTACACACGAGTGTCGGCGTTTCTAGAATGGGTCCGCAGTAAAATGGTCGTGCCAACGAATAGCACTAGCAGAGTAAACAAGGAGCTGTAATACCATCAGATAATTAAGGCAAATGTTGGAAGTTGTTTTCTGTCTCTTTTGTGAGCCCAGGAGCGCGACATTTCGAAGATGTATTTTATTTTATTTACTAAATGTATTATTAAATGAAATACTCTAGCGTTTTTTTACCTATACTTTTATGTATTACGATTTTAGGCGGAAGTGCGGGCCTGGTGGCTCGAGTTCTGCCACATAAATAAAGTCCCTATTATTTTATTATAGTAATAAATTTTATTATTACAATTAATTTTTCTGAATCACGAGATAATACATAATACGAAAAAAACGTTTTAAAGAAATAAATATTTGATACATAAGTAGTATTAAAATAATAGTTTAAAATAATAAAGTTAAATGTAATGCGCAAAATCATTATTACAACAAGAATAACATTGTAGTTCTATTGTACTTATTTTTAAATACACATGTGAACAAACACGTGGTCGGACACTAAGACTTGACACGTGTTTCTCTGCCTTTCGATTCCAGATTTGCGACAGCGCACTCAAGCATTTTCAATCGCGAGAAAACACCGTGAAGCTATAAATTATAAATATATTTTTCGTGATTTAAAGAAAACGCAGAAGTGACGCAATTCTGGCTTTAGTTTAAGCGCGTGAACCTACATACAGAAACACGTGACATGTCTGTGAGGTTGGCAGTTTCCAGATCGCATTTATTCGTTGTCTGGAGGAGAATTCGTGCTGCCCAGTGCTCTGTTTCGTAGTTCTATGAGGTTTCTCTGATCAGCACCGGGTGAATGCCGGAGCAGTACCCTCACAAACGGGTTATGAACAGCGCACGATATTTCCTACATATTCCTTGTCGTATCCTCTTCCCTTACACACAAACCTGCACTACACTACTGAGGTGCCAGAAGACCCGTCGGGAGCTTACTGGTGGGAGATACCTGGTTGGGAAAACCCTACTAGCCGTCGGTAGGTCGGCATCGGATTTTTCCATCCTACATGGGAAGATAACCACCTCCTTGCGGGAAAACATGCACTACACTTACGACACTATGGCTCTAGTAGTTGACGCACCCGGCATCACTAACAATCAATCATTTAATATTTGGCTCTGACACCTTTTTGTTTTGTGTTTTGTCTTTTAATTGAGGTGACAAAAGTTTCTTTGTAACTTCCGGTGTTGAGAAGTGTTAATAATAAAGCATTATGTGAAACACCAATAAATCTCCATAAAATCCTCTAATTAGTGAAATACGCGAATGATCTTTCCTTATATTGATATTAATGTTCACTAATGCTTTGGATTGATTTTTTATACTCTTTTATTAAAATATCGGACCCGATCCTTGTCAGACATTTCAGACATTTCAGACACTTTCAGACCCGATCCTTGTCAGACACTTGTCAGACATTGGTTTAAGGCTGGAACAGCTATCATGTGTCTTCTAAGATAAATTATTTACTTAAGCTGTCTTTGGAGAAAGGTAAATTACCTTACACGTTAATTTTCATTGTAAGAACTGTCTATTAATGCCAAGACTAGCAATGGTTGACGAAATATATGTATTTTAAAACATTATTTTGATTTATTCATGGGTCCTTTGCAGTGTCTTTATTCATCAATAGAGTCCATTTTTGTATTGAGATGAATTACTGGAATGCATAAGTTTTTCTCAATTAGTTTATTCTGTGTAAGAAGGCTTAAAATAATGTAAGATGAGAAGAAGCTTGGGAATATTCTCGATTTATCCTGTTCATTAGAATTGAAATGTGGGAAAATAAGAAAAACAGATTTTCAAAGCACTTCAATAGTTTTGAACATTTGTCCAACTTACATTTGATGCAATTCCAAAATAATTATTTCTATAATTTTGTAACTCTTAGGCAAACGTTTACATAATTTTTAAAATTTTCATTTAATTTAAGGTTCTGAAATATATGTGATTTAATTGTAAAATGTTGTGTT
The DNA here is from genome assembly GCA_038098605.1 of Gryllus longicercus. Lineage (NCBI taxonomy): Eukaryota > Metazoa > Arthropoda > Insecta > Orthoptera > Gryllidae > Gryllus > Gryllus longicercus. The sequence goes on along the minus strand of JAZDUA010000045.1, from coordinate 3,540,165 downwards.
TTGATTCAGTTTTGTTACACAAACTTTGTGTAATTTTGACCAAGTAAACAATATATTTTAAAATAAATAAGCGGTATCTAAATTAGGTCTGCCCCCTCTTACTCCATTAAATTGGAGATTTGGGATTTTTAAGTCTTTACTAAATATCACTGGTTCGATTTAAAAGCTTTTGAGGCTCATATTTTTCAGAAAATAAAATCACTCCTCCATCAGCTACAAACTACTTCAACTACAAAAAAAAACTGATAGTTCTTAGAGCATCGATCACTTTTATTAACAGTTCAACGCATCAGAAAAGTTACACATTTTGAACACTGTCATTTTTTAGTTAAGTGAAAAAATGTTTGCTGAAAATGTTTTTACTCCCAAGATTGTTCAAAAGACAGCCGGCATGTACAGTTTACAACGCTTACTCTTTCGCCAGAACAAATACACGAACTCGCTCATGATATACTGATATTCTAAAAAATTACAATTTTTAGATTATCAATTTTTCAAAATATTAATTTATTAAACATCAAATTTCAAAATATTATCATCATCAACAAATTAGAAAATAATTTAATACATATTCGTGATAAAAATAAATTATATTTACAAAAAATTAAACATTTTTAAAGACGTTCACAATGAGAGTGTATTCGTAAAGGAATTAATTTTATTTTTATTCAAGATATATTAATATTTTTGTATACCTTTATATTGTATAAATATTATAAATAAATTTAAGAAATGAAGGAAAAATGTATTAAGCCTTTATTATGAGTACAGCTTTGCGCGGGTTTCAAAATCGCCAATTCCCGGTACCAAAAAGAGGATAGTTTGTTGCAGGGAACAACACCCTGAAGGCACCCAACGACGAGGTACAGAAGCGGCATATCGACCGGATATTCATTCACCCCAAGTACTCGCAGTAAGTAGTCGATTCGCAAGGAACTTACCTGGTACAACTGGGGGGTGCTGGAAAGGCAACAATAGGAAGTTTAAGGCAATTCTATTTTTTCTTAATTTGATGCACCCGCATTGAGAATTGAATCCAAGGTGATATAATTGAATTTGAAGATAATTTTGAATTCAAAAATCTCAAAGTTTTAATCTTCTCTAGCGGGAATTTAATTCAAGGTTATACAAATGAGATTTCTAGTTAAATTGTAACTCAAATTATTGGAAGTTTGAAAACCTCCTTGAATTTGAATCCAAGGTGATAAAAATGTAATTATTAAATACTATTTCTACTGTCAATCTTCATAATCTGAAACCATGTTTTTGCCCGAGGTCTCACGGCTGAGGCGATATCGATAAGAAAACATCGATGTTAATGATATACATCCCCAATAGTAGAAGGTTTAAAAATACTTTAGTAGCCTCTAACATGGATGTGCGTGCTTTGTTGAATTTAATATGAAAGTGGCCGATTTTTTTTTTTTTGTAAATTAAGATTTCTCTCTCACAAAAAATGACTCATTACAAAAACCGAGCCTGAACTGTCAGGGCCATCGTAAGGGGTTATGGAGCGCTCGCTTCCACGGAGAATGGAGTTGAAGAACGGAAATGCACACGGCGCATGCGTCAACCGCCTCTCTGCGTAGGAAGAAGCAGAGCTTCGGAGGAGGGGGAGTCTGCTCGCCTAAGGGAGGTACAGTCAGCGTGTGCTTCCTCTGAACACTTTAACCGACTGCATCAGTTGTAATACCACCTCTTACGACTACAAAACTGATATTAGGGCCGGTTAATAAATTATGAAACGGAATTTGGGAGAATTTTGAATGCCCCCTCTGCCTCCTAACACACCCGTAACGCTAGTATGAAATCCCCTAAATAATTACCTAATGCTTGTGACTACAGCTCCTTTTGTGAATGCAGGAAGTGAAAATAAATTATAGCATAGTAAAAACAATTTGTATTCATTTTGTGTTGTATCATAAAATTACAGTTGAAATTAGTTGGCGATCCTGACGACAAGATTGCACCTAACAATAAATTTTGGCAATAAGAGTTGTGAGAGGAGGAAAGACGGGAAGGGAGAAAATTTCTCATCACAAGCGGTGCAACCGTTGTCGTTGAGTCCGCATGGGCGAGGGTCTACTGCGCCTATTAAAATACGTTCTGGAGTATACTGCATATAAGTTTTGAATATTTTCTTCGTAATCATACATATTTAATAAAAAATAATACAAATATTTGCATTTATTTTAACAATTTATTTCTAATAACTTTAATTTATTTGTGCTTTAAAAATAAATTAATTAGTTAATATTTTAATGTTTCAATACAAAACTAAAAAAGAGTTATTACAGCAAGAGTCGAGAAATGTAAAGAAAGTGATGTTACGAAACAGTAAACGAATACTCTCCTACCTCTATTTAACGCAACGTAACGCTGCCTCAATCCTCCTATTATTAGCGTTCCTTTGTTTATGGATGACCCCTTACAAACAGGTATATCCACAAACTAAATATTGGAAACATTGCCATTAAACTCAAAATATCGATGTTCAAAACATCGCATTTTATTAAGAGACGTTTAAACATTCATATTTTTGTAAAAAGTATATTTATTACACATTAATGTAATTCATCCATTGCTTGCAACCTTTGAGGTCCACGTTCGCCTCATCATCCTGCGTAGTATTAATATGCATAATTATTTATGGCGCAGATTGTTCCTGAAAATTAGAGATTGGTGAGTAATAAGTGTGACTGTAGAAATATTGTTCTAAGATTGCCCGATTAACAAATATTGCTTCTATGTTTCAAGCAGAGAATACAATGGCATAGCCTTAATCAACGACATAGCCATCGTCCGTGTGCACGTGCCCTTCATTTTCAACCACTACGTGAATGCTGCCAGGCTTCCAGTAGCTGACGAGTACCCGGAAGGCGATGTACAAATTTGCGGCTGGGGCTACACAGACAAGTAAGCCAACTTAAGCACAGAAAATAAACATAAAAAACCTTATTCTTAGGCACAGAAAATAAATCTACAATTACATATTCAGAATGATAGAGAAAGAGAGATTGAGAGATAGAGTGATATATATATATATATATATATATATATATATATATATATAGATATAGATATATATATATATATATATATATATATATATATATATATATATATATATATATATATATATTGTAATATAAGCGGGGGAGGGCGCCAGGTTCAGCTCCTGAAATATGGCTGGATGGAAGTGTTGGGAGGTCATGAATTATAACACTGAATCATTTATAACAAATAGTAGTTTATTCCTGGCACCATGAGCTGCCAGGGAAGTTACAGGTCGCAAAGGGCGACGCAAGTTTCTTACTAACTCTACTCTGTGAGCTCATTGCCCTAATTACTAATAGGCTAATTCCCTTAAGGCTAACATATTAGGCTTAATCTCTGATGACACATGCAATCCACCATTTATGATCTACAGGGCCTGAGCGCGGCCACTATCAATTTCTCGCCGTAAAATTGTCCTGCGAGACAGCTTCGCCTCGTAGCGTTCACCGCTGGCTGTGTTGAGTCCCAGGCTGGTCACGCGGCGCCCTCTGAGGTAGGGGCGGCCGCAGTCTCGGGTCGCCGACCTCTCGTGGTGCGTCCCCTCTCAGCTGGTAGCAGGCGGCCTCAGGTCGCCGACTCGAGCAGGATCAGTCGGTCGGGTGGCCACGGGCGCTGGCGTAATGCGATGTGGGCTATCAGCGGGCCCGGCGTAAAAACAGCGCGGAGACCAATGGGCCGATACGGAAATAGCGCGGGATCCGGTGGTCTCCCGCCCGAGTCTCCTCCGCGACAAGTCCACTGGTTGCGTTCAAAATAAAATCAAACTTCATCTGGGAAAGTATTTCCCAAGTCGCGTCCCGATCCTCTGCTCCGGGAAGTTTTTCCCTACTCGCGTCCCGATCCTCATTAATTTTCCTTCGTGCACCCCGTTTTTAAGAAAACTCCCTCCCCCCCTCCCAAAATGTTTCTAACTCTGTAAATTTATCCCTTCCCTCATGGCGAAGCTTCCCATTGGCTGAGGGTAACTGGGTTGCAGTATTCTGATTTACCAATCATGTGGCAATTTTCTTGTAATTTTCCATAGATCCCTCTCTGTCTAACACCGGCTTCTCTCCTCTCTCTCGCTTCCCTTTGTCAACGGTTCCAGAAGCTTCTGGCAGCTGTCTGGACACGTGTTCATGCAGGAGCGCATTTTCAAGGGCCCTAAACGGTCGGCATGGGCTAATCGGCAGCCTGCTGTGTTTAATTTGTAAATAGCCCCTGTGGGGATTCGGGTGCCTTACCCAAGGCGCGTGCCAAACGAGTGCGGGGGCGGGCATTGTTCGAAAGGTGACCGGCTGACGGCTGAGAAAGGTCTCGTTCACGACGCGTCGTAAATGTGTCTTCCTCTTCATCGACACCCGTGCCAACCCCTTCGGGACACCGCGTTCCTCCCCGGGTGGCGGCGGAGAAAGGGGACGCGAGGGTGTGTATTGTTCGATAGGGTTTCGGCGAGGGGGCCAGTATGTTTTTTATGAGGGGCAATAAACGGGTCGCCTCTGAAAAGGGCCTGAATGCGGTCGGGACAAGCCCTGCTGCGTGACAAAAGGGCCTTCGCGACAAAGGCAGTGTCTCTCGATCCACTTCTGCCTCGACGGGAGCTATCATTAGATGTAATAATTATGTTATTATTGGCGACGCCACAATAAAATTATACTAATTGATTGGTGACGCCACAATATATATATATATATATATATATATATATATATATATATATATATATATATATATATATGTACAGAGGGAGATAGATAGATAGAGAGAGATAAAGAAAGATAAATAGAGAGAGCGACAACCCCGCTACATTTAAACCAATGCATTGACAATGGACGCGATGCTGAGTGGAGCTTTGTGAAAATAACCTAAAACTTGCCTCGGCTGGGACTGTGCCAGCTGGGAGATACCTTGTTTGGTTGGTGGAAAACACAGCAGGCCACGTGTAGGTCGGCGCCGGATCTTACCATCTAGAAGGGGAAGATCACCGCCACATTCCGGGATGCAAATGCACCACGCTTGTAGGACTAATAACCTTGGCTGCTAGAAACACTGATCAATCAATCAGAAGGTCCCTTTGTGTTTAGTATATCTTCCTTGTCTTATCGTTATCCCATACACGCACTTACACTAACACGTACTACACTAATACACGTGCTAGAGACCGGCGGGGAGATGAGAACTTGCCCCGGCTGGGGCTGTCCTCCATTGGTGAGAGATACCTGGTTCGGGAAATCCCCGCTATCCGAGGGTAGGTCGACGCCACGAAAGTGGAAAGACCACCGCTACCTCCCGAGAAAAAACATGCACTACACTTTAAGGACTAACGACCTTAGTAGTTGACGCGCTCGAAATCACTAATCAATCAATCCCAACCTGCAGGAGCCCTTTCAGCTCTTTGTCAGAGGTGCTGCAGGTGGTGGACCTGGCGCTGCTGCCGCAGGTGGAGTGCGAAGCGTATGTCCTGGAGCGCCAACACTTGAAGTCGAGCGCCTGGGTGAAATCTCTGCTCTGCACCAACCCACTCTCCGGCCCCGTCACTCCATGGAAGGTGAGGCTAACACAGGGTTTGCAAGCTCCGTTGCGAGTTTTTTGAATTAAACAACGATTCCCTATTTACCGTGGCGAAGCTCTGCCCATGAGACCCGCTGTTTTACCTGACTAAGCATTGCTATTTATTGAAGCTATTTATTGAAGACGGTGAAAAGTGACGCAATTCAAATCAATATTTGCGATTCTCAATTGAAAGAGAATACAAAATGTCATAGGCTTGCAAAAAATCACTCTCCTAGGGCAATCTGTTGCTGAGATACAACAAGAAACTTGCTTTATATATTTCTTAGAGTCTATATCATATATCGGGCTGAAAAAATACGGTGACGGAGACAAATAGTTTCATTGGGGGAACGTTTGTCAACCAAGTTTGAGGAAAAATTCAAATTTGTTGTATCTCTGCAACAGATTGCTGTTGCAACAGATAGAACGCTGATTTTGTGCGATTCCACGATATTTTGAATTCTTTTTCGTATGAGCAACGCGAATATCGATTTGGTTTGGGGGCACTTTTCACCGCCTTATCTGACTGTTCCCTTTTATTGTCGGATAGTGTGAAGGACGTTTAAGAGAGTGGTGCAGGTCTCTCGTTCGTTAAATTCCCTGGTTTTTCGAAAATTGCAAAAGTACAAAGATTTTTCGTATCTTCTTACAACGAAAATATTAAATATGGAGGTTTTTCTCTTAATGAAATCTCTTTCTAAAAGATTGAAGATGAAATAAGATCACGTACAAATTTTGGAAAATTGGAGATAATGTTAATTTGTGATAAAACACGGGCGAGAAAGTACTACTTTTTCAGGACAACTAGTATTCCTTCGCTTGCATAGTCACGTAATCGAATTAGTGGAAGTGTTCCTATTGAAATGCTTCCTTGCCCGAAACGCCTCAGGGCTGATCTGTGTGTCTGTGTGATCCACAGGGGGACTCCGGCGGCCCGCTCCTGCAGGATGAAGTAGTGGTGGGGGTCGTGTCCACGGGGGACGACGACACTCCATTGGCGATCTACACGCGAGTGTCGGCCTATCTGGAATGGATCGACAGTAAAATGAACGCACCAACGGTTAGCAGTAGCAATTTAACTCTAATTCTTCTTGTGTTGATCATTCTTTTTGCTGTGGGAAAGGTCAGTTTACGCTTCAACTTAACGTATGATTGAAATTCTTTCGTACTAACCTATATTTAAAACTTACTTCTAAACTTGAAATTTAACAAATGTTGAGAATGCGTTGCAGGTTCTCGCAGAATCTCGTTGCAGGTTCAAATGCGGAGAACGTTTTTAGGAATATATTGCAAGGATAACTATTTTTTATTCCAGTGTGATTAAGATTTTTTGCGATTTTGAAGGTTGCAAGGGAAGGGATCTGGGGTAAATAATAGAAGTTTTGGCCTCATTTTCTCTCTTAATAATTCATATTTACAACTCCTTGCATTAAATACTTAGAAACCATAGTGTAAAACGTTAAGGTATAGGTCTGATCTAAATCAGAGTCATGTACGTGATAGAGAAAGAGAGTGTAGGAAACCGTACTCCACAACACTTATCAATTCAATTTAATGATGCTTTATTTTAGGGGACGGTGCCAAACCTGCTCCTCCGGCTGACCTACAAACTCTTAAGACGTTTCCTTCCCCAAGTCGCGAGCCTGCTGGACATCGATTGAACCTTACCACCACCAGCCAGCACCTTACTTACCACCAGCAGCAGTTCACTTCTAAGAAAATAAAATTATTATTATTATTATTATTATTATTATTATTATTATTATTATTATCATTATTATTATTATTATTATTATTATTATTATTATTATTATTACTAGCGGACCCGACAGACTTCGTCCTGCCAAAAAGATTTGTAATGTGACATTTTTTTGTTTCTATATATTTTATAGTCTGGGCAAAAAATTATCCTGTACAGAACAGTCACCCTGGTGATAGGGCGTTGTGAATAAGAAATATAATTAAATAAAACATATATAAGCATTTAAAAGTAAGTAATAGCTTTATTGTTCATCATGTGAATCATAATTATTAACCAAAATCAGTTTTATTTTCATTGTAGTGCTTTGTGATATACGATGTTTCTTGTTTGATTACCTGGCGCATTGACAAACAAATCTGATGGTTTTCCAACACGGGAACAGGCAACATATAATTGACCATGTGAGAAACATGGGTTTTCAAGATTAATACTACAAACACTTAATGATTGCCCCTGGGACTTGTTTATGGTCATAGCAAAAGCAAGCCGAACTGGAAACTATTGTCGTTTAAAGTCAAACGGCACATCAGTCGGAATCATTGGGATGCGCGGTATGAGAACGTCTTCTCCTTTATACTTTCCTTTCAGTATAGTTGCTTCTATCACGCTGTTTAGTAATTTTTTTATCGCTAACCGTGAGCCATTGCGCAACATTATAACTACCGACCCAACCTTTAATTGAAGATTGTGAGGTGGCAATCCTAGCAAATCCAGCGAGTTTAAAAATTCTGGTGGATAGTTCACTACATCATCTTGGTTAGTAGCCAAACATTAGTTAGTTTCAGAACCTGTAAATAGATTTTGTTTTAATCACATTGAAATATAAAATTAAAATACATAATATAGTGACTGAGATATTAACTAATATTTTAATTACCTGTAATAGGATTTATCATTTTTTTGAGAAATCATAGCCATCTTCACCTTGCCAAAATATAATGGGATATTGCAATACTTCATATGAGCGGTGTGTTTCCTTTATACGTTGTAATAGATCATTCCGACGATGTAAAACAATATCACGGGATTCCAAGTTTTCTCCCACTACAACGATAGCAACTTCATCAATAGTTTGTGCATTAAAACGTCTTGCATGTTGACCCGCTGGTGTTTTATCAGCTCTGATTACAATTTTGTGATTATCTGATGGCATCAGATCCAGGGCAGTTTTAAACAATATAATCAATTCATTGTGTTCATGAAATAAAGTTTGTAATTGTTCTACAATAGAGACCTCTTTACAAAATTGTTATGTGCACAACGCAGATTAATTTCTTGTGATGAATTGCCCATAAAATAAATTTGCAGGAATTTGTAGTTGCTATCTGACACTGGTAACAGTGAACCTGCTCTGTGATATATTTGGCCTTGTATCTGTAAATTTAAAAAAATATTGTTTGTACCAAACACTATAAAATAAAATAAATAAGCAATGTGGGGTATAAATGTATGGATTGTCAGTGATCAAACTTAAATACTATTTGTTCTTTAAAATTATATCTGTCTCCAAATTAGTTGTAACTAATATCTATCATCAAATAATTATATTGGGGTTCAAAATAATAAAAGTGTCGCTAAAACTGAATCACCAAATAATATGGTGACTAAGTGATGATTATGATCTTAATGATTAAGAAATTGAAGATTAACTTAGGTGACAGAACATAAAATAATTATGAGTAACTGCTATAATACATACCATGAAAGATGACATTAAAAATTTTCCCGAACTACATTTGTTGACCCAAATTAATTCATTTGAAAGCAATTGTTATATTGTTGGATATTTATCAAAAAGTGTATGGAATCTGTTCCTATTCCTGAAACCAATGAGTACAATGGCTCTGGTGGTGGTTCCAATGGTATCAATTTCACTTTACCATTTGCGCAACACAATCCATTAGCTTCGTTTTTAAATTTCAAAGCCTTACAATATGAGCAAACCGAGTTCATAGAACCAATAACAACACATTGGTAGTTACTGTAGTCAATTGACACATCGTAACTGAAAGCAGCTCGATTCAAACTTGCGCGATTTTTAGTTGAATGTAGCGATCGCGGTTCACGCGTTTGTGATATCCGAATTCTTTCACGTTTATTTCGATCGTCACGTTCTTGTGCAGCATGATTAGATCGGTAATTAGCTTGGTTTGTAGCATTTCGGGTTCTTCTACCTAAATTGCTTCGTCTAATACGAGGCATATCTATATTATAATAGTTTCAGAACGCGACATTAAATCCTCCAACGATGTATTCTGTGCTCCAACGCACACACACACTGTTTTGATAGATATGATTGAATTTGAACTTTGTATAACGGCAATAAAGTGCACATTGACTCTTTGACGTTTACGAACATACCTACAACAATGAGTGCTTTAGCTGAGTGAGAGATAGCTAGTGTGAGATAGTGAGAGATAAATAGAGATAGCTAGAGTGATAAAGCTCAAATTGACTCTACGTTTTAGTTAGAAAACGTTTGTATGGGAAAAAGAAAAAGGCTGTTTTTAGGGGTTTTCCGGCAATTATTCGAATTTTTCTCGACGTAAAAACCATCCTTGAACTTCAACGAACATTCTTAAAAAAGAATTGCCCAAATTGGTCCAGGCGTTGTTGAGTTATGCGCTTACCAACACATTTTGCGATTCATTTTTATATTATAGATTATTATTATTAATATAATAATAATTAATATTAATATATTAATAATAATATATTAATATTAATATTATTGTTATATTATTATCTAGCGGAGAAAGAAGGTATCACTCAACCAACGCTTCAGGCAATTTAATTTTTGCTCCGATGCTGGCTTGCATCTGAGCAAAAATTGCAGGATGATCTTTTACATGCATTAAATCTGCAAAATGGAACAGCCAACTTTACATCCCCTCAGAATGAAGGAATTTTTTGTCCTTAAAAATCAATGGCTTCGTTTCGACCTGACCCCGCAATTTGAGATACACTATGTGATGAAAAGTATCCGGACACGTCCAAAAACATACATTTTTCATTTTAGGTGCATTGCTACCACATACCGTCAGGTACTCCATACCAGCGGCGACCGCAGTAGTCATTAGACATACTGAGAGAGCAGAATGCGGCCCTGTATGCGACAATTTCCGACTTTGAATGAGATCAGGTGATTGGGTGTCACGTGTGTACGCGAGATTTACACACTCCTAAAACGTCGTAGGGCTACTGATTTTGATGTGATAGTGAAGTAGAAACGTGAAGGGACACTTACAGCACAAAAGCGTGCAGGCCGACCCCGTCTGTTGGTTGACAGAGACCGCCGACAATTGCAGACGGGTGTAAAGTGTAATATGCAGACATCTATTGAGACCATTACTCAAGAAATCCAAACTGCATCAGGGTCCACTACAAGTACTTTATCACTTAGGTGGGAGGTGTGAAAACTTGGATTTCATGGTGGAGCGGTTGCTCATAAGCCACACATCACGCAGGTAAATGCCAAATGATGCTTGGTGTAAGGAGCGAAAGCATTGGACGATTGGACAGTGGAAAAACGTGGTGAAGAATGACGATTCAAGGTATAAAATGTGGCGATCCGATGGCAGGATAGCGGTATAGTAAATGTCGGGTTAACGTCATCTGCCAACAATGCCAACAGTGCGTGTAGTGCCGACAGTGAAATGCGATGGCGGTGGTGCCATGGTGTGGTCATGTTTTTCATGGAGGGGGCTTGCACACGTTGTTTGGCGAGGCACTATCAGGGCACAGGCTTACGTTGATGATTTAAACACTTTCATGCTTCCCGCTGTTGAAGAGCAATTCCGGGATGGCGATTACATCTTTGAAAACTGTTGAGCACCTGTTCATACTGCACGGCCTATGGCGGAGTGATTACACGACAATAACAACCCTGTAATGGACTGGCCTACACAGAGTCGTAACTTGAATCCTATCGAACACCTTTGGGATTTTTTTGAACGCCAGGCCTCACCGACCTTCATCGATACCTCTCCTCAGTGCAGCTCTCCGTGAAGAATGGGCTAACATTCCCCATGAAACTTCCCATCATCTGATTGAAAGAATGCCTGCGAGAGTGGACATTGTAATCAAGGCTAAGGGTGGGCCAACACCCTATTGAATTCCAGCACTACCGATGGAGGGCGCCACGAACTGCTAAGTCATTTTCAGCCACGTGTCCAGATACTTTCGATCACCTAGTGTATAACAACTTGACACGCAGGTATACCAACACAGCCGAACCTAAGCATTTCACCTAACACTAAAACAGGGTTGTCCCAGTGAAACAGTGCCATTTATTGTGGCCGGCGGATATTATTAGTCAAAAGTGATAGTCCCTTGCATCCATGCCTGGCGAGAACATTGCCCGCCTAGCGCAAGCAGCCCTATCGAGTTCAACATCCTCTCAATGTAAAACTAGGGTAAGTTTAGATTTAAGATTCTTTCTTGTGGGAAACTAAGGAATTCAAAATCAACCCAATGTGTTTTCCTGCGTTACGCATCGTACGGTGTGGTATCATGCGTGGTTCTACTCCCCGCCCCTTGTAGCAGTGCAGTCGGGCAAACTGACGAGTTCAACGATACAGGGGAGCCAGGTGGGGATCGCCCGAGTAAATATGGCCCGCAACCACAAGAACAGCAAGTTGGACACCCCTGCTCTAGAACGAAGATGCACCGCACGACAACAATTTCGAGTAAGAATTTTATATCGATGACGATGTTTTCAAAACATCAATATTTCTATAAAAATAACGATGTTTTAAACCGGCTTATGTGGTCCAGGGCATCAATTGATGTCACTGCAGTCCATCTGACCAGGAGGTCCTAGGTCTGAGTCCCGACGGTGACAGCGTTTGTGACTCTACCTACACAGCGAAATCGAATTCACCGTCTAAATGAGAATTCCATCGGACGGCTGCTCTGATCGGGAGTTTTCCGCGGTTTCTCCGATCAACACAAGGCGAATGCCGGAGCAGTACCGTAACAAACGGGCCACGCATCGCGCACGATCTTTTCTTCCCAATCCTTGTCCTATCCTACCCCTTACTCACACTTACACTGACATGCACCATGCTACCACAGAATGGGGGAGCTTAGAGCTTGCCCCGTCTGGGGCAGTGCTGCGCTGGTGGGAGATACCTCGGTGGAAAAAAAACCGCTAGCCGATGGTAGGTCGGCGCAGCATCTCGCCATACAACAGGGGAATTATGAACCGGCCACCTCTCAATCAAAAACAAACATGCACTGTACTTGTGACCCTGATTGATGACGAGCATGGAATCACTTAACTATCAATCAACAAGACTGCTGCTCCATCGCACACGGTGGCCTTGTCACAGGCACGTACGACCACGTCAGGTTGCAAATTTTGTTTTTCTGGTTAAATTTGTCTCATAGGCTATTTTCGTACTCTCTAATTCACTGAAAAAGGAAGTGGTAGAAAACCGGTCAGCCTTACAAGTATGCTCTTCTAGGAGGGCACTTACGAGTTATCACAGGGAACTTTTCTCTCGAGCACGTAAGAAACTTTGCAGTAGATATCTTTCGTCTCTGCTCGACGCATACAACTAATCCGTTTGTAAATTGCAACTCAACAGAGATCAAAGAGTAGCAGTTACTTTATGCAATTTACCTTCAAAGAATGCTCCACGATATCAAGTACGAATTCTTCTCTCTTCATTGCCGGAGCACGTAAAACACTTTGCAGTAGACATCTTTCGTCTCTGTTCGACTCACTCAATTAATCCGTTTGGAAATTAAAACTCAACAGAGATAAAGGGTAGGAGTCACTTTATGCAATTTACCTTCAAAGAATGCTCCACGACATCAAGTAGAATTCTACACTCCAGGAGCAATAAAAATAACTAATATTCTGCGTAACCAGTATGGAGTGTTAAAAAACATCGTCGTAATCTGAACGTACCTCTTACTTTAAGTCGTTTTATGCGATGTATTACTGCCCATAATTTTCCTTAATGAAAATATACAGATATCAATTGTAATATGATTTTTTAATTGTATGTTTGGATTTAATTATACTACGCATACATTTCCTATATGTAATTTATATGTAATATTTCTTTCGATTTACTGTTAATACGCATTAATTCCGCACATTTTATAGGTATCAATAATATATATGAAATAATATAATTCGGTGGCGATTGTTAGCATATTGGACTGGTATACCCAAGTTGGCGGGTTCAAACCCGATCGACGCCGTGGAATTTTAAGGGCAGGCCTTCGTACGCCTTCTTTCGGAAGGGAAGTGATCCTCAAGCCTAAATGACGCCTCTGAGCTAAATTCAAAATCGCCTGTTTCTCGCCCTAGAAATACCTCCTCCCTCTGCTATTTAGTGAAAGGAGCGTAGCGAAATTTGCGTGGTCAGACGGAAGAGCGGGCCTCATGGCCCGAGTCTCGCCACGTAAAATAAGGCATCATTTCAATTCAATATAATTCATTTACATCTTTAATGATGTTTCGACCGAACATCGGATCTGTCTCGTACGCCATCGCAAAGTCGGTTCACATCGCGTTCAATGGAGCGCTGCCGCACCAGTTTTACGTCTCCTCCTCCGAACCAATGGGCGACTTCTTGGGTATTCCGGCAGGCAGACTGTGTGACTATCATCCACGACACCGTTGCTCATTGGTCCTGTCAAGCCAATTGGATCGTTCTTCCGTGCACCGCCCAGAGCTTGTATAGCAAGGCACTTGCCACGGCGGACAATTCAAACATAAGAATCTCCTGCTTGTGAAACCAAGGTGAGAAATTACACTACACAGTTGAATGATATCAACGACGGGCCATGGTATTAATTCAACTTCCTCACGGACAATTAAACAATGAGCGACCAGTCTTTTCTGGGAAAATTATTTTAGTTTCCTTATTTCGCAATTTATATCACTTCTTTCAATATAAATAAAAGACCTTCTTGAAACTTAGCAAGTCTATATTATTCCACTTGTATTTTGATTAAGAGAAAGACCACTGATGTATATGCTCTATTTGGATAGTCGGATTGAACCTGCTTGCCGCCATGCGCAACATGCAATTTGCCTCCACTCCTCCTCTCATTTCGAATAGTTAATTAATGTTCTACACAGCCCAACAAAGAAAATTTACAAGGTTCATATTCACTTTATTAAAAATATTTACTTAATTTGAGTTTCGAAAATGTTTAAACTGGTTTGTTATTTTTGTAGAACACCAATCAAACGACAGATGTACGTCAACTTCTGATACTATACGCTAATGAAAATATAATAAAATGTTAAATGACATCAGGTACAGTTTCAAAAAAAGTTTTTCGTCCGGTTTTTTGCGGTGCTGTGGTCTTCCTACCCATTAGTACAGGGTATGTATGTGTGTGTTGAAGCAAGGGGTGAGGATATGGTAAGGAAGAGGAAGGAAAGATCGCGCGCGGTCCGTGATCAGTTTGCTAAGGTAATGCTGCGGCATTCACTTGGTGGGGGAAGGAGAAAGCCGGAAAACTACCGATCAGAGCAGCCGACTGCTAGAATTCTCCTCCAGACAGCGGTTGGATTCGACGTAGCTATCCAGGAGCTGGTGTTCGAAATTCAGTCACTGCCGGAACTCAAACCAGAGACCTTCCGGTTGGAGGCGCTGCTGCGACTTCACTTGTCCTGAGCCCCACAGGCCCGTGGATTTATTGAGGACTATTGAAAGATTGTTAAAACTTGTGTTAAAACTGGCATGCGTGGGTGGTTGTGCGACGCGTGACTCCGTGAGATTAGAAGCTCTTGAGATGAAGCGTGATAAATACGTCGGTCATCCGATCTACATAGCGAAACCATGCGCATTAAACAAAGGAATGTGAAGGATATGGGCGTTTCTTTCCAATAATATTCTCTTTCACGTGCACAGGATTAGAAAATGAGTAAAGGTGAAACGCTCTACACTGGACTTAACGGTGCAGTATCTGTGTAGTCTTATCGAGAGATATCCACGTATGTAATATAAAAGAGGATGGCTATCTCACAGAGACAGTGGGGAGAAAAGCAGCATAGACAACAGTGTTCAGGAATTGCAAGTTAAATATATTTTAGATGCAAACCAACTATGAAGCGCTTAATTCTAGAAATTTTGTTGGATTTTATGATTTTTGTAACATGGAATGATGTTGGTAAGTATTCACCACTACTCATTTCTAATTGAAACTGTTTTCTGTCAGAACATTTCAACGTTGATGTGCATTGATATTTGTATCATTATCAGTCCGAGTATTGTCTATGGTCGATGTGCGCTCTGAATTGGTTTCTAAATATTAAATTCCTTCCGGAATTGTATGACGTTTCTCTTAGGCGAGGAGTTTCATTTATGCAGCGTCTCTAAGAGAGTGAAGTTTAGGGCGCCGTGTGTTTTTACATTAGTCATATGTTCTGAATCAAAGTGAAATATTAAATTCAATGGAAACGTATGACACCTCTGGGGCGAGGAGTCACATTAATGATGCGTCTCTTACTTAGAGAGTGAAGTGGTGAGTGAAGTGCAGGGCGCCATTGTTGTAATTTGTCATATGTTCTGAATCGATGATGAACTATTCAATGGAAATATATGACAATTCTGGGGCGAGGAGTCACATTAATGATGCGTCTCTTACTTAGAGAGTGAAGTGGTGGGTGAAGTGCAGGGCGCCATTGTTGTAATTTGTCATATGTTCTGAATCGATGATGAACTATTAAATTCAGTGGAAACGTATGACACCTCTGGGGCGATGAGACACATTAATGATGTGTCTCTTACTTAGAGAGTGAAGTGGTGGGTGAAGTGCAGGGCGCCATTGGTTGGAATGTTCTGAATCTATGATGAACTATTAAATTCAATGGAAACGTATGACACCTCTGGGGCGAGGAGTCACATTAATGATGCGTCTCTTACTTAGAGAGTGAAGTGGTGGGAGAAGTTCAGGGCGCCATTGGTTGGAATTTGTCTTATGTTCTGAATCCATGACGAAATAATAAACTCAATGGAAACGTACTACATGTTTCTAAGGCGATGAGTCTCATTTATGCCGCGTCTCTTGTGAAGAGAGTGAATTGGTGGGTGCAGTGCATGTTATCGTGTGTTGCAGGGGCCGAACGCATCAAGTTGCTGCCTGACTTCATGCCGACGAGACAAGATAAGTTGGTGATAGGAGGGCACTACGCCGCACACGGTGAGATATTGATGATATGTAAATTGTCTCCTCTATTATTTCAGTACTATACATGCGTTTTGCGGCTCTCAGACCGTACCGATCTATATAAACGAGGTCTCTAAAGAAAGGGAATTTTACTGGGAAGTGACGAATTACATTTTGACTTTAAAAATATGAAGGATTTGTTTAAAAAACACTTCGAAATATTTATATATTGAATTGAATTGAATTAATGCCTTATTTTACGTGGCGAGACTCGGGCCATCAGGCCCGCTCTTCCGTCCGACCACGCAAATTTCGGTACACTCCTTTCATCTAGTAGAGGAAGGAGGTATTTCTTGGGCGAGAAACAGGCGATTTAGAATTTAGCTCAGAGGCGTCATTTAGGCTTGAGGATCTTTTACATGCAAGTAAATATACTAACATGGGACAGCCGGCTTTACTTCCCCTCCGAAGGAAGGCGTACGAAGGATTTTGTCGCCCTAAAAATCCACGGCTTCGATCGGGTTTGAACCCGCGAGCTTGGGTATAACACGGTACTCTAACCGTCACACCATCGCCGCCGCATATCGAATGCGACTCGCAGTAATGTCAGCTATATCGTTAAATATCTCCTAAACTAAGCATTCTAGAGCGTTAAAACTAAAATTTTGAGATGTTCTTATATATTCTATTAAATTTTTGCTGGTTCGGCACTTATACTACCAATGCCACCTAGATTTCAACCCTTGGTGATGGTGGCCTTCGTTGTGGCGTCACGCTTAGCGGGCTTAATTTTCTTTATCTTATACTATATTTATGTTTACTGAGTACACCGTGGATTGCGCAGACTGACGATGTTTATTTGCATAATTATTTAATTCAAGATTAGCTCTCGCAGCAACAACTAGAAGTACTATTAATAGTTGCTTGATATCGATGAAGATTTTTCTTATGCGTCTAGTGAAAACATTCATTTAGTGTTTTGTCGAAGTCTAGAAGTGCTGGGTACCTAATTGTGGTGGGAGGTGGGTGTACAGCGACGAGTGAAGACGTGTCTTGTTAGGTATGGTCTGCGTTTTTCCTGCATCAGTATTTTCGTTATCAGCAGTTATTTGGAAAAATCTTTCAAGTCTGGTGTTCAGTCACGTAACTTTCTCAAGAGTAAACTGCTTTTTAGTACTTTTGTGACTATCAAAAAACACGAAAAGCTGTCAAAGAATATTGAATAATTACTTCAAATATTTTTAAGGAAGGGTTGTGAATTGATCCAAGAAATATCCCGATAAGACTGAAAAAATTTTTATTGAAAATTTATTTTCAACATCAATTGCATTGTTTTTTATTTGATATTGTGTTAGTACAATGGAAGTTATCTTTAAATTAATAAATACGTTTTATTAACAACGTTTCCTCTCAGAATGGATATAGAAGAAATGGGAAGAGGGTGGGGTTTAAGATGCGACCGTTCTCGGTGTGGAACTGTAGCGCATGAAACTGAGTGTACTCGTATGCGTGTAACAGGAGAGAAGGGGACAGAGATGAGGAAGGAAATATAGCGCGCAACCAGTTTAGCTCCGGCCACAACATTCACTCCAGACTTTTCAGAGATAGCATGACATACTACCCATCAGACAAACCGGCCCTTGGAATTCTCCTCTGCTCAGCCGCGAAGTTCCGACTAGCTGCACAGCTAGAACGGAGCGAAGTGGTTCAGTGCGTACGCGTTGTCTGAGCAATCGGAAGGGCCGCGCCGGGCATCCACATCGGGGTTTTTCGGGGATTCCCTCTGTTATAAGGCGAACGTTGCGATCGTTCACCACCCCACCTGCCACCATCCTCCTACCCCTTTCACCCCTCATCAACATCCTATCACTTAATTCAGCATTCCCTTCAAAAAGCAGGAGGCCCTTGCTCTTAATGGGATCTTAGTTGGTTAATAATAATAATAATAATAATAATAATAATAATAATATTGATACAGCCAGAGTTTAAAGTCGGCCTCTTCGGGACTCGAACCCTACGACCTTGCAGTCACGCGGCTGAGAGCAACTGTGCAGAGCAACTGTGTAGAGCAACTGTGTAGAGCAACTGTGTAGAGCAACTGTGTAGAGCAATTGTGTAGAGCAACTGTGCAGAGCATCTGTGCAGTGCAACTGTGCAGAGCAACTGTGCAGTGCAACTGTGTAGAGCAACTGTGCAGAGCAACTGTGTAGAGCAACTGTGCAGAGCAACTGTGCAGAGCAACTGTGCCGAGCAACTGTGCAGAGCAACTGTGCAGTGCCACTGAGTAGAGCAACTGTGTAGAGCAACTGTGTAGAGCAACTGTGCAGAGCAACTATGTAGTGCAAATGTGTAGAGCAACTGTGCAGAGCAACAGTGCAGGGCAACTGTGTTGAGCAACTGTGTAGAGCAACTGGGTAGAGCAACTGTGTAGAGCAACTGTGTAGAGCAACTGTGCAGAGCAACTATGTAGTGCAAATGTGTAGAGCAACTGTGCAGAGCAACAGTGCAGAGCAACAGTGCAGAGCAACTGTGCAGAGCAACTGTGTAGAGCAACTGTGTATAGCAACAGTGCAGAGCAACTGTGTAGAGCAACTGTGCAGAGCAACTGTGCAGAGCAACTGTGCAGAGCAACTGTGCAGAGCAACTGTGTAGAGCAACTGTGCAGAGCAACTGTGCAGAGCAAACTGTGCAGAGCAACTGTGCAGTGCAACTGAGTAGAGCAACTGTGTAGAGCAACTGTGTAGAGCAACTGTGTAGAGCAACTGTGTAGAGCAACTGTGCAGAGCAACTGTGCAGAGCAACTGTGTAGAGCAACTGTGTAGAGCAACTGTGCAGAGCAACTATGTAGTGCAAATGTGTATAGCAACTGTGCAGAGCAACAGTGCAGAGCAACAGTGCAGAGCAACTGTGCAGAGCAACTGTGTAGAGCAACTGTGTATAGCAACAGTGCAGAGCAACTGTGGAGTGCAAATGTGTAGAGCAACTGTGCAGAGCAACAGTGCAGAGCAACTGTGTAGAGCAACTGTGCAGAGCAACTGTGCAGAGCAACTGTGCAGAGCAACTGTGCAGAGCAACTGTGCAGAGCAACTGTGTAGAGCAACTGTGCAGAGCAACTGTGCAGAGCAAACTGTGCAGAGCAAACTGTGCAGTGCAACTGAGTAGAGCAACTGTGTAGAGCAACTGTGTAGAGCAACTGTGTAGAGCAACTGTGTAGAGCAACTGTGCAGAGCAACTGTGCAGAGCAACTGTGCAGTGCAACTGAGTAGAGCAACTGTGTAGAGCAACTGTGTAGAGCAACTGTGTAGAGCAACTGTGTAGAGCAACTGTGCAGAGCAACTGTGCAGATCAACTGTGTAGAGCAACTGTGTAGAGCAACTGTGCAGAGCAACTATGTAGTGCAAATGTGTATAGCAACTGTGCAGAGCAACAGTGCAGAGCAACAGTGCAGAGCAACTGTGCAGAGCAACTGTGCAGAGCAACTGTGTAGAGCAACTGTGTATAGCAACAGTGCAGAGCAACTGTGGAGTGCAAATGTGTAGAGCAACTGTGCAGAGCAACAGTGCAGAGCAACTGTGTAGAGCAACTGTGCAGAGCAACTGTGCAGAGCAACTGTGCAGAGCAACTGTGCAGAGCAACTGTGCAGAGCAACTGTGTAGAGCAACAGTGCAGAGCAACTGTGCAGAGCAAACTGTGCAGAGCAACTGTGCAGTGCAACTGAGTAGAGCAACTGTGTAGAGCAACTGTGTAGAGCAACTGTGTAGAGCAACTGTGTAGAGCAACTGTGCAGAGCAACTGTGCAGAGCAACTGTGTAGAGCAACTGTGTAGAGCAACTGTGCAGAGCAACTATGTAGTGCAAATGTGTATAGCAACTGTGCAGAGCAACAGTGCAGAGCAACAGTGCAGAGCAAGTGTGCAGAGCAAGTGTGTAGAGCAACTGTGTATAGCAACTGTGCAGAGCAACTGTATAGTGCAAATGTGTAGAGCAACTGTGCAGAGCAACAGTGCAGAGCAACTGTGTAGAGCAACTGTGCAGAGCAACTGTGCAGAGCAACTGTGCAGAGCAACTGTGTAGATCAACTGTGTAGAGCAACTGTGCAGAGCAACTGTGCAGAGCAACTGTGCAGAGCAACTGTGTAGAGCAACTGTGTAGAGCCGTTTTACCCAATAATTTGATGTGAATATTCTTTGATTGTTCTCCAGGTGAGTTTCCGTTCCAAGTGTCCATCCAGATAATAGGAGAACCAGCCATTCGAGAAGCACATGTGTGTGGGGGTTGCCTTCTGGATGAAAACACCGTGCTCACCGCTGCGCATTGTCTGTTTTCTCCTCTTCAACAAGGCCACTACGAGGTACGAGGGATTTCGCAATGCATTACTGTTTTGGGTCTGAATCTGTTGATAGTTCAGACTGTTACCTTAAAATGTTGCGGTAATGCAATTAGAACTTCCATTTGTCTTTCCATAACATCATGAAAGATGCCACTATGTGCGCATCAAACTTTTGAGAAAAAAGTCTTCTTTTGAAATTGTACAATGGAGTAATGAAAATTTAAAAACCAAATCAGGCAGATAAGGGTTGTCTTAAACTCGTAAATTACCAAATGAAACGCGCTTTCAGGAGACACAAGAGTCTGAAAGTATGTAAATAGGTGGACGTTTTATGCCAATATATGTACTTTTATCATCTTATTTTTTCTTTCTCTTCCTTTATCAAGATTAGGAGCCTTTTGGACCGTTTCAAGACTGACCACGTCATTCTAGGTATACCCACATCTCTATATCCTCTAGGTTTTTATAAGGGAGGTAACATTGAAAGTCCATTTGGCTCTAGCCGGTGTATACGTTCGAACCATTTCTATTTGTATTTTTAATGTAATTTGCCTCACTTTCCCATTTTAACTTTGATCTTATGTCTTCGCTTAAAACTTTTTTCTCAGAGTTGCATCCAGTCGAGCTCTTAAGAAATTAAATTCGATAGCCTCTAATTTTCATTCGTCATTTCGTATCCATTTTACTTGTGAAGTAGAGGTTGGGTCGGGATGCATTGTAATATCTCATTAGTGTGCTATTATTTTTAAAAAGCCTCTTTATAAGCGCATTCAACTTATTGTATTTATTTTCGTTTTATACTTTGTTTACTTAATATTTTGTTTAAGTATTATATTCTCTTCAAGTTTGGGTTGAAGGTTATTCGATTTCTGCCGCCAAGTTAAGAGAAGTAAATATTTGTTCAATATTTTGGTTGTCGGTAATTTTTTTTCCTCTCAAATATTTACCTTGATATGCCGCATGCTTAGTTGTTTGGGTAGAGGACTTTTAATTTTAACTCTCTAGCATTTGGTTAAGATAGGTTATACTTTTTCGTATATAGTTTTCTAAAGGGGTCAAAATAACTTGATAATCTGCATAAAGCAGAGGTAAGTTGGTTATTTGTCGATTTTGGTACAGTCTTGGATTCGTGGTACAACATAAACCTATAATTTTGTTCTTGTACATTTTGATGAGGTATGGTATAACACCCATTTCTTAACCCTTATCTGCAAGAATTATTTTAAAAAATCAACATACCAATGAATAATTGTTAAAAAATTATTAAAATTCTCCCCCTCAAAACTTTCAAATGCACATTGTGACACTTTTTAGGATGTTATGGACACAACATGAAGTTCAAAGTGCATTACTGCAACATTTTAAGGTGAAAGTTCGAGCTATCTACAGCTTCGTACAGCGTGCCTGTAAGGGAACGCTAGGCAGATAAGGGTTAATCCTTGGTTTACTGTAATAAGATATCATGTTTTGCAATCATTCATCTTAATACGAATTTCGAAAATCTGGAATCCGCTTTTAATGCCACGTGTCAAGTTTCCTGGAATGCGATAGCTCTAAAATGCACCTTAGAATACTTCTTTCCCATATTGTATACAGTAGAACCCCGGTAATACGAGCTATTTGGGGGTGTAGTCTTTTCGGAAATGTTAGGATTCTTCAAAAAAAATTTACAGTACATATTCAAATACATCTATAGTTTTTCCAGACACACTGCAACGTAGTGTGCGATGGGAGGAAATGGCAACGTAGCGCAGCGATCACATCATTACATTGCATCATCAAGCAGATTCAGTTCCTTACGGGAAGAGAAGATTATCGATTTTGCAACGTCTTCTAAGTGAAAATGACTGCTACACAAACATGTTATATACACCGTAAATTGTTGCAGATTGTTGCAGGCAACAACCAACTGAAAGGACCACATGAAAGAGAGCAAAGACGCAAGACCGGTCGAATCTACATTCACCCCAACTATTCTATGTAAGTGCACAAAAAGACAACTATTAATATAATCCTGACAGGGCCGGATTTACCTACAAGCAAAACAAGCAGTTGCTTGGGGGCCCCCATTCACCTGGGGCCCGCGTTTCGGAAAAATACGCATACCTTATTTTTTTGTCTGTGAAATAATTGTTAATCAAGTAGTCTACTGTGTAACAAAATGTACAATTTCAAAACATTTTTTAAAAATATTTATTACATGTTAAATTAGTCTAATATGAACTATACTTTATTTCCTTTACTTATAACTGAATATGTAATTTTTTTATGCAAACCTCATTGTAATTGTACTATAATGCATTTTTTATTTAATAAAGATGGAGCTATTTTTTCGGGGGGGGGGAACACAATTTTGTGCATGGGGCCCCGCACTACTTAAATCCGGCCCTGAATCCTGATATATTTAATAGTAACTTAAAACCTTAACATATCTAGTTTCTCCAAGATTTTTTAAAATGCAAGCAGAATTTCCAATTTTGTACATATATTACGGTTGTTACTTTTATTCACGTTTCATATTCTTAATCAATCTTCTTTTCTTTATCATAGTAATTCTGTTAATCAACGAAATATTGCATTAACAATATGCGCGACACTCAGATCTGAATAATATAAATTTCCAATCTGTTAAAGCATTATCAGTAATAGTATGCATCCAAATGAAACACGCACAAATATATACTACACGTGTCCAACAATATATCTTACAAACTTCTAGGGCGTACTGATAGAATGGAGATAATCACTCCGCTAATGATCACACATGCACAGAAATATTATACATATAACAATATGTATAGTATATCATTTTAAACTACTAAGTTTCGCATGTGACATTTACTCCTGATTGTTAGGTAACTCCTTATTAATTAGAAGACCTCGGATTATGATGACCCAAAAATTCTTTGAAAATTACCTATACAATGACTGAAAATAAGGAGAAAAAGACCTTATTTTTTTAAGTTCTCAAAAATTTTCATAAAAATATTTATTTATTTACAAATTATACAATTTTAAATAAAATTAATTGATACAAAATTGTATTTAATATAAAGTCTTTATTTTAGGAGGAAAGGTAATTCTTAGCTCCGATATTTCAAGCATCAGCTTTGAAAGACCGAGGAAGTTACCGAAGATCCACGAAATTTTAGGAGCTCGGAAAGAGTGCAAAGCAGTGGTGAATTTCGTCATGAACTTGATGATACAATATGTCATAGTAAATTCATGAAACAGTCACTAACAAAAACGCAAAAAGCAAAAAAGGAGTAAAAGTTACGCAAAGATTAAGAAAATGTACCTCAAAATTGAAAAATAGCAAGAAATGACCCAATAAGTACAGATTTCTATCACCTATATTTCATGATAAACATTCATTTAAAAGTTAGCTACGTCTAGAATGCACCGATGAAAATATGACATGTTATCTGAATCGTGTAAATTAGTAATAGTACACACACAATCAACCACTACTTGGGATCAGCGCATTGCTAATAAAAGCAAGGGAGGACAGAAGACAAGATGGTGCAGTGAGATGGTACAGTTTACAGCAGTAACAAAACGGATAACAGTAGCTTAAGACTTTACGGTGGAAGAGAAAAGGAGAAGAATTATATTAAAATCAGTCGTAAGGGACAAGTGTTATGTTATTTCCAAAACAGTTGTTAAGAATAAACGATGTGAGGAAATTTTAGGCTCATGTTTAAGGTTAGTAGCTTGTTGTCTGATTTAGGATAAACAAACATGGTAGGATTACTGAAAAATATAAGGGGCTCTATGTAAACTGTGAACTTCAAGTGTGTAAGTCTAAAGTTGTAAGTTGTTAAGTTCTGTAATGTTAAGTTAGTGTATTCTGCCACCAAGTTCTCACACTTAATTGCAGAATTATTAATAAATCTAATCTAATCTAATCTAAATGTGGGCAAACCATGCTCAAAGTTTAATGGAACTTTACCATTAAAGCATCAGAAGTGGCTGATCTGATGCAAACTCTAAAGTTGTACCTGAATCCCCAGAGGGTCTTTTAGAGCAAGGGATTGAATGCGCTATAATAATGTTGGTAGTAATAATACTTATACAACTTATAATAATAATATTAATCATAATAATAAATTATGTAGACTAGTCTCGTTCTGACACAGTCGAAGAGATTTCGTGATCCCGCCGAACAGCGGAGTACGAAAATTTGCCTAACAGACAGGGGCAAAATCTCTTCCATAACATTACACAAGCACAAAACGAAATAGTTGATAAATCCAAAGACTTGACACCACTTTCTCAATGTTTATAACGAGATAAATCCGAAGCCAAAATCGCGCCACCTGTTTCTGTCGCAAATTAAAAAAAAACTGGAAAGTGGTGTCGTAATTTTGGCTTCACATTCGGAATAATTCGTCGACGTACATGAAGAGATAGATGTGTCAAGTTGTCCGGTCTGAACACATATTTTTGTGTGTCTGTGTTATTATACGATTCACTGGCAGATTTGCGATTCCGGTATGCGGTAACGGCTAAGGCCGTTATTCTCGTAAGAATAGTGTGCATTTTTATCATGCTGTGATCTTCCCCTGCTGGAAGTCGAGATCCGGCGCCGACCTACGTCAGTTTGGGAAAATTTTCTCCATCTAGGTATCTCCCATAAGCGTGACTCCCATAAGCGAGACTCCCATAAGCGAGACTCCCATAAGCGAGACTCCCATAAGCGTACCACTACAGCTGGTACAAGCTAGGAGCCGACTGGTCTCCCGAAGTGTGTGGCCCCCACAAGATCTTTTCTTCCTTTTCATCGTCCTATTCTCTCCACTTACTCAAACGCACTTACGCGCATTACATTACCACACATATCGAGTGACCAGTCTTGAGTTGACTCGGCAGGGGCGGTGCCCCGCTGGGGGTGACACCTTGTTACAAAAATGCGGTCAATCGAAGTATGGGTCGGCCCCGGATCTCGCCATCCAGCGGAGTAAGATCACAGCGTTAAAACATGCACTAAATTTACCGGAGTAATGACCCTAGCATTTGTTGCGGTCGCTATCACCAATCAATCAATCGAAGATCTTGCTTGGCTCACGTTGCCATTATGTTGCCTGCAGGTCAACCCAAGAGGCCGACAACGCACTCATCAACGATATAGCCATCGTCCGCGTTCGAGTACCATTCGTTTTCAACGATTTCGTGAGAGCCGCGAGGCTTCCCCGAGCTGATGTGTATCCCGAGGGAGACGCACAGGTTTCGGGCTGGAGTTTCACCGAAAAGTGAGTACAACTGAAAGGTTCCAAAGTGATTTAATTTTCATTTCGTATCGCTATTATTCTTCAGGCTTGCGCACGATAAAATAGGGCCAATACGGCTTGCACGTGACAGGAACAGTTTCAGAAAAAGTAGTTTTAGAACAACTGGAAAAAATACTCTGATCCACAATTTTCAAGACATTTCTCTATATTACTATCACACATCAATTACCTTTGCATGTTACAAACTAGTAACATTCTACATGGTGATACTGGTAAACTTTGTAACATCAGGCGTGCTAACATAATACAATAATTTCAACATTTCTTATATTCACAAGGAAAACAATATTTTCCTTAAAGAAAACTATTTTAATTATAAGAATCTGTTGAACTGAATTAAATTTGGAATTTCATGGTTTTAACCAGATCTGCTTTTCTTAATCATACTTGAAGAGGCGTATTAGTGAATAGTAATATCTTGGAATGACGTTCTCACCTTGATTTTTTCTAATATAATATTTTAATTTCAACAATAATATTAGCTTCTGCAGATAGATTTATTTACACTATCTGTAAGTCAAAGAAATAACGAAATCGACATCCCAAAATAACACATTCTAAAGAAATACCTTTGATATGTCCAACCATATCGATAACTCATTTTCCAATGAAGTGCAGTTAGAACTTTTTTTTATTTTATGGTCGTGCACATTTTCCTCGTTGGTTCTGTTCGCGAATTTAGTCAAAGAAACTAAAGATGGGTAAGCCTCCATGTTCCTGTTACAGTTACCTTTCTGTAAAGTACACATAAGAAATAGAGTTTTTCAAGCCTTGTGTATGACACTAAATTTTTTACATAAAAGTAACGAAAAAAATTTCGAAATCATTGACATATTTTTGCAGCTCTTTCAAAACTCCCGCCGTATTCTCAAGTTTTAATCCTACGCCGCCAGATGTCTCTCCAGTTACACGTTTGGCATTTCATAACAGTAACATAGATGTTGCGTATTGCGGCATAGCACATAGATGGGACCGTAGTTTGATCACCGCAGTCTTCTGATCGAAGGTCCTTAGACTTTTGTTTTTAGAGTTATGTTAAAGACAATGTGTATATCCCTACATTTACTTAAAATGTTAACGAGCTTCGCGAACGAATCAATAGTGCTCTGGGCGAAGTAGATGCTCTCGAACATCTTAGACAAAATTTCATTCAGATGGAATAACTGCCATGTAGCAAAAGGCAGCCACATTAAACATTTACATAATACATAAATACATTTGAACTTCAAGTATGATCCGGTGGCAATTCATTAACAATAATAATAATAACAATAATAATAACAATAATAATAATAACAATAATAATAACAATAATAATAATAATAATAATAATAATAATAATAATAATAATAATAATAATAATAATAATGAATTACAATACAAACCGAAGATGCAAAAATCATACTATCACTAACATTAAGTATTATATTAGTTATTTTAACTCTACCATGGTATTAGTGGCGGCTCTGGGATTAGGCAACAGGAAGGGCACACAAAGTTACAGGATCAAACAATGTTAGGCATTTGAAAAATAATTATATATGGATTGTTTAAGTCACATAAGTAATATTTACAATCGCATTATCTCCCCGGAAGACAGGCTAAACACATGATCTATAAATTAAATTGAGTCTTCTGTTGTTACATTCTGTAAATCTATTACTAATTCTTCAAAATTAAATGAGTCTCATAACAAAACTCTTTTATAATGAAAATATACAAAGTCCATTCAATCTCTCTTCCGACATGGTATTTCTTAAAATTGTCTATAATCTTTTCAAAGTGAAAAAGGTCTCTCGGATTCTTTTATATACCACAACCAGCTCAGATTTTAGTTTGATAGCTCACGAACGGAAAGTACTGTGAAACGCGATCAACCTTTTGTAGGGGGAAATTTTCTTGATATTGTTGGAACGTTTTACAATCAAAGAGAGAACACATGGCTAAATTCACACTAAAATTAATATGGCCATTTACCCCTTTGAAATTTCCGTACAAAAGAACGATTAACATTTCTATCAGATTGTAATTTTTTTTTATATCAGGCCGAGGTGGCCCAATTCTCTTCATGCACAGCCTTGAATCATAACCACATTGACAGTTTTCAGGCATGTTACAGAATTGGAAACCATTCTCAATCTCAATGCACAATACGAACTAGACGCAAAGATCGGAATAGAGAATTCACATAGTTTTGTTTACGGATCGGAAAGATGATGCCGACCATGCCGATTGCACACTACTGCGCTGAATTGTTGTGAAAAGAGAGATCAGTTAAACGGAATACCAGCAGATAGCACAGGCCTGGAAAATCAAGCGAAAGGAATATTGTAAGTTTAAAAGTTTAAAAATCGATCAATAGATAGCGCCGGGCAACGACGCTGCTTCCTCCCCTGTCAGGCTGCTGGGCGGCGGCCGTCTTAAGACGCCATTGGCCGAACCTACGTTGCCATTCGAGCACTCGTTGTCGACCACTTTTATGCCAGTACGTTCCGTAACAACACTGCGTTTGGGACACAGAGGCGAGTGTCCGCAGCCAATGAAAATACGGAACAAGCGGGAGTTTGAAAGCTAAAGATGCGTTCGATTCGAAAACAACCCTACAGACCCGCAGAGATTATTTCAGACAGGGCAAGAGGAGAAATACTGATCTCCGTAGGGGGGGCAGTGTCCCTAGCGCCTCGCTGCCGCAGCCGCCACTGCATGGTATACGTTTCAGTGTTAGTGATAGGAAATTAGTGTTAGTTGTAGGATAAACTCAATGATTTGTGAATTTGTGATCTGATAATAAAGGTAAATCTATTGTTATTTAATGTCACTTTACGTGACTATTTCAGAAACGCACGCTCTATGTTTAAACGCCCCGTTGGTGCAGGGCCCACTCAGCGCCGATCTCGGAGTCGTTGCGGGTGGCGGAGCTGCCGTTGCTGAGTCGCGTGGAATGCCAGGCGGCGTTGAATGTCGCCGGAGGCTCCAGATGGGCGAACACGCTGCTCTGCACCAACCCCGGCCACAACGCAGGCACTCCATGGAAGGTGAGCATCGCTCTCGCTTGGCACTGTGAAATGTGAGCATCGCTCTTGCTCTTTCTCGCTTGGCACTGTGAAAGGTGAGCATCGCTCTTGCTCTTTCTCGCTTGGCACTGTGAAAGATGTGCATCGCTCTCGCTTGGCACTGTGAAAGGTGAGCACCGCTCTTGCACACTCTCGCTTGGCACTGTGAAAGGTGTGCATCGCTCTTGCCCTTTCTCGCTTGGCACTGTGAAAGGTGAGCATCGCTCTCGCTTGGCACTGTGAAAGGTGAGCATCGCTCTTGCCCTTTCTCGCTTGGCACTGTGAAAGGTGAGCATCGCTCTCTCTTGGCACTGTGAAAGGTGAGCATCGCTCTTGCCCTTTCTCGCTTGGCACTGTGAAAGGTGTGCATCGCTCTCGCACGCTCTCGCTTGGCACTGTGAAAGGTGAGCACCGCTCTTGCACACTCTCGCTTGGCACTGTGAAAGGTGAGCATCGCTCTTGCCCTTTCTCGCTCGGCACTGTGAAAGGTGTGCATAGCTCTCGCACGCTCTCGCTTGGCACTGTGAAAAGTGAGCACCGCTCTTGCACACTCTCGCTTGGCACTGTGAAAGGTGAGCATCGCTCTTGCCCTTTCTCGCTTGGCACTGTGAAAGGTGTGCATCGCTCTCGCACGCTCTCGCTTGGCACTGTGAAAGGTGAACATCGCTCTCGCTTGGCACTGTGAAGTGATCGTGGACCTCTAGAACGTTTTAACTATTTTTTTAACCGGCTTAGGATCTAAGGGTATCAACTGATGTCACTGAAGTGCCTCCGAGCGGGAGGTCCTGGGTTCGATTGTAGGGCTTTTTCCTCCGCCTAGAGAGCTAGATCGTATTCCGCCGCGGTCTGTGGATGATTCTTGCGGGCGGGTGCTCTAATTGGTAGTTTTCCGGGGTTTCTGAGATGAACATCAGGGAAACCCTGGAGCAGTGACCCAACACATTGCCCAAGGACCACGCGTAGATTCTGTTTAAGACAAAAATTTCTTTCTTGCATTTTGTAATTTAAAAATATTAAGTTTTTGAAATTTTCAAAAATGCGGAGAGATTTATGAAAATGAGCCCTGCGCTCCTTCTTAAGCGTTTTTTCTTCTATGTGCGGAAGCAATTTGAAGAGAAATTTTTGCGCGATTTTCAAGAAAATATTTTTTTTTATAAATTGCATTAATTTCAAGCAAAAATTAATCAAATACAGAATACGACAATTCAAATTATTGAAACATTCCTCATAATATTATTTCAAAATCTATTTTCAAAGAACAAATTTCATTAAGGAAAGAACTGTCTATCTTCAATATATTAGTGATTGGCCTACGCCGAAAAAAATAACTTGTGCAATCTTCGAAAAATCAAGGACATCAACGAAAGTTAGTCTTGCGCCATTTTCATGAACGTAATTTTCGCTATCCGACAACAATATTTAATAATCAAATTTGGACCAATGGTTTTTGAATGTCTAGAAACTGTCTTAGGGACTATAAGTAAAGAACCACCAAAATGGAAATAACAGTTTCAAATTTACGGAGCCCGAATATCAACCAGATCTATAAAGAAATATCAATTTCGGAGAAATCCAGCTGAACGATTTTGGCGCTAGCGTTAACCGTACACAGACACATAGACAGACAGGCGGAAGACAGACGACAGACATACGCGTTTTGCCAATTTGTTGGAAACGAGGACCCTTAAAAGATTTATTCAAAATACACAACGTGGTAGAGGAAGTAATTTACTATATATAGCGATGCAATTTTATTCACTTTTTCGTTACCAGGGCCCGACAATAAATTTTGTGTCGAAATCTGTCGTTCTTTCCCGCAGCATTACAACACTCTCTGTAAACTGCGTAAGCAGTAGCGATTAAGTAAAAAGCGCCGGATGGTCGACGTCGGTAAGACTGAATATCCGCAACTGCCCCGGCTCGCAGGCTCCCGTGTTCGAATCCCACCTCGGGAATGGATGTCTGCGTGTGTTCGTGTTGTCCTTACATGTTCCTACTACAGTTAAACAATCACAGTGGTTGCTATTTAACTATGTTGTTAAACTGTGACACTAAAAAAAGTAAGAACACGAACTATGCGGCGGCGATGGTGTGACGGTTAGCGTACCGGACTGTTATACCCAAGCTCGCGGGTTCAAAGCCGATCGAAGGGCGACAAAATCCTTCGTACGCCTTCCTTCGGAGGGGAAGTAAAGCCGGCTGTCCCATGTTCGTAGATTTACTTGCATGTAAAAGATCCTCAAGCCTAAATGACGTAGCCTCTGAGCTAAATTCAAATCGCCTGTTTCTCGCCCAAGATATTCCTCCTTTCTCTGCTAGTTGATGAAAGGAGCGTAGCGAAATTTGCGTGGTGAGACGGAAGAGCGGGCCTGATGGCCCGAGTCTCGCCACGTAAAATAAGGCAAATTCAATTAAAAAAAACTATGCTTTCGTCTGCAGGGGGATTCAGGGAGCCCGCTCACCCAGGACGACGTGGTGATCGGGATCGTGCTCACTGGTGACTACGACGCCACGCTGGTCGCCTACACGCGGGTGTCTGCCTTTCGCCAGTGGATCGACAGCAAAATGCCTGGCCCTTCCAATCCCACGGTGCTACCGAAGAAGGAACTATAAAATTGCTCTCATCTGTACAAAAAATAATGCAAAACTTGTGATAAAAGAGTATATCTCAAACGAATTTTATTTCCTTCTTTATTATTACCTTGTAACCCATTAGGCGCCAATGTCCCGAAAAAGGAATGAAAAATACAATTTTAATATTTCAGTGTATTTTCGAAATCGTAATTTAAAAATTGTGTAGTGTCAGAAAACTATTTCTCTTTTCGTTTAACTTCTTGTATGATCTTGGTATACACTATAAAAATGGATTCAATTTTTTCCCTGGCGTAAAAACATGTAGTCTTCTTTTGCACATATCATTTCTACTGGAATGAAACAATCATAGAATGTTGCTATTTTTAAACTTTTCCTCATTCATTATCAGGCAGCAATATAAAATATTCGGCGATATTTATGTTCGACGACAAGAGAACAGAAGAATTATGTTGAAAAATTACCCAAGGCATAAACAGTTAACAAATGTTTGTGTCCTTAATACAACGCCGGAGTTACAAACTAGTACTGAAAACAATGCTTCAGCTAATATAACCTGAAGATCCCAAAAATCAAAGCACTGTCGTTGCCAAGAGGAGAACTGCTTGTTGTTTTTAGTCGAAGTCATCTAAGTCAAAATAGAATAACCAAAAGCGGGCACTGTCGGCGTACGCAGAATTTCAATATCAACTACAAGCACTTCGGGGCTCATTCGCAAAACCAGTCTGCTTAGGCGCCCTTGGCTCCTGATATAAGGCGGCTAGCAGAGACTCACCACAGGCTCGTGTTCCTGGCTTCTTTATCCTTCGCGAGCCCTAAGTTCGCGTGCTGTTCAGCAGCATGTGCAACTTGAAATGATTTCATGCATCCATAACAAAGAAGCCAAAGACTAAGCATTTTATTACTTTCTACTACTTCTTCTCTTTCTTTCTTCTTCCATCTCCCTCTCTCTCTCCGTTTCTTTCCGCGTCTCCCTG
The DNA here is from genome assembly GCA_038098605.1 of Gryllus longicercus. NCBI lineage: Eukaryota > Metazoa > Arthropoda > Insecta > Orthoptera > Gryllidae > Gryllus > Gryllus longicercus. The sequence goes on along the minus strand of JAZDUA010000045.1, from coordinate 3,507,431 downwards.
TCTGTCCCTCTCCCTGTCTGTCCCTCTCCCTGTCTGTCCCTCTCCCTATCTGTCCCTCTCCCTGTCTGTCCCTCTCCTTGTCTGTCCCTCTCCCTATCTGTCCTCCTGTCTGTCCCTCTCCCTGTCTGTCCTCTCCCTGTCTGACCCTCTCCCTGTCTGTCCCTCTCCCTGTCTGTCCCTCTCCCTGTCTGTCCCTCTCTTTATCCGTGTCTCCCCGTGTCCTGACCTTCGCGTCCTCGCTCTGTGTTACACCGCAACGCTCAGCATCAATGAGGTCCTGGTGGAGCGCAGTTTGAATGGTTATTGAATTAAAACGAAGCGTAATTTTGTTCTGCAGCGCCATTTAGTGAATTAAAAACAAAATAACACCACACACACCTTCTGACTAAAAAAAACAGATGTGACAACTTAAACGGACTTATATTTGAAATTTGTATATTGTGACGTACTTAAATATTATCTTATAAATAAGCCCACTTTTTCTCGATACATCACCAACATATGTTTTATTCATCAATTTTCAGAACATGGATTTGTACTTCAGAATGTCTGAATACGGATAACATTGGACGATGTATGAAAGAATGGTGAATAATAGTTGAATAAATTACTAAACCTAAAACATAAATATCATAATCTTCTAGATTGAACGAATACAATTATATTAAATATTTATCTACATAATAAAATGGAATACAGAAGAAGAAATGACACTACTTTTTCCTGTAAATATCCTCCCCGAGAAGGGCTTTTTTATTTTTCTTTGCACTAATAACACTGTTTTATTTTTGAGTTTATTATATACATAAGTGACTTAGTTTTCTTTCTTCTCGGTTGTTCTCGATTCACATACCACGTAAACATATTCCTCGCATTATCGTAACTACAGCGCCCAGTTTACTTTGTCGAAGTTTGTCTCTCAGTTCCTTTCTCATATATCATTTCATAATACAACTCCTCTTTCTATTAAAACATTAGTTTGTTTAAAACATCAGCCAAGAAACGTCCTGTCTCGAACTTTCTTTTATAGTCCTCTTATCTCCCTTCATTTTTATCTCCACATCGACCAAAGTCCAAGGGATTTGCACATAATGCTCGTAGTATATGTGAATGTAATATGTTATTTCACAATATCACGAAACTATGTGAATTTAAACAAGTGGCATTTGTCCCTGAGTATTAGACAAACTCGTATGGACAGATGTTTAGCAGGTACACGATATATCATGTAATAAAGATCCCAAATTTAATAAAGACAGTTAGCTAAAAAGTTTATTAAAATATTTTACACAAAACACCAATGCAAATTTAACGAGAGCACTATACAATAATGATGTGTCGACAATTATTTTTATTCTCAATTCCAGGTGCGTGAATTTATGAATTTATAAATTTATGAAAGGAAACAAATTTAGAAATTTGATATTTATTGATGTAAATTTCATTTTTGTATAAATGCATGAACGTCGAAGCACATGAAGATGACAATAAAAAGAATTGTCGAAACGTCGTGAAATATTTTAATTACTTTTAAGAAACTGTCTTTAATATTTGGGTTCTTTATTACATTATATTAAAAATCCAATAGATATTTTGAATGAATATATTCACGAATACATGATGCATTCTTATGTGCGCGAGAACGTGACCTGTCACACATCTGCGCACGACAAGTTGCCTAACGGTCAGGCGTACATTTCAGATGTGTAACTCAGTTGGGTGACATTTTTCGCTGTTCATCGAGAAATGTCATCATATTCGACACTTTTATTTGTCGTAGAAGATTGTAACACTAATCCTGAGACACAATAATGCTCTACTGGATCACCAGTCCTATGCGGTCTCTTCTATGTAAACGAATGTCAAGAAAAACGTATTCACATAGGAGGAAAACGAACAGCCCAGATAATAGTGATAACTAATGCAAGGAAATTAAAAGAAACAAGTTTGAAATATGGTATCTTCAACATGCAGGACAAAGGAAACAATCAAACAAAGTTTGATTATCTCGTGACAAAATTACTTGTTGATGGAGTTGGAGTATGAAATAAGTTTTCTACCCATTAGGTATGCATATCATTTGTATGTTCATATTTTAAGCCTGAAAGGTATCTTGATTAATTGTTCATCCTAACATTCACCTGTGTTATTTGAACTCATGGCCAGATCTTTAAATACCAAGTATTTTTCTGGCTCTTAGCATTGACAACTAACCAAAATGCCTTTCGGACCTAAAATATGAACATACATAACAAATGATATAGATGCCTGATGATGGGTTGAAAACTTCACCTGAAACGTGTTGTATGAAGAATGTTATATATTTTTATAATAATATTTATAATGTAATGTGGTGATCTTTTATTGAACGTGAATGACTGTTTAAAACAAAAAAAGACAGAAGTTATGATTGAAGTTATGAGGTGACCGTTGTGTATTGTAAATAATTTTGTATTTTGTATCTTTATTTTGTAATTTTTATTTTAAAATATCAGTTTTGTATTTTGTATCTAAAATACTTTTAGAAAAGTATTTCGTATTTGGTATCTAAAATACTTTCTCTGTTGATCATTCATTTCTTCGTGCAAAGTTCCTTGAAGTCGATTGTCAACTTCTTTCTATTACTTCGGAGCGTCACCGAAAGATCGCACCAGCTCCTGGGTAGCTCCCGCTTAAAATTGGCATTGTCGAAATACTAGGAATTTTCTATCGCAGACGCCTGCTCGCATTGTCACCACAAGCTAATGCGGAAAGTTGAGCAAAAGCGTTTAAATGTCTTCAAGGTTCGATCCAGAGTGTGCCAGGCACTGGATGTAGTAGAAACACGAAGCAAAAGCCACGGAATTCATAAGAAAAAGTTTAATTTAATTTGGACAGAAGTAACTGTGACAACTTCTTCAATAATACTCGCACAACTTTTCTTGAACGATGACATTGCTTCCCCCTCTCTGGCACAATAAACAGACGAAGGCAAAAGCTCGCAACGAGCTCTGATGGCAACATTCCAAACACGTCTTCACTTCCGCGAAGTAGAAATAATTTGTTTTTGAAGACGAGAACTTCTGTCGATTATTTTCTCCAAAAATCTAAAGAAATGACCAAATAAGTTAAAGCTCTATTACAGGAGATACCTCGAACTCCTGATAAAGTTAGAACGCCAATTATTGAGAACGTTTCGAAGGTGTGACTGATTCTTCAGAGTTTGGCATTGCTTCATAAAATTTAGTGGCCGATTTCTTAAATAATACCCCCACTTTTCCCGCATTTCTTCAATCCATCGTTCTGAAAAGTTGCGCGAGTAATACTCGTTAATTCTTTCTCCAAGTAACAATCTTTGTCAATTGTGTGTCCTCTCTTTTCCAGAAAACACTTGTCTCACAAAAACGTCTGAGATAGATGAGGCGATGTTCCGTTGCCATTTCCATCAAAATGCTCTCCCAACTTTTCTTCGACTATTTTGCCGCCTGAACAGTTTGTTTGTCGACAAAAAACGCATATTAAACAATATATTTTTAATTCAATACTATAAAAGAGAATATATTTCTGGCATTACATTCATTGTTTGAAGTACGCAATGTATTCACGAACATATCTGACGAGCTTTTTAGCCTTACAATATTCTACGTGAACAGTATGCGAGAAAGTCAAATAATTAGAAGTTAATAAATAATAAGATACTGACAGTGTTGGCAAACAAATCCAAATAAATCTAAAAATATATTATAGTAATTATTAAACACTATAGTTTTGTAATATTCTACAAATATATAAATGTATTAATTTATATTAATGCGAACGAAAGCCAGTCGTCATTATCGCCTTCTGTTATCAATAGGTTCTACAACAATGGGTTAAAACAACAATGACCATTTTTTCGTATGGGATACCAATTCGCATTCTTGATACCGCTAGTACGAAAATATAACTGGATAGAAAAATATAATAATTATGTAGAATATTTTTATATTCATCAACATTACTCGGTTTTTATAAGCATTACCCTTCATTCCTACATCTTTTTAAGGAAAACGAAATCAACTGTACGTTTTCACATTTAACACACTTTTAAAGAACGCAATTTAAAATGACATTTTACAAATATAATAAATAATAATAATAATAATAATAATAATAATAATAATAATAATAATAATAATAATAATAATAATAATAATAATAATAAGAAGAAGAAGAAGAAGAAGAAGAAGAAGAAGAAGAAGAAGAAGAAGAAATAACATGTAGCGCAGTTAATTAGGAGCGGGCGTCTATGTTTGTCGCAAAATTACCCAAAAAAAACTCATATTTTCAAATAATTTAACATGAACTTGTTTGAAGTTCTGTTTTTGAATAACATATTCAATTCAAAAAGTGTATCTTCATAATAATTGTATTTGTCGGAAGACGCCGAAAAAATGTTGAATTTTTGCAATTTTCGAAAATAAGAGTTTTTAACTAACATAAGACATACATCGTTCTCTTGAACGTCCTTTAGACTACCCAACAACAAAATTTAATAAAAAATGATGAAGCAGTTTTTTTGAAAATTTTTAAAATGACCCAGGGACTTCATTTAAAGTACCACTCAAAATTAAAATATCGGTTTCAAATTCAAGGAGCCGCGACATCAGCCAGATCGATTGGGCAATATCCTTTGGAGAAAATCGGCTCAACGGTTTAACCGCTAGCGTTGTTCACAGGCAGAGAGACAGACGTTCTACCATCAATCGATTTTTTGGTATCAAGGACCCACAAAATATAGATTCTGGCTACACCACGTGTTAGAGGATGTTGTCTCTCAATTTAGAATATGGATTTCTCCACTTTTTTGTTACCAGGCCCTGCAATTAGAGTTTTAGTCCCAAAAATTCTCCATTTTTTCGGGCAGCATTACAAAATTTTGTCTACAACCGTAAAGCTAGCGAGAAAGTAAAAAATGAAGTGAATTAAAGATAAACTGATAGTGTGTGTGATATTCAATTCCCAGAAAATCAATTTTGAATTCTCCATATGCAACAAAGCATTTAAAAGAGAAATTAATACTTGTGTTCCGAGTATTCAGTAGATTATCTAAGAAAATAAAATCTAAATTTTGAGCCTAGGAAGTTGTAAAACCTCCTCAGGGCTGGTATGCTGGACCGCATACAAGCCCTGAGGAAGACCACGACAAGATGGTCGAAAGGTCGGCAACACAGCCTTCGATGCGGCGTCACCCGGACAGCCAAGATCACGCACATGACTCTGGCTGAGGAAGCCTACGACTTCATCGTTCATGTCTAGTCAATCACAAATTGGTCCAGATTGGTCAGATTTGAAGGACTCTGGGTACGACATGTTTTAATCAAAGCAGATAAATCTTAGAATGTGAATATATCACGAGACATTGCAGCACGAATCAGCTGTGATGATTCTAATTTCCATCTCTAATTTCCATATAACCAGCCAAAGAAGTAATGTTCTGAACCATTTGCATCTTATACGTCCTCATAGAGTAATTTAGAGAACTTGTTACATGAATAACTATTATCGTTCTCAAGGAGAGTTTCCTTTCCAAGTGTCCATTCGGAGTATTGGAAATTCAAGATTTCCAGAAATACATCGTTGCGGAGGATGTATTTTGAATGAAAACACCGTACTCACCGCAGCCCATTGTCTTAGGAGAGACAACAAGGACTATCAGGTACGAGTTATTTCGCAATACACTACAATTTTTGCCACATAGATTTTTTAAAGCAATGTTGCCTTAAATTCTGAATATCACCAAATCAACATGCTTTCTGGAGACATATATGAAACTATATTAATAAGTGAACGGTTTATACCACATTGTTATCATAATCACACCTATAATTTTCCTTATTCGTATCATTATCACCATCATTATCAAGGTCTGTTGGTTATCGATAACCGTTCTTGATATTTAAGGTTCAGGAATATATCACTTGTTCCGTTCGTTGCAAACACCCAAGTTTTTTGATTATTATTGTCAATGTCATTGCGTCTGTAATTGTTGCCTTTACCGTTACCGTTACCGTTTCCGTTGCCATGCATACAATTAAGCTTTTTAAAAATATTAATTGATTCTTGTTCGACAAAAATTTGTCTTTCAAGGGTATGAACAAGTACATTAACATACAATACACTATGAAGCTTTAATTCCTTTTACTCTGCTCTTACTTCTTTCCTTCTCCTTTTCGTCAAACATTCTTTCCCCACTGACACTGCTAAAAGATAGTTTGGGCTAACTGAGAGAGTGTGGGATTTGGGGTGAAAGATTGTTGCAGGCAACAACTTATTGAATCAACCCCATGAGAAAGAGCAAAGGCGGAAGATCAGAAGTGTTTACGTACACCCCAACTATATTACGTAAGTGAATAAAACGTTGATATGTATAAACTAAAATAATAATTTATTGAATACAAAATATTTAACATTTTCTAAAATTGGTTATTTGCTTCAATAATGTGGATTTCGAGTAAAGGTAGGTGAAAAACTCAACATTTCAAGTGTCCTTAACATTTTTGACGTACCTTTATTATTTTGTGCATATTTATGTTAGTCACTTTCACAACTTATTTTCTTAACCAAGATTCTTTCATTTCTTGTACTAATAATATTTTTCAACGAAATATTGCATTATCTGTTTTCACGAAATGGGAAAACGAATGTGAATTAAATAGATTCCTGTTTAAAATGAAATAAAATATAGGGTTATTATTATAATATTATAATTGTATGAAGCCCGCAGGTCAACCGTCGTTTGAATTGAAATTGAATTAAAATGAATCGCAATTTTGTTCTTCAGCGCCATGTGGTAGAGTTACACTAAAATTAACAGCATATATACCTAATCGGTTAAAAAACTTGTAGATGTGCCAACGTTCATGGAGATGGGTCACACAGTGTCGCAGATAACAGCTTTCATATATACCAACTTCCAGTTTTAAATATATTGATAAACTTTGTAAGAGATATATGAACTCTTGGTAAATAACAGTTAAGGGGTGGAGCGTCTGTTATCATGACGGAATGTTGTTGAAGGGGACTGGGTTGCGTTAGCGAGAGTACGGACGCCGGTATGTAGGGTGGTTAAATATTAATGTGAAATTCTTATTTAAACCCCAATTAGTAGCGACTTCAGGATATTGGAGTTTTATCAAAACCATGGGGAAAGTAATTCACCTAGTTCGTAGGTGGTTTAAAGCAATGAACAAGGTATATGCGGACGTGGAGAAGGAAACAATTGCCGATTGATTCCGGCTGTTTGATTTTAAAAACGATATTTGTTTTGTGTTTGAACTTAAAGTGTTATTGTTTCAATTACCAGATAGAAGCCAACGGACAAAAAGGTTTGGCGATTGGAAGTGCAGGTGTAACTGAGTTTCGTATTGGCAGCAGGGGCGGATTAATATTTTTGCCGCCTGTAGGCACATCAAATTTGCCGCCCCCTGTTTAACATTAATGTTACATTTCAAGTTGTAACGTTTCAGTAACAATTCCTCATTAATTTAAACGTTTTAACTTTAAAAGTAACATTATATTTTGCACATTGTTTTCTTAAATTAAATATTTTTTTTGGATCAGCTAATTTTGGATATAAACTGTATCTTCATTGCAAGTAACGTTCAACATTATTAACGTTTCAACACTGAAACGTTAACATTAAAAGGAAACTAAAACATGACAACTACAATTGCAACATGTTTTCTTTCGTCAACGGGCCTTAGTTTCAGATTCATATACTTCTGAAATCATAAGGTATACTCTAATGAAGTAGACAAATAAATAGCTTGTATAAAATATTAATATGATATTTTTAAAATAAAAATATGATTTAAGCTGTTATAGTTTTTAGAGAACCTAAATTTGTTTTAGAAAATATCAAGAAAATGTTGCGTCTTTGAAAATTTGCCGCCCTTGAAAATTTGCCGCCGTAGGCACGTGCCTACTGTGCCTATGCGTAAATACACCTCTGATTGGCAGTACAAAGAGTCGCGGGTATTTCACGCTTGCATACGCTGTTGCGGAAACATGATGTAATTTTGCAACGTGGGTTGACGAAGTCCGGGTGAAGGGTCAAATCAAACGGATAAATAGCATCTCTAATCTCATTGGAAGCGGCCGCGTATACTCTAATTCGCTGCGTGATTAATTCATTTGAAGTAGTTTAGGTACATCTTTACTCCTCGTACGAAACATGCACGAGTCGCCATTGGTAGCTCCATTGACGTAGCCTTGCTTAAAAAGAAAGCAATAATTATATGGGTCGTCATTGCCAACAATATTGTTTATTGCAATAGCAGCTTTCGATGGCTTAGCCATCATCATCAGTTTTCTAGTACAAGAAAAAATCATTATTATCAATGATTTGTTTCTTGTCAGTACAAGAACTGATGATGATGGCTAAGCCATCGAAAGCTGCGATTGTAATAAAGAATATTGTTGGCAATGACGACTCATATAATTATTTCATTGTAAATGCCAACGAAAACTCACAACAATACCTATACGTCCTTAAAAAGTCGACGTTCTTGAGGCTCACATGCCTATTCCGTTGCTTGCAGGTCAACACAAGAGGCTCAAAATGTAGACGACAGCGACATAGCCATCATCCGAGTGCACGAACCTTTCAATTTCAACGACTTGTGAGTGCAGCCAGGCTCGCAGACGCTGACGTCTATCCCGTGGGGGATGCATATGTTTCCGGCTGGGGTTTCACCAAGAAGTTAGTACAATTGCAGGGTTGAAGAACGCAATTATTATTGCTACAGGTGGCGCATGAAAAACAGGCTCTCAATTATCAAACACAATTAAAAACAATCACAAACACAACTAAAAAAGTTTGATTATTGGTTTGGTGGTGAGTTGTCTTTGACTTTTGAAATTAAATATTAATAAGTGATTTCATTTGCTAACAATATTGTTTATTACAAGATGCAATTATTATAAGAGCAGCTTTTAATGGCTTAGCCATCATTATCAGTTTCATGATACAAGAAAATGTAAACAAATTAAAACATTAGAATTAATAATTACTAGTAGATATGGTTTTATAATGCATTATTTTATTTTTTTAAATAGAATAAACGTCTTAAAAATGAAATAAAAAATGGAGTTGTGTTAACTCTTTTATCGCTGCACAGGATTTGAGTAACTCTCGAGTGTGGATATATCGTGCGTGTGAGCGGATCAGTCACTCAGAATTTTATAACAGTGTGTGCTGGAGTAGGGCAGGTGCACTGTTTCGTAATTTTGCTTCGGCTGGTGGAAGTCCAGTTGAAGGTGCGAAACGTATTGAACTCTTTTATCGCATCGGTAGTAAACTTGTGTAGTCTAATTAGTTGATGATTATCCTATTGTCACCTTTCCTCCCGTTAGAAAGCTTTACGAGACGCAACTGGTTGATGTGTTTACTGTTCTACAGGGAGACTCAGGAGGCCCGCTCGTCCAAGATGGAGTTGTGGTGGGTGTGGTGTCAACGGGTAATTGGATGCATTCATTGGCTTTCTACACGCGAGTATCGGCCTTTCGGGATTGGATCGACGATATCATTCGTACCAACGAATAGCAGTAGCAAAGTACATCATGAGCTGTAATATCAACAGATAATTAACTTTTGTTAACCCTGAGATATGTAATAAGTAATGTGAAGTCCCCAGTTCATATAAATACCTGAAGATAATAATAGATTTTTCGTACCAATTTGGGAATTATCTAGAAGTGAATATCTACTGTTGTTACTATTATACAAATTGCTTTTACTATTATATGTTGTGACATTCCCCACAATCCTCCTTTTATAAACTCTTTACTACTTTATTAAATTTAGTTGGCTTATTTTTTTATTATTATTATTGTATTAATATATTATTGTATTAATATATTCGTCCGCACTGAAAATGTCAATCTATTAAGAATTTATCCGCGGTCTATATTTATTTAAAATTTTAAACCTTCTTTTATTTATTCAATTATCCTGCTATTCTATATGACCCCCCAAATTTTCACTCTCGCGAAAAAAATGTATAGGCGTGGGTACGATAGATCACCCGTACGGACTCCCGATGACATGGGATGACACGGGATTACTTATTCTAACGTGGACTCGGGAATTCTCTAGGGCTTCCCATGAAATAAATATACTTACAATATACCGATAAAATACGTTTATGCAGTGCTGTATATACATAAACAGATACATAATATTCTATTTTACGTTTTCATCTTCACAATAGCAACAAATGAATAATATAACATTTTACAAAATTACTATAATTGTAAAACTGTAATTTACAAAATAACTGTATACAATGGTGTTAATATTCTATTATATAAACCCTCCCTTTTTTTGCATGCTTTGGGCAAATTATTTCCCCAATTACAAATTTATCTGTCTCCAACCTTGAAAAAAAAATTAAGTTTCCAACATTATTTTCTGCTAACAGAATGTCCCCGCACCATTACTTTTCATTGTAAAGCACATGCTGCAAGTTTGGCCGTTGTTCGACGTTTCATTTCATTTCCATATTTTCAAATAGTTCATACAGTTCATACAGTTCATACAGCTCACACAGTTCACACAGTTCACACAGTTCACACAGTTCACACAGTTCACACAGTTCACACAGTTCACACAGTTCACACAGTTCACACAGTTCATACAGTTCATACAGTTCATACAGTTCACACAGTTCATACAGTTCATACAGTTCACACAGTTCACACAGTTCACACAGTTCATACAGTTCACACAGTTCATACAGTTCATACAGTTCATACAGTTCATACAGTTCATACAGTTCATATAGTTCATATAGTTCATATAATTCATATAATTCATATAGTTCAATTAATCATATCGCTACGCTTTTCCTGATACTAATTTTCATTTCCATCTTAAAACATGCGTCTATTTTCACTTTGCCATATTTAAACTATCCGTAATAAAACAGCGTTCCATCAGCACGTCGTTCCGCGGCCAAGTCTGACCAAGCTCTCCCTCGTTTCGAATAGCGCGTTCGTCTCTTGTTTTCTCCTGCGCGAACTCTTTTCCAAAAACGTTTCTTCCAGCCTCTGTACGCGCATCTTAACCCTCCATTGTTTACCGCACTTGGGTCAGCCGGACTGAGTGGTTCAAGAACTTTCGCACCGAACGGCTCTGCCGATCTGAATCATCCAATCAGGCTACCTTCAAAAATTAACGTTAAATTTCGCCCTTATGACGAAAAGACGCTCGATCTCTTCCGTCGTGGGAGGATGTGTTATTTTCGGATCTCCACAGACAAACAATACTAAAATTTTGCAAAGTTATGGTAGTGCCTTGTGGCCTATATAGAAGTGAAAACTGGGTTATGAGTTCCAAATCCTACAGGAGAGTACACGCTGCTGAAATTAGATTTTTGAGGTCGATCCTAGGAGCAATAAGAAGAGACCGATTGAAAAACAAGACCATCCGGGATAACCTTGGAATTTTCAATCTAAAGGACAAAATCGAAGAATATAGAAAGAAATGGAAAGACCATGTACTAAGGATGGAAAATAATTGTTTGCCTAAACAACTCTTCTGTACACCTCGAGGGAAAAGAAACATTGGCAGACCCAAAAGAAGATGGAGTGATTCACGAGTCGCATCAGACCAACAGGTCTAATGATTGACGGAGAAGAAGAAGAAGAAGAATAATCTTGACTCTCTGTTGGTGTTAAATGACGTCTTGCATCCCCAATGCCCCATCCTGTTCATATTCATTCCTAATAATTTCCCTGGCTTCTTATTTTATTTTAGTCGATATATTATATAATTGCTTAAAAAATTCCCTTTAGGTAATTTGACATCCCTCAATATTGTTATTACTATTAAATAAAATATTTAATTCGTTTAATCTACTGTTACTACTGTCCTACTTGGGCATGCTACAGAAATTCACATAAAAATGATCTATAAATATATTTATCGTTCATTTGCCCTGCTATACACATAAATTTGGCCTACACTGAAATATTTATCACCTTGATTCTATTAACATTTACTTATGGATTTCGACGATCAACATGCTGCCCTCTTACCTGTCATAACGTCGTCAGATTTTGAAACCTGATAAGTCTCATTTCTGTGAAAAATCATTATTAAACACGTTCAGAATCACTAAACAAATGTCCATCATATATTAAAAACTCGCAAGTTTATTCTCAATAAGTCGCAAACAATATATTCCATATCCTCTCGAGAGAACTAGGGAGATTTGGATGTTATAAAAACTGGCATGTCTGACTTATATTTAAAATCTGAGTTCATTAGAAATGTATTAAAAAATAAATACTCTCATGTTTTACTGCGAGATCTAATAAATTAAATTAAGTGAACTTCAAGAGCTAAAACCTTACACGTTAGGCTTGCAAGTTTTCAAAGCAAGCTTTTTCTGACACAGAATTTTACAAATTTAATGAAAATGTTGAGTTATTTGGTTTTAACAATTACTGCAGTTTCATACTTGGGATCTCTTATTGGGGCTGAATTAAATATCTTGTTTAAAGCATTTTTTGCCTCAAGGTGAAGTAACAGTGCAAAAAAGACTTTTGAACTGAATTAAATTGAATTAATGCCTTATTTTACGAGGCGAGACTCAGGCCATTAGGCCTGCTCTTCCGTCTGACCACGCAAATTTCGCTACGCTCCTTTCACCAACTAGCAGAGAAAGGAGGCATTTCTTGGACGAGAAACAGGCGATTTGAATTTAGCTCAGAGGCGTCATTTAGGCCTGAGGATCTTTTACATGCAAGTAAATCTACTAACATGGGACAGCGGGCTTTACTTCCCGTCCGAAGGGTTTTTTCGCCCTTAAAAATAAACGGCTTCGATCGGGTTTGAACCTGCTAACTTGGGTATAACAGTTCGATACGCTAAACGTTACACCAGCGCCACACGCTTATAGTTTTGCTCATGGTAGGTAGGTTATAAGTGACGTAAGAAACTACAGTATACACATTAATGGCAAAATTACTTTAATTTCTTGTATTGAATTGGTAGAAATGAAAGGAGAGAAAGAAATAAACACAGAAAAGACGAAGAGTTTTCAAAAAGTAAACTATGTTTTTCCATTTGAACAAGGAAAATGGTGTTGAACGAGTTCCTGTGCGCAAATTAACATTCTCGAACACTTTGGGTATAAACAAATGGTGTGCTTTTATCTGGCCAAAGAAAAAAATGAATAAAGAGCTGTTTACAGCAACGGTGAAGAGTAAAAACAGTAAAAGATGCGCAAGTAAAAAGAGAAATAGCTAAAAAAATTTGGAAAAGTTACCAAAAATGGAATCGCACTTTTGTAGGAAGGACTTTAATAAATCCTATATAGAACCTATTTGGAGATCCAAAGCTGAATTTTTCGACATTATACAGAATGTTCTAGCAACAAGAATGTTGTCCTATTGAAAACAGATATATTCTATGATGTTATTAAAGAAATGAATATTTGTTTGTAACAATTCAAAAAACATGAGTTCGATGTTAGCATTGGATTCAAAACAGGAATTGTAAAAGAAGAAACCATATAAATAATCAAGAAAGGAAACAAGAAGCAAGAAATGAAATATCAAATGACAAGGAAAAAGGACAGACAATGAACACGAACTTACAAGCTGTACTGTTGGGTCCGTGGTTAAAAGCGTCAGCACTATAAACTAAATACACAGTGCATATCTTCTAAAGTAAAAACTGTATAAATAAAACTGCACAAAGAAATCTAATTAAACAGCGCATACCATGACCTATTTTGATTTAAAGAATAGATATAGGATTTGCTTTCTTTGGGGTGACACTAAAGGACCACTATCAGGTAATGAGATTGCATTTGGAATTAGTCATTTCATAACTAACAAAGTTGTTTTCTTCAGGTAAGTTTATGGAGTGACGGTTGTACTTATCAGAACAGTACTGCATCTGTATCTAATGTCCTTCGCAGAGAAGCCAATGACTATAAATATAGCCAATACAAGTGTTTTGTCGAAAATTTACCGTGTCCGCGAAGCATTACAATATATTTTTCTACATTTCGTAAGCAGTAGCGAGAAAGTAAAAATATTGAGACATCAGAGAGAAATGAGTCATTCTAATGTCTCTCTGAACATCTTTTAGAGCTGATACGGAATGTCTCATATGAATGTGATATCTTCCCATCTATGAAGTCAAAGACAGATAAGATACTTCAGGCCTTAGTCATTCAGTGATATACATAATTTATTTATAATCCCTTCTCAGAACTTTATCCCTGGAGAGCTACAGGAATGATAAAAAACATACAGATATGGATAAGATAGAACAGAATACAACCAGTCCAGTCGTTTTTAGTTGTCAAATAACGCTCCATTTCACCTGCCAAGATGAGATCATCCTCACTAAGATTTCTAACATGTGAGTACGAATAATTATGGTAATTAATATTTTTAAGATGCGAATTTATTTTAATTTCGATCCTTTCACCACCAAGTACATTTGCAAGAATTTTCCGAGGCAGAAATTATTGCATAAATTTCAGCTTTCTAATCAGGCGAAGAGATGATTCACGGAATACACATTTCACATAATGTTTTCTCCGTTCATATACATGTCAATTATGTACCTATGTATTCATTTGTTTCCTCGTTTATTGTTTAAATCGTTATTTGGAATTGTATTTAAATCTTTATATAAAAAGAACGAAATATGTAATTAAACTTGCAGCGCTAAAACAGCATGTACTTTCTCGCTTTGGTAACGGTTATAACACCGAAATTTCTGTCCAAACGAATACCTCCCAGCCATTATATTCCATGAATCTGCTGCATAATTACATAACATGAATTTAAAATCGATATTTTAATTTTGGGGAGTACTTTTCATGAAGCCCCTGGGACATTTTCACAATTTTAAAAAATATGGAGCAATCGATTTTGAATAAATTCGGTTGCTGGATAGATTGAAGGATGTTTAAGAGAATGGCGCAGGTCACATGTTGGTTAACACTAATTTTTCAAAATTAAAAAAAAATCAAAATATTTTCGGCGACTTCCTATAACTACAATTATGAAGATACAATTTTTTCCTTAGTGAAATGCGTTAATCAATAACAGATTATTAAATAAGGTCATGTTAAATGTTTCAAAAACGTAAGTATTTTTCACGACATTTTGTGTTGAACACAGCCAATATTTATTTTCTTTAAACCTCTCTTTCATAAGAACTGAATAAAGTTTCTTGATTAAATTGGAAACATAGATAGCATAAAGGCTGTTTAAGAGAATGGAATATATCACATGTTCATTAAAATGCGTGATTTTGCGAAAATTAAAACAAAATTAAAATTTTGGCGTCTTTGTACACTTTCAATTGTGAAGATACAATATTTACTTTCCCGAACACATACGTACAAGTATATAAGAAGTAATATATGTAATTTAGGGAAAGTTATGTAATGCTGCGGAAAATAGATATCGATATTTGTTAATATACGTTTTTGGTTCCCCTGATTCCGAAAAATGTATTTTTTCTTCCAAAACGTCCATTCGTCTGTCCGTCCGTCAGTAAACACTACTAGTGCATAAACCATACGTATGAGTTTTTCCAAATTAAAGAAATTCCTGTCCATCTGGCAGTCAAAGCTTTGGGATTTTGAATAACTTTGGGGGTACTTTTCATGAAGCCCCTGGGAGATTTTGATTTTTTTTTTTCAAAAGCCGCTCGAAATTTGGAAGTGGTATAGGTTCGATATTCATGGTTACCTCTGAATTTTCAAAAATTTCAAAAGTTTGAATTATTTCAGGCATCTTCATACAACTACAAAATTAGAGGTAGAGATATTGCCTTCAAATGAAACCTGTTGGTACTAAGTTAATTATTGAATTAAGTAAATTTATTGAAAGTAATTAGTTCTTTCAATACAGTTATGTACAGTATTTTATAACTGTTGCTATAAAATACTGTATTAGACAGTAACTAGTTTTCACACAATATATCGTGCAAAATGTGCAATTTTAAGAAATAATCAAAACAAGATTTTTTAACAAACTGATCGAAATTTTTTCTTTAAACTTTTGGTAGGAATAGTGTTAAATGAACTCTATGAGATAAACATCAGGTTGCTCTATTCTTTTGTTTTTTTTAAAAAACTAGATTCATTTTCAATTTTTTAAAAATTTCAAAGATTTAATTCGCATATGTGATTTAAATTACGTCATGTTTCTCGAAAAATCAACCGTATCTATGAAAACTGGTTCAATTTTCCGCATTTTCAAAAACTATCAAATGATATTTTCTCAAAAACGGCTCCACTGTTTTTTTCAAATTTTCGAACGGAGTGTTCTTACTGCACTCGTTAACACGACAAGTTCATTTTTGGGTATTTTTGTTTTTTCAAGAATTACACAAATGCATACTTTTGAAACGTCTCTCACGTCGTTAATATGCGCTTTTTCAGCAATTTGTATACAATATTGTATTTGTGAGTTAAAGTGCTTCAAATAGCTTCAAATTAAGTTTTCCAAAAACTCAAAATTTTTTGTGAAAGGAGGTTCAAATTTTGAATTTATAGTAGCGCTTAAATGCTATTATCTTAAAAACCTTTGTCACATAGGTGGCCAAATTAATTCTTTGGCGCCACGCTCGGAGTACAATCAGTCTGGCGATTCTTTGAAGGTATTTAAGGAGAAAAGATAAAACATTTCAGACTTGGCGTGTTCGAGTTTAATTTTGAACAAAAACCCCGCGAATTTTTTCACAAGTTGCAAGAACTTTGTTTTATATGAAGCTCTTTGGCTGCTTCAACTGCTTCCAAAAGTAGCCGGTAGATCCCACCCCCTCCTGGACGGCTGGCGTCAAAAACTGCACATTGAAGGCATTTTCTCAGAATCCAATTTTTTCCACATAAGAGGCGACGAGATCGCATTGTTTGAAAATCTAGGGTCGCGAGCTGTTTTGTAGCAATCGTGTTGAGAAGCTAAGCAATTGTGCGCATTGAAAGTTGGTTGGTACGTTTGTCAGCAAGCATTCATGTAGTGTCCGTGACCCGCGTTCTGAGACACGGTAAGAAGCCGAAAACATGAATGACGAATTCGTAAGGAGAACTTTTTTTCATTCAAAGGTAATCACGAGAAACTCTTCAATACTAAATTATTCCTATGTCAAAGGTTAATCTCGGTAAAATGTGTTTTCTTTTCGGAATCTTCTCGTCTCACGAGAACACAGATAAACAATGTACGGAATGTCTCGTCGCAATTTCCGCAAATGCTCTTCCAATCATCTAAGCAATATTTCGCAGACTCAACAACGGTTTCAAACTTTTCAATGAAAACTGCCATTTAGGACGAAGTTTTACTGTTATTTAATATTTTTAAAATATTTTTTTTCATTCTACTATTAGGAAGCCGAAAAAAATATAAATGTACTTTAAGCGGCGATAGATGACAGCTGGCAAGAGTATGTGGCAACTCCGAATAGCTAGCCGAGACTAAAGGAAATAGAAAACTAATACGGGAAAGTCTGTGTTATTCTGTAACACCACTAGTTTCTTAATGAAATGTGTTCTTAAGAAGCAGATCTTTAATAAGTTCAAGTTGAATGTTTTGATAATATTAGTATTTTTGTGTAAAGTGGCGACAAAATTAAATGCCCGCTGCGAATTGACGGTGCTTCGGGAACGATTTCACACATTTGGATGGTTAAGTAAAAATTTGTATATTATGTAATCTTGCTTATTAGTCTTTTTGATATTATTTAAAACCTATTTGAAATAAAAATTGCCAGGTTTCGGGGAACATCTAGAATTGAGGGAATGCAACAATGGAATTCGCAAATTCCATTGAATTACGTCTCATTGTTGTGACATGATTTAGCTGTGACTGAAAATATTTAGTTTCCATCCCAAATGCTCTACTAATTGTCATGGGCAGACCGCGGAACATTATGCACGAAAAAAGTTAAAATTATGCATGCAATCATGCATTTAAAATAGCCCATACACGCGCCCAAAATTCAGAATATGTGTTAAAGAAAATCGTAGTGAGCAACAGATAACACATCTTTTTATAAATCTTTAATTTACACTGTAGTACAAAACGCCTATAATAAAAGTACATTTTCAAACATAATAAACAAAATGGTTACTAAGCAACGAAATAACAAGCAACGTAATTCTCGCTTCAGCCCAGTTCTACGCAAAAACCTGGAATACTGTTTGCTCTTAAATATGCTACAAAACTAAAAAAAATGCAATTAATGAAAAAATCCAGAAATAAAATAAAAATGGGCTACCTTTGTTTTATTTTTGGTGGTACGTCACGTTATATATATTTCCTTCCGACATGCCAATCAATAAAAATATGCAGTCTAGCAATGAGAATGTGGTGCTACAATTACACGCTATGTGAAGGTATAAACTTGTACTTACGCTTGGGATGAATTTCGGTGTCAATGATATATAAAAAGGCGGTAAAAAATTAACTTGTGATACAAATCGTACAATATTCGAAATTTTTGTTCATTATAAGAATATTCAAAAATTAGTTCCTTAGTGTTATAGTTATTTATCCACTGTGTATGATGTAATATAAGTAACCGATAAAATAGTTGTAATTTGAATACAGAAATAAGCGTTTTTGCAAAGAATTGATATTATTCGTCAAGCGAATGCACATAGTTTTGACAACGCTGCGCTGGCAACAGTGCAATGCTCTTTTCTGTATAATTTGCCGCGATTACTGTGACAGTCTTGTCTGTTTCGTTTCTAATGTATTCCTGTCTGATTCGTTTGTCAAAGTAAGAAATTATTGCTGTTCCTGTCTATCAAACCGAATGCAGATAAACATCCTAGACGCTTTGTTTGAATTGGACGTTAACAAGTAACTATCTGAGGTTTTAGTCGCGTAGAAAATGCAATAATTCAATATTACGCTGCTGTTTACAATAACACGAGAAAGTATGTGCTGTTTTAGAACCACTAGTATTATTATAACGTTTGGAAATTATTGAGTGTGCTTTATTGAGTGTGCTTTGTACTACAGTGTAAAATGAATATTATCTACAAATAAACGTTAACTGTTGCCAACTACATTTTTGTTTAAGGCATATTCTTAGTCATGAGCGCGAAAATTGTCTATTTTAAGTGCGTACGGAATATTTCCAATTTTAAGTGCATGGTTGCGTGTTTTTTTTTAACTTTTGTAATGAATGAAGTTCCGGGGTCTAATCACCACACTCAAATGTAATTGAAACTATTCTTTTGAAGGCTCCAACATTTTTTGCATTCATATTTGTTGTTGAAATGTGAGATAGTACTTGAAGCCAGTGGACAAGAGATATTGTATGTCCTGAATCAGCGTTGTCATATTAAATATCATGTAAAGATTTCTGATGCGTTTTGGGGAAGATTTCTCCTTACAGATGTGTTGCAGGGGTAGGACTTGTCAACATGCTGCCACACTTCCTACCTCTTCCAGCAGCTGCTTCCATGGAAGTAAACTTTGTACTATCAAGAGAAGGGGTTGTACCCGGTGAGTTTATTTACTTATTTATTTACTCTTACTTATTAACGTATTTCTTTATTTACTTATTTATTTACTACTTTTACCGATTTATTTATTTATATTGGAAACAAAATAACTGTGGGCAGTGCATGAAGAGAGCAATATATGATATCAAGAAAAATATTGCTCCCGTTGAATAGAAAGCAAAGCAGTTTGGTATCGACTAGCACGACCTATTTGCAACATTATCCCATAATGCTCTCTCTTCTTATTAAACTCATTTCTAAAAACAACCCTTTAGAGAGCTTTTACTGGTTGAATTTTAAACTGCACCAGATATATCGATACCCGAGGTGATGGTACATCGCCCCAAACTAGTACAATCACTTTTTTGACTATGAGTAGTTGAATTATATATAATGGGAGGAGGAGCGAAATTGACATTTCATGCCAAGACAAGAGATGTCTAGTGTAATAGAAATTAGTTTGACATCGACTAATTAGGCGTTCACGACACATCCTCATAAAGAGTTTTCATGTAATTAAACCAATTTGTGATTCCTGCTTCCCAATGCAAAGATACTAACAGTATTTTAAGCTTCGGCTTACCACTGTTCCCAAGCTTGCTGGAGTTATTTGTTTACTTGCGAAAAAAATTTGTTTGCAGAAGCAACTCCGTTCCTAGTATCCATTCAGAAACGGGACTTAGAGGATAAGAATAATGAAGACCAACCTGGAGATCATTTATGCGGAGGAGCCCTGCTGGCTAAAGATGCTGTTCTTACTTCGGCTCATTGTGCCCATAAACTGTCCACGTTTGAGTACCAAGTAAGGAGAATTAGTCTTTAATGAAACCAGAGCAATACCGGGAGTGTGGCTCGGGGTATCAAGTGATGTCACTGCAGAGCCTCGGGAGGTCCTAGGTTCGATCCGGATACGATCCAGTCTGTCGTCGTACTTGTGCGGATAAAAGGGACAAGCCGTAGGGACCCCTGGTAGAACATGGGTATTGTGTGGAGCGGTAGCCACGCAGGGTATACGCTTTTCCTTTTAGTAAATCTTTATTAGTGAACGAATGTACATAGTTCAGTATTATGTATACTACATCATATATATTTTTATGACTTATATTTAACTTAAATGCTAATCTTACAACTAAATCTAAATACACATGAATAGGAAACTCACAGAGCACCTATGTGATTAATTGAGTTCTGAAAATATGCAGAGGAATGAATCTAATGGATATCTATTTTTTATTCTTGTTGGGAGCTGGTAGGTGGTGGCTAGGCCGTAATGGGTGGCTTGGGTTATTGTGTTTATTTTGGAGAAGAAATTGTTAGATAGGAGCGCGATATGGTCAAGTATAGGGGGTAAATTAAATTCTTTATGCAGTTGAATGTTTGAGATGAACCAGGGTGCATGAGTAGCAAGTCTGAGGAAATTGTTTTGGATGATCTGTAATTTATTTATATTAGTTTTAGAAGCATTGATCCAGATAGAGCATGCATAAAGCATTAGGGGTCTAATTATTGATTTATAGATGGTGGGTATACGCTGTCCCAAGTTGTAGATTTACTGCATGTAAAAATTATCAAGCCTCTAGGAATCATCTGAGCGAAATTGAAATCGCCCATTTCACCGCCCCAGTGATACCTTCTTTCTCCGGTAAATGGTGAAAAGGATCAACCTCCCGTCGTCCTGTTCCTGAACTGTGAGATAGCATTACACGTCCGGTATTGCGATCGAGTTAACATTCTAAAATTAGTGTTTTTCGATTAAACCAGAAACTTCTTTAAAGGTCATGAGCTCAAAATAGACGGGGATCCTGTCATTCAATCAGGAAATTCAATACCAAACATTTAAGTCGTAACGAAGCTTGCGATTGGACGACCGTGTCCCCTTCTCCTTCCAGCTAATGACCTTGATGGGGTTTACTCTTTGAATTGGCTTATAAGCAACTATCAAAATAAACGACTTTGTCCGGGTTTTTCATATTCAATCCTTGTGAAAAATAAAACGTCGCCGTGTATCGCACTTTATCTTTATCTCCATATCTGTTTCTCTACATATCTCTCTCTCTGTGCCTTTCTGTATGTTTCTATCTCTGTCTCTGTCCCACTCTCTGCGTCTCTGTCTATGTCTGCCTCTGTCTGCCAGCCTCCCTCGCTCCGCCTGTCTGTCCCCGTCTCTCTGTCTGTGTCTCTGTCTCGCTCTGTGTCTTTGTATCACTCTGTCACTTTCTGTCTCTCTCAATCTTGTCTCTCTAACTTACGCGCGCCGTCTCAGCGCAAGTTTGTTCTGCCGCCCTATTTATTAGAGTCACAACAAAATTATCAGCAAATAAACCTTCTCGGTGAAAAAATAGCAGATGGGCCAACTTTCGTGGAGATTGGTCACATGGTGTCGAAGTTTACTGTTTTAAATATAACTATATATATATATATATATATATATATATATATATATATATATATATATATTAAATTGCACAAAAAAGCATAGAGAAAAAAACATATCTCTCTGGCTAGTGTTGAAAATCTTGCCATTGTCGGGTTTCAAACCTATGACCTGCCGGTGAGAGGCACTGCAATGACATCAGTTGATGCCCTGAGCCACCTATGACGATGGTAAGAAAGATGAAATAGAAATAGATGATTAGACAAAATATATATTAGATATTTCTATTAGGCCGGTTGTATTCCGTTTATGTTCGGAAGCCACAGTTACTTGGTGGTGATTCTGAGACAAGGGATAGATTGTTGCAGGAACCCACGTGCTGGGCGGACTCATTGGGAGGCAGCGGCGTTTGGTCAGACGCATTGTGTTTCACCCACATTACGACAGGTGAGTGTGGGATTCGTGGGTATTTTATCTGAGTAGAGGGGGGGTAAACACTGGAATATTACTGATACGAAGATGATCCTTAGAGGGGCAATATCTTGTCAGAAAGATCTAAGCAAAATCTTTCCGGCCAGATATTGCCGATCGTTATCCATTAGGACTATTTGTTGCCGTGTTTCGTGACGGCGCGAGGAAAATGAAATTGAGGTTATAACTCCCTTCCCGACACTAGTGGAAGGCAGATGGCGAGTTGCGGTCGCACTTATTGTCCTAAATGGGGAGATGATGTAACGCCGACGATTTGTGAGAACGTGTGACTGAATTTTAAGAAGAAAGGAAAAGGACGTTTGTGCGAATTAGGTAGAAGTGTCTGAATACTTTTCATAGAAGAAAATGATTTCGTGGATTTCGATTCCCGTGGAAGCAAAGTCATTTTCTTTTAATAAAAAGTGCAATTACTAATTCGGCAAAAAGTTTTAAAATATCTATTTCCTACTACTGATGTATTATAGAGTAATCTCAAAATTGATTTAGATTAGATTAATATCTCAATAATTTTTAACGTAAAAATTCATAATCAGGGTGCATCTATGGCTGAATCAAAGTTTGAACCTTTGATAATCAACCATAGAGGGAATATTTATTACTACTTCTTTTATTGCCGTAAACCTTCACACACCCACTTTACGGAAAAATGCATATTAAAATGGAAATATTACGTCTATGTACAACCGTACGTACTTCCTGCGCATGAGACGGTGGTCATCATTGGCTTCTTTCAGCAATATCTTGCTCAGATTTCAATTCAATTCTAGTCCCAGCATCAACCGGCAATATCTTTCCGAGGATGGATACACATGAGTTTACAATACGACCGGAATATCTAGCAAGAAATATTGCCAACATCAGAAATATTTATTACCGCAATGTTTACATTGTCAATTTTTCTTGCGAAATAATATTGCTCGCCATTTTCTTGCAAGTGTAAAGCCAGCTTTAGAAATACGAAGGGACGCGAGGCACAAGACGTCTACCTCCTTGGTGCAATTAATGCAATTGAGGAGCTAGATACAACAACAGCGAAAGGAGATATACGCTCTTTGGAGAAATCTGATGACAATATTTGAATTAGCATGTAATATTCGAGTTGTTAGTATCAAATGCTTTTTACATTTGTTTGTAATAATTAAATACATAAATGAAACGGGGTTTGTATAAATATTCAGGTTAGTTATGAATATATATTTATGAAAATGGTTATATTATACGCTGATATGGCATGGAATGGAGGTATATTGTCAAAATATGGGGTTCAAATGAATTTTGGGGAAAAGTTTGATGAAAGGTAACGAGGGATTTGGAGGGAAGACATTATTTCAAGTAGTTAGCCACATTCTGAAAATAAATATTTTCTTTATTCATCACATTCACAATATGATTTATTTTTAGAAGACATTGCCTCATGAGATAAGATCTTTTCATACCACGCAATATATTTGGATTTTAAAAACTGTGTTAACGGCAGCACATCTGCTTTTTTTGTGCTTTTACACCCGGAGGTCGCACTTTGATTCAATCTCCTTGCAATTTGGAACTATAACATTTTTCACCTTTTATTAGTTACCTTCTTAAATCTTATTTATACAAATATTGAACTTTTTACTTGATTGTTTTATTAATCTAATATTTTATCAAGACACTCAACTATCTTATTCCTTCATGAAAAATTCCTTGAATAGATGATTTCCATTATATATGTGTTTGAGTTCAGCAAATAGTGATAATTTGCGGGACCCCTGACAGCGTTCCAGGAAACTCTTGAAGTTTGAAATCAGTTTGAAAACCTCTGTTCTAAGTCACTATGCTAATCATAAGTACACAATGGATGGCCAATAAAATAGGTTTTTTTTCAGAAACAATATGACGTCATCAAAAATATGCCTTAAATGGTACAGATATGCTTGAATTGTTGAAAATTTAAATTATTCTTAAATGGAAACACAAAATATTGATCATAACACGTTGATAAAGCAGTAATAATTACACTCATGGTAAATGTGAAAACTCGCACCAGACATCGTAGGTTTTCTTGAACATAGTAACACTCATGCAATTATAACCATCTTTATTATCTCATTTTGTAAATAGTTAAAATCAACTACACGATTATTGTGGTCATTTCAACAAAAACGACTTTCTGTTGTTTTACTCATTTTCCGAAAACAAGAAGCCAGCAGACACTACATAGTGGTCCTACAAAAGGTGTTGGTGCTCAATATATGATAGTAACATCAGGCGCCCAGAATATGGAAGGCAAACTGCATGCGAAGATTGCAAAACGCGCCGTAAAGTATGGGTTAGGATCTGAAGTTTCGTGAGCAGGCAAAGAGTAAGGGTGGAGGGCAGTGTTGCCAGATGTGTTTAGAGGGATTCCGCCGTGTTCGTTTCAGTTTCCGTCGAAAATCCGCTGAACTGGTTTTAAATTTCCCGCCTAAATCCGCTAAACGTAAAATAAATTCTTTTTGCACATTTAAATGTTGTATTAATTTATTCTATTAAAAAAATAGTTGCGAAATATAGTGGGGTTATTGAACCTGCAATTCATTTTTTAGATAAAATAGAATGCATTACTTGAGTGAAAATTTGCAAAATAATAACAATAGATTTCAGGTTTTATATAATTTATTATATAAGTATTATATTATTTATTCTTGCTAGTAACATGGATTTATAAATTTTAAAAATATACATCTGTGCAAAACAACTTATTAATAAAGGTTAACGAAAACTGATGATTTACTAATTTTACTACTTTACTAACTTTATTAATTTCCGCCGTTTATTCCGCTGTCCGCGAAATAGGGTTGCCACCTTGCCCATTCCAGAAAACCGGAGACCGCTGCGACCGCGGGGGGGGGGGTATAAACTGAAATCTGAAAAGAAATTGACGCAGACATTTATTTATTTCTTTAAAATATATTTACATATCTTTGGTTTCTAGCCTAGTGATCTATAAATAATTAACATTTATTCAAAATAGTGTTACACTTTGCTAACATTCTACTTTTTCCAGCTATACTTTTCGTTGCTCAGAGCATTTTTTAGCAGAGATATTTGCTCAGTTTTTTTTAAGAAAATCAATGAATTGATCACAAGTCAAGTAGAAGTTCAATTTTACAAATAACTCAGATTTTACGACGCTTAGATTTAATTTGTTTCGATTATCGGTCCAAACATTAAACATTATCGAAAAAATCCTCTCAACAGGAGAGTTGCTTACTGGGATAGATAATTTTTTTTCCGACAAGTTTAGGCAACACTGTAAATATTTTATCACCTGATGCAAACACTTTAACCCATTTTTTATCTGTCGGCTCCTCAAGATCTTTTATTGCAGGCACTATTTTGGAGAGTAGCTGAATTTCGTCGTATAAAGCATCTTCATCGATATGGAGACCCAAAATCTTTGCAGAATCAATAAAATCATTCAATTCAATAAATATAGTCTTAACTTCAGTTATTTCTAAACAAAGAATTATGATTAATTATTTTTAGGTTATAGAGATATGTAAAACAAATTTGTATGTAAAACTTTCCTGTATAATTATTCGTTTTTAACATTTATTTCAAATTGTTATTGTATATCTAAATATTCAGCCTTTGATACGAAATGTTGCATATATACATATTATATATATATATATATATATATATATATATATATATATATATATATATATATCATTCAATCATTCAAAACCGTTTTCTTAGTTTTCGCACAAGTACTACATGACGTGCAGTTCCCACGAATCACAAATGTACCTTTATCTTAATGTTTCCAAGAAATAATTTTCTAAGAAAAAACGAACGAAAATTCGATCTTGTTCAAAATGAAGATATCGAATAGCATTCCCGGGGGATTATTCTTGAAACTGTTGCGAGATGCAATTCTCGCATAAGCGCTAGATGCTGTCTCTGTCTGATATGCTTAGAAAGAAAGAGACAGCGGATGGCGATAACACGAGAATCGCAAGACCAATTTTCATGTTCTGCTCTTTATCTTTCTAATGAAGAAGGAAAGGACAGATTTCGGATGAAATAGAAAAAGCTTTAAATTTTAAGTTGGAAAATCTATTTATTTTGTAAAAAATTTGAAAATGTATTGAAATTAAAAAAAAAAACAAGATAATTTTTCAAAAACCGGAGACCGGAGATAAAGCTCAAAAACGGGAGTCTCCGGTCTAAAACCGGAGAGGTGGCAACCCTACCGCGAAACTATTTTTTTTCCGCCGTACGAGTTCAAAATCCGCCGAAAACGACAGGAATTCCGCCGATATTGCAACACTGGTGGAGGGATACACCACATCGCTCACGAAACACGCCTACGAAATCTCTTGGCGCAACCCTCGTACCAGTCCGAGTAGTCAACGGCATCTGGTGGCCGGAGCGCTACACCACAACGCTTACGAATCATGTATACAAATGCCATCTCTTGGCGCAACCCCTCACTACTTAGACAAATCTGGATTTGCTTTTTTCGATGTGTGTTTCTCACCCTTCCTATGAGGAAACGAGAAAACATAACTGTATGACGGAAGTCAAGCTGAATATGCAGCGTACCTGTGGAACTGCGGGTGATTAGCAGTCTTAAATTCTAACACATTAAGGAGTGTGGCTGTTGTTTCGTAATGTATTTCCAAAAAAATAAAAGTCATCCAGATTTTATAACAGATATACCGGCTATTTTATACATCAAGTAGATTCTCTCAACGACGATTATATCAGCTCATAAACAATAAAATAGCTATTGTATGGGTTATAGTACCCTTTAATTACAGACGTCAAATATGTAATCTGTGGTACATGGAACCATATTCAGCTGCCCATATGGTTGCCCATTGTTCACTAATTGAGTGAAATGTTCACTCTCTATACTTCTGATTCACTAATTAAAAAATAAAAATAGTTAATATGTAAAAAAAATATCCACTGAAGAAAACAATTGTATTAGTGAACAGGTGTTAGTAGATCTTAGAGTGTTTATTACGGCAAATTTTAATTTGCATTGGTGTTGACTTTAATCCGATGACAATTCTGCGAATTGCGCCGCTCCTTGCAGTTTTTATCTTACTAGGGTAACTACTCGTAACACGAATGTCTCTATTCAAGTGCACTTTATTGAAATCGTAAGCTAAAGGCGTTTCATACATGCCTTTCTTGCATATACTACTTGAACGAACTTCTGATGAATGCTGACCCTTAGAGTCCTAAGAGCACTCAGAGAGTTTTATTTGAAATTTGAACTAGTATGTAAAAGATGAATATAATTTTAGGTCAGAGTAAAGCGCAATTTAACATTTGGCTGTGTTTTACATAAAATAATTTTTTTTAGATATTCCATATTAAGTAAAGCTTAGATGATTTTATGTTCATTGTATAAATGTGGAATTAAATATTTTGAATAAAAGTGATGTTTGCTCACAAATTCGGTGCAATCATTCTAAAAAGAATCGCTCGCTGTTTCTTACAAAGTTCTCCAACATTTAGAAAAGTGGCACAATTTAAAAAAATAGAATTCCAAACCTAGAGTTTTGTGTGGTGAAATGAACTCCCCCATTATGGTTGGTTCGACAAAATCCACACATTGAAAGAAGTCTATCTTAAACTTGAGGGCTCGTCATCTCTTGCAACATTTTTTCAGTGAGAAATATACAAAAATAATTTCAATATTGTATATCAGACCAGGTCTCCAATAATAGAATTTTCATTGTAATGAAAAATGTATGGACCAACAGAAGAAGATTGAGTTAGTTGAAAACCAGCTGTGCATTTTTTAACATTCTGTATGCGTACAAAAGTTAAAGAATTATTAAAAAAAATAATTCTCAGTCAACTAAGCAAGTTGTTCAGCCAACTAAGAAGTACTGTTGAATACAGTTAATTTATTAAGTTACATAATAAAATGGTTTCAAATGCAAGAAAGTCGTCCAAGGAATAATTGCAGTAAAACAGGTGATTGTGTCAATTTAATTATAAATTATTGAGAACTGTACCATTATTCAAAGATTACATTGAAGAAGACAATTGTGGTATTAGTATAACTAAAAATTATTCAACAAATTATCATTATTATTTATAGATACTCTCCTTTTTCTTCCCCCTCACCTCGGTTCACTATTTTCTGAAAACATTTCTGGCAACCAGAATAAACAGTAGTTGTTTTCGTTTTGCTTTCAGGAGATTATTCGGGAAAATGTTATACAACATGGCCATTATACGTGTAAAAAGTCCGTTTGATTTCAATGACCACGTGTATGCGAAACTCCCAAGGTTTGACGACCAGCCTAGAGGGAACGCTGAATTCTTCAGCTGGGGAAGCCACGCCAGCAGATACAGGTACGTGCATAGAGAATGCGTTTCATTGACTATTCCGCTTGTGAAATTAAAACCAATAGTGTTTAACTATACGTATAAAATGCGCCTATCAGGTAGGTTAGTGGCATCGGTATACACCGCCACAAGACCGGTTTATAATTAATAACTAGGTAAACGTCCATATGGAGATCACCGTAACAACGTGGATAATAAGACGAGAGATGTAATACGTATTGAAGTAAAACTGTATTAAGAAAAAAAAATACAATCTCATTACAACGTGACTCATAATTTTATTTGTGGTTATACACTAAAAGATAATCATTTTACCAAAAATTATTTTCTGGGTCACGTTGTAATCAGATTTGTTTTCTCTTCTAATTACTTCTTCCGATTATTTGTGGGGTGATGATGTCACGGACGAGGAAAGAAAGATCGAGCGCGTTCCATGACCGGTTTTTAGGGTACCGATCGGTCATTTCCCTGGTGTTGATTGGAGTAACCAAGAAAAACTACAGAGCAGCCGGCCGCTAGAATTGGATGTAGTTGTGCAGCTAGTGACGAAAATTCTGCCACCTCCTAGAACCAGCCGGACAGAGGCGTTGCAGAGGCATCAGCTGATACCCTGATTCACCTAAGCTTGAAGTTGACGCGAGATATCTGTAAACTTCAGGACCGTTAAAGAGACAATCAGAGAAAATACCCACTTAAGAATACAATCACTGTTCAGAAAACCGGGGAACCCAATGCTGCCTTGATACACACGTTTCTTAAAACGTCCGTTTATAAACACAAGCCAAAAAACATTCGTCAGATTTTTGTAAGAAACAATATTTCTACACCGATCTGTTCTCACTCAAAGACCTACGGTTTTCAATTAAAAAAAAATTGACGATACTTTACTCGAAGCCTCAGGGACTTCTTCAAAATTTTCTCAAATGTGTCTCCAAAGTTTCTATTTAAATTGCCTGTAAGAATAGTAAAATTACACACATTCTTCCTTCTTCAAAAACCACACATCTCTCTAGAATATATTCCCGATCCTCCTCTTCAATCTCGCATGTCCTACATTTTTTCCTCAGTATTCATCTAGTATTTACTCGCTCTTATTTCATTACCTGACCTATATCTTGCTAACCTACGTCTTTCGCCGGTCTATTGTCCAATGCCATAGCAGAACCCTAACAAACGGGCCACGGACCGCGCGCGATTTTTCCATCCTCTTCATTGTCCTATCCTCACTCCTTACACACACACTTACATGCACAACAATACCACACATGACGGGAGACCGGTCGGGAGCTTAAAGCTTTTCTCGGCTGTGGTAGTGCCCCGCTGGTGGGAGATATCTGGTTGGGGAAAACTCCGCGCTCCACTTACCAACTTACCAAAAACCATGCGCTCCACTTACGGATCTTATGAATCTTAGCTGTTGATGCCCCAGGAACCACTAATCAATTGATTAATTAATAAATTAGAAATTTAAGCTTGCGCTCACAAACGTACAAATCGCTCACAACGTACAAAAGCAGACGATGCACAAATTTCGTTTCTGGCTTTATTGTGTGTTTTAATTCTGTGAGAATCACCTGTGAAGTATGGATGTTATACAGGTGCATGTCTATGTTATACAGGTACCAGTATGCGTGCGACTAATCGTGTGGTTTTTGCTTAGGAAGGAACGGGTCAAAATCCGCGAACCAGTGACTGTCACTTCCTTCCTTGTCATCATCATCTTCGCTTTATCCTCGTACCACTACGGCTTCAGCGTACCCGGCTACGTCAGTGCTGCCCTCTTCGTTGGGACGACAGTCTTCACTGCGTAAGTACAAGCGGTAGTGTGATATTGTGTTAGGTTATCACAGGTGAAAACAAATGTGAACGGTACAATTCATAATAAAAGTAAATACTACGTTAGTGGAGGGCAGGAAAATAAACAAAGGAGTGAAGCATGTCAGAGAATAACACAAGGGAATATGATCGTAAATGACCATGGGCAAAACCGAAAATAGAAAATATTGTGGTAAGTTGAAATAACGAAAGGAATCGTGAGCAAATTCCGTGGGGGTAAAAATAAATTAGTGAAATGATTACGACAATAACCAGAGAACTAACATATAAAGTAGGTAAACGTGAGTGACCAATCAGGAAATAGATAGTAAATGTAGCTTCACGTAGTAGCACGTTTTGTTGAGCTCTCCTTTTGTTTGTAATGGTAAGAGTAGAGGTAAGGGCGAGTTGCTATTTTGTTAGCAATGCAGAAAAATCATACTTGCAATTCGTTTACCGATGCAAATAAGTTTTCTATAACTCAGAAACGAAAACGTCAATTTTTTTCAAATATTGCTAATATTACGATATTTAAAATTTATTTTTATTTCTTTATGTTAAACGTTTACTCATCTTTCAACTATTTATAGTTAAAATGGCGGGAAGGGATTCTGGAACTCAAGAAAACGTGCTCAGATAATCTTTTCCCCCTAAGTCACATACAGTTTTTACTGTTTTTTTTTAGTGAATAAATCTAAATCTAGTGTTCGAGTAATCGAACGACATGCGCCGAAGAAGCAAGAAAAAAAACGCGTTTGTGTAATACTTCGTGCAGGGCTGTGGGACAAGTGAAGGGCGGTAGAATCAAGGAACGGAGCAGACGATGTTTAGACGCAGTGGCGATCGGATGTGAGGATGATAATTTCGATTTTGCCAAGTTGGAATTGAAATCGAAACTTGTAATTTGAACGCGGATGATAGCGTCATGACCTAGTAATGACTTTATGATAAGTCCATTAATCGTAAGTACATCGTAATTATTAGGAAAGTTTGGAATAAAAATGAAAACATAATTGCGCTTATAAAAGAAGGGACATATTTGGGAGTTTGTTCTACCTCGATCGTTAAAGCACTATCGATCTTTTGCGCATGCCCAGTTCAAGTTTCGCAACAATTTCTTGTCTCTGAGCATGCTAAGAAGATCGATATTGGTGACGCTAAGGCTGGCACACACTCCCTTTTGGTGTGGACTAAAACCAACAAAATGGAAAAGGAACGAACCTTGGGCGTTGCAATCATTCTACGAAAGAAATGTAAACAAACGGGGTACATTTTTCAATTTCACCTAATGTAGAAAGATCAAGTTTTGTTTTAAAATAATTAAATTAATATTCAAGGGGGTAGATGGCAATGCATGCATTAAGGGAAGGGACTACAAAAGAATAACATTCAATGTAACCATGAGAAATGTCATAATAATATCTTATTCATATGTGTTTTAAAACTGGGATTTTGTTTTCAACTGGGATATTTATCTCGATGTATGTTTCTTGCAGAATACAAATAGCATGTTATTATACAGAAGGACGTACAACGTAACAGCAAGAAGTATTCCCGATATCACGTAGGAAAAAATAAACAATAGCATACGTAAATATTTCACCGAGATCCTGTATAGGTGAGCTATCGAACCAGCTAAATAACGTTTATCATGACAACCACACCAATACGACTTGTGTATTACGGCCGCGTGAATACTGAATTGTTTATTTAAATAAAATAAGTAATTGAAAGGAGTTTATGGACTAGTAACTGTCAGATTGGTTAACCAAATAGCCCGTAGGTGCAAATATTATGTCGATAATCGATATAATTATTAATGGTAGTAGAAGAGAAAGGGAAGGGACAGTCAGAGTATATAGCGTAGTATGTATTAAAGTGTATTTGCTTTAGAGAGTTGCTTTGAGCTCATTTTATACATGATGAAATATCTTGATTGTAGCCAGTCCACTCTCGGATAACTGAGAAATCTATTACGACTAGTCCGACATTTTAGATGAAACTGTTGGAGCTGTGACAGCTTATACTTTCTCGCATTATTTCTAACTTCAGAAATTTACGAATATAGTCACTAGAGTTTCTCTTGAACTGCGTTAAAGATAAAAACAAATGGTGCTTCATAATGGCACAGTCTTTCTCGTACACCTTAGTTTTCTAATTTTTTTTGTCTGTGCTAGCTTTTCGGACTTGCCCCATCCTCTTACCAGCTGCCGTCTATCACCACCCAAAGTACATTTTTCGAAGTTATCTTAATTTTTCGGTTTTCTAGTTACCTTCGCTCTAAATCAAAATTTTATAAAAAATTTGGAGCCTTTTATAATTAAATGTCGTTTAAGCGTTATTGCAAACGCGAAAGTTGAAGCTCTTTTTCACAGAGAACTTTGAGTTTTCGAAAACAATTTTGGAAAGTCATTGGAAACACTTCTCACATGCACTGTGTACAAATTGCGGGAAATGTATATATTAACGGCGACATATTTTAAGGAAGTTATAGTATATGCAGAATTTTTAGAAAAAAACAAAAGAATACAGCGAAATGAATTTTATGTTATCTTAAACAATGCATTTTGTAGAATCCGTAAGATTATCATTTAAAGAAAAAATTTAAGCCGTTTTTGAAAAGAAGGCCTTTGAGAGTTTCTGGAGATGCGGAATTTTAAACCCATTTTCACAGAAAACGTTTGAGTCTTCGCGAAACAGTATAAGACATCATTCAAAGCGCATGTACTCATATATGCAATAATCTGAATAAATTGCCGCTAATGTAAATATTAATGACGTGATAGGCTAGTAAAATACATTTTTGAAAAACAAAATTGAAGAACAAAATGGCGTTAATGTCAGCTCTTAGAGTATATTTTGGTCTATCCCTACCAAACGTTTGAAGAAAACTTTTAGAGTTGTTTTTGAGACATTCTTGTTTTTGGGTTTTGTTTATTATTGCACAAATTTTACACAATATTTACAAGAAATGTACACGACCTTAATGAAAGAAATAATCAAGCATAAGGAATTTCATTTGAAGGAAAACCTCTTTCTTCAAATCTGTAGTTGTAGGAACACGCTGAAAAAAATTCAATGGATTGCAATTTTCGAAAATTCAGGGTTAATAGGGAAAATCGGACCGATGTCATTTTTATTTTACTCTAATCTTGCAATAAAATTAAAGAAAAATGTTCAGCAATTTTTAAGAAAATTTTTGAAGTGTCCGGGGGGCTTCTAATAATTTGCTCCAAAATTAATGAATGTTTTTCAGAATCACAGATCTTTGAATAATGCCAGATCGACAGGGAGTTTGGAAACAAATCTACCATAGTTTACGCGCTAGTGTTGTTCACTGACAACAGACGGATGGATGATTTGAAAACAAACAAAAAAAAAAAAAAAAAAAAAACAGGTTTAGGGTATCTGAGAACCCCAAAACCTGTATTTCCGTTCAAAGCTTGAAATGAATTTCTGCAGCATTACATAACTTTTTACATTACTTTGTTTATTTCTCCGTATCCCAGAAAGTAAAAAGGAATGCAACTTCTTCAGTAACAAGAACAAAAAGAAAACTAGTGGTACCAAAACATCACGTTTTTTTCTTTCCCGTACTATCGCGCACAATTACGTGCAACGTACTTATATTTTCCAAACATTGTCCATGAACATATTTCAGAATATATCTATAAAGCACAGATTTTATTAAAGGAAAAAAATATATCTTCAATATTTCTATTGTAAAAAGACGCCAAAAAAGTTGTGATTTTTTTGCAATTTTCAAAGAATCACAGTTTTCAACGAAAATGGGATGTGCACTATTCTCTTAAACGTTCTTTACACCATCCAGCGGCAAAATGTAATAAAAAAAGATGCAATTTTTTTGAAAATTTTGAAAATGTCCCAGGAGCTTCGTGTAAAGTACCCCTCAAAACTACAATATCGGTTTCAAATTCATGGGGTCTCAACATCAGACAAATCGATTGCGAAATATCAATTTTCGAAAAAAAATGACTGAACGGTATAGCCTCTAGCGTTGTTCACAGACGGAAGGCTTGACGGTTTGCCGTTTTTCGGTATCAAGGACCCACGCAACATGGATTCTGGCCACACCTCATAATAGAGGATTTTTTCTAAATTTACCAACTGTATTTATCCACTATTTCGTTAAGGCCCTCTAGTAAAGATTTTTCTGCCGAATATTCACCGTTTTTCGTACATTACATAACTTTCTCTCTACTCCGTAGCGAGAAAGTAAAATAATAGAAATCATACGTTTTTCACAATAAGGAGCCCAATGTATGCGGATAACAAGGTTATCCATGCGAATAATGAAAATGTGATGCAAAGAGGGCTATTTCAACTGTGCAAATTTTCTAAAGAGTTTAATCTATTAATTTAGGAAGAAAAAACAAAGGCAATGCCGTTTTCAGGAAAGTGGTCTGTAAGATGCAAGATTGTAATACAAGAAAAATTGTAGAACGAGTTTCTTAATCTTTCTGGGCTGCCAAATATATCACGGAGAACTCTATATTTACATAATTGGAAGGTAGATCAATCTAATGAGTGGATGTATAAAAATGGTTTTAAAGAACAAAACCAGAAATTAAACAAGGAACAAACTTCAAAAACCTATGGCAATATCAGGAGGGTTGTACGAGAGAGAAATGTGTATGATGACTTCAAAAGACAGAAGTATAATATATATTTTTAATACGTAGAGAATCATTAGGGAAAATCAATAAATTGATATTGGTATTATCTATTATAATATATTACATATAATTAAAACAAGAGGTCAAAATAAACATAACTGATCAAGATATAGAATACAGTTTGCCGGATTCAGGATTTGCGGGTTTCAAATTAGATCACATAACAAATGAAGTGCCAAGAGGAATTCTGCAGATTCGCAGTGTTCTTGGCAACATTCAAGGTGAAAACAGAAATAAATGTTTAAGCCAAGCAAATAGATGACGGCAGAATAACAAAAGTGGCTGAAAACCAAAATTGACTCCAGTTCTCAAAGGTGAGGTGCGGGCGTTCAGACGAAAGATGTGGTCTGCAACAGTAGCCTCAACAGGTCTCTGGCCTAAAGCTTAAATAAAATTAATAATAATAATAATAACAACAATACTAAATAATAATAATAATAATAATAATAATAAAGAAGAAGAAGGAAAAGAAGAAGAAGATGAAGACTGAGATTAAGATGATAGAGAATAACATGAACAATGAAGAAAAAGAGGAAGAAGAAGAAAGTGTATAGCTAGACTATTTTTTGTGAGCCCTTGGCACCAAAAAATCGATTGACAGCACATTGTCTGCCTGGCCGTGGTCAAAGCACGGACATAAACCTTTCAGATGATTTTCTCAAAAACTGATCTTCCCCATCGTTCGATCTGTTCGAAATTAAGACCCTGCGACTTTGAAACGGACATTTTGATTTTTCGGGGTTCTTACCAAGAAGTCTAAATAATATTTGAAAAATTTTCTCAAAAAGGTTTTTATTAACATTTGTCCTCGGAAAGCGTAAATAATTCTTTAAAAATGGTGCAGGTGTCATATTCGTTCAAATTATTGTTTTTTTAGAAAACTGCAAAAGTACAAAATTTTTGCGGCGCCTTCCTACAACTAGAATTTTGAAGATTCGGGATATTTTGCGTAATAAAATCTATTGTTAATGAAATATGTACAATTTTTCGAAAGTTGTAGTTTTTGCGTAATTTTTGCATGAAATGTAAACAAATTTAAACAATTATTTTACCAAAAACATTTTCAATTTTTTAAAAATTTTCTCATCACATATATTACAAATCTTAATATATATAAATCTCGTGTCACAATGTTTGTCCTCAATGGACTCCTAAACCACTTAACCGATTATAATAAAATTCGCACACCATGTGCAGTTCGATCCAACTTGAAAGATAGGATAGTTTAAATCTCAAATTATAGTCGCAATTTTAATTTATTGCTAATTATTTGTCTGTTATTATTTGACAGTCACAAATTTGATTGTTGTAATAATTGTAGATAATTGTGACTGTCAAATAATAACAGACAAATAATTAGCAATAAATTAAAATTGCGACTATAATTTGAGATTTAAACTATCCTATCTTTCAAGTTGGATCGAACTGCACATGGTGTGCGAATTTTATTATAATCGGTTAAGTGGTTTAGGAGTCCATTGAGGACAAACATTGTGACACGAGATTTAACAATTTAACAATTTAAGATACAACAATCAGCTAGCTGACCCGGCCACGCGTTGCTGTGGCTAAAGTTTGCTGCCAATGTATCGCCGCAGAAGTACTGAGAATGGTGGCCACACATTTACAATGCGACTGCCGAACTTTCCAAATCAAGTTGAGTTTGATAATCAGTGGGCGGTACCATACTCACCACTACTTTCAAAAACTTACAAAGCAAATATCAATGTTGAGCTTTGCAGTTCTGTTAAATCAATTAAGTATATTTGTAAATATGTAAACAAAGGCAGTTATTTGGCCATATTTGAAGTACAAAACATAAATAAAAATGACGAAATAGCACGATACCAAATGGGCAGATACATTAGCAGCAATGAAGCTATTTGGCATATTCTCAGCTTTCCCATCCACGAAAGAGATCCTGCTGTCCAACATCTGGCAATACATCTTGAAAACGGTCAACGTGTATACTTCACTGAAAAAAATGTTCTCCAAAGAGCGTTCGAAGCTCCGAAAACGACTCTAACTGAATTTTTTACATTGTGTCAAAAACCTGATGTTTTTGGCCAATTCGCGAAGACATTGGTGTTTGGTGATGTTCCACGTTATTTCACATGGAACAAATCCAGTAAAAAATGGGAGCCACGGAAACAAGGAAAACCACATCCTTCCATTACAGGCATATTCAAAGCTAAGACATTGGGGAGACTTTACACGGTACATCCAAAGCAACGTGAGTGCTTCTATTTACGTTTGTTATTGGTGAATGTTCCCGGACCAACGTCTTTTGAATTTTTACGAACAGTTAATGGTCGAGTATTCAATACATACCAGGATGCATGTCGTGAACTGCAATTGCTAGAAGACGATAACCATTGGGACTTAACGCTTGCTGATGCTGCGTTGACATCAACACCGAATAACATTCGTCAGTTGTTTGCAATTATTTTGACGACATGTTATCCCTCGCAAGCACAAACTTTGTGGGAAAAATATAAAAATTGTATGACAGAAGACATATTGCACCGAATTAGACAAACAAATCAATGCCAAAACATAGATTATACACCAGAGATGTACAATGAAGCATTGGTCTTGATCGAGGATTTATGTGTTCTTATTTCAAATTTACCAATTAATCATTATGGTATGCCATCACCTAATCGTCCAGCCACCTACTTAGTCAATACCGATTTACAACGAGAAAATCAATATGACCATGAAAGTTTAGCAACAATTATCATGAACAGTGAACCATTACTGACAGCAGAACAAAAAATTATTTATGATCGGATTATGCTGGCTGTTGCTGCTGAACAAGGCGGTTTTTTTTTCTTGGATGCACCCGGTGGAACCGGTAAGACATTTTTAATATCGTTGATTCTTGCCAAAATACGGTCGCAACAAAAAAATCGCATTAGCAGTAGCATCGTCAGGCATTGCGGCTACTTTACTGGATGGTGGGCGAACAGCACATTCAACATTCAAGCTGCCATTGGACGTTCATAATAAACCAGATGCAATGTGTAACATCAAAACGAATAGTGGAATAGCTGCAGTGTTGCGGAAGAGTTCTATAATAATTTGGGATGAGTGCACAATGGCACACAAATGTTCACTTGAAGCATTGAACAGAACTATGCAAGATTTAAACAACAATAATAAACTTTTCGGTGGTGCTATCTTACTTTTGTCTGGTGACTTCCGGCAGACCTTACCGGTTATACCTCGCTCTACTTTCGCGGATGAGATTAATGCATGTTTGAAACAATCATTCTTATGGCGAAGTGTTGAAACACTTCGATTGACCATAAATATGCGAGTACAATTGCAAAATGATCCATCAGCACAAATATTTTCCGAACAACTACTAGATATTGGGAACGGTAAAATAGAACTGCAACCAAATACGCAATGCATTAAACTACCAGACAATTTTTGCACTGTTGTTCAGGATAAAAATGAATTGATTCAGAGTATTTTCCCGGATATACAGAATAATTATTTGAATCATGAATGGCTTAGTCAACGGGCGATTTTGGCAGCCAAAAACGTTGATGTTGACGAAATTAACTTCCAGATACAACAGTTATTACCAGGCGATATGATGTCTTTTAAATCAATCGATACTGTTGTTGATGAAAATGAAAGTGTAAATTTTCCGATTGAATTTTTAAATTCATTAGATATCCCTGGAATGCCACCACATAATCTTCGATTAAAGATTGGTTCCCCTATTATTCTCCTCCGTAATTTGAATCCACCTCAATTATGTAACGGTACGCGTTTGGTCATCAAAAAGATCACCGGAAACATTCTTGAAGCAACCATTTTGGCTGGGAAGTTTAAAGGAAAAGTGGTCCTGCTGCCACGTATTCCAATGATACCATCAGATTCTACCATACCCTTCAAAAGGCTACAGTTTCCAATTCGTTTAGCTTTCGTCATTTCTATAAATAAATCTCAAGGTCAAACAATGTCCATTTGTGGTTTAGATTTGGAAAATTCATGTTTTTCTCATGGGCAACTATATGTTGCGTGTTCACGTGTTGGGAAACCGTCTAATCTATTTGTGTTAGCTGAAGACAGGTTAACCAAAAACATTGTGCACCGATTGGTGTTAAATTAAATTGAATTTGAAAGTATTTATAATTGAATAGTACTTATATTTGTTATACAAATTAAATGGAAATAATAAATCTGATAAATTTTTATTTTGTACCTATTGATTTCTGCTTAATATCAAGTGTAAGAACATTTTAATTAATTGTGTTCAACGTACTTCCTCTTCAAATCTCAATCCAGTGAATTTGTATACCAACATCAATATTTTCGTCTTTATTGGTAAATAATTTCATTGTACTAAAGGGTTATAGTAGTAGAAATTCAAATAAGGAGATCACCATATTTTTTTACAAATACCATCAGTGTGAAAAAGCATAGTGGACTCCGTGACTGATGTTCTCTTATTGTTCCTCTTAGATTGTTTACTATAATGTAATATAACAAAAACTTTAGCCACAGCAACGCGTGGCCGGGTCAGCTAGTGATATTATAAAAATGGTGCTGCAACCGTTCTCGGCGAACTCTGTAATTTCAAAAATTGCAGTGAATGATATTGCTCAAGAACAATAACGCAGAAAGAAATTTCGTAAATGAAATTTGTTTTACGAAATTAGATCTTTTGAAAAATTCATTAAAATTCGTTAACGAAACCAGATTTTTGGAATAATTTCTGCTTAAAATTAATGCAATTTATGAAGAAAAAAACATTTTCTCAAAACGGCTCTAGTTTTTCCGGATCGGAGAAAATGAAAAAAATACTACAATATTGTTGCTGCAGATGTTTTTCATAATGAAGTGAATTTCTTCCAAATCAGATCTTGAAATCAAAGCATGAGCGATTTGGCGTAAAGTTGTCAAATTTTGGAAAATGTATTTTCAAATATTTCGGACTTGATTTATTAGATTTTTTACAGGAGGTACTAGGTTGCGATACAACAATTCGCCAACAATGACGCCAAACTGCAATTTGAAATTCTCAGCATAACATCACTTCGTTGGGCAGTGTTTCAAGTGTACAGAATCGAGTCTTGGATTGTGGATTTCGTGTTGATGCTTTACGCTAATGCGATAGGGTTTGGAATATATTTTACACGCAAGAGCAAAGATGTTGAAGTACAGCTATTGCAAAAATTTAATTTTACGTAACAGTTACTGATGTGAGAATATGCTTGCTGTTGTGGCCCCATCCGTTTTTGTCAGATGAAAACTTCCAAATAGTTACGTATTTATTTTCAAAATAAACTCACAAGTTCCAGTGCATAGTGAAATAGTATTCACTCTGTTTTTCTCATTCTGCAGGAGAGAGATGTTAAAACAAGAGGAGATAGAGATTCTTCAGTACCAAGGGAGGCACCTCAAGACGGAGACCTACAGAATTCGGTCGCAAAAGCAGTGTGAGAAGCAGATCAAGCATTTCCAGGAAAAGGATGACTGGAGTAATAATCTGCTCTGCACCAAGCCACTCCCCGGAAAGTCTGTGGTGAGGATCATATTCGTCCACACTCCTATATCTCCGTTTACTACTCTCCAACACACAACCTCATCCACCTTTACCCTTCAAACACTTCCTTACCCTCTACTCCACTCCCACCCACAACATTATCTCTATCACACTCCAATCACGTCCTTACCCTGTACTCCACTCCCACCTACAACATCTCTATCATACTCCAATCACGTCCTTACCCTGTACTCCACTCCCACCCACAACATTGTCTCTATCATACTCCAATCACGTCCTTAACCTGTACTCCACTCCCACCCAACATTATCTCTATCATACTCCAATCACGTCCTTACCCTGTACTCCACTCCCACCCACAACATCTCTATCATACCCCAATCACGTCCTTACCCTGTACTCCACTCCCACCCACAACAATATCTCTTCATAACCCAATCACGTCCTTACGCTGTACTCCACTCCCACCCACAACATTATCTCTATCACACTCCAATCACGTCCTTACGCTGTACTCCACACCCAACCACAACATTATCTCTATCATACTCCAATCACGCCCTTACCCTATACTCCACTCCCACCCACAACATTATCTCTTCATAACCCAATCACGTCCTTACGCTGTACTCCACTCCCACCCTCAATT
Source organism: Gryllus longicercus (assembly GCA_038098605.1). Taxonomy (NCBI): domain Eukaryota; kingdom Metazoa; phylum Arthropoda; class Insecta; order Orthoptera; family Gryllidae; genus Gryllus; species Gryllus longicercus. The sequence continues at coordinate 3,466,024 of JAZDUA010000045.1, read as the reverse complement.
TTCTCACTATCATACTCCAACCACACCCTTACCCTGTACTCCACTCCCACCCACAACATTATCTCTATCACACTCCAATCACGTCCTTACCCTGTACTCCACTCCTACCCACAACATTATCTCTATCATACTCCAATCACGTCCTTACCTTGTACTCCACTCCCACCCACAACATTATCTCTATCATACTCCAATCACGCCCTTACCCTGTACTCCACTCCCACCCACAACATTATCTCTATCACACTCCAATCACGCCCTTACCCTGTACTCCACTCCCACCCACAACATTATCTCTATCATACTCCAATCACGTCCTTACCCTGTACTCCACTCCCACCCACAATTTCATCCCAATGAAACTCATATTACGTTTTTGTCGTAATAAAATCTCTAAAACCTGTAGATATTATAAACAATTGACAAATAAACGTTGCTTTACTACGCACCCGTTTTGTTGAACTCTCCTTTCGGTTGCAGCGGAAGCAGTAGCAATAAGGGCTACTCCTAATGTTTTGTTAGCAATACAGAAATATCAAATGTGCTGTTCGCTTACTGTTGCAAATAAATTTTCTACAACTCCGGAATGAAAATGTCTACTTTTTCAAATATTGCTAATCTCGCGGTTTTTAAAATTTTATTTATTTATCTTTAACTTTTACGCATCTTTCAATTTATAGTTAAAATCGGAAAATTAAAAAACGTGCGCAGATGACTTCTCCTCCATACATTACATACAGTTTTTACTGCTTTTTTATGAAAATAATTAACAACTATGTGCAAACTAATATTGGTTTCATTTCCAACAAATTATTTGTATTTTTAAAATTGCGAAAAATTAATGTGGTAAAGGTACGATGATAAAAATAACGATTTTTGTTCAGTGAAATTTCAAAATATTGAAAATTCATTGTAAAAATTATATATTTAAAAAAAGGTCATGTACAATTTTTTAAAGTGTTCTTTCACGTAATTTCTTCTTGAAATTAATGCATTTTATAAAAAAAACTTTTCTCAAAACGGGTCCAATTTGTATTTTACTTTTCTACTCTTATTCAGTAGGAAACTTAAGAAAAAGTCTCAGTCCCTTTTATGCCAAATTTGTATTTTCAAAAATCGCAAAAATTTAACATTGCATAAGTACAATATTGTTATCAGAGATGGTTTTATAAAACTAACTCTAATCCTTTCTGCAAAACCAGTTCTATAAAAAAGGTAATGTACAATTTTTCCAAATTATGAGTGGTTTAGGACAATTTTTTTCACATCGCAATTTCTCGCATTTCTTTTCCTAGAATTTTTGAGGACTCATCATGTTGTGATGTAACAATGGAAGCACCACGATATGGAAATTTGAAATTTTCTGAACAACTTTTTATTCTTGAGCAGGTTTTAAATTGATGAATTTGTGATGATGTATGAGCTTTAAATAACTTAAATTTTACATTGCGCGCAAAGCGCGATGCAATGACAGATGTTTTAACATAAACAGAAATTACGGTATTAGGATTTTACGTGAGCATTACTGAAGAGATATTGCGTGCTGTTGTCGCACCTTAAGTTTAATAAATAAAATAATTTAATAAGTAATGATTTGAACGTTTTTCAATTTTGCAATTTAAGAAGACAACATTGCATGATCATTTAACGATGTGATGATTTAATATTGTTTCTGATTTACAGTATGATTCCGGCGGGCTGCTTGTCCAAGATGGAGTTTTGGTTGGAATTTGGTGTAGTATTTCTGAATACAACTCATTCTTCTTGCGAGTATCGGCTTTTCGAAAATGGATCGAGGAGCAGATAAGGTCATAATTGAAGACATTAATCGAATTTTCGAGAAGTGTATTAAATACGATTTTTAATATATTGATTTTCATTGTAAATTAATGCAAAAAATCCATCAATATATTTGATAAAATTTTTAAACGTTTATTCTGGCACTTTAAATCATACAATTTAATAATTTACTTTGTGGTCAGAACTACATTAATTTAAAATAGCAATTCAGAGTTTTGAGTAATGAAAATTATCCTGTAAGTACGCTTTCAGAAACTGCACTTTCCTTTTGCACTTCATTTATTTCCATCCCAATCGACGTGGATCTAAGGAAAAGAAGAGGAAGCTCAATTGGATAGATTTTTTTATGTTGACATCCTACTGTAGAAATTACGTACATTATATCACAATGAAATTCGGAGAAAAAATAAGAGTACATTTGCGAGAACATTTGCCTTCATAAAGGAAACAGTTTCGACTTCCTATGAAAAACACAAAAGTTAACTATATTTCCTATCATCTTCAATTGGAATAACTAATTTATAACTAAAAATACCATAAATAATTTTATACGCAATTGCAATGACATTACTGAAAATAATTATTGTATTATTTTTTTGTTATAATTGAGTGTTTTGACTTACGGAGAAAATAAAAACAAATTATTGTACTGAATCTTTAGCACACTTAATACCATTAATTACTTTATTCCATTCTTATCTGAATTGTTCAACGACCTTCATCATCCTATGCATTGAACTTCAATGCAAAATACATCCTTGTTTTGAGGAAGATTTTATTACATTTGAAAAATGTATCATTAAATCGGAGATTATTTATTACAGACGTTGTTGAAATAATGATCCTTTCACTTAGGGTAATTTAATTTTTGAGCTGTGGGTGCAATATTTGTCTAAACAACTCGACTTGTAAAAAACTTCCTATACCAAAAATTATAGAAAAATCAAATTACCAAGATTATACTCCATCAGATGTGTCAGTGAGCTATCACGAAACACTGACTCGTTACAATTTGTCGTCAGATCTAACAAACATGATAAACCAGTTTAATGTCTTTTTCTAATGTCCTGCAATAAATTTCCTAGGAAAATATACAAAATTAGTATCTCATCATCATTTAACTCTCTTCTAAAATACTAATGTTAGATTAATTTTGTCAATTTCTGCATTATCTGCATGAGTTTCAATGATAGCCTGTATATATTCGCTCGCATTTCCAACTAGTGATTACTCAGAGTCACCAACAGAAAAAAAGTTCCACAATTGACATTCAAAGTGTTATTAACTTCAGTGAAACCTTGAAATTACTGGGTTTTTTTCGAGAAAGAGAAATAGCAAGCTTTTGATGCCTGGCAGTCATCAGAGTGAATAATATGAATTTTACACGTTGTGCCTTGCAGTTCAAAACTGTTTCACAAAAATGTCCTCACTTAAAATACAATTACTCAATCTCTAGAATAATGTCACGATTAACACCAAAAGTGCTGATGAAAATGAGAAGAACTGAAAAAGTTGTCCTTCAACTCTATCCGTACTTGGCGCGACAGTCAGCATACATGCCAGTCTACCAGCAGCGTCCCTGCCTCGCGGTCCCGACCAACGCACCCGAATTCCTGTCTTCTTCTGAGAAGTGAATTTTCCCATCGTCACACAACGACATATACTGGGACATTGCAAGGAAAACGCGCACTATAGACTTGCCTCACCGGGAATCAAACCCGGGGCCGCGCCTTGGAAAGCGAGAGGGTCCCTCTAGTTCTAAGCCCTCACGGAATTTACAAATGGAAAAAATTGAGTTATAAAATTTATGTTTTCCAAGACTACAAAATTAAAATAACATTGCACAATATACATAACAAAAATAATAAAAGAATGAAATATTATAATTTGGAAATTATAATTATGTAGTCACAACATTTCCAAATAGTTAATTGCAAATGATACACTTTTTTAAAACAATGAACACAAATTTAATGATACACTAAAAATACTTGATTTATTTACAGATAGGTTACACAGTCCTTGTGTTTTTCACTTGGTTATTTCCTTACGCACGACTCTGTTCAGTTCTCCTGATTATTTATTTACACAGTTCACTTCTTCTTCGCACAGTCAGATGCACGGTCCACTGTGCAGAGCACAATTCACTGCGCAGACCACAATTCACGGCGCTGATCAGGGTCCACTACACTTCTGTTCAACGCGATGCACACTTGACAGCTCAGCTTCCGACTTCGGACAGACTTAGACTGCATTCTCACACTGACTGCATAACTCACATCGACGAACTGACTGACTGCTTACTTACTTACTGACTACATACACTGACTGTCTGCTTATTGCCAGCGGCCGCCGACAGCGGCGAATTTACACCTGACCGGCGTCCGTCTCGACACATCCGGACCTTGCGCCACACATCTCGCGAAGAACCCGGAACCGTCCAGTGCGGGGGGCGCCGGCAGATGACGCATTTACCATACTTTTTTGGGGGGTTTAGAAAGAGGCAGCTGAATTGTTCGACTCGATTAAAAGAAAAAAAATATTGGCCAAAGAACCTCTTTTTATTGGTACAGGAATCGAGGAAAGGTATTTGGGGAAGAAGAGAACCTGGTCTATTGTTCAGATGTGATTGATGGACACATTTAATTTCACCTACGCCAGGGCCGCTCAAGCAGAGCAAATCGGGAGCGCCGAGAAGTTTTGGCTCCCCAGAGCGCGACACCAGAGACCCGGCAACCTCCGTCACAGTGTCCAGATGACTGCAGTCGCGGAGACATGGTGGTCGACACCAGCACTTCACGAGCCAAAGCGACCGCACCGACAATTTTCAATCTTTAGGTTGAAGGAGGCTTTAGTTGACTTTAGGAGGAAAAGTATCTTTTCGCAGATTGCGGCAGCTATAACAGATGTTACGTTTGCAACAAAAAACAAAAACAAAACAAAAAAAAAGCTTAACGCCTTGCACATGATCTTGGCTGCACGGGAGACGCCGCGTCAAAGGCTGTGTTGCTTACGTTTTGACCATCTTGTCGTCGCCTTCCTCAGGGCTGGTATGCGATACCTGCCCTGAGAAGACAAGATGGTCGAAACGTCGGCAACACAGCCGTCGACGCGGCGTCACCAGAACAGCCAAGATCATGCACATGACTCTTGCCGCGGAAGCCTACAACTTCACTTAATCCCTTGAAGTTTAATTGGCAAAGACATTAAACGATGTTCTGATGAGTAGATTTTAGATTTATTTAGTCCAAAAAACTGCAAAAAACGTAAAAACTGTATGTGACGTACGGGAGTGATGATCATCTGCGCACGTTTTTTTGAGTTCCAGAATCCCGTCCCGTCATTTCAACTAAAATTAGTTGAAAGATGAGTAAAATTTAAAATAAATAAATTACAATTTTAAAATAGCGCGATATTAGTAATATTTCAAAAAAAGGAGACATTTTTGCTCCCGAGTTATAGAAAACTTATTTGCATCGGTAAACAAATTGCGGGAATGATTTTTCTGAATTGCCAACACAATAGTAACTCGTCCTTACCTCTACGCCTACCATTTCCAGCAAAACAAGAGTTCAACAAAACGTGCACCTAATGAAGCGACATTTACGTCCAGAAGCAAAACAAGGAGTCATTGTCTCAAAGGATCAGGAAAAGCGAACAAAAACCTGATGGAGATGAAATTCATTGACCCGGAAGGTTAAGTACATTATTTGTTACAAACATATTAAGTGTTTTGAAAGAAATATACAATACAAATGTAAACTAATTCAATATATATCACTATTTTGTTAAAATAAACATTATTTTTCTTTTTGATAATCAGTATAGTCTCTAATTGTACAGAAACAGTTATGCAGCAGAAAATATTTTATTTTTACTTAAGTTTGTTGACTTCAATTGATTAATATCATCTGGCAATGCGTTGTAAAGTAACGTACATGTATTGAATGTGGATTTCTGATAGACTGATTTCAGATAGATTCTGACTTGATGAAGGAGATTTGTACGACGTGTGTCGTAAGTATAAATATCAGTATTGCATGAAAATACGTTTCCACCGTCAAGTAAGTCAGTTATGACAAGTATTACTGATTCGTAGGTAAATTGGCAAGGCAGTGGTAAACTGCCAAGCTCAATGAAGAGAGGCAGCGAGAAGGAATCACTCGGATGGCATTTTTTCATTATTCGAATAAGTTTCTTTCCGAGTACTACATGATGAGTTTCCTCAGAATATTATGCCGTATCTCAGGCAGAAATGCACGCAACGAGCTGCATGAAGGCTGACAGAATTTGAAAGAATTCTGAACGCTTAACATAATGAACTTAATTTAGTGTAATTTTGTTATATGTACATTTCATTTGAGGTTTAACTGAATTGACAAACCTAGAAATTTTGCTACCTAAATATCAGCTAATTTGAAAATTGTTCATTTTCAATGGAGCATGCGATTGCTGATTTGAAATGCAAAAATGCATTGAAACTTTTTCCTTCGTTAACTATTAATTTGTTGTTAAAAAACCTGAAATTTCTTTCGTAAATTTGAAACTTCTACATTCGTATTATTGTTTCCTTTCTACAAAGAACATTCGTGATATCGGTAACCCGAACCGTTCTTCAGTTTTTAATAGACGACGGCGTATCGTTTACGTATAGAAGGAGAGACGAAAGAGGATAGGACATATGACCGAGCCTTGCGGGATCCCATATTCAATTGGTAAAAAATTGGTAAGATATGTAAATAATGTCCTTTCGTGCCAGTACGGTATTTCCACTCTTTGAGGTCGATGTTTGAGGTACGAGGTTATCCAATCTAGCGCGATACCATGAAGTCCATAAGAAAATTTTGATAGCAAGATGGTATGGCCAATAACGTCAAAAACTTTCGAACGATCTAAAAATTTTCCAGTGGGTGTTTCATCTTCGTCCATTGATGTTTGTGAGGTAATGGTGGTCTGTGATTCTCATTATGGCATCGTGCCTGCCATTGCCCCGAAAAAAAAAAAAATTATTGATCTGAATGAGTTTAAATGACCCCATGGTACTACTGGACACACGAAGAATTCATGGAATGGCTCAAACACATTAAAAGACTTACTTGACCAACTGCCCAGAACCCAGTGTTGCTGATCTTGGACAACTTGGGAGGAGAGACAGAGACAGAGAGAAAGAGAGACAGAGCGAAAGAGAGACAAAGAGAAAGAGTGAGAGAGAGAGACTCCTACAATTATTGTAAACACAATAAATACTGTTTGAAGTATTAATCGTGTTCATTTTTTTCACATTTTTTAGTGAATCCCATTACCCGCATGGGAGGGTAATGAGTGTCAAATGCAAATTTTTGGAAATTCTATATTTGAAAGGGTTTTAGTGGGTTTTTGATAATTTTTTGTTGTGAAAACACCAGCTTAATAACTAATGTGAGATGTAAAAAAACAATTATTCACAGGAACAATTCGTACTGATTTATATTGAAAAAACAAAAGTAATCCTCTTTACCTCTGCTTCCCCTTTTGGAAAAATCTCAAGAATCATTTTTTCATGCTTTGTTTCCTTGAGAGTTCATATAAACAAATCTAAATTGAAAAAGTAATCCTAATTGTAGAAAATTAAATAGGGAATGGTGCTTATCACTTACTTCTCTACACATCAAACTTTATCTCTATCTATTTAGCGGTTTTTTACAGCCTTGGCCGTTTTCCGCATCTTAATTTCCATGCCTCTTTATCCCATACATCGTTTTCTTCCACTTCTCTTTTTTCCATGGCTTCAGTTATTGCCATGTTCCATGTTCTTCTCGGTCTTCCCCTGTATCTTCTTCGATTTGGTATCCACTCCCAAACATTTTGAGGAAGTCTATCCGATTTCAACCTTCTCATATGTCCATACCATTTTAGTTGCCTCAAAAAGGCTTATGATAATGTACCAGTAAAAGAAGTGTGGGGGGCAATGGAAGAAAAAAGAATATCAACAACATACATAAATGCAGTCAAACAACTTTATAAAGATAACAAAAGTCAAGTAAAAGTGGGAAAATGTCTATCAGACAACTTCCCAGTAAATAAAGGATTACGGCAATGCTGCTGTATATCTCCAACCTTGTTTAAGATATACATTGATAAAGCCCTAAAAGAATGGAAAAGAAAGTGCAGAAGCATGGGTGTGAATATTGGTGATGAAACATTGTTTAGTCTACTATTTGCAGATGACCAGGTGATAATGGCTGAAGATGAAGACGATGTAACTTATATGTTCAGAAAATTAGTAGAAGAGTATGGAAAATGGGGGATGGAAATAAATTTACAAAAACTGAATATATGGTGGTGGGAGGTATGCCCCATGATTTAGAGACTAGTATAGGAATAATTAAAGGTAAAACACAATATAAGTATTTAGGAGTCACACTAACAGCAGATGGTAGAGACGAACAGGATGTGAAAAATAAAAATATAAGAGGAAAAATAGCCACAGTTGAACCCAGTTGAACCCAGTGCTATGGAACTCAATTATTTCAATGATGACAAAGAAACGCATATATAGCTCCTTCATAGAGGGTACCACACTCTATGGGGCAGAAGTCCGGACACTATCAAAAAAATTGAAAGACATATTGCAATCAACACAAATGATGTTCTGGCGCAGATGTTGTAAACTTTCTCTGTTAGATAAAATAAGAAATGATGAAATAAGAAATAAAATGAAAGTGCAAACAACCTTGAATGAGACGATCGAAATGAGACAACTATAAAAAATAAAACTTTATACTAATATAATATTTTCTTAAAATTAACATTTCTTATTCACGCGTTTCTGGAAAATGTTATTTTTGTGGGGAAAATACATGTCATTTTCCTCCAAAACTTGCATCATTCAATTGGTCGCTCGGCGTGATCGGCCACACTCTGAACATGCACATCTGTATCTAATCATTTTATTTTTCACGTGAACTGGATTAAATGTGTAATCCAAGAGGACTTTCAACTTTATTACAGGATTTCAATGCGATATTGTCGAGAGATATCGTGTCTAACATAAGACCAAGCACCAACGTACACACATGTAGAGAGTAAGGTGAAGAAAAGTTGGGATAGCAGTTCCTTCAATAACTCAATATTTTTCTTGTGTCTTTTCTAAACCAACATGAAAATCGTCTTAGTAATAATTTGCTCGTGTTTCCTGATTTATATATTATGGAACACGGTTGGTAAGTAAATTAACTTCAAATTTTGTAGATATTTTTTATCGTAATGCTCGTGAGATACATGAAGTGTGCCACAATTGACATCAGATATACGATTGAAGTGTGTGAAGTAGTAAATCTCTATATACGATTTTCGTCAAGTGTTCGGAACTAAAAGTCTAATGTTAACTTCTATCACGTTTTTGGATGCAAATCCCTCTTCCGCTGTCTCTTAAGAATTCGTACGAGATATTTGTACACTCGACAATTACAATGCGAATGCTATACCCGAGACATGACTCACTAGGCATGCGCAGTAGAGGCATCCACGCTGTTCGCCAAACGTCGGCTCAGCCAATAGAAGTTAGGGGTTGAAATCAGACAGAAAGTTTTAGTGCATGCGTTAGGAATTTATTTCCTTGGTTTTCTTGTGTAGCTTTTTATATGAAACGTGAATGTCAACTTTTAGAATGCTTGCCGAAATGTTGCGAAGTCGGCGTTTATGAGACGTATTTGAGGGTAAAACAGGCATGTAACACCACGCCCGTACGGGTTTCTTCTCACGTTTTTTCACATTACGTTAACTATTTTTTTGCACAAAATTGTTGACATTTTTTTAAAATTCAAAAGTTTTGTGATGAAATGGCATGTAATCTTAAGCTGTGCAGTGTAAGAATTAGGACAGGAGTGTAAGAATTAGGTTAACATTTTGTATTTTTTCCCCTAAGTTAGAATGAGGCAAAAATCGAATGTCCATGGAATTACATTCTCCGAAACATTTATTAATCATACTCAACTGTTTTACAAGTAATTTAATAAAATAATATAAAATTATTTACATACCGTTTTTCTTAACTCACATTTACATATTATTTTTATTCTATAATTTTTCTTAGTTCGATAGGTAAGTTTTGGAACACGCAATAAGGTATCATTTGAAGTTCAATGAGTACTAGCGTAAATAGGTAGAGCCCGAATTTGTCAAACCAATAATTTCGTTGAACCATTACCAACATAAAATTTAATGTAATTTCTACCATTTTCTTAAAGTAAAATGTAATTTAATATTTTGCATATCTTTATAATATATTTGATGTTTTGAATTGTAAATAAAGTTTTGAAGAGATCATTTTAATACGTACAGAAATGTTTATTAGAAAATATACAATTTAATTGTGATTTTTTTTCAAAAAAATTCTTTACTTCTTAATTCCCCCACACCCGCTTGTCTGCTAACAAAAGCCCTTACGAGCAATCTCAACAGTTTATTTTCGTTCTTGCCCCATTGTTAGCTTGTTCGGTTCGAGATGCAATTATATTCTCAACACGCGCCAAACAATCGCATGTGAGACGCCCAGCTGTTGAGATGTACGCCGGGTGGTTTTTGTAGGACCGTTAACAAAGCTTTGTCTCACTTGCTCTCGTCAGAACTCAGGATTTGCTGTGCATTACCGTAATTTACTGTATTTATGTTAAACTTTTACTCACCTTTCAAATAATTACAGTTAAAATGAAGGGAAGGGATTCTGGAACTCAAGAAAACGTGCGCAGATAATCTTTTCCCCCCTACTTCACATATAGTTTTTACTGTTTTTTTTGACTGAATAAATCGAAATCGAAATCCAATTTCGTTAAATCATTTATGCCACTGATAAACAGTTGGCCTGTAGGGATGATCTTTACCATACTCTGTACGAAAATTACGTTTGTTAAATTGTCACAGTCTTCGAATTGTCAAACCAGAGCACACAGCGACCACGTTCGGGACAAGTAAAGGCCGCCATCTTTTCTGCATCTGCCTCTAGAGATTGCGGTGCCGCGATTCTAAACTAGCATAGTACATGGGTCAAAACTAGATCTATTTCCCTGCAATATGACGCCAAGATTAGGTATGTGGGTCGTACGAACGAGTTTGCACGAGCATTCAAACTCGTAAAGTCCTTATTGAAACTGAAAGTGAAATTCAAACACCCTGTATTTGAATATGGTCGAGTAATGGGAAGCAATTCGACCTTCTCCGCGTGGTGACGTGCAGTGTGATGTCTGTTGCAGGAGCGGACCTCACTGAGCTGCAGGCGCGGGGGAAAAAGCTGGTGACGGGAGGGCAGAACGCAGAGCTCGGTGAGTGATCATGTTGCTTCTGTAGTAAAAGATTAGATAAGCTCCCCAATGCAATAGATGAGTCCGACCACAGTAACCCGCTCTGGGCTTCCTTTCCCAATAACATTTTTTTCAATTTATATATGTACTGGCTAATAAATAAATCTAAATAAGAGAAAACATACATTCTTTAATATTACCATATAATAAATCAAATAGGTTTTATGTTGTACCATTTACAGTGTTGCCTGACGCTTCTCTGGAGCATGTTCCCCCAAATGTATATAATTCTCTGAATTGTAGGCTTGGAAAATGGGATCAGTCAGCACTTGGTTCTCAAAATGTTTTATTCCGTAGAGATATGAGGCCGGTTTGAAAATATCAGAGGCCTCACAGCCCCTTGGACTCTCCGGCCACCTGTCCCCCTCCCCTCGTACGCATGGCTATGAGTAGGGGGTGGATTTTGATAACCTAAAACATCGCCAAAAAATGATCAATGAAATGCTTTTAAGACGTTCTAAAACTTCCCTAAAAGCAAAGAATAATGACGTAAAAAATTTGATCAAAACCAGTTCAGATGAACGACTCACGCTGTTGGATTCGTTACTGATGTAATTGAGGCTTCTTTCGTTCGTTCATGGGAAGTCAGCCTGTGGATTTTTGGTATGGACTGTTCTGTATCAAGAAATCTTTGCTTTTAGTTGTCGCAAATTGGTCAAGCCGACAATGGTGCTAAAAGTCGTCGTAGAAATATTAGATTACATACTTACAATGACTAACATTGCAATTTCTGAGCAAAGAAATCGAATAGGCTATTCAAATATTCCGTAGAGAACATTTGTTGCATCTTGTAAATATTATTTAAAACAAGTACCATTAAAATGATATTAAAATCGACGAAACCAGCAAAAAATTAATTCTCCTCTCTCCTCCCAGGAGAAACTCCGTACCAAGTATTTCTACAACAGAAGGGTATGAAGTTCTGTGGAGGCATTATTTTAACCAAGTACGAAATCCTCACTGCTGCTCATTGCTTTGATGGTAAAGTTGGTATAAATGGTACAGTTGATGGCATAGAGGTAAGTTATTATTCATAATTAAATTAGCTATCACTCTAAGCTTCGGAAGAACAGAATTTAATTTTACTTCGCATGAGGTTGTCATATCGGTTCGTATGACAGTGCATTTAGTTCGTAGTAAGTACCACAGTTATTCAAATTAACGTTTTCCATGTTCTTGCGACAATTCTCGAGTCAATTACTTCACACAAGGGCTGGAGAGAGCGGGAAGGAGGGCCATATTTAAGTATTGCGGGACCTCCAGCACAAAATTATGTTGCCCCTTCTCCATTAAAATAGCACCATTTTCATAAATAAGAAAGTGCATTAACACAAGTACTTTCTGAGCAAAATAAAAATGAAAGTTGGTAATTATTGCATAAAGATTTACTTATATTTATTAAATTAAATATATTTTATGTTAAAAAATATGTTATGCACATTTTTCTGAAGCGCGAGGCCCATGGATGGGGGCTAATTGTGGAGTAGCCACTGCTTGTTTTGCTCGTACGTAAATCCGGTCTTGGGGGGCTAATTGTGGAGTAGTGCTCAAAAACAGCATCACCTGTCTTACAGTTGTGATCTGCAATATAATCCTGAAAATACGCCATTTGATTTGCAAAAATCGAGCGAGTTATGAAAGTAATGGAATCAGAAACATCATAATCCGTGTAAAATATATGATTCCCAATTTCTACAAAAATTTGTTTAAACTTTTTTGAGAGCTGATTGGATTATGAAAAGACTGCCCAGATTCCAGACTGAACAGAATGCCCATTTTCTTTAGGTGATGCTGTTTTTTTAGCACTACTGTAGGTAGAGATGGAGAGTGAGTAGGAGAGGAAGAAGATGAGAAAAAGAGGGAATGCTACAAAACAGGTGAGAAAGGTGGAAAGAGAAAAGAAAACGGAGAGAGGTGGAGGCCCCATTAGGAAGTGAGGGATAACCCATACTCAGGAGGAATATTCGATGAAAGCGTATGTATTCCGGCGGGAGACACTATCTACTTGGCTGACTGGGAGACGTCGTGTCCTAGGTATACGATGATAAAATTAGGAACGGATTCTGATGACATGATACACTAAAAATGATGACCTAACATCAACAAAAATGATCAATAAACGACTCTAGAAAATGTTTTTAAAATGCTCTAAAACCAAAGAAAAACGACGTAAAAAATATAGTCAAAACCAGTTCAGTTAAACAACTCAAACTGTTGTACATGTTACTGACGTAATCGACAGTTCTCCCTTTCGTTCAAGTGAACACATCTCGCAAACTTTAAATTTGGACTGTTCTTTACCATAAAATCTGCTTTTAGTTATCGCGAAATCGGCCAAACCACCACTGGCGCTGATAGACGTCGCCGGAGCCTTAGATTACATACAACGGTTGACAGTACAATGTATGAGCGAAGAAATGGAGTAGGCTACTCAGACATTTTATGGAGAACATGTGTTTCATCTTGTATGTTTTGAAGTAGGTATCTTTAAAATGATATTAAACTCAATGATTAAGCGAGCAATGCATTAAAATGGCGGAAAGGGTAACAAAATGACTTGTTAATCAAAAACGACGAAAAAAAAATAAAAACGGATCATTTTCTTTTATTTTAACACACAATTTATGTCTATTCTAAACGGCACGGTTCAAAAGTGAAAAGAATAAAAATGACATTAAAATTCGCCCCTAAAGATAACGTTTCGGCCGCCATCCTATGACCTTCCTCAACATATCACTCCGAGGACGATTGCAGCATGGCGGTCGAGTATCTGAGCCTGGGCCGCGTCGCCTCCCTGACAGCCAGGTAGATAAGGAGAAATATTGTCCTTTGAACGCACGTGTGATGACGCAGGTTGTCGCAGGGGCACTGAAGTTGAAGACATCTCCTGGGAATCAAATGACTGAAGTTCCGCAGATACGAGAAGTTCACAACGTCACATCCCACACCGGTTACCGAAAAGAAAAGTGAGTTTTTACTCATCGTCTCACCACTTACTGTCTCTCTCGCTCAATTCGGCTCCACACTTGAAAGGAGCGCTGTTCAGAATGCTCTCCATTGATTCGTTTTTATTTATTTTCTGCGTAACAATTTAGACATTACTGGGTAATAATGTTCTAGTTTTCAGAGACCCTTGAGATCTTTCATTAGAACCTTGAGTTTTCCCGTTTTTCAATGGGCTTACACCTTAAAGTAATTGTGTGGCGGGAGCCTACTGCCACAAGAGCCCGAATCGGCACGCCTTTGACAGGTTGGCAGTGATGAACAAGGAGGAATTTCCTAGAATGGACTATGCATTTTCATTTTATACATTTTACCACATTATAAGAACGCAAATTTGTTTAAAAGTTATTTGTTTTCTAATTCAATGTAACGTAGTATAGTCGCAATCCACTTCTTTTCGCCTTCTCCAAAATTCACGCCCTTCATTCAGAAAACTTTTGTTCTCTAAACGTCCCAATTTTCTTTCAGCCTTTCATTAGTTTCTGTACCATTTACTGCAATAATAAGCGAAAAAGTACGAGCAATATATCTCTCTTAGAATTTCAAAATATGCAAAAGTTTATGCTTTTAGAACCCGTTGTTCACATTTCATATTGAAACTAGAAATTTCCTCATTAATTCAATACATTCCTCAATATTCACGTTGAAGGACAATATACTGAATTAAATTGGAGAAGTGTTATTTTCTTTAAAATTGTTGAATATTCGGAAGTAAAAAATGAGTAAATGCTTGTTTGAGGCTTTGTTAAATAATTGAAGAAAAGGGTGAAGAGTGAAATCTACGGAGAGAAATGTTTAGTCCATACAATTTATCATGTAGCAGATGGAAATATTCGGAACATTTTGAAAGGAAAATGTTTTTCGTCGCGATTCGGAAACTGCTTTTAAGATAAGCACACTAATGCACGATTTGTTATATTTACTAATATGGAAGTAATCCTTAACGAACTGCATTTAGCGAAGATTACTAAACAAATTCTTGCTTTCACAAATACGCAGGCTAAAGGAATTAAAATTACTAAGTTAATCAAATAACTAAATTAATTAAAATAACTATCCTTCTCACTTCATTGTGTGAGATAATTTAATTTTGCTTATTTTACTTTCTTTGCGACCAGACACACGAACTGGGAGGGTTTCACGATCAGTGTTTTCATTTTATTCGTTTATTTCTTTCCCTACCCGTCCAGCCTGTCAGTTAACAAGTGGGTTTTCCGGAAAATAACCCCCCCCTTGGGGCCTTGGAACATCGAAACTGCATAAACTCTATTAACCGGCAGATCCTCAGTAGAACAGCTATTGACGCTGGCTTCGAACCCTTGACTACTGACGATATGTCAACAGAACAGTATACAAGCAAAACGTGGCATTTGGTCAGATTTCTGAGAATGTACATTTAGTAAGCAGCATTTAGAGTGTCATGAGAAGTAGAAATCCCCAAAATTTAATTTTTATTATATTTTATATACAAAAGAAGTGTAGTTTACTGAACTTTCATTTTGAACATTTACTTGCGATTTACTGAACAACACTGTATTATGTTCAGTAATATTAGTCACTAGTTATTAGAGTAAAAATATGATCACTTACAACACATGCCTAGTACATTGTACTATCTTTCTCTCCGTGTAGGACTGACCATGTCAATAATATATCACTAAGTAAACATGATGTACGTGCCATTGATAAGCCATTAGTTACCTTCACAAAGAGTGGAATGTGTTCTTGCGATAAAGCACGCAATTGGAGGCGGGACTGTGTATGTGCAGTGATATTACGGTATTTTCAGGAAAGTGAACGATTTAGCCATAGCCCGACTGAGCCAGCCCTTTGAGTTCAACACGTACATCAGAAATGCCAACCTTCCGAATGCTGACCGACTTTACCCTATTGGTAAAGCGAAGGCGTCCGGCTGGGGACCTATGGAGTAAGTACGCGTACAACCGCCAAGCTGCACGTGCAATGTCTTTGCGTTTCAATTTAAAAGAGTTAAATAATAGTTACTTATAATACGAGACATTCTATTTTCCGCTAGGAAACGTGTATCATAAACCATTTTTTAGACAGCCTTGCTGACTTCCATCTTATTTTAATTGTGCACTTCACGTAATTATGTACTGCAGTACATTACAGGTGGTCAGAGGAAAGTATTATGTTTTCTTTGTTACATTCAGTTATTTCTCAACATTAAAGCATCGTCTCATTTTTAGTACTTGAGATAAAAATTGAATTTTTAGCATGGTATGAATGCTCTAAATGTTACGATTTTACTGGTGGCTGACTAATAGTATAAGTAGAACAGTAAGACCAATGGTTAGAATTAGAAGTAATAGTAGTACTAATAGTTATTATTACGATACGAGTGGTAAAAGTGGCATTTTATTTTGCGAGTAAGAAATTGTGCGATACGAGGGCCATAGACCGACTGGCACAGTCCTAAGAGCAAAATAAAGTCACTTTTACCACGTGTGCCATATCGTATTTAGACAGCCTTACCGACATTCATTTTATTTCAATGAAAGCAATCAAATCATTACGTTACAGTATGTCATTCACTACTATTGACATTACGTCGAAACCTAATGTCATTAGCTGACGCGATGATACGAAAATAGTGTTTTCTGTTGCATTCCTAAACAATTAAGCATTGTCTAACTTTTAGCACACTCTAAAAGTAAACGATTTTACAAAGGACTGTCCAAGTATTATTGCAATGTAAGAAAAGATTTGATGTTAATACCATTTATATGTATCTTATATAATTAAACTGCAGACGGCTACGACCTGCAGCCTTTTCTGACAAAGAAATGTACCTGCTGATTTAAAAGCAGAATATCACCTACTAGTGTTCCATTGAGCTGTTTGAGTCAAAGAATTCTGCCCCTTCTTTATGATAACGTAATCATTCGAGATGCGACATGAATGTCGATGTTTTCAAAACATCGATGTTGTTATAGAAATATAGACGTTTTAAACATCGATACATTAAAATAGATGTTTTAACATCGATGTTTTGTGAATGAAAAGTTCCCATAATCAAAATTTTGTAAAAGTGTAAATATGATATTTATTGTTTCTCCTATACATTTCATCCTACACACAAATGGTCACATTTATGTGTTCGATCCAAACCGACACTGTGTGTACTATCATCATGAAGCAGACATTCTCGCATAGAAGGCTCAACCCCTTGTACTTCCTATACGTTTCCTAATATTTCGTTATAAAGAGGAGTTTTTAACTTCGTTTTCACTTAAATCTTAATTATACATTTATAATTTGAGCCACTGTCAAATTAAAAAAGTTGAGCACGAATTCGATGTTAGAGGTTAATAAACCTGCTTAAAATATAGGTGATTTTGGTCGATGTATTATTAATGTCGATATTTTAATTTTGAAATCGATGTTTGGAAACATTGATGTTTAGTAATCGATGTCACATCACTAGTACTCATGCGCAGGGAAGACCAATTGCTGAACATCGCGGAGCTGCAGCTTTTGAGCCGCACGGATTGTGCTTGGATACTGAATAAATGGCTTCATTCGGAAGAGTGGAACGATAAAATCCTCTGTGCAGAGTGGAGCTATGATGGCGACATACAAGAGGTAAAACCATGTATGAGTAACTGCAGTTTTATTCAAAATGAATCTAAAAATCAAAGTAGTGAAAGTGCCAAATCTTGGATTTAATTCATTTTCGTCAAAAGACTGAAAAATCTATATGAGACGTTTGGAGGAGAAGTGAAATTTACGTACATTCCAGAATCATGTTTTGAGTCCCAGAATCTCTTTCCTCCCTTTTTTCAATAGACAATTGAATGATGATTAAAAGTACCTATAAAGCGAGTTTAGCAACATTTCAATACTAGAAAGAAGTGGCCCCAGAAATATAGAAAACGTTTTTACATCGGTAAATTAACTATGTATTTTACTCTACTTTCTCCCCTTATGACGTAAATGGTGAAGAGAGTCTGTAATCATATGCACTTGTAGTTACGTATTTAATGCTTTATTTTACGTGGCGAGACTCGGGCCATCTGTCTGACCACTCACATTTTGCTAGGCTTCTTTCACCGTTTAGCGGGTAAAGAAGGTATTACTTGGGCGGCGAAAGAGGCGATTTTGAATTTACCTCACAGGTATCTTTTAAGCTTGAGGTTCTTTTAGATACAGTAAGTCTACAACACGAGACAGCTGGCTTTACTTTCCCTCCGAAGGAAGGGGTACGAAGGATTTTCAAGCTCTTAAAAGTCCACGACTTCTATCAGGCTTGAACCCCCAAACTTTGGGCACAACAGTTCGCTACGCTACGCTAACGTTATACTATCAAAGCCAATCTTGTAGTCATGCGGGGTAAATAGGTGACTTTTCGACAGAAAATAGTCGGGAACTGGTAATAAAATGAATATCGAAAAGTGCTATATATGCGATTATGTGAAACGGAGAATTGGGAATATATATAAAAATTCGATATATTTGAAACGAAGAATTGAGTGAAGATTAGTTCTAGTACAGACCTTTACTCCGTAGCAGGGTGGTCAGAAATGGACAGTAAATAGAAATAAATGAAAAATTAAATTGACGCATTAATGGACCGGTTATGGTGGCTTACGGGACTTCATTATAGTGTACAAGTTCCGATGAGTTGAGAATGTTTGAAGCAATTTTCACATTTAAAACAATGCCGGGTTCATCAGTATAATAATACTACTTAACCGTTAAAAATAATATGAAAACTTGTGGATTGTTTTAGCCCCGCTAGTTTAAAATACTAATTTAAATGGCCCTTCTTAATTCCGCTGCCGACTTGTTTCCCAAACCCACTGGATGGGGTACCCACAACATCCGACTATACAGCAATACATTGGAAAATCTGAGTAAGCTTTTGGGTTTATCGTAGGGAGATTCTGGGGGACCACTCTACAAAGATGGAGTGGTGATCGGTATTGTCTCCGCATTTGATAAAAACAACAACCTGGCATTATTTACTCGAGTATCTCAATATATGGACTGGATCCTGAAGACAAGGGTCCAGCTCAAAGATGAGCTGTAAGGCAACAAAGTAGTAAGTACTGACTCAGAAAAAACAATTGTAGATTTTATTTCGGAAACTAAACATTTTTCATAATAATTCTTGTAATTTTAATTTCTTTGGTACATTATATAATGTATTTTACTGAATTTCTATTTCTAAATGCAACATTATGCTCAACAGCTCCTGAAACAATGGCTTCATCGCGTTTGACAAGATTCCTCAGATCCAAATAATAAATTTTAAGATGGAGCCTTGCGTTTCTTCTAGGTAGTTTTAATGTAGCTGATATAACCTTTCTGAAATGTAACATTTCAACTTGTTCTGTTATTGCTAAAAAATAAAAATAAAGAAGTTCGCCATCATCGTCACCATACTTAAGTCACGTGTTTCATCTCTCTTTTAACCCTCCCTTTCTCCCGCTTAACGTTTTTCCTATTCTTGTTCCTCATCTGAATAGTTTTTTTCATCATTCGCCGTTTTGTTCGGTGTAAAGCATTCTACGTCTCTATAAGAATCACCCAGAACACAAAAGTCCGCAATGGAATTCAGGCAGCTTGTTCACCTTGGACGAACTAGAGGTCGGCAACGTATTCGCAACACCTAAGTTGCAACGTTAAAAGTCGCACCCTTCACATAAGGGTCATTCTCAAGTGGATTGACAGTAACAGATCAAATCGAAGGCTTCGCCACAGCCAAGCCCCTTTTCCAAAACTCTAGCAAAAACACGAATTTGAAATTAGTTCTCAAACTTAGGGCCCACAACGGGCGGAAGGGGGAGGGGGAAAATGTTTTACCAACTTTCACTTTACGACGCTCCTATTCGTCCGATTTGCATGATTGTCACTGCGTTGGGTTCAGCAAACATGTCACAATCGCGTTGTAAGCCCACATTTTTTTAATATTTTCTCAGAAGTTTGAGAACTAATTTTAAATTCAAATTTTAGCTAGAGGTTTGGAAAGGGCTTCGTAGCGTAAATTTTATTTTAAAAAGGCGTCAAATACTGTTTAAAGATCGAAAATCGGACCATTGGGTCAGACGTTATTAGTAAAGTAAATTCCCTTGCGATAGTGCTGCGATCTATTGAATTTTCCTACAAGTATTTTTCGGTGCATTTAGCCTAAATGCAGTCAATTGCAGGCAAGTTTATCAGATGAACAAAAACAATCTATCATAAGTACACACTATTTCCACTGATAACAAGATCCATCTTTCCGGTATCAATCAATGAGGAAAAGTCTACGCTGTGAAGAGTCACCTTGTTACATCACTCAATATCAGGAGGTGGAGGGAATGTTGGCATACCATTGATAGGAAAATTCCACAAGAGGGAGCTGACAAGAGGGATTTAGCTTTTGTAACTTATCTCTGTGTAATCCTTTGAGTGAGCAGCAGTAATTCTGGATTAAATTTGCATAATCTATTTTCAAGAGACGAGGATTGCGTGGAAACCTCATTTCACCCTCAAAAAATTATATCGGTTGAGAAGCACTACATGATATAATTATTAGAATGTTTATGGTACTAAGATCTTACTAGTCTGTACAATGCTTGTCATGTAGTAGTTCGAACTAAATGTTTTCAACGATAATAACAATTATTGTTCATTTTATAAAATGTGAAATGTAAAACTATTTTATCAATACCACTGTTTACTGAAATAAGATCTAGGAAATATTTTAAAACATATGATACCCTTCCTGAATATACTCACTCTTAACGTCAAACCATATACTTTTACTTAATTAATGTATAACTTTACATTAAATTTATTTGACGTAAGGTAATTTTCCAAGATAATATCTATGGTATTAAGAAGGACTATCAGCATATGTTGAAAACAGCACTTTACGAACAAGGTTGTTCCCATAATTTGGACACTTCATTCAAATGTGCTGGATCATTGTAATAAAATATAATGCACAGTGCCACTTCATAAAAATCAAAATACTTGTTCAAAATTATCCAATCAAACAATAAGCAAGTGAAATATGGAACTACACTTTATGAATATTAACATGTAGATACTATCCTTTATACAGTAGATGAGAGTACTTGAAATTCACAATGTAAGCAACATCACTGCAACGCTACTTTAGTAAGAAAAAAAGCTTCAGTGTTTACTGACATGAAGTATTAAAACAAACATCATTCCCTATTGTATCTCTGAGTAATGTCTTGAATAGTTGTTATTCTTCGCCACACAGTAATGAATATAAAAATTAATTTTGTTGTTGAGAAGCAAATATAAAAATTTATGATATGCACTTAGGTTTTCTTTCAAATCACAAACTAATCAGTTTCTCTACAAATTCTTTACAGACATTTTTAATCGTACACAATGACATATGATAAAATGAAGTAAATGATTCTTTTAGCATCAAATCATTACTTCCATATTCACTTTGCATTTTGTTTAAGTGCTGACGTTTTGCTGGAACGTTTAAAGAAAACATATTCACTCTATTAATGAATATATAATATTCTATTATTCAAATGCAACACATCACAAATATCTAGCAATTTCAGTATTGAAGTGTACCTACCACATTCATAAGTTATTATGATTCGTATGATATTAATGAACTGAATTTATGCCCGGATGTATGTATCACAAGAAGTATAAATGAAGATATTATACACTGATCATGGTAAAGGACTAATTGAAGTTTTGATGCACATACCTGATTGATGTTGAGGCTCATTGCGACGAGGTTGTGTGCCACCATGAACAGGTTAATGATTTACATCGAGTATAACTTGCAAGTCACTCCAAAACAAAAATATATTATTCACTTAATTGGCAGTATTCACTAAGCAATTAAGGTAAATCGTAAATGCACTTTGCATCGTAATAATCGTAAATACACATTGCGTTTGAAAATAATTCGAGAGACATACATTAAGACCTTTGAGGTAATCAGCCAGGGCTGAGAGTTACTCCAAAGAGTAAAGTAAAATACAGCTGTTTCAAAGAGTAAGAGATCTTGGAGGATATTTGTTTACACGGTGATATCTGCAAAACACATGTATAAACATGTGAATAAAACTACTTTACCTGCTTTCAAATCTTATAATTTTCCAGCTGAAATATTAATAACAAACGTGTGTCAGAAAGGATACATTGTTTTGAACTAACTGCAATAGCAATAAAGGAAAGAACGGTTATGTTTTTTCTCTTTTTCAAAAGACCCACAAAGGTGAGAGAAAGTTGTTAAAATAGCACAAGAAAATTATTATTACCTCAATTAATCATGTTTTTTTAAAGTTTCAAAAAAATTGAATATTTCCAGATTCAGTAAAAGAATGATCAACAGTGGAAGAAAAGAAATAAATTTAGCAGAAATTAGTTGAAGCTCTTGCTCTCACAAATGCAATAATAAATGAAAATTTCCGTAATGTTAATATTAAAGGTTTGAGAGATATTTTAAAAACGTAATTCAATATTGTAAAACTAAAAAAAGCACATCATTATTGCATGTATGTCATTTTATTTAGCAGTTTTGGAACAATCCGGGAAGAAAGATTTGAGAAAAAATTGGAGCAGTTTTCGGGAAAATACCCATTTAAATTCATATTGTCTTTTCTGGATAAGCCCTTCAACATGTTTGAAGATTCTCGTTTTATATTTGTGTTAGTTTCATGATGTTGTAGATTAGTAGTTTTTAGATATTTTCAAGAAAAGTGAAGAAATAGTTGTTCCACCACATTATTACAATATTAATTTTCATTATTATTTAAATTTAAATCAATTTTTTCTTAATTAATTTAAAGAGTCTACTTTACTTCAACTATTTCAATATAATTTCTGTTGCATATGTAGTTATTTTAGTTATAGAGAGGAAATTAAAATACATGAACATTTCCTTTTTGGTCAGTTTTAGCTGAAAGAAGCGTTATTACGAACGGTATACCGGCATGTTCCTTTGTCGCAGCATGGAACGCTAGAGGCGCTGTGGTTATAGTTGGCTTGTATTGTGCATTGAATAATTGAGGCATTCGAATATATGTATTATTTACACTCTGGTGATGAAAAGCGTGTTCTGATCATGTCTTAAAAGAAGCAGAATTTGCATTGTCGAAATTATTGCCCCAAACATCCAAGTACATTTACGGGAAAGAATACAAGCATGTCTCTTCATGGAGACATTACAAGAACGTGAGAGGCTTTTCGAAATACATTTTACTCAATTAGTTGCCTGTACTCGCATTTCACTAATTAGTTCACCTTTTAACGTCAATTCAACGCATGTTACTAGTACTCCCTGTGTTCTGCACGCTATGAATGGCTAACAAATTTCAACGTCCGTAAGGAACAACGTACGAAATTCTAGACGCTAACGTCCGTTGGATACTACTTGACGAACGTTGCTGGCGACGGACGTCAACGCAGCGTCCGTGTGCCACCTGCATGCGTCCCTGTTGCATTGCTACGACGAACGCACTTTAACGTCGGTCGTTTGACGCTCGTGTGTCGGTAGCGACAGAGATTTAAGTAACAACAAACCAAAGATGTTTTCGACTGTAGTTTTGTTGACTTGAAAAATTGTAATCAGATCGGTCAACTTGTTTGAAATATTTTCACATTGGATCAAAAGTTCACATACACATGTTTTTTCCTAAGCGTAGTTTTGCCATGGTTTGAAGTTTTGTTTATTGAGAAAGTATATCCGTTATGAGGTCAATATAAGTGACACTATTATGTGATATTGGCTGTTAATTGTAAGCCTTACAAGGGGTTTTGCGACATCCATTAACGTAATATAGCAACATTATTAGCAACTCTTTATTCAGGGTAACGAATTATTCTTTATTAACTTCAGTTTTACAAAATAATAAGTGTGATATACAAATAATTAAAGATTACACTTGCTAAGGAAACAAAGAGATAACTCTTTCAGGAACACTCATTGACAAAGAAGCTGAGTCTCTTTTTTGACATTATCTGAAACTTCATTGACAATGACAGTAAAAGAAAATGTCTCAAGTAAAAGAATATGTTCAAACAATTTGAGGATAAACACTTTATCTTTTAATAGCTCTTTAATAGATGTAAAATAAAATGTTGTTAAAGGAATGATGTTGTATAAAATGTTATTAAAGGATAAAGTGTTTATCCTTAATAACATTTTTTGCTTGGTTAAGTGAATATGCATATTAATTCCATGAACAATTGGTAATGATCACTATGTTTATTACATGAATGCAATTAAATTTTAATTGTGCAATTAAAAGTCCATAAAAACATCAGAACTGGGAAAACTGAACGAAATCGTTTAAATATATATCCATAACAGACGTTGTCAAAGTGTTCCAGGCGGCTATGAAACATGATGAAAAATTTATATCACAGATTACATACATCAAAAACATATAATCAATGAATGAATGAATGAATGAAACAAAATTATAAACGAATAATTATTAAAACTTCGTAGACAATCATGTTAATATTTGTAGTACAATAAGTTAAATTAGAAATGATTACCCAACTCATACTTGCCATCAATCATCCTTCCAGAAGTCGCTTTATATAAAGAT
Organism: Gryllus longicercus; assembly: GCA_038098605.1. Classification (NCBI taxonomy): domain Eukaryota; kingdom Metazoa; phylum Arthropoda; class Insecta; order Orthoptera; family Gryllidae; genus Gryllus; species Gryllus longicercus. The sequence continues at coordinate 3,441,309 of JAZDUA010000045.1, read as the reverse complement.
TATTTTTTCAATTGGTTATCACAATATAATTCTTGTTTGTTTAGTCCCTTGTTTTAAATTATGGATAACCAATATGAAAACTGCAAAAAACTTTTAAATAATAATTTTATTCACTTGTCTATTATACTTAAGACTTTTCGGAGCCTGTTCTGTCTCCCTCGTCATGTACAACTGAAAATTTAATTATAAAATTTTTCATGAAGCCAAAATTATTTTCACAAAAATTACAAATAAATTTGTACTGTACCCAATTTAATGAAAGCACGCCTGTTATAACTAGAAAACTACAAGTGATATATTATTTAAAAACATATACAATATCTACAAAACATACACAAACATATCTGAATTTTAAAATAGGTGGTGGAGTGCAGTTCACTCACATTCGTGGTATAGTTGTAGAAGTATCGGAACTTAGGAGATAGTTGAAGGTGCAATTTCGAAAGGTTTGATTCTTACGATAAAAAAGAATATTGCATAAAAATATTTAGTATGTTGTCATAAATTTGTGTAAACTAATTAGATTGTATAACTGTATTATGGTATTACGAGTTTTTATGTTCTATGTTTCTAGTATACATTTTCTATGTTATCTTTTCTATGTTTCGAGTGTTAATCATTTACTTCTGTTGGGTTCCACCGCTAAAATGTTAGCAAAATTCTGGCTACACCACGTGTTTGGGGATTTTTTTTCTTTATTTAGCAACTGGATTTATCCACTTTTTTAGAAAGTCTGTTTCACAGTGCTTATGGCCCAATGAGACACAGTGCTTATGGATCAATGGCATTAAAATTGTATTCAAACTTTCCCTATCCCAGGAATCAGCAAGAAATTATGTACCGCTTCCGACACAGCAATTCATTCTACGAGTCCCGTTTTTCTTTTCTTAGCAAAATGTATTTTTTCTATTAACGTGTACATTGCATCATTCCATGAAAAACAAACAAAAAATGTCCATATTGAATGATTATTAGAAAATCTTCTAGTATTGAAAGCCATTGAAACGTTTTAGAAACTCTTCATGTGCAGCAGTAGATAAGAAAATAATCATGGAAATGTAAAACATTTCAGAAAACGACAGTAAATGCCTTTTTAAAAGATTGCCACTTGGTCCGCTGAGAAAAAATGAAGAATATACATATACAATATATATATATATATATATATATATATATATATATATATATATATATATATATATATTTCTTGCATTTCTCTTGCCGTCATAGCCTCTTGCATTCCCTGCTGCCATGCAAGTCTGGGTCTTCCTCTCTTCTGTCTTTCTGTCGGCACCCATTTCAGGACTCGTTATGGCCATCTTTCGTCTGTCATTCGCATAACATGACCGTACATGACGATTTGTTTTTTCTCTATTTCGTCAAGGATAGATTTCGTTACATAAATTTTCTTTCTTATGTCGTCGTTCCTGATACTGTCCCGTCTGCTATAACAGCAACTTCTACGCCAGAAGTCCATTTCAAGGGCCAGCAGCTTTCCTTTTGTTCTTTTATCAATATCCCAAACTTCTGAAGCGTATGTTGTAACATACTTAACTAGCGAGGACTAAAGATGTCTTGTAGTAGTGTTAGTGATGGTTTTGTTCCATAAGACAGAGTTTATACTTCGTGTCACGTTCCTCCCCAATCTTATTCGTCTCTCATTTTCGTCTTGGCTATTTCCCTTATTGTTAAAAAGTACACCAAGATATTTACATTTGTTTATCCCTTTCATTTTCCTCCATTTTCCAGATGAAGATCTTCTATCTCATTTCTACCATCTGCCAGGTATTCAGATTTGTCCATATTAATATTAAGTCTTGCTTTTAAAAAGTGTTCATTGAGTTTACGGATCATGAAACTGAAATCGCCCGCATCTTCTGCAATTACTACGAGGTCATCGGCAAAATGTATTACAAGCAATTTATCCTCTCCGATCGTCATTCCCATTACTCTGCATTATTTCTCCCACTGCTGTAAAGTTTGATGCAGATATATTTTAAACAGTGTTGGGGAAAGACAGCGACCCTGACGAAGACCTTTACTGACTGGGAATGGATCCGAGAACCTGCTGTAGATCTTAATCTGAGAAGTGTTGTTCTTATATAGATTCTGTGTGGCTCCAATTAAGTTGTCACTGATTTTAAGTCCATTCATTTCTTCCCATACTCTAGCAAGCGGTACATTGTCATACGGCTTCTGAAGATCAATGAAACCCAGATCAACTTCGCTACCTCTCCTTGTTCTCTTTGCTATAAGTTGTTTTAATGTAAATATATTGTCTATGACTGACCTGCCGGTAGTAAGTAGTATGAAGAAAATTCTTCGCAAATTTCAAATTAACAGACGTCGAACATTTTGAATTTACTGGGCTAATAGTAATTCTTTTATTAGTAGTTCACTTAATTCGTTAATATTCTTTATATGTTCTGAACCTGTTATTTTCATATATGTTGTTCATATTGTTGTAAAACAAGTATTTTCGAATGTTAATGAAACAGAAATCATTTTCGGTGGCAGCAGGGCGGACATCTGCGTATCTGCGCACGCGCAGCCCCCCACCGACTGCGCGCGAGCTCTGCGCAGAAGGCGGCGGCGGCCAGCGCCAGCCCCGCGCAGAGCAGCGCCAGGTGCGGCCGCAGGTCCTGCAGCTCCAGGGTCCGGGGTTCGTCGCTTTCCGCCTCCGACACCACCTCTTCCTCCTCCTCAGCCCCCCTTCTACGCCGCGTCGCCAGATTGCGCAGGCGCCAGTACATGGACCACGTTCTGTTGAAATCGCCAGCCCACTTGAGATAAAGTCCCGACTCTCGGAACTCAATCATCTTCAGATTAATTGCTGCAACCCACGGCCAGTTCCTGGAAATACGTAAGCAGAGGAGTTATGATGCAGTATCTAGGAAGTCATTTGGGAAGTTCGTTGAAAGCAATTGGGTTTATGTAGGTTTTGGGTAGATATTAGATATTTTTTGGTATTTTCGAAGGTGTTGTGATGGGTAGAGTTCATGGAAATTGGTTTGAATATTTAAAAAGAAGCCATAAAATGACTCATACTAGCTTCCGGTGGAGCGATCCCGGTTTTCATTTCTGGTGTGGCGAAAAGAGTTGTAGCTTTCCTTTAAAATCGGCTCAGTTTCTGTAGCCGTGTCGAAGAACAGCTCAGGCAAGCAGAGTTTTTTACTTATGGTGAAGGGAATACATGTTCGTCACATGACTCTCTTACTCCCCAAGTGTGGGAAACACTACTCAGGCATGAAGGACACACTTATCAAGCCGGAAAAGTCTGACAATCGATCCGAAACGCAAAAAAATTGCCAATATTTGTTTGGTTTGCTGCAGAGAAATTTTTCAGAAAAGATTGTGTCTGCATACGAAAGAAAATTGAAACATTTAACATTTTTACTTTCTCATAATCATACGTATGTATGGACTAATATACGCTGAATTGAGAAGTTATGTAATGCTGTGAAGAATCGAGATTTCAAAGGAAATCAAACGTTTTCAATGCAAAACAATCTCAAAAACTCAAATGTTTTTTTCTGAAAATGAGCACAAAATTTCGCATTTAAAAAATGTAATTTTTTTGAAAACCGACATTTTCTCAAAAACGACTGTAAAAATTTTCTACAATTTTCTGTACTGATAGTGCTGAATGTACTGAATATCACGAAATGAATTATTTTTGAGGTATTTATTTGTTTTTTATAAATGACAGAAATGTATTTTTTTGAAATATATTTCATTGCGTTCATATTAACATTATGGTCATTTGTTGTACATTATTGTATTTGTAAGTACATTATTGTATTCGTAAGTCAAATGTTTATATTCATTATTTTTAAAACATCAATTCCAAAGTGGAAGAGAAAATAGTCTTCTACTCGCCTAGGAATGGCTATTGATCACCCGTAGAAACTCCAACACTCGCTCCTACGTCGTAAACGTGTCGTAAACGTCAACTCGCGCGTAATAGCTATCATTCCACTTTCGCTGGAGAATGTGTCATAACTGACAATTCGTATTTGGTGCGTTGTGCAAGTATGGCAGCCCACGAAGGATTTAGTTCAAAGCATTACGCATGCAATTGTCTCCGCGCGTTGTCTGTTCACTTGGGGCTGGGCCCCATGCATCCAGGATGGGCGGACACGGAAGGGAAGGCAAGGGGCGAGCGGAGCGAGTGGGAGGGGGAGCAAGGACAAGGCAGGAGAATGAGTGAAAGAACGAAAAGAGGGGGACAATCGGGAACAGCTAGAGGAGCGAAAGAGAGGGAGAAGCGGAGAGCGCGAAAGGAGGTGGAGAGAAAAAGTGGACGGAGCCGAAGAAGGATGAGAGGGAGTGAAAAATGCGAGCTGGGCAGAAATAATGGGCGTATAGAAAACGGCGGAAGGAGTGGATATAACGGAAGGAATTAGCAAAGCAGTAAGAGTGGAAGAAATGGGGGTATGGAAAGAGCGGAAGGAATGGACATACAGAATGATTGGAAGGAATGAGCGTAGCGGAAAGATTGGAAGGAATGGAAAGAATGGGACTGGCGAAATAAGCGAAAATAATGCGTGTAGAGGAAAGGGTGGAAGGAAGGAGCGTAGCAGAAAGAACGGAAGACATGTGCATTGGGAAAGAGCGGAAGGAATGGATACTGACAAAGAGCGAGAGGAATGAAAGTAGCAGAAAGGTTGGAAGGAGGCGAAATAAGCGGAAGGACTGGACATAGAGGAAGAACGGAAGGAATGGGCATAGCAAAAAGAGAGGAAGAAATGGGCGTACGGAACCGCTTCAAACTCAAGGGAACTACAAATCAGTCAAATCAATCCGAGAACATCAACTTTCGTGATAATCCTGCTTACGATTTAGCCGCTAACTTTGTTTACAGTCGTATGGACACAGGTTTTGTCATAAACCAAAGTTTTGGTATCAACGATCAACAAAACGGGGATTTTGACTGCGCAATGTATTTCAGGAAGTGATTTTTTACAAATGAGACATGATTTGTAATCATTCGACGTTTTACGCGCACGATTACAGCACATTCTCAGTTCTGCGTATGCAGCAGGGGAGACGGAGGCACCATGGGGTACGCTGAGTCCCTGAATGTTTGCTGATATCCAGGGTGTTTAGGTTAGCTAATCTGATCATGTTTAAGTGTTAGAGTGTGGCCATACATATGATCTGATTTCAGTGTCTAAAAAGCGTGAAGTATTTACTGATATTTCCCTGGTAATAATAAGTAAATTACTGGCGACTGCATTTGTTAGGATACTGTTTTTCGTCATTTTAATACTGCTATTGAAGTTGTGGATTGCAATTCTCTACGGTTTTTATAATCTTCCTACATTGTAGGCAAGTTACGGCTAGTTACAATAAATTACGGTACGATTTTATAAATAGAAGCCGACCACTTTGAAAATGATGAATTTCGGGGGCAAAATGGACCAGGGAACCATAGGCCATAGGCTACGATGCTTTTACAGATATTTACCAGATTTGGTTTGAACTTACAAGAGAGAACTGCCAATGGGATACATGAGAAAAAATATATAAAGAGATCAAGTAATTTAGTTGCAGAAGGTAGAAGTTCAGCCGATGAATGTGGGGTCACAAGGGAAACAATAAGGAAGGAAAAAATATAAAATCACTTTCTGATGCATAACTTGAACTCAAATCAAACTACAGCTACGAGCAAGTTGTTATTTATGTCCAAGAGGAAATGATTGTGGATGCAAAATGTTTTACAGTTTGGCAGCAAAAAAATTCCCCAAACTTGCCTATCAAACTGCTATTGGAACGAATGTTCAATGTTCAGGTACATGGTTTGAAAAAGAAATTGGTGGGGACGACTGGTTAGCAGAATTTTTCTAAACAAGTGCAGAGTTTTCCTTAAGGTCCTCAAAGGGATGTAGTTTCGCTCGGAACAACATTCTATCGACAAAACGTAAAGGTTTTTTCAAAAATTATCAATCGTTAAACGTGAACCTAGCTAAGGTTATCCTTCGTGTGTCTTCAATTTAGATGAAACAAATACATCAACATTTCAAAAAAGCGAAAAGTTAGTTGCTGAGAAAGGTTGCAAAACTGTGTGTCAAATGAATAGTGTTGAAAATGGAACTCTTGTAACATGCTGTATTGTCCGTGCATGGTCCGTACGCTCTATCTTAATTTTTCCTCCAATATATTTCCGAAAGAATATGCTGTTTGTCCTCGTCAAATTCCTTGTTTTTGAAGTTGATGAAGCTCTTCGATGATGAAAAGGTGATTCTGGGATAGTAATGACTCATTGTACCCCCAAAAACTGACTCATGGTGACCCAAGCATTGGGCATGATGGGTCATTCATTGAAAATTGTTTGTTTTTTTTTTCAATTTTTTTCTCTGCCATTCATTGTTTCGAGACTATAATTACACAATGTTAAAATATACATACTTCTTTAGTTGTACAAATAAAATGAAATAAATCATCTTCAATGTAAGGGATTCCTGAATGTGCCAACTGTTGTGGTTCATGGTACCACAGTTTCCCCACGGCGAGATAGTGAAATGAGAGGTGTGTTTTATCTGAAACTCCTACGAGGGTGAAACAGATAGATATTATGATAATTAATCAACGCCAATAATATTTGATGGATGCGAAAATCGACGGAAACCTCTTTTGACATTGCTCCACCTTTGAGGTGGTTGCAAAGTAAAGTTATAAAAACTTACTTGGTTGGAGACGGTGATAGGATGTTACTATTTAAAAACTACTACAGAATAATTTTCTTAAGCCATCAAAAATCTAAGCCTTTTACTTTATATAGTGAAGACTGCCAAAAGAGCTTTTATGTTCAAAATTAATTTATTTGCTCCATAAATCTATCCTAATAAATGTGAATTCAAGAATTGGAAACCGACATCAATACCACAAAAAACAGGCTATTAATAGATACGAAATATAATATGCCCCTCTTCAGGATTGTCGCAGTGTCCTAGCAAAGTTTGGTGAAGATTGATACAACATATATGTGGAAAATAAATAATTTAAGTAGTATGTTTGTAAATGTACCACGATCATTATTTTCCGCCTATCGCTGAGAGCAGAATATTTCCTAATATACTCCACCAAAGGTCAGTAGCGAGGCGGCAGTACTGTTACCTAATAGATTTGCTAGAGGCCAGTAGAAGTGCGTAAGATAAAACTGTTTAACTAATAGCAATATATTATAAAATACAATAAACAATATAGTATATTATTAAAGGTTGAACCAATTATATTAAAAATAATACTCTTAAACATCTTATTTTATATAAATTTATCTCTTTTCTCTTTCACAATGATTGAATACGTAAAAAGCTCGGGCAAAGCCGGTTATTTTGCTAGTGTTGTGTATTGCTCGATTGTGTTAGCAATAATAGTTGTTAATATAACTCTCTTACGCTGTTTTGAAACCATATATAAGATATATTATTAATGAGATGAAAAAGCAATCTAAAGAATACCTTATCGCACTGAGAACAGAATGTTGCAGTAATGTCATTCTATGTGACATTCTGAATGCCACACATACAAAATGTACCCAAATATCACTATTGTTCACATATTGATGCCCACAACCATTTCCGGTGTCTTATGTGTCCTCATGTTTGTAATTGCTTATAAGTCTCTTACGATCAAACGCACTTACCACCTCGTCGTCATATACGTCCATTCAGGTGCCGCAGCACCGATGACCTTCATCGCCTTCGCATTTCGATTCTTTTTCGAAACTGCCAAGTAAGGCCAATTTTTATCAACTGTAATAAAAGCGTATCCATTTTCACCGACAGTTGACAGAATGTGTTCAGTATTATTAAGGTATTTGAAATTGAGATTTAAAACAGATTTGAATGGTAAATCAGTACAGGCACTGGGATTCTGTGAACAAAACTCTTTGAAGATTTCTAATAAACGTTGATAATCTCTCAATACTAAAACTGGCATTCCACATGCTATCAATTGCTCGATGGTATTGATGTTCGCATAATACTGAGGTTTCATAATCAGATCGAAGAGTCGGCCCTAGAAAAGAAACATGAGCTCATAATCAAAGTAGGCAGCTACAATTTCTCGGTAAGCAAAGTGTGAATTTATAACACTGAACGATATCAGTGTTTCTGCTGCTTCATCTAAGAATACATTACTTTTTCAGAACTAAAAATTTAACTTTAAAAATCAGTCTATTTCAATATTTCTTGGAGAAATATTTGAAGTCGACACAACGTGCAATGAAACACTCCCAATTAACTTCAATTATTTCTTAGTTATGGGAAAGCCAAAGTAATCAATGCCCCTTGCTAGAAGGGCTGTGACCTCACCTGGTAGGCGGCGGCGACGACGACGGCGGAGGCGAGCAGCGCGGCGGCCAGCTGCAGGCGCTGCGGCGTGGCGCGCACCCTGTCCTGCGGGGCGCCCCCGCACGAGGAGAAGGCGCGCAGCGCGGCGGCGGCGCTGGCGGCCAGCGACTCGCCCGCCACCACGCGCCAGGCCAGCGCGTACGCCACCGCCGCCCCCAGCAGCGCGAGCCAGATGCGCGGGGAGAACACGCGCAGCGGCAGCGACCACGCCGGCAGCTTCGCAGACGGAGGCACGACAACAATCGTCCTAGATAATCTTTGTGACGCCTCTACGAAGTCGCACGAAAGCATTTGTCCAATGTCCGGAAACATTATGTTAACGGTGAAGTCCGCACGATGGAACAGAACATCAAGCAATTTATCGGTATTACCCTTGGGTGATTTTTCCGAATGTTGCTCCTGAAATAAATATTTCAAGAAAAAATCGTCATATCCTAATGATGTGAAATGCTCGATATATATAAAGATAAATATTACAATGGTATAATCTGGTTCGAAAAAAAGAATACCAAATCTTAGTTATTTTCTGATAATAAAGTGTCCGGTGTTTATTACAGAATATGACAATTTTAAAGAATGTTATATGTGTATCAGCAATTAACAGTAGGCAATGCTATACCAACGACTAAGTAGATTTTTATAAAAAAGGGTTTAATTTTATTTTTTAAGTCGAAAAAATGAAAAGTATAAAACTATATTTATACGTAATACAAAAACCTTTTCTTTTAATCTTTCTATTTAGTTAATTAAAACACTAATATATTCCGAATAAATTTACCAGTGAATAATCGTGTATCAAAACCAACCACTTACCTTCCATTTTGCAATGCTGTTTTTGGCTTTTCGATGAAAACGAAGATGAAGTCGTACTTGCAGCTCTCTCTCCATGAGGTACACTGGGCCTATGATCCGCATGCTGATTCCGGCAACACGCTCAAACAAGAACCTTGTCATGGTGCTTTCTGGACGTATGTAGAACACGACCGCGCCTCCGAAGTCCCTGGAGCGAGTTGCCACCAGCGCCTTGGCCTCGCGCGCGCATGCCTCACTGCGCTCCTCACACTGGGTGAGCCACTCCCTGCTCCCCCCACCGGGGGCCACGACATCGACGGCCAGCGCCCACCACCGCCCCTCCCCCTCCCGTTCGCGCAGCAGCAGCCCGCGGAAGCCCTGGTGGCGCTGCCACAGCGCGGCCAGCACGCGCCGCCCCGCACGCAGCTGCGTCCCAGCAGCGCTCCCGGCCTCACGCACTCGCCTGCCGCCGCTCCTTTGTTCCTCCTGGAGCTGCTTCGAACTGTGATTGCCCTCCAGGTATTGTTCAAGAAGCTGCGGCCATCGCCTCTCGCCTTTCAGATCTTTCTCAAGGACCTTCTGCGATTGCCTCTCGTTCTTCACTTCTTTCTCGAGGAACTTCGGCGAATTCCACCCATTCTCGAATTCATCTGTAATTAGTTTCTCAATGTCCCAGTCGTTCTTCAGATTTCGATCCATGTGTCTCTGGGAATTCCATTCGTTCCCAAGCTCTTCTTTAAGGAGCTTTCGCGATCCCCAGTCATTCTGCAAATCATCATCAACATAAAGGGCTTTCCGAAAAAACGTATCTGGTCGCTCTTCGTTCTCCATTTGAAGTTGAGATTGACTGTTTGTTTCAAGGAGTATTTGTGATGACCAAAGTTCTTCTCTTCTTCTTTCAAACATCTGATCTGTCGTGAAGCGGCTCTGAGATCCCGTCTTGTCTTCCAAGTTTATATTATCCCTTTGCGTTGACTGTGAATTGCTGTGGGCTCTATTTCTTTTCTCAAGGTTTTTCTCTAATGGCTGGTCTCCTCGCTCGTCATTCAGAATATGTTTTGTTGCCTCCACGATGTTTTTCACTCTCCTATTTTCACGAAGATGATGTCTAGTTAAATCTTTCTTAACGGCCTTGTTTTGTAAACGTCTTTTGCCTTCTTGGTTCTCCTGCTCGCATTTACCGCTTTTCGGCCTGGTCCCAATTGCTAGAACGACTGGTGCTGAAGAACTTAATTGAAGATTTCTATGCGAGATGGCGCCATTCGTTAATACCTGCAAAATAAGATGTTCATGTTATGCGAAGATTGAAGTAGAAGTCTTGGTAACTTTTGGTTTCTATAAGAAACGTTTTTTATTCACACAATTTCATTTGTAGCATGAACAATATTCTGAAGTAGGGTGTGTGAACACCAACAAATTGATCCGTGAGTGTCTCTATTAGCACAGAGAGCGCAGTGGAGCCAAACTACCAAAGTGCGAGATAAATTTAACTCGTTTGAACCAGCACTCGTACTGTGGCGTCTTTGCCGGGGCAATAAATCACAGACGTGAACGGTTTGCAATTTATTGAGTATTTATTTGAAATATGCTCCAACACCTGAATACTGTGTACAATAATTACAATAAATAATATTGACCCGTTACCAGAGGAATGTTCCTGGTCACCACCACCGCTGGCCCTATAATTTCATATCTTATTCGGTGTGATGCACCAGTAGACTTCGTGAGCATACAAGCGAGAATGCCGCACCTTCCGTCTCGACGTAGCACGCCGGCTTCAGTTCCCTGCCTCAGTAGCCTATGCATTGAAATGCAGCGCCGCGCACAACCCACACGACTTCCTACCGACGCGCCCAAGAATCAGAAGAAGGCGTTTAGATCCGGGGTCCGTTTATATTACCTTCTGGGCCGGCTGACGGAACTGCGTCATCTCGCTGTTTCCGCCGACGCGTTTCCACAGCCAGCATGTCTACGGGGTTCACAAGTTTGCCGTAAGTAATCTCCGGGTTCACAAGTTGCCACCCACGACACCCCTTCCCTTCTGCTTTCCTCGTGCATTCCATGAGCATGAAATAAGCCAATATTTTGTCACGTTTGTACAAAGCGATTGATATGACGCCACAATACATTCACTTAGTTGTTCTCCATGGGAGAAATGCCCGACAATGCCACAGGGAATAGGTGAAAGCTTTTGGGAATAATGTTATTCCTTACCGGACAATCGCGAGATGGACAGGAGAGTTTCTGCATGAACGTGTAGCTGCCAGTTATCAGCAACGCACGTGACTTCCTGTGAGGAAGCGTGGTACCTACGTGGCACGTGCGTTAATCGAGTATCTGCCTAATCGAACCCTTACTAGAAAAACGGGTATGCTTTTGGAATGTCATGAGCTCGTATATAGAATAATACTTAGGAACATGAAACCAGTAGTGTCTTTGAAATATATTAATAAAAATGCGAAACTCAATGTTGGTGTCTCGTGAAAAACTCAATGCTCATAGTGTTTACCCTGTCCTTTCATGTGTATATTTCTCATTGTCCACACATGCTCCTATTCTCACAAAACAAATTATCTGCCATTACTCATGGCCCAACTCTCGTAAATCAAACAATTTCTGACAACTTCTCAGTCTCGCATTCTCTACCTATTGTTTCCTCTGATACCGCTACAGCCCTTTTCAGTCTCATGTGAGATCACCGTATTCCTTGCAATCTTTATCCTTTCTCGCACTTCGAAAGAGGAAAGAGAGACAGAGGAAAGTGAGAAAGAAGAACGAGTAAGAAGAACGAGACAGGAATAAGTTGCAGAGAAAAAGTTATGTAATCGTGTGCCGCATAACGGAAACTTATCGGCAGAAACAAAATCTTAATTCCAGGCCCTGGTAACGAAAAGGGGGATAAATCATGTTGCTATATGTAGTAAATTACCTCCTACAAAACGTTTGTTGCCAAAATCTATGTACTGTGGTTCCTTGATACCGAAAAATCGATTGATGGCTGAACGCCTGTCCGTTCGCCCGTCAGACCGTCCGCCCGTCAGACTGTCCGTCCGTCCGTCCTTCTGTTCGTCTGTTATTCTGTCCGTCTGTCCGTCTCGTGCAATTCTTAGAAAAAATAGGCAAGTTTTAAATCTTTTATTAAATTATTTATCGAAAACTATACATTTTTTTTTCTTTCAACTTTCTCCTTGTATGCATAAAGGTAAAACATTTTTAGTCCCATTGTTAGTCCCCTTTTCAAAGGACTATCCGTATTTTCGAAAATTGCAAAATGTTAACATTTCAAAACTACGAAATTGAAGATCGAGATGCTATTGTCTGTTCCCCAAAACCAGCTTTCTGTTCCAAAGTCTGTTCCAAAATGTCAGCTATTTCAAAAAGGACATGTATATATTTTTTAAAACGATAAATTTTCAGGTAATTTGTGTTTTAAAATCATTGCAGTTTATAAAAAAAAACAATTTCTCAAAAACCAGCCCAAATTTTTTCTCCATTTTCCCCTACAAATAAAAGAAGAGGTTTTAAAAAAATTGTCACGTTTTTGCTGATTTCTTTATATTTTCGAAAATTTCAAATTTAGAAATAATGCGAGAAATTATGTACAGTTGTAACACAACAGGTTGTTAACCGAAATCTGTTCTAAAATATCAGTTCGTCTCATATACATTTTTTTAAAATTATGTGCTGTTTAGAGCGTTTTGAAAGTTTTCGAAATTGCAAATTCAAATTTTCCGCAATGCTTTTGTTAGTATTTTTATGAGGTTATTTTGTTAGTGAATTTGTAATTAGTAATTGGTAATTTAATTAGTTAATTAGTAGTAGAGTTAGTTATTTATGACTAGTTATTTAATGTAACCTTTCACGCGGTATTGCTGCACAATGGGAACGATATGACTTTGCAGTTTTAAATATTCAGAGCAACTTCTCAATATTGCCGGAGATGTGGATAATATTGTTGCGCTCTCTGGAGTAAAGTAAGACCATTTCTGTGAGAGCGTAGGCTTCCGCGGCCGGAGTCAGTATTTACTAGGCTGTCCGTGGCGAAGGTGCCGTCGTTTCGGTCGCCATTCTGCGACCTTCCTCAGGCATTGCGCCCTGAGGAAGGTCGCAAAACTACTAGGCTGTCCGAGTGACGCCGCGTCCATGGCGAAGGTGCCGTCGTTTCGGTCGCCATTCTGCGACCTTCCTCAGGCATTGCCCCCTGAGGAAGGTCGCAAAATGGCGACCGAAACGTCGGCACCTTCGCCATGGACGCGGCGTCACCCGGACAGCCTAGTAAATAAAGACCATTTCTCATTCTAACAGCAACCTTTACTACAGTTTAAAACTCTACGAGCATCAGCTGAATTATTACAAACAAATTTGATAAGTGTTACCTTCCATTCTGTTTTTTACTTAAACTAAAAAATTCTTTAACGGATTGAAAATACCCGTACATAAAATCAATGATTTTGCTCTGAACCACAGTAGCCAAATCAATTCGCAGATTCTGTATCTGATTCACAAACATTATATAACATTACATCTGATTTAAACACAATTCTGTTGAAAACTTCATGGATCAAACTAACTTTTATGAAGAATTTTCTCAATGATTAGGAACTTTTAACTTATTTATTGCATTACTCTGGTGATTCTTAACTTTATTGATTGATTTTAACTCTTGTCTAATTGCATCTAATTAAGACAGAACTTTCGGTAAACTACTCAGAACTTCTAAACATCCAGCGAAAAAATGTCAGCGTATTACTTTCCAACTCTAAGCATGTTGAATGTAGGAACTTATAAATTATTTTAATCGATTAATTACTGCAATAAAAATTTTAAACTCTAAGCATATTGACGCAGGATCCGATAAGCTACTGAAATCGATAAATTGCTGCAATCGAACGAAGGCAATTCACATGTGCATACGCACTTGTGGGAACATTCACTAGATTGGTAAAATCAATTTTCTTGCGAAAGGATTACAACTTGCGTTCGCGTTTTAATTTCGCGGCGCCATTAACATTCCATTTTCGACTTGAAACTGGAAGCGTAAACAATATTGAGCGTCAGCCTTCCGGTTTTCTCGGCCCAGAGTTTTCGTTTGTGACGCAAAGGCGAGAAAAAAAACTGCCATAATTGATTGCCATCTCGCAGGTTTGGATTTACTACAACGCATGAAGGTTATACGTAATCTCCTTGAAGACTCTTACAACACATTGACGTAGGAAATTGCCCACTCCCTCCTGAATGTGTGCCTCACCATTCTGAAGGGATCATAGACGGCATCCTTGGCGTGGTCAATCAGGAAGGCGAGGAGGTGGTCGTGGCGGTGGGCCGCTAGCACGTAGCCGCCCTGCCTCTCCAGCCACGCAGGCGCCTCGCCTTGCCTCAAAAGAGATGGAGATGGGCGCCACAGCAGCAGCGGCGCCGCGGCGCGGGCGTGCAGGGCGCGTAGCCAGCGCGGGCCGTCGCCCAGGTCCACCACGCCCACCGCCCGGCCCCCGCCCACGCCCGCGCCCCCCAGCGCCCACTGCACGCCCGCCACGGGCGGCCCTGCCACCTCCCACGGCACACACACGCCCCGCGCCTCTACCCCCGCCCACGCCCCCCACAGCGCCACCGCCACAACCAGGGCTCGAAGCCCGGCCCCCACGTCCCGCCTCCATCTCCGACCGCCACGCGACCCCGCCCCCTCCGGCTCCCACACGCCCCGCGCCTCCACCTCTGCCATCGTCGCACACATGGCCAGCCGCCGAGCTCTATGACCGGCCCCGTCCACCCTTCTGTCTCTCGCACCGCTCTTACAATGCTAGAACCCGCCCTCTTGCGCCAGCGGTCTCTCAGGGCTCTTTATCGACCCACGTCGCGTATTTCGCAGGGGGCGATGCGAATGTCGCGCGAGCCGCGTGGCGCATTGTCTCGCCCGCGCTATTCTGCAGCGCCTGTGCGAGGTTGCACACGCCTACCGTCACGCTAGCCAAGCCCAGGCCGCGGCGGTATATTGTCACGAACGCGTCTTCTCGCGGTTTCATTTGTTGGCGAGAACTCAGGTTCATACGAGATCCTTTTTTTAAGGAAACAAATGAATTAAATGTAATGGATGTTGTTCATTGAAAGTGAGTAGTGAATTCATGAGGAATAACAAGCATTTCTATACTGTTATACATGAAAATATCTAGAAATATAAGTGGTTGAAGTAAATAAGGATGTAATAACATTTCTGTTAGGAGGTAATAGAAGATTTCCGTTTTTCCTTTCTAGGTCGATTGGAAAAGTAAAAAAAAAACATAACTAAGGGTTCTTTCCTTCATTATTCCTGCATTTAATAGCAAAAAAGAATTAAATCTGCTCCTTGCGACACACGCATTGTTATTAATATGTTAACTGGAAAAATATAAGAATTATAAATGCAACAACAAAGAAATACTTAAACAATGTGTGACAAAAGTTGATCCGGGGTCCCTGGTTGACTGTTACGAAAAGAAAACGGAACTTGCTACGAATGTATCAACTTGTGGGGGAACGAAAAACTGAGTGATGCAGTGGATTGCTATGGAGACAAGTTCGTTTTGGGAGAAGCTGGCTAGAGTTCGAAAGATGTTGACTAATGACAATTAAGTCGCGATATTTGAAGTAAAATTACTAGTTCAAATACCCAAATTGTAGTGTCTTCAAGTCTGTCAAGAAGATTGGAAAACCTTTGGGGAAGATATTTTTTTTACATTTTTTTAATTTTTATATTTTTATTAGCCAACTGCGCATTCCATTAACGGTTAGGGTCTCCTGCTCATGCAGGGAATTATTAATCCTTCTTTAATGAAGTGATACGATGATGATGAAGGGTGAAGGGACGATCACTAATACATCCTTGCCTGAGGCGTGAATTGAACCCGCGATCTTTCGACGCGAGAGCGCCATGACACTTCTGTCTTAGCCGTCTCGGCTATCCGGATCCACGGGGAAGGTATTAGATATGATAAATGGGTGGTTGAAGAATACAGAAAAAGACACACGCGAACGCGGAGCAGGTAACAGATTCCCGATTGATTATCCATCCACAATTTTCGAAGACATTTTCTTTTTGTTGAAACTGTTTTATTTGGCAATTCTCAGGAGTGGGGGGAACGGACTGTGACGTTGGGTAAGTTGAAGACAGCAGCAGCTGAAATTGTATTGGAAATACCCACTATCCGACGGTAACAGATTCCCGATTGATTATCCATCCACAATTTTCGAAGACATTTTCTTTTTGTTGAAACTGTTTTATTTGGCAATTCTGGGGAGTGGGGGGAACGGACTGTGACGTTGGGTAAGTTGAAGACAGCAGCAGCTGAAATTGTATTGGAAATACCCACTATCCGACGGTAACAGATTCCCGATTGATTATCCATCCACAATTTTCGAAGACATTTTCTTTTTGTTGAAACTGTTTTATTTGACAATTCTCGGGAGTGGGGGAACGGACTGCGACTTTGGGTAAGTTGAAGACAGCAGCAGCTGAAATTGTATTGGAAATACCCACTATCCGACGGTAACAGATTCCCGATTGATTATCCATCCAGAATTTTCGAAGACATTTTCTTTTTGTTGAAACTGTTTTATTTGACAATTCTCGGGAGTGGGGGAACGGACTGCGACTTTGGGTAAGTTGAAGACAGCAGCAGCTGAAATTGTATTGGAAATACCCACTATCCGACGGTAACAGATTCCCGATTGATTATCCATCCACAATTTTCGAAGACATTTTCTTTTTGTTGAAACTGTTTTATTTGACCATTCTCGGGAGTGGGAGGAACGCACTGCGACGTTGGGTAAGTTGAAGACAGCAGCAGCTGAAATTGTATTGGAAATACCCACTATCCGGCGCCTGAGGTAGCATACGCTGTGGCGGAATATAAGTCACTAGATGCGAAACATTGACCTTCCCATTTTTAGACAACTATCATAAGTACACTACGTATATTGCGATTTCAACAAGCAGAAACACGGAAAACAATACGATACAGACGAGCTCCCTTAAAAAATAAATAAAAAATCCTTTGCATCAGCCGCTCGAAAGCGCCCCTGTGTTCTCATTTTCACGTTCTGCGCGCGCCGCGCGGTCGCTTCGGCCTGGGGCGAGGCACCAACGTGCGCAGCATGGTGCGCCGACCTCTGCGCATCTGCGCACGCGCAGCCTCCCACCGACTGCGCGCGAGCTCTGCGCAGAAGGCGGCGGCGGCCAGCGCCAGCCCCGCGCAGAGCAGCGCCAGGTGCGGCCGCAGGTCCTGCAGCTCCAGGGTCCGGGGTTCGTCGCCTTTCGCCTGCCATTCCTTCCCCACTCCTTCCCCCGCCTCAGCCTCCCTTCTACGCCGTGCCGCCAGGTTGCGCAGGCGCCAGTACATGGACCACGTTCTGTTGAAATCGCCAGCCCACTTGAGACCAAGGCCCGCGTCTCGGAACTGAATCAGCTTCAGATTAATCGTGTCCACCCACGGCCAGTTCCTGGAAATAAGTAAGCAGAGGGAAGGTATTTAAAAAAAACAGGTAAGTTAGAAAGTAGTTCGGGATGTTAAAAAATCTTAGGTTACTATCAAATATTGCGGCATGCCAAACTAGTTATATAGTGTGTCAATCTTGATAGAATTGTTATTTGCAGAGCCCAAAATATCAGTTAAAATATTATTATAAAAATTTCTTTGCAGTTTTTCAGGGAAATTACTCAGCGAACGCTATTCCTCTTTTTGTAGTAGTATGTCAAACGCAACAAAAAACTGACGCTATTGCTTTGGAGCAAAACCTACACTCGAACGTCTTTTAAATTCACTTTTGTTTGACACATTGGACAAATCTGAAATGGTCCTATGTTTTGCCGGTAGGCACTAAATTTAGCTTTGCTCTGTTGTAAATGTTGCACACAAGTTTTGTTTTTGTCACAAATAAGTTAAATTAAAATAATTTGTTGAAGAGTAATCAGCAATATAACAGGAGACTAGTGACGCTACAACGGCAGACAACAACTCTCATTTTTTATAACTTTCGTGGTATTCGAAAGTTCTGAAAATTTAACGATTCAAGTTGTACCAGCGCTATTACTATAAGTGCACTTCACCCTATCAGAGAAATATAAGTGAGAATGAGAGGCATATCGAAATTTCCCTCTTTTTAGTCTCCATTTTCATTACCGAAATTGCAGAAAAAATGGGGGTCGTCATTTAAGATCTACAACTTAATGACGTTATAAAGAAAATGTTCAAACCACAATGAATCAATATGGTTCAAAAGTGGCTTCGAAATTGGTACCCAATTTTTCTTAACAATGCCATTAAAATAGTTTACATTGAATGAGAAACTTTAGCTTCAATAGTAAAGATGTAAGACAAATTCGAAAAAGATGAAAAGAATTGAACAAGATGTACCATTGTGGTTACATGGCACAGAAAGAACAATCGTAGAAATGTAACAACACAAATTTATAACAATACCCTACAGAGAAAATATATTTTAGCCACCAAAATATTGTTTCTTATCGATTAGTACAGTTGAGGCTGCGAAATATTGCTTAGATGATTGGGAGAGCATTTACAGAGACTGCGACGAGAGAAGTTCTATGGATCGCCTTTTTGTGTCCTTGTTAGAAGAGAAGTTTCTGAAAAGACGACACATAATTGAAAAAGATTATTCCTTAGCCGTAAAAATAATTAAGCATTGAAGAAATTGTCATGGTAACCTCTATTTGGACGAAAATAAACGTTCTCTTTACGAATTTCACGTCATTCATGTTTTCTGCTTCTTGCCGCGTCTCAGAGCACTGGTTAACGGAGACCTCATGACAATTGCTTGCTGCCAGCGTACCAACCAAATATCAAAGCGCCCTATGCGCGTTTTGCTAGCTTCTCTACACGATTGCTACGAAACTGCTCGCGTCTCCAGATTCTCAAACAATACGATCTCATCACGTCTTACGTGAAAAAAAAATTGATTTCCGGGGAAATCCTACAATAACCAACTTCGTTGCTGACAGGCCAGGAGATCGTGCGATCTACCGGTCACTTTTGGAAGTAGTTGAGGCCATCCCAAAGAGCTTCATGCAAAATGAATTTATTTGTTAACTGCAAGGGAAATTGCGTTTTGGGGGCAAAATTGTGGGCAAATCTCGAACGCGGGAAGTTTGAAATGTATCATTTTTCTTCTTAACTACCTTCAAAGAGGAGTCAAATGCATGAGCTCCAAGCGTGGTTCCAAATTTGAATTATTTTGCTGCCTATGTGCCAACAAGTACATTTTCTAAGATTTATGATATGGTAGGGATTTACACTTCTAGAACAACACAATCACTAAGCACTGGGGACACAAAGTTAAACATTTTTGTGAAAATTTAATTGAAATGTTTTAAATTTACCGTATTATTAATATCTGTGTTTGTTGTTGAAGTAAACAAGAACAGAAAATTCTTCTATCCACCTTCATTTAATACCATAACGATTCACTTCTAATTCTAATCACAGATCTGTTTAAGACAAAGGCAGAGGCTGGATTCCTCGGCAACATTCACACACTCACTCTCTCTCTCTTTCTCTCTTTCTCTCTCTCTTTCTCTCTCTCTTTCTCTCTCTCTCTCTCTCTCTCTCTCTCTTTCTCTCTCTCTTTCTCTCTCTCTTTCTCTCTCTCTTTCTCTCTCTCTGTTTCTCTCTTTCTCTCTCTCTGTTTCTCTCTTTCTCTTTCTCTCTCTCTTTCTCTCTCTCTTTCTCTCTCTCTTTCTCTCTCTCTCTTTCTCTCTCTTTCTCTCTCTCTCTTTCTCTCTCTCTTTCTCTCTCTCTCTCTTTCTCTCTCTCTCTTTCTCTCTCTCTCTTTCTCTCTCTCTCTCTTTCTCTCTCTCTCTTTCTCTCTCTTTCTCTCTTTCTCTCTCTTTCTCTCTCTCTTTCTCTCCCCCTCTCTCTCTTTCTCTCTCAGTTCCTACCTCGCGTTGCTCAATTGCTCTCCGACGCGCATCATTGTTCGCAAACTCGTGTCTTCTTCACAAGCTACGCGTCCCGCTTTTCGGATTGCGGATCACCTGTCGATACCCGATCTGTCTATATCACACTATATCCTTCGGTCAGAGATCGCCAAGACACTACAGCCTTAGCGATCTCGGCTATCAGATCTACACTTACGTTACTTACCATTTCGTAATCATGTATTCCCAAGATGGAGACGCTCCGTCGAAAACTTTCATTGCCCCCTTCTTCTGGGGGTTTGTAGAAACCACCAGAGGCCACTCTCTATCACTTGAAAGAGCAGCGTAGCGATTTTTATCAAGATACAATAGCAAGTCTTTCGAATTGTTAAAAAATTTAAAATTGAAATTCAACAAAAAATTGATTTTTAATCCCGCACAATTACTGTCATTTGACTGTGAACAAAAACGTTTCATCTTATCTATGTAAGGCTGAAAGTCTATGTGAGCTAACGCTGTTATTCCAGTGGCAATTAGCTGGTCAATAGTTTCGATGTCCGGGTAGTTTTGGGGAAACATAATCAGGTCGAAGAGGCGGCCCTAGAAAGAAAAACTTGCTCAATAGACAAATCATAGATATTTCTCTGGGCTGTAACAGTTTGGCAAAGAATTATCAGACATTGATTGATTAATGATTCAGGGGGCGTCAACTGTCTATGTCATTAGAGCCGTAAGTGTAGTGTATTATTTCAACACGGAAGGAGGCTGCTATCTACCCCGCTGGCTCTCGAGATTCGGTATCGACCTATGTTCGCATGCGGGGATTTTCCCCAACCAGGTATCTCCTACCAGAGAGGCGCCGACCCAGCCGGGACAAGACCTACGCTCCCGGCTGTTTTTTCCGCAAAAGTTTAATAGTGAGAGTGTGTGTATAAGTAAGGAGTTATGGTAAGTCAAAGAAGAGAAAGGAGAGATCCGTTGGTTAAGGTAGTGCTTCGGTGTTCACCTGGTTTTAGATCGGATTCACTACAAAAAACAGATCAGAGCAGGCGACTGCTAGAATTCACCCGTACAATGTCGGTACAGACCAACCACTGTTTGCTTTACACCGGCCTCTCCCTCCAACTCAACCACAGGTAAATAGCAGTTAAGCAGGTTTTAGATGAGGATTCTAACCGACGGAAGTCCTATGTACACCCTGGCCACGAGTGTACATTGCCTTAGCGATGCCCCGTCAACTACGGTGCAGACCAACCACCGTTTGCTGTACACCGGCCACTCCCTCCGACTTAACCACAGCATAGAGCAGCTAAGCACGGTTTTAGGTGAAGATTCGAACCAACGCAAGTCCTATGTACACCCTGGCCACGTGTGTACATTGTCTTAGCAATGCCCCGTCAACTACGGTGCAGACCAACCACCGTTTGCTGTACACCGGCCTCTCCCTCCGACTCAACCACAGGCATAGAGCAGCTAAGCACGGTTTTAGATGAAGATTCGAACCAACGCAAGTCCTATGTACACCCTGGCCGCGAGTGTACATTGTCTTAGCAATGCCCCGTCAACTACGGTGCAGACCAACCACCGTTTGCTGTACCCCGGCCTCTCCCTCCGACTCAACCACAGGCATAGAGCAGCTAAGCACTGTTTCAGATGAGGATTCGGTGCGACTAAAGTCAAGTGTACACCCTGGCCAGTAATATACAATGTCTTAGCGATCACGGCTAAATGGACATCTGGCATTCAAAAAAAACTTGCTTACATATTTCATTTTGGATGTCTCTGTCTATTCAAACAAAAATTATATTGGAAAATTTGCGCAAAAAGCAGCAAATACGAGTTGGCAAAAAATGTTATTACATATATGTAACAAGGGGCACTAGAATGTTAAATAAGATGATGATCGATATTTCAAAAGAATGATTATTTTTTGCGAAACCTTGTGTGGAACACAGGCACTTTTTAAATTGTGAATAATTCTCAGATTCGGTTGGGAAGTTATTTCTTTAATTTTTCTATACGTACGTACTACATAACAGTAAAGAAAGTGGCACTGGTCTCATTTTCGACACAGTCTATTTAGGAAAACGTGGAAAAAATTGGAATTTCCTGCACTTCGTTTTAAGCGGTGTTGCTCTGTGCATGTAATTTGAGAAATGCTTCGGGGCAGTCATTCGAATCTTGCAAGAAGAGTTTACGTTTAATATTATATAATAATTAGATATATTAGCCGATCAGATGGCCGAGATCGCTAAGGCAGTAGTGCCGGAGTGGTTTCGGACCAGAAGATCGCGGGTTCGAATCCCGCCTCGGGCATGGGTGTATTTGTGTGTTTGTGTATGTCTGTATGTGTTGTCCTTTCACCCCCATTATCATCATATCATCATTTCATCTTCCATACCCCCAGGGCTAACAACCGTGGGGGATAAAATTCGGATCCAGCGAAAAATGCTGGTCACCCCAAAAATTGTCGCAAGCACCTGCCACCGCGATAATAAATAAAAACTGAGCCACGGTAAAGGCAGGATGCTTGCATGCGTGGTCCTAGTCGGCCGATTAACGAAAAAAAAAATAGATATATTATAAATTGTGGCATTTAATTGAGTTAAATGCGACAACGAATGGTTTACTTCGCTTTGCATTCGAAATGGACATCCACTGAAATTGGAGTAGATCCCAGAAGAATAAAAACTTCGAGGAAAAATCCTCCGCAAGCGACAGGAGGCAGACCTTACCAACCACTGAACGCGAAACACCGCCACCTTTGGGGATAAAACATTCACTATTATAATGATGATTGTAATGACTAACGACCGTAGCACCGAGCGAAGTGTCTCAGTGCGTAGCGCACTGACTTCGTAATCGGGAGGTCCGGGTTCGATTACCGGGCCG
Source organism: Gryllus longicercus (assembly GCA_038098605.1). NCBI lineage: Eukaryota > Metazoa > Arthropoda > Insecta > Orthoptera > Gryllidae > Gryllus > Gryllus longicercus. Next base: position 3,418,362 of record JAZDUA010000045.1, on the reverse strand, counting down.
GCTATCCTGACCGGGGTTTGCGTGGTTTCCCTCGGTCATAAAGGCGAATGCTGGGATGGTTCCAAAAGTCCACGATCACCTATCGCCTCCTAATCCATTCCTATCATCTCTCATCTTTCATACCCCCGGTCTAACAACCATGGGGGATAAAAATCGGATTCAACTAAATGTTGGTCCCCCCTAAGAATTGTTGCAAGCACCTGCCACCGCGATAATAAATAAAAACTGAGCCACGGTAAATGCAGGATGCTTGCTTGCGTGGTCCTAGTCGGTCGATTAATGAAAAAAAAATGACCGTAGCAGTAGACTTACCAGAAAATATGGATTAAAATATTTATACATTTATATTACACATATATCACACATACAATGTTTATCACAATAAATACAACTAAAGAGAATAATAATTTATGTTCTAAATTCAAGAAAAAATCGTTAGGTAATATTACCTGTTTTTCGTCTTTCTGTTAACAAGCCAATTATTTTTTCAGAACTATGTTGACACCAAGTATTTATCCAATAAAAACTTGAAATGATAACGTACTTTGATCTGAAGAATGCAAGCGATCGTAGCAAACGAATGTAGGTTGTCTGTGTCCTCACCTGGTAGGCGGCGGCGACGACGACGGCGGAGGCGAGCAGCGCGGCGGCCAGCTGCAGGCGCTGCGGCGTGGCGCGCACCCTGTCCTGTGGGGCGCCCCCGCACGAGGAGAAGGCGCGCAGCGCGGCGGCGGCGCTGGCGGCCAGCGACTCGCCCGCCACCACGCGCCACGCCAGCGCGTACGCCACCGCCGCCCCCAGCAGCGCGAGCCAGATGCGTGGGGGGAACACGCGCAGCGGCAGCGACCACGCCGGCAGCTTCGCAGGCGGAGGCACGACCACTATGGTCCTAATGACTGATTGTGACGCCTCCACAAAGTCACACGAAAGCAACTGCGCATAATCCGGAAGCCATTCAACTGTGAAGATCGCGTGTTCGAATATGACATTTCGTAATGTACCTTGAACACTTCTGTGTGAATTTTCAAAAGGTTGCCCCTGAAACATTTTAAGTGAAAGTTAAGCAAGTTTAAAAGAAGTTAAGTAGTCATAAAATGAGTGGGATATAATCTTAAGGTGAATAATTAAATTTCGAGTATCTTTGTATTGTATAAAACATACTGGCATATTCGTCCTAAGCGCATATCGTTATCCACTATGACTTTTTAATGACTGGAATTTTATTAATTTTCAATACAGATGAGAAATATAATTATTTAAACGACATAAACACTCATTGAATTGCTTTCACCATATTCTTGTCTTTTTTTACTTTGTCCGAATCAATGTCTAGGACTGCGAAACGGATTTTCAAATGTTTTTTTTCTGTAAGAAAAAGTGCTTGGTTGGTTATAATTTCTGTGAAAAACGAAAATTAAGGTTTGGGGATGCTTTTTCCCTACGTCCGTCACTACGACCGTCACTACGTCCGTCACTACGTCCGTCACTACGACCGTCACTACGACCGTCACTACGACCGTCACTACGACCGTCACTACGACCGTCACTACGACCGTCACTACGACCGTCACTACGTCCGTCACTACGTCCGTCACTACGTCCGTCACTACGACCGTCACTACGACCGTCACTACGACCGTCACTACGACCGTCACTACGACCGTCACTACGACCGTCACTACGACCGTCACTACGACCGTCACTACGACCGTCACTACGACCGTCATTACGACCGTCACTACGTCCTTCACAACGTCCTTCACAACGTCCTTCACAACGTCCTTCACATCATCCTTCACAACGTCCTTCACAACGTCCTTCACAACGTCCTTCACAACGTCCTTCACAACGTCCTTCACAACGTCCTTCACAACGTCCCTCACAACGTCCTTCACAACGTCCCTCACAACGTCCGTCACAACGTCCGTCCCTCCATCAATCATTTTCTCTATACAACATTAACAGTAAAGCGCCAGTAAGACAAATATTCTTCACATTTTTCAAAACTAAGTCTCCAAAACGCAAACCTTTCGTTTACAAAACGTTCGAAATTCTACGCTTTCAGAATAGATCAATCGATACTGCCTCCACAACGGCTCCATTGTTTTCCTTTATTGGCTTTACCCTTTCTCAATGAATATTTTTCTTTAAATTAAATGCAATGAATAACACTTTTTTTAATGACGAAATACTAACCTTTAATGCTGCAGCGTTGATTGTTGCACCATTCCAATAAATATGAAGGTGAAGCCGCGCTTCGAGCTCTTTGTACTTGAGGTACCCTGGGGTAGCGATCTCGAGGTTAACGTCTCCAACCCGCACATGGCGTAACGAACAGCTGTCTTCGAGGTGCGCATAGGAGAAAGCTGCGCCTCCGAGATTCCTCGAGCGAGTGGCCACCAGCGCCTTGGCCTCGCGCGCGCATGCCTCACTGCGCCCCCCACACTGGGTGAGCCACTCCCTGCTCCCCCCACCGGGGGCCACGACATCGACGGCCAGCGCCCACCACCGCCCCTCCCCCTCCCGTTCGCGCAGCAGCAGCCCGCGGAAGCCCTGGTGGCGCTGCCACAGCGCGGCCAGCACGCGCCGCCCCGCACGCAGCTGCGCCCCAGCCGCGCTCCCGGCCTCACGCACTCGCCTCCCGCCGCTCCTTTGTTCTTCAAGGAGTTTCTGAGAATCGTTATCCAACAAATTCTCAAAATATTTTTGTGGATTCCACTCCCTTTTGTGGTCTTTAAGAAACTTTAAAACTTTCAAGCGTTCCTGGAGGTTGTTTTGTAATAACTGGTCTTTATGCAAGACATTTTGTGAGTCCTTCACAGTTTTACGACTTCCTGTATATATATTCCAAAATCTTTGCCACTCCGTTCTTCCCTTGAAGTCATGGTTTTGTGGACGTGAATCTCTTTCATTGTGGTCTTTCTTACAATTAAAAGTTTCTGGTGTAGATCCAATTGCTAGAACGACTGGAGCCGAAGAATGTAGTTGAAGGTTGCGGTGCAAGATGGCACCACGAGTTAAACCCTGTAAAGAAAAGCTAACAATAATATAAAACTCGTTCGCTGATGTGTCGCTGCAATAATTAATTTCAAAGCACTTCTCCAAAAGCCCTGCAATAATTAATTTCAAAGTTCATTTCCAAAAGCCCTTCGCGTGGACTGTCCTCGTTATACGGAACCCGTTCCATTTCTTTCGCTGCAATCTGTAAACAGGCCCTTTATTGGCTTGGGTGCGTTTTTCTCCGAACCGTTTTGACCCAACCAAACCACAAGAGATTGTTCTTGTCTGCCACAGAGCTCACCGCTTGACGGCACAATACGATTCATTCAAACATTTGCTGCTTTGTTTACAGCATATTAGACGAATTTTGGCCCGGTGAAGCGTTATAGCATTCAACTGTGGTATCGAGGTCAGTAGCGGATGAAGTCGAGAAAAGGTTTTGCACAATCCTTCATTTCGAAATGGAAGAAGGTCCGCTGAACCATTATAGTATTCGACAGCAGTAACGAGATCAATAGCGGATGAAGTCGAGAAAAAAGGGTTTGCACGAGACTTTGGGTCGAAATTGAAGAAGGTTCACTCAAGGACTGCAGAGGGCTCCAAAGCCCCATAATTCAATTTCCTCTTCTTTTGCATTTCTTCGCTTAAAGCTGCATCCAGCAACCACTGATCTACACGCGTATGTACTCGTATGTTACTGAATAATTATTGTAGCAAATAACTAAATGTAAATAATAACACGTTAGAGGCACTTAGTGCTAAAGTGATATAATCCTTAAACTATTAGTTTTGCAGTTAGGCTTGCAAATGGTTACGGAAAAGTGATGAAAAGTAATAGATGTCGAAGGAAGTTTATTTTGGCATCCTGATTAAGCGCGGTTTTTGCAAGCGAGATCGGCAAGCGAAACCGACTTCTAGACTTTCTGGTGGCCGCACACACTACTGCTACATTTTGTTAATAGTCCAGAAAAGGCTGATAATATGCGTGAGTCATGTACATCATGGTTTTCTCGTTATTGTGGTCATTTCTTTCTACCCTGTGATAAAGATTTTGGCCTGATTGAGGAAAGTCGTAAAACATTTTTGTTTCTCATGATGGATTAAGGTTATATCAGGTGTGCCAGGAAGAATGACCCCTTTAAAAGTGCACATATTGGTGCTGAAGTAAACTGTACACTGTAAATACTTATATCAAATCGTAAACAATCAGAAGTGTACAAACATTCAGAAAGGTGGATGGATGAAAATGCAATAGATGTGCTTCTTGGAAGGACGTATAGTACACTTAGTATTATAAAAATTCAAATAAAGAAATTGTTCTCTTTGATTATGTTGTCATAGATTGAAAAGGAAGAATGGAAGTTGTTTATAAACTTCAAAATTTGTACTCAAAAGGGAGATCCATACCACAAGAAAAGGTGGAAAATTTGAAGAACTTCCTTGCATCCATTTCACTAAAATGTCACACATTTTAGCTGGCATTACACACGTATATTGAAAGTATCATGAATAAGTTTTTGCAACTGTAGGCTCATATTTCAAAGAAGATATAGTTTCATCACAAAACATTGATTTGTTAAGATAATTTATAATAATAATTTAATAATACATGCAAAACAAATTACTTTGCAAATATATTTTGAAAGAAATTACTAAAACAGCTTCTTCTCAATGCAATTACGCTTACCTTACCTTTACTGAGCCTCTATTAAGAAATACTTAAAAAATGCCAAAACTGGCCAAAACCACAACTTTTTCAATTAATTTATGAAAAAATTGCCTTTTAATAATATACATTCGATTAGTACTCCATTGTACGCTAAGTCCAGTGTAAATATGAATGCAATATAAAAATGTACGAGACAAAATTTTCAAAATCAGTTAAATCTTGAAAGCTCGATAACTCCACTTCATGCCAATGTGGGTTAGGCTTCTTTGACGCAGAGTGCGCCATAAAGAGATATACAGATTAATAACATAAACGCCCTGTTTGCAATATGGAATATATAGTTCGCAGTACGTATTGCCACACGTCTTGGGGAAATATTCAATGTAGGATTGTCAGTAATAAATCGCCTGCAAAATCCGTCAGAGTAGCGCACTTCGCTCTCATTTCGAGTTTGATTTTGAGTGGGCGCATGCGCAGAGCTAAAGGTGCAGTCCAGTGCTGTGCGCCGTGTCGCGACAAACCTCCATAATAAACATCCTATCGTCGGTTTATTCCAAACTCTTTCGCCGTGTTTCGGCAGTTATGGTCAATAACTGTAGGGAACATCCGCAGACGATCCAACTCTATGGCGAACAGCGGTAGACTCAAAGCAATTCTTTGCATTATATATATATTGAAACGCGGAGCGTTTCTATATGTAATTAGAAACACAGAGCACAATAATATAATTACAACTAATTTTGAACTGCGCGGCATAAGCGGCAGATGCGGCGACCGGCAGTGGGGGGACTTGTGAGCGAGTCCGCCGCCGTGGGCCGGCGAGAGAAGGCGAGAGGTCGGCCGTTACGAGTTGAGAGCGGCAGTTGGCAGTTGACCGTTGGCCGAGGAAAGTGCAGGACGTTGTTCGCGACGAAGGAGATTAAGTTCAGTGTAATGTTCATAGAAATGCGGATTAGAAGCCGGTAAATGGAATGTTGATAGAGGTCGGTATGGAGAAACTATAGATTGTATCCGTGACATCAAACGTAGTGAAAATAGTAATAAAACTGTGCATCGTGGAACTGACGCCGGCACGAGTAGTGGCCACGTGCTCCGTAGTGACAATAGGGAAGTGGAAATGAACTGATGAAAGGTGCGGCATAATTAGAAGTACATCGCTGGGGCGAAGTGGACATCATCGAGAGGCCGTGAGTGAGTGATCGGAACTGCACGTCAAAACGACCAGCATCGAAGCCGAGGAATTCGCGTTGTCGCCGCCGCGGGCCGACCAGGCGCGAGTCTGCATCGTCAACCGCCCGGGGGCACCGGACTGCGGTGAAGGTCATCGCAGCCGCCGCCGTTGGCGACAATCCGTGACAAACGAGGTATTCATGGGGCCCCAGGTATGATGAAATCACATTGTATACCGAACCTTGGTACCAAGACGGAGAGTAATCATATGTTTGATCATGCATATAACATGTTGGTTCATGAATAAATTGTATTTGTGTTTTGGTGAACTTTTTACTTTGATTTACCAATGTAATGTATTTTCCTTCAAGGGACCCATTCAAGAGTAAGACACCCGTCCGTTATAACTTTTATTTGCAGTGGAAAGTACCGCCAATCAGGTACGTCACAATATGTATATATATATATATATATATATATATATATATATATATATATATATATATATATATATATATATATATTCTAACACACCCACCTTGCACACAACTGGTACCTTCGCAACAGCAGTATGAACCGTGGAGGGGGTTGTCAAGATATTTACTCGTGAAGCGAGCTTTAAATCTAGGGAGCAGGATCTTCAGGGTGCGAGAAAGGTTTGAACCCTTGACACAATAAAAATCACACAAATTGCACATAAACGAGCGTATAATTTACCCAATAAACTTTGTGGCATAAGTTAATGACAAAAAAGCAAGAATAGAATCACACTTTTACAAAGAAAAATCAAAAACACAAAATAGAATCCTTTACAGCACATTAAATGAATGAACACAATTTACTCCAAAACTAATTCTTTGAAATAATTACCCTTATCTACACTGGGAATTCCCTTGGAAAATTAATTATATCTAAATTTATGCTATCCTAATTACATTTGAACTTGAAACAAAATTTCTATTTACAATCTCTTGCTTCAAAAAAAATATTACATGTAAAGAACAAAATGTGGGCAAGTGCACTACTCTCATTTATAATTTAACTGACTGCTAATGGCAGAATAATAAATGTTCCAAATAGAATGTTTAAGGCAGGCAATAGCGCATCAAAAATCTCCCACTACAATGCTGCAAATTGTTGCCACCCGCGTCCTCAATTTCCTAACACTTTCCTGTACTAGTCTTTTCCCTGCCGACGTGAACTTGACCTACTTTCCGCAATTCTAGCGTTACTTCGAAAACTGCCCGCTTCCTGGCCTTGGTGGTCGTGCGTTGCCTTCTGCACCGACGTCGCTCGATTCCAGCCTCTGCGTCGTCTGCGCTGTCTTCTTGCTTCCTCTTCCTTTCTTCCTAGTCGGCCTCTTCTTCTCCTGTCTACTCGCGTCCTCTTCCGTCCTTCCTAGTCTGCCTCTTCTTCTCCCTCGACTGCTACCGGCACCTCTGACTACGCCCACGTTGTGAAAAATGTCTCTTGCACTTCCCTGAATACTAGTGCAAGTTCCTCGCTCGTTACTACTTTTACTTCGTTAAACAAGAACTTTCAATGCTTTTCTCACAACGGGCAACTTTTTACTTCCCGTGTTGTTAATAAAAGAAACACTCTACTAAATCTTCACTATTTCGCGGACGACTAACTAGCACGTCTGTCCGACGCCGAAAACTCCTACCTAGCAGTCGTTGCGGCGGCAAATACTATCTAAGCTGACGTTGACGAGCGGTGATGAAATGCTGCTTACCCGACGAACGGCGACAATCAAAAAGAGGTGCTTACTCGACGCGTGGTGGCAAGAAAAGAGAGCTTCCGCACGCGCATCTGCCTATTTATTGTGAGATGCCTGGGGAAATTCTCAGTGGTGGGGTACTTCTCCTCTTTCAACTTTTCACAGGGAAAAACGTTGCTTGCTAGTTCGTCTTTGATTAGTACGGGCAACGGATACCAGGCTGCGCGTTTAGGTACTCTGATTTACGCCTGCTCTCCTCGCTGCCTGTGGGTGTTCATACAGACGAAACTGTGGTGTTATGGGGTTGTATAATCCCATAACGCCACAATATATATGATGCATGTATGCATGAAGAATTTTTATTTTGTATTTCTGCATTTAAAATAACCTTTTCTGTACCAAGAAATCATTCATAACTGGGCATTTACCGGCACAAATGATGACGTATTAGATTTTATGTCACGAACAATTGCGTCATCACACATTCAGCCAATCGTAGCGAGAGAATCAGGGGGAAGTAGAGCTAAACGGAACAGTCAACCGCCGCTTACTCGCACGATGTCAAATATCCGAGTCGTCACAGGGAAGTTGTTTCGCAAAAATTATGTTTCATTCTCTAATAAATGTATAATGCTGTTAAACAAAAAATATATGCAACTAGTTTATAATGTTGAATTATTACGTTCGTGTATATATATATATATATATATATATATATATATATATATATATATATATATACACACACATCAATTCATGCTGAAATGGATAAACCGACCAAGAAATTTCACATTCGTTAAAAATTATTACTTAACATACTCCTCGGGAATGGTCATAGACGGCGTCCTTCGTGTGTAGGAGCAGGAAGGCGAGGAGGTCGTCGTGGTGGAGGGCAGCCAGCACGTAGCCGCCCTGCCTCTCCAGCCACGCGGGCGCGGTGCGCGTCCACACCGGCGCAGACGGGCGCCACAGCAGCAGCGGCGCCGCGGCGCGGGCGTGCAGGGCGCGTAGCCAGCGCGGGCCGTCGCCCAAGTCCACCACGCCCACCGCCCGGCCCCCGCCCACGCCCGCGCCCCCCAGCGCCCACTGCACGCCCGCCACGGGCGGCGCCGCCCCCTCCCACGGCACACACACGCCCCGCGCCTCTACCCCCGCCCACGCCCCCCACAGCGCCACCGCCAGCCACAGGGCTCGAAGCCCGAACCCCTTACACAGCAGCATTCGCCGCTACGCCCTCAATTCCCGTAGCTCCAATCCGAGAGCTCGAAGCCTTGTCCCCCTGCCTCGGCACCAGCCGCCAATCACACCGCCCTGCCACTGTATGAACTAGCGCAGTTGCGACAGCGCGATCCGTCCCGTTTCTTCCGCTACGTGCGGCTCAAATTTCATGGTCACTGAGCAAACATACAGAAGGCGAGTAAACAAGCTCCTGGGCTTCCGAGAAAATATTTGTTTCTTTTATTGTCACTGGTTAAAGTCATCAATCTTCAAGCGGCTGTTTTTAGTAAAAGGTACGATACATTCAAAATTATGTTTACGATACTTTTAAAAAGAGAATATAATTTAGAAATATATGGTTGTTGAACTCCAATATCATTTTCATATTCCTAATTATTGCGTCGTCGTATAAATGTCACAGATACCTAATAGCACAAGACTGCATGGAAGACAAAGACTGATAACATAATGCAGAAATTTGTCATTTCCAAATCGACGTTCTAAGAAATTACCATTGTTACTGTATTCAAATATGATAAATCGTGATGCGTTACTGACTAGTTCTATATATTCCGCCCCTTAGGCAAGATTTCAGCTGTTGATGCCACGAACTTTGGAAAATTGCGAACATGGTGATGGAAAATTATGTCAAGTTTATTCTGGGGGCTAATCCATGTGCGAAAGGGAACTGCTTTTCTGTTGAACGGCAATGGAATATCTGCCAAAGTTGTTACATTGCGCTTAAAAATAGATGCCAGCCAGTGTATTAGAGACTCCCACACTGTGTCATTTTCCAGGTATTACTCTCATCAACAGATTGAATTGAATTGAATTAATGCCTTATTTTACGTGGCGAGACTCAGGCCATTAGGCCTGCTCTTCCGTCTGACCACGCAAATTTCGCTACGCTCCTTTCATCAACTAGCAGAGAAAGGAGGTATTTCTTGGGCGAGAAACAGGCTATTTGAATTTAGCTCAGAGGCGTCATTTAGGCTTGAGGATCTTTTCCATGCAAGTAAATCTACTAACATGGGACAGCCGGCTTTACTTCCCCTACGAAGGAAGGCGTACGAAGGATTTCTTCGCCCTTAAAAATCCACGGCTTCGATCGGGTTTGCACCCGCCAACTTGAGTACAACAGTCCGAAACGCTAACCGCTACACCATCGCCGCCGCCTAAACGATGGCGCGAGGCTTGACGCAGGTAAGGAGGTGGGAGTGCTCTGCACAAATTGAGCCTGTGCATCCGGAATGGTTCCTCGTTTACAAACAGAAATGAAGCTCGGCTAGCTCAGTCAGTAGAGCATTGAACTTAATTTTAGGATCGTTACAGCCTTACGTTGGACGTTGCATGGAGGGAAATTTAAAAAAGAATAAATGAAATTCTTTACTTAACACGTCACGACCATATTAGAAAAATACGTTCAAGGAAACAGAGAACTGATGTTGGAAAATACTATTTTGTACTATCGAGTCATGGAATAGCTTGCCTGCTGCAATAATGGATTCTTTTGTGTTAATATTAAATTCTAGTAATAGTGTTTGAACCCTACATTATGTAAAATTTGCTTACGAAGGTTAAGCTGCATTAACTGTCTTCAAAACACTTGCCCAAAAGCCCCTCGCAGGGACATCTTTCACTATACTGAGCCTCATCCATCTCTACTTTATATAAAACTCGTTTATGAAGTTTTCGCTTCCATAATTGAATTCAAAGCACATGTCCAAAATTGCGGGGACTTCCTTTACCAGACTGAAGCCCTTGGAACTCTATATAATATAAAACTCGCTTAGGAAGAATTCACTTCAAAGCTCTTGTCGAAACGCCTATCGCAGTGTTCCTTTCACCTGACAAACCGTTGGATCTCTATCGCCGTTATCTCTACCACGGCCCTCTAACGGTTCGCGGTGCTTTATAACTGTCTTTAAGGTCACTTCAAACCGCAATTTTCTCATCGCTGCACAAAATGAGTCGATTTAAGTTTTTCTGCTTTTTTGTATGTGGGTGGATAAAAGAAATAGAGAGACTTAAGATAAATTCGCCTCCTCAATGCTCAGAAGACAAGTGTCTGTGCACCTTTCTCAAACAACGCATTTTTTTAGTGAAGAATTCGCTTGTTTCAATACATTCACAGTCTATTGACACACTCGGGGGCATTTAACCAGCTTTTAAAATTATTCTAATGAGGGTGGATTTTTCTGTAAAAAAAAGAAGCTACTGCGAGGAGAATGGTACGTGGCCAAGTAATTTAGTAATTTTAGTAATTTAGTAATTAGTAATAAAGTAATTTTCATCGATTCTCAGAAACCAAAATAAAGACTCTCTGACACACAATTGATACTTCCTAAAACGTCGATATTGTGAAAATGAGCAAAATCGGTCGTCTATAGAAAACGGGTAGCCCCGTGGGGTGGTTATTGGTTATCCAGAATATTTGAATTTCAACACCAGGGCCGAATTTCTTCTTCATCCGTCATCATCTCGCCATTCGTGGCACTTGCGCAGCCTCAACAGACAGTATCAACGCCGCCCTCATGACCAGGTAGCACACGTGAGACTCTCATCAAATCACTTATCATGCCACATTTCGACTACTGCGACTTTCTTCTGACCAACATGACATTCAAATTACAACGTAAACTTCAAGTAGCTCAGAACGCATGCGTACGTTTTATTTTTGATCTAAGAAAATACGACCATGTATCCGAATTTTTTGACAGAATTCGTATGCTTACTCTAGACAAAAGACGGTTACTCCACTCTTTACTTCTTCTTTATAAAGTTTTAACCGGTTCTCATGCAACACACCTCATAAGTAACTTCAATCCTCTGAAACTAAATCGAGCTCGTGAATCAGCCCTGCTTTGTGTACCACGTCACAACACGACTTCATTCAGTAAATCATTCACCATTACAGCTATCCGAGCCTGGAATAAATTACCAGCGAAACTAAAACACTTAAATACTTTCGGAAAATTCAAAGCTGAATTAACCACATTGGTAAGGAATAACGACATATAGAACGGCGTTAACATCTTCTTTAATCTCCAGACTTCTCCCACTTCCAAGCGCCCGGTCACCGCCCCCGTTAAACACCCTCTATTTCCCCCTCTTTATTCTCAATATTCTACCCCATACCTCATTGCTCTATCCTCATCTTCCATTCCCTCTCACACCTAAATTATGAGCATTATTATTTTTCTGTGTACCCTAATGAAATTGTTAATAAAATATACAAAAGTATTAGTGACGATCCAGATAAAATATACTTGTAGCTATCTTTGTACCATCATCAGGATATTCACTACAATATATTGGCATAAACAAAATTGATGTTAAGATACCCGCACTCTTTGTATTGTTCCTTGATACTGCCAGTATTGTGTTTAAAATTACTGTTGTTATTAGCTTATAGTGTATTGTGCTTCTCTGGTGTAAAAATTATTGTATATTTAAGTTAAGTGCTACTGTAAACTAAACGTAGCTTTCTGTAACGTTCCTCAAATAACTTCACTTTTTTCGCCTACTTCTTCTTTCGCCCTTTCATTCCCTTTTTTCTCTTCCCTCTCCCTCACAAACTTTATCATTTATACTTTTTGACCCCTTCCCCTGTACGTCTTCTCTTTTCTCTTTCACGAAACTTCCCTTTCACTACTCAGTATAACATACTCAGTTCTATTAATGTTCGGCCCTAAGCCGCCATCCTGATTGAGGTTTTCCTGGGTTTACTCAATCGCTTAAGGCGTATGCCGGGATGGTCCCTAGATTTGTTCTCCCAGACGTAAATGTACAGCTTGTCCTCCCCTCTTAAAATGTTACTACTCTAAATGTATGTAAATTCAGTGGTTAGGCGGAAGAGCAGGCCCTATGGCCTGAGCCTCGCCATTAATAAAGACATTATTATTATTATTATTATTATTATTATTATTATTATTATTATTATTATGGCCAGAGAAGTCAGTGAATGCCGCTCGCATCCTACAAACGCCGAATCCTGAGTCTGTATCCTATCATCCCACATTCGTGGCATTTCTGCAGTCAAGAATAACAATGTCATCGTCAGTGGATGCCGCTCGCTTCCTACAAGCGGTTAGTTGGAGAAATTGTATTCCTACAGCCAACGCCGAATCCTAAGTCTGCGGCGGGGGTCACAGGTGACGTCAGTGGTGACGTCAGAAGCGCAACGTCCGAGGAAGCCGGCAGCTAAAGGTCATCGTCCACGGTGACGTTATTTTGGCCGGGTCGAAGGGCTAGAATGACGTCAGAGTGGGGGCGTCGTCGTTGTGGAGCACAAGCGACTAACGTTCGGTGGCGTAGAGTCAGTGCCGGCGAAAGGCGACAGCGGTGACGTCACTACATGACGTCGTAGGAGAGCAATGGCTTCGGGAGAGCTTTGTCTCGAGGGTTGCGCTGACGACGGGAGTATTGGAGGGGCATAGCGGTCGGGGGCGGTAACGACGTCAGTGTGCGACGTCGCGGAGTTAGTGATGGCAAAACGTCTCGACGGTCAGCGACGGCGGTTGGAATTCATTCCACATGAATCACCACTGAGGTCGCCACTTACGTGACGGAGCCTACATTGTACAGTCCAGTTATCACGAACAAAGTGTGTATTATGCTGAAACTCTGAGTGCTCATGCTCTGAGTATTTATTAGATGTTAGAAAAATCACAGGGTGAAACTCTAGGTATTTGAAATGCATGTGTGAATTTAACGATACCATTCGTTCCTGTCCCGATTTTAATATACTCAAAACTAATTTATCTAAACTAAAATAATATTTTTTATATACTCAAAACTAAAATAATACTAAAATAATAACAAAGCTAAAACTAAAATAATATATTTTAATATACTCAAAACTAAAATCGTTATATTGTTTTTTCAAATGCGATTTTTATCAACTCTTTGCGTTAAAAATTATCCGCAAATTACAAAGTGAAAATAATGAAATAAAAACATGGATATACAGAACTGCATTTCTATAAACGCAACTGTAAAAAAATCGACTACCAAAGACTCAAAACTGCATTTAAATGTGACTGATCTTCCTTAAGGGATCATAGACGGCGTCCTTGGTGTGTAGGAGCAGGAAGGCGAGGAGGTGGGCGTGGCGGTGGGACCCAAGCACGTAGCCGCCCGTATCCTCATTGCGACACCGTCTTGTCATGTACGGCACCGACACCTGTCAGGTATGGCACACTAGTTGACAGGCGCGCGCACACACACAGACAGACACAAACTGACAAACATTGTTGCGGAACGTTTAATGACTTACGCAACGTGCCTGCGTTTAATGACTTACGCAACGTGCCTGAGTTCAAAATTCGAACGGTGCCTTTCTGTGTGGGCCGACGCCTGTAGTCGAGGTCGAACGGGTCAATGAACTTTTCCGTGCTACTCTTCAACGGCGCTAGAGTTCGCTCGCCGGTTCGTATTGACGGAATATAGGTTACAATTAATCTCGTTTCAGCAATATGAAAATGTTAGAAGTTCGTATACGAAATCGGATTGAAAGATACGAAGTATGGGAATGAAATATCTAAAAATAAAACCTGTAAGCTGGAATTCATCCTTATTAGATTTTCGCCTAAATTGCGTATGTAATACAAATGTAAATACGCATACTTTCTTCGCGTAAAAGCAAGTGACTTTTGTTCTTTCTGAATTCAAGTTCATTAAATGTTTCATGTTTCAATTGAATTAAGAGCATTATAATTCTACATATTACAATATCGTTACCTCTATTTGATCTTGTCCAACAGCATTTCCGTAACGTTCCTCTTGATGCTGGCAATTGTTTTGCAATACATGTTTAGGGCAGGTCACTTCGAAAATGGCCGCGAACCCGTTTCCTCTCATTCATTTGTGAATTCCGGTTGAGAAAATTCCTGACTGGGTAGAGTAGTGAAACGTGTAACTCTGTGTCAAAATTCGCGGTGGTGCGCTCTATCTGTCGTTGAGGGTACTCGGTTAACGGGATAACACTGAGCGGTTGGAAGCGGAAGTTTCGAAGACTTAAGATCGTAAACGCTAGCTAGCGGTTACAATACCAAGAATGAAAACGATTTACGAAAATAAATAAACTTGTTCAATGCCAACTGCTCTTACCGGATCTTTAAATGGACAGAGAAAAAGAACGAAATATTCTATGAATCGAATTTTTGTAACAACGAATCACCTTTGATAATTCGCAAAGATAATGTTAGAATTGTCTTTTGCTGCGCAGTAAGACAGGGTCATTGCTTAAATCTGTCCGTCAACACGACGAAGTTTTAATTTGATATTTTTCAATTTCATTCTTGGGGTTACGAAATTACCGTTTCATCTTTTAGGACTTTTGTTATCAGAACTTTTCTGAAACCATAGTGAGAGTTACGTCATTCAACGCTTATCAAATGTTTTAAAAATATTAGAATTCCGTGAAAATGTATAAATTTTAAGAAAACATCGAAAACATAATTACGATGTAAATAAATCAATATTTCTGAAAAAGGAGAAAATATAGATGTTTCAAAAAAAAATTTTTTGTCATCCCTACACACATAAAGATAGCTCCTTACATACAAGCTTGTCTTTTCCAGTTTAATTTACTATCAAAATAGATTTCTAGGTTCTTGCACGAAGAAACTCCGGGAATAATGTCGTTTACCGCTACTCACTAAAATGAGAGTAGTTATTCCAATGTTCCCAGTCAAATCAGTTACAACATGAAAATAGCACAGTTTATCTCCTTTGATTAAAAATGTAGAAAAATTGTTATTTTTGAAAAACAAATCTTAATTAGTATCACACTAATAAAGCACATGTATTCAAATAAGGCTTATCGACGATAAGAAAAATGAATTAACAAATTGGTACCAAAATAACAGAAAAAATGCTAAAGTTGACAGTTATATAAATAACATTGTGATAGCCACGAAAGCGAAGTTTCAGGAGAATGAATAAAATTTTCATTAAACTTGCTGAACAGAAATAGCTAATTGGACAGAAATCAATGATGTCATACCAAGAAACATTTTTAAAAAATTGTTGCATCGCATTATCAAATGTTAAAATAAATGTTACGCCCATTATTTGTTGATTTAGTAAAAAAATGTTCCATACAAAATTCGAAATCGAATATATATCGCGAAAACCAATCCCTTATCCGTCTATGCCCTACTCCGAAATCAATTTCCGTACCTGTCTATACCGATGTCTTATCTCGGTCTGTACATCCGTCGCTACCGAAGACTAAATTCGTTCTGCCTAGCAGAAATTTTAAACGGAACCTTTCTATTTCTTTTGTTTACTATCTTTTGTAACTAGTTTTATCACTGAACATGGTTGGTTTCTGTATTCTCTAGTCATCTATCTCTTATTTCGTACCATAAAAGGAAACAAAACGTGCCATATTTCCCTGTAACACCCTATCTGGAAATACGACTTCAAATTGTATTATCTGCCAGGCCGTCTGACAGTTTGTTCTTCAGATCGCCCGTCCGTTCTCCCAACTGGCCGTATGCCTGGCCTCACGTCAATCCGTTCATCTGTTCATCCGTCCGCCTGTCTTTCTGTCCGTTCGTCCGGCCATCTTTTAGATCAAACATCATTTTGAAAAATAACGTCTCCAAAACTCAAACATTTTCTGTAAAAAAAAATTTAAAATTTCGCTTTTGCGAAAAATCCTATGCGATCCTCTATCAAAAATAGCTTTATTTCTTGCTTTCGATATTCTATGTTATAATAAATGCATTTAATAACAGAGAAAATAATTTATTATTTTTAAATGTAGGAATTCTTACCTTTGAACTTACAGATTTACCTTTCGAAAACAGAAGAAGGTGAAGCTGTGCTCCGAGCTCTTCGTACTCCACGTACATGGGAGTAGCTATTCGCAAGACAAAGTCTCCAAACCGCTCATACATTTTGCTGCTTCCTTTGTGAACGTAAGACAAGGCTGCGCCTCCGAGATTCCTCGAGCGAGTGGCCACCAGCGCCTTGGCCTCGCGCGCGCATGCCTCACTGCGCCCCCCACACTGGGTGAGCCACTCCCTGCTCCCCCCAGCGCCCACCACCGCCCCTCCCCCTCCCGTTCGCGCAGCAGCAGCCCGCGGAAGCCCTGGTGGCGCTGCCACAGCGCGGCCAGCACGCGCCGCCCCGCACGCAGCTGCGCCCCAGCCGCGCTCCCGGCCTCACGCCCTCGCCTCCCGCCGCTCCTTTGTTCCTCGAGGCTCTTTTGAGGTCGCTGCTCGGCCCCCACATCTTCCACAGAGAACGTATAGGTCTGCCAACTTTTCTGTTTGCTTTTACGTCTCTTTTCGAACAGGAAAAGTATTTCAGATTGCGTCAGATTTGCCCAATTTCTATTATCCCCCTCAGCTTTGTCCAACTTCCTCTGCTGTCCAAAACATTTCTTGATATTATTGCATAATAACTGGTCTTTCCCCCAAAAAATCTGTGTGTTCTCCACAATTTTACCACTTCCTGCATATCCAGTTTCAAATGTTTGCCGTCCTAGACCTTTCTTGAATGTATGGTTCGGTGAAAGTGGGATTCTTCCTTTGTCCTCTTCCTCACAATTACGGATTTCTGGTGTCCCTCCAACCGCCAGGACGACTGGCGCCGAAGAATGCAGTTGAAGGTTGCGATGTGAGATAGCGCCACTAGTTATAGACTGTAAGAAATCAACATTATTTGTATTATATAAATCTTTCTCAGAAATATTTTGTTGCGATAATTTATTTAAAAGCACAAAATTAAAAGTCCATCGCGTAGGCTACCCTAAACAGTCGAACCGTTTCCGCAGCCGCAAAGGATTCCTTGGCAACCTTTGCACTCGACATCGTCGGCTCTCTGACCTCTAGGATCTTTCTGTTGTCCCACCTCCCTCCGGCCCCGCCCCCGCAACGATATTCAGACACTTCCTCACATGGACATCGTCGGCTCTTTGACCTCTACGCTCTTTCTATTTTGTCCCACCTCCGTCCGCCCCCGCAACGATATTCAGACACTTCCTCACTTGGACATCGTCGGCTCTCTGGCCTCTAGGCTCTGTTGTCCCACCTCCCTCCGCCCCCGCCCCTGCAACGATATTCGGACACTTCCTCACTTGGACATCGTCGGCGCTCTGGCCACTAGGCACTTTCTATGTTGTTCCACCTCCCTCCGCCCCCGCAACGATATTCAGGCACTTCCGCACTTGGACATCGTCGGGTCTCTGACCTCTAGGCTCTTTCTATGTTGTCCCACCTCCCTCCGCCCCCGCCCCACCAACGATCTTTAGACACCTCCACACTTGGACATTGACAGCTTTCTGACCTCTATGCTCTGTTGTCTCACCTTCCTCCGCCCCCGCCCCAGCAACGATCTTTAGACACCTCCACACTTGGACATCGACGGCTTTCTGCTCTCTAGGATCTGTTGTCCCACCTCCCTCCGCCCCCGCCCCAGCAACGATCTTTAGACACCTCCACACTTGGACATCGACGGCTTTCTGGCCTGTATGCTCTGTTGTCGCACCTCCCTCCGCCCCCGCCCCAGCAACGATCTTTAGACACCTCCACACTTGGACATCGACGGTTTTCTAACCTCTAGGCTCTGTTGTCCGACCTCCCTCCGCCCCCGCCCCAGCAACGATCTTTAGACACTTCCACACTTGGACATCGTCGGCTCTCTGGCCTCTAGGCTCTGTTGTCCCACCTCCCTCCGCCCCCGCCCCAGCAACGATCTTTAGACACCTCCACACTTGGACATCGACGGTTTTCTGACCTCTAGGCTCTGTTGTCTCACCTCCCTCCGCCCCCACCCCAGCAACGATCTTTAGACACTTCCACACTTGGACATCGTCGGCTCTCTGGCCTCTAGGCTCTGTTGTCCCACCTCCCTCCTCCCCCGCCCCAGCAACGATCTTTAGACACCTCCACACTTGGACATCGACGGCTTTCTGACCTCTAGTCTCTGTTGTCCCACCTCCCTCCGCCCCCGCCCCAGCAACGATCTTTAGACACCTCCACACTTGGACATCGACGGCTTTCTAACCTGTAGGCTCTGTTGTCCCACCTCCCTCCGCCCCCGCCCCGCAACGATATTCAGACACTTCCACACTTGGACATCGTCGGCTTCTGACCTCTAGGCTCTTTGTCCTACCTCCCGCCGCCCCCGCCCCAGCAACGATCTTTAGACACCTCCACACTTGGACATCGACGGCTTTCTGACCTCTAGGCTCTGTTGTCACACCTCCCTCCGCCCCCGCCCCAACAACGATCTTTAGACACCTCCACACTTGGACATCGACGACTTTCTGAACTGTAGGCTCTGTTGTCCCACCTCCATCCGCCCCAGCCCCAGCAACGATCTTTAGACACCTCCACACTTGGACATCGTCGGCTCTCTGGCCTCTAGGCTCTGTTGTCCCACATCCCTACGCCCCCGCCCCAGTAACGATCTTTAGACACCTCCACACTTGGACATCGACGGTTTTCTGACCTCTAGGCTCTGTTGTCCCACCTCCCTCCGCCCCAGCCCCAGCAACGATTTTTAGACACCTCCACACTTGGACATCGACGAATTTCTGACCTCTAGGCTCTGTTGTCACACCTCCCTCCGCCCCCGCCCCAGCAACGATCTTTAGACACTTCCACACTTGGACATCGTCGGCTCTCTGGCCTCTAGGCTCTGTTGTCCCACCTCCCTCCGCCCCCGCCCCAGCAACGATCTTTAGACACCTCCACACTTGGACATCGACGGCTTTCTGACCTCTAGGCTCTGTTGTCCCACCTCCCTCCGCCCCCGCCCCAGCAACGATCTTTAGACACTTCCACACTTGGACATCGACGGCTTTCTGACCTCTAGGCTCCTCCGATGTTGCAACGATCGCCTAGGTACCGTTGAGAGCGCTCGAGACCTGTGCCTACGAGGTCGACGTCAGTATCATTGAAAGCAGCGCTAAACATACGAATGGGGAGTGGAATTTGCGGTGGAATAAGAGTAGCAATTTCACTTAAACATGATTTGTGCTGGGATGTCTCTTTACTGTGGTTCCTTCAACTATACAAGCCAGGTAACACGAACAATTATTAGAGTTATTGTGAAACGAACGGTTATCATTGTTAGACTTGAGAAAATAAATGTGTAAAAAATTGATTTAATTGCTATTTTAAGTGTTATATGAAGCCAATTGGTAAAGTCTTCAGCAAAAATACCTTTTGTAAATAATAAATAAAAACCATGCCGTGACGGACATGCGAATGAAGAATAGCCTCCATACTAGTTAAAGCTCGCATTGACAATTGTGTGACAAATAAAATATTTTATATTTAAATATGACTAACTTCACTGAAAGGAACATAGACTGTTCCGCTTGTTTGGTTAAGTAGGAAGGCGAGGAGGTGGTCGTGGCGGTGGGCCGCTAGCACGTAGCCGCCCTGCCTCTCCAGCCACGCGGGCGCCTTTTCTTGCCTCAAAAGTGATAGAGAAGGGCGCCACAGCAGCAGCGGCGCCGCGGCGCGGGCGTGCAGGGCGCGTAGCCAGCGCGGGCCGTCGCCCAGGTCCACCACGCCCACCGCCCGGCCCCCGCCCACGCCCGCGCCCCCCACCGCCCACTGCACGCCCGCCACGGGCGGCCCCGCCCCCTCCCCCGGCACACACACGCCCCGCGCCTCTACCCCCGCCCACGCCCCCCACAGCGCCACCGCCAGCGCCAGCCCCAGGGCTCGAAGCCCTGTCCCTCTGTCAAAACACCAATCACGCATCACGCCGCCCTGCCAGTGTACATCACACATCACGCCACTCTGTCTCTGGACGACTTCTCGAAGATCCTTTATTGCACCACCGACATCGACGTCGCCTTCTTTTGCTCCCCCTCCGCCACTTAACAGCGCACTGGGTCGCGCAACACTAGCTTCTTTTGTTCTCCCTCGTTAAAGCCATCAAACATCGTGCCACGTTTTCCGTTAGACTAGATATATTGAAGGTTTTTATGAAAAACACTGCACATGATACTGATGCAATTGAAAAATTGATTTACAAAACAATAACGCGCCTCACATATTCAATGTAATCCCTATTCTTCCTAAAGAAAGCTTCCACAAGTTATTGTTGAAGCTATCCAATACCACAGGTATGACGCCATAGAAGGATAGCACAATGCAGAAAATGTAAGTTATTATAGAAAAAAAATATAGAATAAAAATGGTTTCATCAGCCCGCTCGTTGTATCAAACAATTGCTGGTGACTTAAAACTTGTCAAGGCGTCAGGAGAATTGACGAAATTACTGTCTCAAATTATGATACACTGTGATCCATCAATAAGTTCCATAAAAAATACGATAAGGTTTTTATTTCGACGTTTGATTTCACAACCAAACTTCGCTCCATGACGATCATAAAATATGGTCTCTGAAATGTATCTCTGACGAGCTAATCACTGTGTGCAAGGGAACATTTTTTTGCGATGTAGTGTTCCCCGGAAGGTATTGGTAATTCGAGATTGCTTATTATATATCTGACAGAATATTGGAAACCCCCACGGATTCCAGTTTCTAGGCTCGACGTTCGTTGCTAGTTGGAACTGAACTGGGCACAGTGGATGGCTAGTAGTTGGGTCGTGGATTCAAGGTAATAGAGTCCCTCAGCAAAAATTGAGGAGGAATAGTCTCTGTGGTTGGAGTTGCATAGGGCTGCAGTTCCACCCTGAACAACTGATGAGCTTCAAGCTGTCAACGACCGGCTGAGGTGTCTCGGGGCATCATTAGATGGCACTACAATGCATGTTCGAGTGAGCTACCTGCATTTAACTTCATATATATTTAATACGCACATCTATGTAAGCGAAGATTCTGTACATTTCATCATTGTCCCGTTTCGTAAGCCTTGCAGGTTCCAACGAGCGCTGGGAATTCTACTCTTCTATTCTATTCTTTACCCCGCTTTTTTTCGCAGAAGCCGCAGCTCTACCGCACGTGGAGGTAGCTATGCAAGATGATGCAATCTCATTGCGTCGTTTTATTAAGAACAAAACTAACACCATAAATTTGGTAATTGTAAATTTCAATTAATGCTGTAATTGATTTTAATTCTACAACTAATTATAAAAATATTGAATCGATCTTCTTGTCAGAATTCAATTTATATGTAGTTAAAAATGTTTTTAAAATAACGATCATCTTACTACGCTCAATACTATCATACTTCGCAACTACAGACTTCTAACAAAGCGAGCTTCAGATAATTACATTTTTAAGAAAATCTAGAGATAACAAAATTAGTAATCTATCTTTAAATCCATTGTAATATGTGAAGATTTAAATATTGATTTTCAGAGCGAATCTCACGAAAAAGAGCAGTCTCTTAATTTACTGCAATCTTTTAATTTAGATGTTACAGTGAATGTACCTACACGGAATACATCTAAATCCAAAAGGGAAAAGATCAAATTATAATTAACAAAAAGATATATAATAAAAATAAAAATAGATATAAAATAAAAACTACTAATCTAGGTTACAGTGACCACGATGTACAAAATCTTATAATTACTAATAACATGAACACTGACACAATATATAATACACGTGTGTGTAAAACATACACATTCTCTAAAGTTAAAACAAAATTATTTACTGAATACTTGTTGAAAGAATCATGGGACAGAGTTTATAAAGCTGTTGACAAAAATGAACACTTTTTTATCTAAGCTTTCATTACCCTTTAACGCATACTTTCCTCTCAAAAACAAACAATTATAAATTTCACAAGGAATTGGAACATCGTGTAAAAACAAAGGTACGCTGGTGGTGGAGGAAGCTGTAGTACTCTGATGCTTTTTTAAATTCTGGTCGGGTCTTGATGGATGTGTATAATTTTGATCGTACAGTGACTAGATTTGTGAATGTAGGAGAAAAGAGCTGATGCTGATTGGCACAAGAAAAACACTTAGTATCCCTTTCTTGTTCATTAATAACCAGGAACTTAACTAATAACAAGAAAGAAATCTTAAAATATTGAATTTGACTCTCGGAAAAAGCTATTAATCAACAAAAAAAACATGGCAAATGTAAAATTTACGAATATACACATAAATGAAGTTTCATCAAAAACTTTCTCAATATTTGATGATGTATACAATACTTTTCTAACCTGTGATGACACATAAAATACTCCATTGTAACATACTATCTTCTGACTGCAATAACAGACACACATTAACAATGCATTAGCCACTTTAAATGATAGTTGCTTTTCTGCATTCTGCAATTGCACACCTGGCAAATCCATAAGCACACTATTGTACTTATTCTTTGAACTTGCTACAATAACATACACACACACACACATTGGCAGACACCTAAACATCTTTAAAAATTTATTCTTCTAACAAGATACAATGGGTCACATACATAGAGTGACACATATAACTTTAAATAATAGTCAATCTTTGCTGCTTGTTGCTTAATATCTAATACACACAAGATGCTGCAGTGAAGGCACAGAAGGGCACAACCATTAGAACTCAGCATTGACATTGTTGAAGTCGAAATATAACATACACTACGTGCCATTGCAAGGGAAGGTCACAAAGTGATAAGTTGAATACATGTACGTGTAAATAATGGCACATATAAAATAATTGGAGGCATTGGTAATGATCACTCATATTATTGTTTGAAAATATAATTAATAAATTGAGTAAGGCCCTTGATAACAAATTTCATGTTGTATGTAGCTACTGTGTACTCTACACAGTTCAAACAGCCTAGTGTATTAACTTTAGCAAGACACTAATTACTGTTCACTTGTAAGAGAATTTGTAAGTAATAAACTGCAAAATAGAGTTTCACATTGCAGCAACGTCACTATGACTCACGTACATCAACATACGACACTGAAAGAGGAGACTGTTCGTTATTGGGATGTAAGCTGGAATATTTGCACAGAATCATTTTTTTATTTCTAGATTATTCTCCGTCGGTTTTGGAGAACTCTTCCGAAGTATTGCGCCAACCATGTCGTGGAAAGACATGTCAATTTTAAATACCTTCCAAGCACATACCCATGTTAAAAGGCTACGCAACAGATCAACGGGCCATCGAAAACTGCTGTTTTACAGTTCGTGATTAATCCTGGCTGTGCGAGCGTTTATATTATTTGAAAACGTGTTAATTAAGTTAATACATGGGGTAAACCTCCTACATACTCTCAAGAGAACTGGTAACATGTTTGCAATGTATCAGCGCAGTAGATTTGTAATTGACAATAACAAGAGCATGGTGCTCAAATATTCACACAGACATGATGAGCTATTCAATACAGATTGCTTGCTGGCGATGATAAGTCTGCAGTACAAGCCCAGAAATTCACACGTCTCGTCCCACCATTACCATGGCTCACAGAATACGATTGTGCGCCGTGAGGGAAACTATTCTACACAGATAATTCGCTGGTAATGTCTGTAGGGCAAGCGCGGAACTACTCTCAGACTCGACCGCATCGTTACCATGGTTCAGAGAATGCGACTGTTAAAATGCTCACCTCGAGGTGGAGTTCGAAGCGTTTAAGCAAAATGGGCCGCCAAAAAGCTAAGGATTGGAAGTGAAGTCACTCGGAATTGAATTGAAAGCAAGATCATTTTATTCGAACAACACCCTCATCATTCACACTCAAACACTATTTCCACTGGCAAAGAGTGAGAAGGGAGAAATCTTCAGCAGTTCTCAGCCTTCAAACAGATTTTTGAAAAATATCCCTCTTTTATTTATTACTCGGTCTGAGAGACCTCTTGCCTAGAAGGGCGCGCAGACCTCTGCGCAGCAGAACCTTTAACCCTCTGCGCATCTGCGCACGACGGCTGCGCGCCATCTCTGCGCAGAAGGCGGCGGCGGCCAGCGCCAGCCCCGCGCAGAGCAGCGCCAGATGTGGCCGCAGGTCCTGCAGCTCCAGGGTCCGGGGTTCGTCACTCTCCGACCCCACCAACGAGTCTCTGCTGATTCGTGCCATAGCGAAGCGCAGACGCCAGTACATGTCCAACGTTCTGTTGTAATCACTACACCATTTTTGATAAAGTCCGGCGTCTCGGAACTGGATCAGCTTTAGATTCACTGCTCGAGTCCACGGCCAGTTCCTGGAAAAACATGGAGACGAGACCCTTCTATATGCCATATCTACATGAAGGGATAGGGAATTCATCGAAACAACGTTTTTCCTTAGGCTTGAAATATATGTGTGTTGGCCTGCCATTTTCAACAGTGCTTCTTGAAATCGGAGTAAATAGATTTAAAAAGAATTTGTTTGGTTTCTGAATACTAGAAACTTACTATGTTATTAGAAACCTCTGCATTGTCTTGAACAGTACTTGAAATTAAAACTACATTATCTATCGTATATACCTTTAAAATTGAGTGATGTCAAGTTACATTTGTTATTATTTTATTTCATTTAATATTATGAAAATAAATTACAAAATATTAAATATATTTTTCTCTGATATTTTAAAATGTTATTCTGCCTCCGTAAATAACAAATATATGTTGACTTCAAATGTTTCAAGTTTGAAAACATTCGTTCGGAAATCAGAAGTTAAACTCGTCGCTGGCCGTGCTTTTAAGGATGGGCCTATTATTTTGCTGATCTCTGCACCTCCATTCGGAGACACTTCACTGTCCCTCCCAGAAGGTGCAATTTTCCAATACCCTATAGAAGAGGCGCAAAAAAATAAATATCAAATTTTTGCGAAAATTGATCAATCAGAAGTGGTCTGAGGTATCGAGAGTTTTTATAATTTTGCTAAATATGGAGAATATGAATGATACACACACGTGGCCTCTAATAGCAAAATATGACTGTTAACTTCATCAGAAGTCGCAGCTGGATGTACGGAATGAAGATCCTCGAAATGGATCAATTACATGCAACGCACAACCAACAATGCTTACTGATACTTTATTTAAAAGCTAACAATTCTCCGAAAAGGAACATCAGGTTCTTTAGAACAGTGATTGGCAAAAGTGATACAAACAGAAAAATGCATCACACTACCTCCAAAAAACAAATACACAGTCACTGACAGAGGGATAACAGTAGGTTAACTGAATCATTTTGCAGAGCATTCTACACCTCGCAATTATTTTCGCAGGCGTTCTGTTGACGTGCAAGTAATCGTACGTTTATTGCGTAATATGGACCAAGTGAAAATTTAATTTTAGATGGTATTACAAATGCATCCTCGTTACACACTAAGCAAGTGCTGCTACAACCACATACTTTCTTGCGTTGTTTGTAAGGGCTACATATTGTCTGAACATACAAACGTACGTGAAAGCGCAAAGATGCAAAAGTGTCACGCCTCCCTCTCAGCCCTCCCCCTCTCCCCCTTCCCTTCTCCTCCTCACCCCTTCAAATTTTTCCTGTCTCCCCCTCCCCCCGCCCCCTCTGAAACCCAGTTAGGAAGCTTTATTGAGCCAAAGTGCAAAAGTGTCACGCCTCTCTCTCAGCCCTCCCCCCTCTTCCCCCTTCCCTTCTTCTCCTCACCCCCCCAACTTTTTCCTGTCTCCCCCTCTCCCCCGCCCCCTCTGAAACCCAGTTAGGAAGCTTTATTTTGCAAAAGTGCAAAAGTGTCACGCCTTCCTCTCAGCCCTCCCCCCTCTTCCCCCTTCCCTTCTCCTCACCCCCTCAACTTTTTCCTGTCTCCCCCTCTCCCCCACCCCCTCTGAAACCCAGTTAGGAGGCTTTATTGTGCAAAAGTGCAAAAGTGTCACGCCTCCCTCTCAGCCCTCCCCTCTCTTCCCCCTTTCCTTCCTCTCCTCACCCCCTCAACTTTTTTCTGTCTCCCCCTCTCCCCCACCCCCTCTGAAACCCAGTTAGGAAGCTTTATTGGACTGACTTTTTATCACTTCGTTATTCTGTTGACTTTTATTGACCTACCCTCGTAATTGTCTGTATTACATTTAGATTTACATCACTTGTTTACAATCTACTACTAAATTTACTTACCACCTCGTAGTCATATGTGTCCATACAGGTTCCGAAGTGAGAATAACTTTCATCGACACTGCATTTCGATAGATTTTATAGACTACCCAGTACCAGTCTTTGTCGCCTATATATACTGCATATCGATTTTTAGAGAGTGTGGACACCAGGTGAAGTACATTGTCCATAAATTTGTATTTGAGATCCAACAACTTTGACATACTTAATAACGGACAAATAAAGATATTGCGAGAACATAATCGTTTATTCTTTTGAATGAAATATTGCTTTTCTTTCGATGTTAAAACTATTATTCCACTTCCAGCAAGTTGGTCGATCGTTTCGAATTCCTGTTTACTTTCAGGTTTCATAATCAAGTCGAAGAGACGGCCCTAAAAAGGAAACTGTAGTTCAGTATGTATAGAATACAGTATTATGAGATTTATAATAATATTTTTCAGTAAAACAGTAGTTTAGTAAAATATATCAAGTATCTGACTTCTTAAAAGTTATGGAATTACAGTTACTTTTTTAAATTGATGTAATTTTAATAAAATCAGATTATTAATTTTAATAATATCCAGATTTCGGCGTCTAAAATAGGCTAAATAGTATTATAAATTAATACTAATTAAAGCAAACTGTAGTGATATTTATGTGCATACGTCTTAGTGTTGGTATCCTCTAATTATACCGATTTTTAAAAAAAGATACGATATATTTATCCAGTTTTACTACGTTAAATGTAAAGGCCGGTTCCTACTTACATCCGAAGGTAAAAAATTGAGAGAGCTCAGAAGAGGAATATTTCAATCGTGTAAGGCTGTGTCCTCACCTGATAGGCGGTGGCGACGACGACAGCGGAGGCGAGCAGCGCGGCGGCCAGCTGCAGGCGCTGCGGCGTGGCGCGCACCCTGTCCTGCGGGGCGCCCCCGCACGAGGAGAAGGCGCGCAGCGCGGCGGCGGCGCTGGCGGCCAGCGACTCGCCCGCCACCACGCGCCACGCCAGCGCGTACGCCACCGCCGCCCCCAGCAGCGCGAGCCAGATGCGCGGGGAGAACACGCGCAGCGGCAGCGACCACGCCGGCAGCTTCATAGGCGGAGGCAAGACCATTAGAGATTTGGAGACTGATTGTGACGCCTCAACGAAGTCACACGAATGGTAGTGCTGAAATTCCGTTTGGATTTTTCCTACACAGAAGGCCAGGCGATCAAACTCTACATCTTCCAAATCAACCTTAAAATTCCTGTATTCTTTTTCAGAATGCTGTCCCTGTAACATTCCAATACAATTTGGTGAAAATATAGTGAAGTCAAATGCTACTTGTCTGAAGGAAATAGGTTGCCGAGGTGAAGTAGTCACCACTTATGACCAGTTTCTCTTGGTCCATAATTTTGATTTTTTCGCTACTGTTTCCGCAGTATTTAACAGAAAATATTTTATTGCCGGACCCTAGAAACGAAAAAGTGTATAATTTGTGTTCATATTTATAGTACATTTAGATTTATTTAGTCAAAAACTGTAAAAACTGTATGAAATGTATGGGAGAGAATATTATCTGCGCACGATTTCTTGAGTTCCAGAATTCCTTCCTGTCATTTTAACTATAAATAGTTGAAAGATGAGTAAACGTTTAACATAAATAAAAAAAAATAAAAATCGCAAGATTAGCAATATATGAAATATTAGACATTTTCGTTTCCGAGTTATAGAAACTTATTTGCATCGGTAAACGAATTGCAAGTATAATTTTTCTGCATTGCAAACAAAATAGCAACTCACTCTTACTTCTACTCTTACCATTACAAGCAAAAGGAGAGTTCAACAAAACGTGCTACTACGTGAAGCTACATTTAGGTCGAGAAGCAAAACAAGGGGACATCTAAGCATTTTCTCAAATGATCAGGGAAACTGGAGAAAACCCTAATTTAGATGGGAGTCATTGACACGGAAGCTGAAGTACATTAATTGTTACAAACATATTAAATCTTTTAAAAAAAGTATACAATACAATTGTAAACTAATTCATTATATAATACTGTTTTGTTAAAATAAACATTATTTTTCATTTTGATAACCAGTATAGTATTTAATTGTATAGAAATAGTTATGCAGCAGAAAAGATTTTACTTTTAACTTAAATTTGTGTCTCGACTTCAATTTTTTAATGTTATCTGGCAATGCGTTGTAAAGTAACTTACATCTATGTAGATTTCTGATAGTGAGCTCTTGATACTGACACTTGATGAACGTGATTTTTATTCAAACTGAACATTTTTTTGTATATGTTGTTACTGGGATCACATTCTGTGTTGCATTTTAAATATTTAATGAAGAAAAATCTAGTTGACCTGTACTCATAACATGAGTACATCGTATTCATTTGTTATTATCCTAACAAAACCTAATGTTGTTACAAGGGAATCTCAGTAATGACTTCTCTTTCACCAAAGACATCTAAGACCATGCCTTCAGGAAATGTTAATACAAAAAATATTTCGATTGCTCTGGGTACTGAAAAATTAGTAATGTTCCAGTGAACAATAATATAAAAGCAAAAGTAATAATAATCAGGAATTTTTTTGAGTCGGAAAAGTTACAAGAACAGTTTTAAAAGTATTCTACACAATGACTGTTAGTGTTTGTATTTGAGAGTGTAAAGTACCACAATTATGAAAAGATATGAATCAATTACTTACCTTCAAACTTGTGACATTCTTTGTGGGATTTTCCCAAATAAATAATGTAAGATTCAGCCGCTCTTCAAGCTCTCTGTACTGCTGATACGCCGGTTCGGCCACTGTCCAAATGAGGCCGTCATAGTCCACTCGCCAGACGAAGGCTCGAGCGTCCGAGAATGGAAGGATTGCGCCTCCGAGGTCCTTTGAACGAATTGCCACCAGCGCCTTGGCCTCGCGCGCGCATGCCTCACTGCGCCCCCCACACTGGGTGAGCCACTCCCTGCTCCCCCCACCGGGGACCACGACATCGACGGCCAGCGACCACCACCGCCCCTCCCCCTCTCGTTCGCGCAGCAGCAGCCCGCGGAAGCCCTGGTGGCGCTGCCACAGCGCGGCCAGCACGCGCCGCCCCGCACGCAGCTGCGCCCCCGCCGCGCCCCCGCCCTCCCGCACTCGCCTCCCGCCGCTCCTTTGTTCCTCCTGGAGCTTCTGAGAACCCCGCTCGCCCTCCACATGGGTCTTAAAAAGCATCTGCAATCTCCACTCATGCTGCAGTTGTGTATTAATATTTATATCTTGACGAAATTTCTTGTTTTTCTCCTCGTGGCGTTCAGATCGAAAGTTTTTCTCAAGAAGTGTCGGAGATGGCCGGTCGTTTTCAAGCCTTCTATTTGTTGTGAAGCGGCTGTGCGATGGCGACTTTTTTTCTGTGTTCCTGTTTTCCCACTGCGTTCCTTTTAAATTGAAATGGATTGTAACGCGTTCATTAAAGTTGTTCTCGAAAAGCTGATCTTCCAACAAGTCCTTTTCAAAATTGGTATTCTCCACAATGTTTTTAATTCCCGTATTTTCTTGAAGACTGTTTCTACCTCTTCCGATCTTAGCGGCTGTCTTTTTTGGATGTCGTTTCCCTTTTGTGCTCTTTCGCTTACAATTGTGAATATTTGGTCTTCTTCCAATTGCTAAAACGACTGGTGCTGCGGAACTCAATTGAAGGTTTCTACATAAAACGGCGCCTTTCGTTACTAGCTGCAAAATAACGAACATTTTTATGTGGTGTATTATTTCTGTTATCTTACTCACGAATTCTCTCTCAAACGTTCACTAACATAGTGCTTGAGGCAATGTAGAGTTGCTATCTTTTTTCACCGTATTCCCAGGAATAAAGAGATATTAGATACGAGCGTGGCAGCATGATGAAGGAAGGATCACGTGAAAGCCTATGATGCTGTTTATTGTATTATATTTCGTAATAAAACCATTTTCGAAATTCTCTCAAAACTTACTGCAATTTTTTTTAAACTTTGTCACTGGATATCATAAAATACGCATAAAAATGAAGCAGCTCTTACGTTCGTTCAAATCCCCAGTTTTTTGGAAATTGCAAATATTTTTGGACGACTTCCTACAATTTTATTAATCAAAATTGAGACTTTCTCCTTAATAGATTCTGTTCTTTAAAGGTAGATCTTCAAATAAGGTCACGTTCAATGTTTCGAGAGTATTAGTTGTTTTCGCGTAATTTTGACCGAAATTTAAACATTTTATTTTTTAAAACAATTTTTCCGTCAAAAACTGATCTATTATTTATATAAATGTTCTCCTCTTATGCAATGAGGGACAATAAAGAAATATTCTACTCCCATTTCCAAAGAATACTCAGTTGTTTTTTTTTTTGGAAATTGCCAAAAATTAAATTTTAAAACCTCCAAAATGAAAGATAGAGATTTTTACTTCAAACTAAGACAGTAATAAAAATTGGCTCTTTCAAAAAAGGTCGTGTACAATTACAAAAAACGAATTGATTTCTGTTGAAATTTATGCAATATCAAAAAACAAACTTTCGCAACCCCCCAATTTTCCTTTATTTTTTCCCATAGAGGGAAGACGCGTAAAATAATGACGTGGGTCTCATTTTAATCGAACTCTACAAATTTCGCATAATTAAAACTTTTGAAACAAAACGAAAATGTAACACCACTTTTTAAGATATTTAAAATACACTAAGGCAAAGTCCGCATTTGATCCGCCTCATTGGCATGCGGTTGTTAATATGTGAAATGTGCCTAAGTTACATGAGACTTCTTGGCAATAATCGTAGGTTTGGCGATGTATGGAAAAGAAAACATTATTTAAACTCCCAATGGATAGAAATTATCACTAAAGGGAAAAGAGCTTAAAGAGAAGACGGGGAACTACACAAAAAACATTTCAGTGAAAGTACAGATATAATGCTCAATATTTTTGTTATGAGTGCGCAAAGAAAAACAAACAAAATGGTTCACAATAACTGACCTCCCTGAAATAGTCATATACGGCATCCTTGGTGTGTAGGAGAAGAAAGTCGAGGACATCGTTGTGGCGGGTGGCCGCTAGTACATAGCCCCCTTGCTTCTCGAGCCACGCGGGCGCCTCGCCTTGCCTCAAAAGTGATGAAGATGGGCGCCACAGCAGCAGCGGCGCCGCGGCGCGGGCGTGCAGGGCGCGTAGCCAGCGCGGGCAGTCGCCCAGGTCCACCACGCCCACCGCCCGGCCCCCGCCCACGCCCGCGCCCCCCAGCGCCCACTGCACGCCCGCCACGGGCGGCCCCGCCCCCTCCCACGGCACACACACGCCCCGCGCCTCTACCCCCGCCCACGCCCCCCACAGCGCCACCGCCAGCGCCAGCCCCAGGGCTCGAACCCGGGTCTCTGCGTCTTGCCGCCAGCTACCCATCGCGTCTCTCTGGCGCTGTGAGACTTGCCCCGTTGCGACATCGCTGTTCCACTCGCTCATACACATGGACGTCATTAATTTTCACGGTTCCAGGACATTACACGGGTCTTTAAACAGACTGCACGTAACTAAATAAAGGAAGGCAATTTCAAATGGATATTTCATAAGCGCAACATGTGTGGCGTAATGCGGAAAATGTTCTACATTTCGAAATTATTACCTGACAAGTTCATATACATCTATTTTGTTGTAATTAACATAAATCGTATGGTTTCCTTACAGTAAAAATGTCAATACCCCGACATTCCTTGCTGTCCCGATCTTCTGAATAATTTAAACTGTATTCTTTCTTTCGCTCGATATAGGAAAACTAGTCTTCTGCATATAGCACAAATCATCTGTTTCATTTGAATCCAATCTTGTTCCGTCAACAACTGCATCGAGTTATTGTTTGGTCGCATTGCGGTTGAGCACAGATAAAGTAAGACGGTTAGCGGGTTTTATACCTGGTGTAAAGGATGTTGGCCAGCCGGTGTTTGAGAGCAAATATCTTTTTCCCTGACCATTTGAGAGATCGTAGATGAAGGGGCAGACATGCTAAGCGGGTTGCATAGCAGCGGGGGGTTTTTTCGTTGTTGATGAAGGACGTTAAGTCTTTACGAAATGAAAGTGAGAAGAAAGGGAAAGAGAAAAAGAGAGCCAAAGAGAGACAAAAAAGAGAAAGGGAAAATATAATACAAAAAGAGAGAGCAAAAGAGAGAGAAAAATATAGTAACAGAAATAGAGAAAGAAAGAGAGAAAAGAGAGAGAAAATGAAAAAGAGAGAACGAGAAATAGAGAGAAAATGAGAAAAAGAAAAAAGAGAGAAAAAGAGAAAGAGAAAAAGAAAGGGGGGAAAGGAAAAGAGAAAAAGAGAGTAATAATAAAGAGAAAATAAGAGAAGAAAAGAGGGAGAAAGAGAGAGGGAGAAAGAGAGATGGAGAAAAGGGAGGTTGAAGTACGGAGAGGGAGCAAGAGGATGAAAGAGAGAGAGAGAGAGTAAAAAATACAAAGAGAAAGAGACAGAGAAAAGAGAGAAAAAAGGGAAGGACGAGAGAAATGAAGAGAGAAAAAAGAGAAAAGGGAGAGAGAAAAGAAGAGAGAGACAAAGACAGATGGAAAGATAGAGGAAGAGGTGGTAAATAAACACACTAACGAAGACGGGGTTTCAACAGAGTGTTGTATTTGAAATTCGGCGTTTACATTGTATTCAGCAGTTAAACCTTCCGCCCTTCGTGCTCACAAAAGAGGCCACGTAGGAGAGTTATGTAAGTTTGGCTGGCAGGATCTTCGAAGTAACTAAGACACTGACTTTGCCCAAGAAGTAAATTTATTTCACAGTTCAGTACATTTGGTTGCTAGAACTTACAACTAAGATATCAGACCACTTGCAGGGCTCCCTCCGTATTTATGTGCTCCGAGGGCGCTTGTCACAAGGACAAGGGGAATGGATCGCGAGTGCGGCGGTGGCGCTGCAAGACCTACTTTTATACATTTCAAAATTTGGTAAGGACGGTTTTCGGAGCTCCCTGATTCACAGTCGATGTGAGTCAGTCTCGTCGTTTCCTTGTTCGTCATTGCGAACCCCGAAGCTCCCTGGTTCAGTCAATGTGAGTCAGTCTCTTCATATCCTTGTTTTCGGGCGTCCGCGACGCCGTAGTGAAATATTGCTTTAGAACTAAGGTGGTGTAGGGATGGCCGCTGCTGTTGTACTAGCGGGCGCACATGACTGGAGCACTGCATGTTGCCTCAACAAAACAGTCTTTTACACCCTTAACACTTCTGTTAGTTAATTGAAGAAGAAAGAATAAAATCTCGCAACTATTCATAATACAGTTTTAAAGTCAGTACACTTCACATATCACAGAAATGTAGGTTTAGGTATAGGATAAAAAATATTGTTTCATAAAATCATATAAAACAAAATAAAACAAAGAAAATAGAAATGAAAGTAACTATAAATTTGTTATGAAATAGACAAATGAAAGAAATGAAGCAGTCAACTGTTTTTCAATTTTAGAAAAATAACAATCATTGTTTTAACCAAGCCGCTTCCAATAACTCAAAATGCCCGATTTCACCTTCTATTACCCAAGTTTCGGTCTTTCAGCAAAGATAAAAAATAAGATTATAAGCAATAGGAATAACATGGTCGAAAACCACTTTGAAAATTCGGTGATTTTGTTTACGGTGATGGACAGAACACCCAATATTAACCATGCTTTCTGCAATAAGCAATGTGCGTTTATCTTCAATATGCTATCTAAATTAATCGTGTCAGTAATACAGTATACTTCGCTTCTTTCTACCGTCAAATTTTTAATTCGAAATTTAAGAAAATTGAAAACCATTCCGTCTCCAATGATGTCATATGTTTGCCCTCTATTGCTCACATTCGCTTACGCCCCCAGTGCTTTGTGTATACAAATGACGCAATGTGCTCACACGAAGAAGATACGCCTGGACTA
Organism: Gryllus longicercus; assembly: GCA_038098605.1. Classification (NCBI taxonomy): domain Eukaryota; kingdom Metazoa; phylum Arthropoda; class Insecta; order Orthoptera; family Gryllidae; genus Gryllus; species Gryllus longicercus. The sequence continues at coordinate 3,383,731 of JAZDUA010000045.1, read as the reverse complement.
GGGCGTTGGAAGCGCCCCTGGGTCTCCTGATATCTCAGTTCCTCGTTCTGCGCGCGCCGAGGGGTCGCTTGGCCTGGGGCGAGGCACCAACGCGCGCAGTAGAGCGCGCAGACCCCTGCGCATCTGCGCACGCGCAACCCCCCACCGACTGCGCGCGATCTCTGCGCAGAAGGCGGCGGCGGCCAGCGCCAGCCCCGCGCCCAGCAGCGCAAGGTGCGGCCGCAGGTCCTGCAGCTCCAGGGTCCGGGGTTCGTCGCTCTTCGCCTCACTCTGACGCCAAGACGCACCTCTGCGCAGACGCCAGTACATCCCCCATGTTCGGTTGAAGTCGTCTGCCCACTTGAGATCAAGGCCCGCGTCTCGGAACTGAATCAGCTTCAGATTAATCGGGTCCACCCACGGCCAGTTCCTGGAAATATGTAAGCAGAGGCAGATTTGCTACAGTCGGAGAATTATGGAAGCACTTACATATGTTAGAGAAAACTATGAAAGTATTGCCACGAAGAAAAATCAATTGGCTTCACAATTTGGCCAACAAATGAGTTGGAGCTCTGACGAGCATGAATTTTCAGCAATGAATTTTTTGTGTAGTTTGTCGAATACGGCTAGACGATTGTTATATTGGCTATTGGATTAGGAGAAAATACCAAGATGGCTAGTGGTTTTAATTCCCTTTTCCTTACCACGTTGAACATCTCCGCAATTGTCCTTTATTACTGGTATGTACTAAATGTAGCATTATATCATTATAAAAACTGCAATAACATATTATTTTTGAAACCACAATGTCAACTTAAAAAACCAAAAATTAGATCATTAATAATCAGCTACACAATCAAAAACTAGCAGGGCCAGGACTCCACGTATTTTATACTATTAAATACGGCTTTTCAATATTAAAAAAATTATTTGCAACTCGCAAGTGTTATTTATTTTAATTACTCTGATTATAACTAGTTTTGCTAAACAATGTCACGGGATTTATCTTAATAAAGTTTTCTAATTTCCTTTGAGAGGGTTAGCTGAACAGTTTTGTCCCAATGTCTTATTAGTTGCCATTTATCGCCACCCTCAAGGTATTTTTTTTAAATTTTCAGAATTTTTCGGTTTCCTAATAAAAGATTCTAAATATTACTTCAAGAATATTGAAGAGGAGTTCTGTATGGAAATTTTCATTGATAATTTGAAAGCCGTTTTTAAGAAAATGGCATTTAAGCTTTACTGAAAATGCGAAATTGGAAGGTTTTTTTTTACAGAAATCTTACGAGTTGTCGAATATTTCCATTTGAAGTCTTTTGAAGCTCTTGAAATCACAGACGTAACAATGGACAAAACACAAATAGAAGAAAATGTACATGTTAACCGCGTGACAGATATTTAAAAGATATTACATTTGGTAATTTTTGAAACATCAAAATTATACACTTAAATTATATTCATGTCATCTTAAGCAGTGCAATGAGCAATATCCGTTACAAAAGTTTAAAGAACACTTTTAAAGCCATTTTTGAGAAAATGACTTTTTAACGTTTTTAATAATGCAAACATTTGTACGTATTTTCACAGAAGTCAGTTCTCGCTCAGCAGCGGTCACGAGCAGACGTGCTCCGCAGCTCCGCTAGTTAGCCGAAGGCTAGCGCTTATCGCAAGTCCGACTGCCCCGGCCGCTACTGGTGCTGGTCCGGGGTCAGAAAGAAGTGCATTTATTTGTGAACAGTGGTGAATTAGGAACGTTTTCAACTTACCGTTCAAATTTACTAGTGATACAGTTGTGACCGCTCTTATTTGTGTACAAAGGTGACTTCATTCTCGTGTGAACAGTGGTGTATCAAGAACTATTGAAAATCAATACCGCCCATATATAGTGAAGTGAATAATGTTAACTGACCACGTCCCCTTCGGGGGACTAATCACACAATCAACAGAAATACTAAATAACCAAGAAAACAGTGAAGCTTTCGTCAAATATAGTACGAACGGATCGACTTTAGAATACAGTGACGTAACACAGAACCTTCAGCAACATCATCAATTTTTATTGCATGAACATCAACAGCTGAAACAACACTTACATCAATTAGTGCAACAGAACCAACAGTTACAATTTCAAATACAGCAATATGTGCGTGAAAAAGAAATCCCAACTACCGTGCTAGAAGCTACAGCAACTAACGGCCAAGCATCTACAACGCAGGAAACGGCCTCAACCCTGTGCAGCTCATGGCAAACAATCCCGCTGCGTCGACAAAAAAGACGCAATGATGACAACTCTATACAACCGTCGAAGAAGACTAACAGTGAACATGATCCCGTATCATCAAAAAACAGGTACTCTTGTGATGAAAATTTGGAAGAAACCTCGAAATCTGAGAAAATCAATGATACGACAACCAAGGGCAGCATACAAGAACAAGACAAATATCGAACACCGCCTATTTTCATACCAGGCGTCAGAGTAATATCTGATATGATCAGATCTATTAAAGAAGTCATTAAAGATGAAGACTTCTCATATAAACTTGTCAAAACCTACCAAGATGAAGCCAAAATTACAATGAACAATGTGAAAATCGTACCTCAAACACCGGATGTTTATCGAAAGCTTGTTAAACATCTGAATCTAAAAAATATTGCTCATTATACATTTCAGTTAAAACAAGAAAGAGCCTTTCGGATAGTATTAAAAAATATGCACCCAACAGCAGATGAAACGGAACTCAAAGAAGCTATAGAAGCACAAGGCCACAAAGTAAGACAAATTCATAATATCAAGCATCGTTTAACAAAAGCACCTCTACCAATGTTTTTTGTGGACTTAGAACCTCAAAGTAACAACAAAAAAATATATGACGTCGAATACTTACTACATGCAAAAATAAGTTTTGAACCACCGCCACCGTTTTGAGAAATAGTACAATGCAAGCGATGTCAGTCCTACGAGCACAGTTTTCGTTATTGTACGCTTCCGTATAGCTGCGTCAAATGTGGAAAGAATCACGATAGTCGAACCTGTACTAAAACGAGAGACACACCAGCTACATGTGCTCTATTTAGCCGTGACCATCCAGCAAATTATAAAGGCTGCGAAGTCTATCAAAAAATTCGTAACAGCAAGTATCCTAGTCAAAGTCAACACTGTAGAAATGCTACGCAAAACATAACTGAAGGTAACAATTCAAGTTCACTAACAAGTAATCAAACCATAGGAACAGGTAGACAGCTCACATATGCACAAATGGCCCAACATTCGCAAATCAATAATCAAAATGTGTCGTATGAAAATAATCTGATATCCATAATGCAAGAATCATTTAAAAAATTCGAGTCCATCTTAGCAAAGCAAGCTGAACAAATCTCCAGCCTAATTAATATCATGACTGCAATAATGAAGAAACTATGAGTAATTTACTGCGAATTGTCTCCTGGAATGCCAACGGAATACTTCAACATCGAAGAGAGTTAGAAGTGTTTCTACATCAAGAAAATATTGACATACTCCTAGTGTCTGAAACACATTTTACCGAAAGAAGCTATCTACGTATATCTGACTACGAAGTATATTGCACAAATCATCCAGATGGGACAGCTCATGGAGGCACAGCAGTAATAATTAAAACAAAAATATGTACATAGTACATATGTTTTGTACATATGTACAAAACATATAATATGTACAAAGATAATGCTGAAGACTATCTGCAAGCAACCTCTATACAAGTATACGATAAGTTCGGTCCGCTCGTTATTTCAGCTATATACTCCCCTCCAAAACACAAGATACCGATCAGTATATCAAGTTTTTTAGAACGCTCGGCACAAGGTTCATTGCTGGAGGAGACTACAATGCTAAAAATCAACTATGGGGATCAAGACTGGTAACTACAAGAGGTCGCGCTTTAGAAGGAACCATCTCTACACTAAAACTCCAAACAATTTCATCAGGAAATCCCACATACTGGCCAACGGATGGTAACAAGGTACCTGATGTCTTGGATATCTTCGTCACAAAGGGAATGGCACAGACCTATCACACAAAAGAACCGTCTTTTGATCTTTCATCTGATCATTCTCCAGAAATACTGACAATCAGTTCTTCTGAAATCAAAAAGAAAGAAAACATATACCTTACAAACAGAAAAACGAACTGGGAAGAATACAGCAACTGGCTTTACCATAACACCACTGCCAAGGTCCGTCTAATATGTCCAGAAGATATCGACGATGCTGTTGAATACTTAATACAACACATTCAACAGGCAGCCGTATATGCAACTCCAGAAATGAGAGTGTTTGAAAAAAATAAATACCCATCAGAAATACTAAAAATGATTAAAGAGAAAAGACAGATGAAGATGACCTGGCAACGCACTCATCACCCGGACGACAAACGAATACTCAACAGAACTTCCCGCCTCTTATCAAGAAAATTACAAGAAATTCAATCGGAGGAAATGAAGGAAAGAATAGAAAAGTTGTCACCCTCAAAAGCTACAGATTACTCCTTATGGAAAATTACTAAAAAATTAAAAAGGCCTACAAAACATGTCCCCCCTCTTCGTAAAACAGATGGAAGCTGGGCTAGAACGGAAAACGATAAGGCAGAAGAATTTGCAAAATATTTTGCAAAAACATTTCAACCACACCCCTCAGCACTACTCACAGAAGAAAAAGAAATCATAGAATTCCTGGAATGTCCCCATCAAATGTGCCACCAATTAAATTCTTCTCAACAAGAGAAGTCACAGCAGGGCTGAAACTACTACCAAATCATAAGGCTCCTGGACATGATCGTATTACAGGGGAAATGCTTAAAAAACTGCCTAAGAAATTCATTGCCCTTGTAACATCCATTTTCAATGGAATAATACGCATCGGACACTATCCTTCGCAGTGGAAACTGGCACAATTAATTGTGATCGCAAAACCAGGAAAACAGCTACAAGATGTTTCCTCGTACAGACCAATAAGTTTATTACCTTCTTTGTCTAAGGTATTCGAAAAACTATTACTATTTCGCATATATCCATTACTTAAAGAAAATGACGCAATTCCAGACCATCAGTTCGGTTTTAGAAATCGTCATTCTACAATAGAACAAATTCATAGAATAGTCGACACCATCAACGGAGCTCTAAAAAATAAAATGTATTGTTCCGCCTTGTTTCTAGATATCGCGCAAGCGTTCGACAAAGTGTGGCATCAAGGCTTGCTATATAAAATCAAGAAATGTCTGCCGCATCCATACTATAATATACTTCAATCCTTTATTTCAGATCGATTTTTTCAAATAAAATTCGGAGATGAAATAACACCGTTTCATCCAGTATTATCAGGAGTGCCACAGGGGAGCATCCTTGAACCAGTGCTGTACACGCTGTACACCGCTGACTTACCTCAGTCCCCAGATGTCACCACTGCAACATATGCAGATGACACAGCCCTGCTAGCTTCGCACGAAAACCAAGAAACGGCAACAAGAACATTGAAAGAGCACCTCGAGCTTATAAACAAATGGTGTAAACTCTGGAGAATAAGAATGAACGAAACAAAGTCCAAATGTATAACATTTACCCTCAGACGAACAAGAAATACAAGAATAGAAATAAACGGAAAACTAATTGAAAACGTAGACACCGTCAAATATCTCGGACTACATCTCGACAAAAAGCTAACCTGGAAGAAACATATTTCGATTAAAAGAAAGGAAGCAGAACTGAAAAGTAGACAAATGATATGGCTAATAGGAAGAAAATCTTGTTTAAGTCTAGGAAACAAAATTTTACTTTACAAAAAAATACTCAAACCTATCTGGTCTTATGGAATTAACCTCTGGGGAACAGCATCACATTCAAATATAGACATAATTCAAAGATTTCAATACAAATGTCTCAGACTATTAAGGAATGCTCCCTGGTTTGTATCAAACGCCACTCTACATAAAGATCTCAATATCACCACTGTTAAAGAGGAAATCACTCTCAAATCTCACAAATACCAACACAGACTCGAAAATCATATTACTCATCTGGCCATAAACATCTTAGATAACAGCACAATGACAAGAAGATTGAAAAGAGTACATCCTCTTGATCTGGACCACAGATATAAATAATATTTTTCTTTTAAAATAATTGTTACTGTAGATATATTTTTTTGTCACAATGCTTGCACTATTGTATGTTTGTTATTGTGTTATTGTTATTTCAATGTGATGTTGTTTATTGTTGTTCTTGATTGTTTGTCTTTTTTTCTCTCTCTCTGAACTGGACAATTAGTTTAAAACCATTTTTAGAAAGAACCAGAATTGTATGGTTTCTTTACATGTCAATAATATATGTACAATTGTGTTTGCCGAATGTTCGAGTACAACAAATTGCAAATAAAGCAGATGTTAAAAAAAAATTACAGAAAACTCTTGAGTTTAAGAGAAACCTTATAGAATATCAATTAAAGCATATGTACTCGTAAAAGCAATAATGTAAAGAAATTGCCGCTAATGTACCTATTAACAACGTGAGAAACAAGCCAAAAACTATTATTTGAAAAAAATAGAAGAGTAACAAGAAGTTTATACCATGTAAGAGTACATTTAGCACTATCTCTACCAAAAACGTTTGGAATTTTTGGAAAATATTTGAAGCCGTTCTTGAAAAATTTAGTTTGTTTTTTTTGTAAGTTTCACATACTTCACGCAATATTGAGTGAAAACTATTAAAAGTTCCACAAAACGTCTCATGACCTTACAAAGAACGATGTATGGAAAACAAATTTCATTTGAAAATATTATCCCCAACTTCAATTTCCTTTTTGTAGGAAAACGCCGAAATATATTCAAATTTTTCAAATTTTCGAAAACAGAAATATTAGCGAAAATTGAACATATGTCATCTCTATAAGAGTATTTTGCTACTTCCTTGCAAGAAATTTATAGAAAAAATTAAGAGACAATTTTGAGAAAAAATTGAAAATGTCACAGAAGCGTAATGTAAAGTATTAGAAAAAATTATTCAATGTTTTCGAAAATCGCGAGCTTCCAAACAAGCCATATCAACAGCGGTTTATTTGGTTAGGGAAGAATCGCATAGTTTAAGCGCTAGTGTTGTTCACTTACACCAGACAGCCACCGGCAGATGGACGTTTTGCCGTTGATTGATTTTTGGATATCAGGGAGCCACAAAACAGGGATTCTGGCAACATGACGTGTTAGAGGATCGTTTCTTAATTTAGCATCTGAACATATCCGCTTTTTCGTCATTAGGTTCTATCGATTAATTTTTTTAAACTGATTGTTTGCCGTATTTCAAGAAGCAACACACAACATTCTCTTTACCCCATAATACTCCGTGTGTACCGTGTATACCGTGAGTGTATATATATACACGATCCGTATATATACACGTATGTAAATGAAAAAGTATGAAGTGCTCGACATGTTTTATAAAATACAACTAAGTTTTGCAGAAAACTTGCAAGCGACAGCAATCGATAAATTCAAAATGTGTGTATGTGGCTTGGAGTTTTACCATACATTTTTTAAAGAGCAACATTCAAATAAGAATTGCATTGAAAAAGAAATATCTGGTGTACATAGTTGAAGGTGTGACACAGGTCCGAATACAAATTTGAACTTGCTGGATTCTTGTGATTACATTACTGAAATGGAAGAATTGTACAAAATATACAACAGAAATAAACATCACATACATAAACGCAAATTAATTCTACTTCCAAAACACTTTTCCATGTTTCTCACATTCTCTAAGATTAACCAAGTGATAGAAGTGTACCAATTATGGGGAACCGCATTCATTATTCATTGGAGACACAAAGTTAAGCAAGTGTCTGAAATTGTTATGTATATACATTTTTTTTAGATTTGAAATACTTTAAACACTTAATTTAAATTCAGAAAATATACCATACTAATAAATATTCTGTACCGTGTATGTATATATATATATATATATATATATATATATATATATATATATATATATAAAGAGAGAGATAATATTGTAATTCAAATATTTCAAGAAAATTTTGCAATATTCAATAAATATTAAATGATAAAGGAGTTAATGTAATGTTTTATACACAACTGCAAATATTTAAATGAAAATGTTTGTATAGGACAAGGTTTTATCCTTCTGTAATACTCTTAAATTAATACTACCGTCTACGATTAGGACTTCGAAAAATTGAGGAAATAAAAAACAAACTATTTTGAGAGGAGCTAGATGGCAGCTTGTAAGAAGATGGGCAAGACTAAAAACCTAGGCCAGATTAGAAATATTATAATACTAGTACAAGGATATCTGTGCAATTCCGAAACACTTCACGTTTAAATATAAAAAACCATATTAAATGAACAACTTGGCGGACGAAAGAATTTAACAATTGGCATTTTACTGTCTTTCAATAATATTCTACTGCTTTTAGAGAGGCTATGAAAGAGGTTTGATCAAGATTTATTCTGCTCTATACGCTTACTGGAGGAGTGTTACCATTTGAATTATTTGTGGAACATCGCCCTCAACTATACAAATACTTGCTGTCTTCCTCCTAATTATGATCATAGGAAAAAGTTTACTTTCTGTGCCGCAATGAATGCAATTTAGTTGTTCAACAATTTGAAATGTAGTATATAATTCGATTAATGTAGCGTTATAGAAAACCTAGTTTGTTTCTATTTACTACTTTAAATTGTATTGTCATAAACTGTTATAGCTTCAAAGTTTTTAGAAATGAGAGGAAATTTAATGGTAATTTTTAGGACATACCATATGTTAAAAAATTGAAACTTTTGGTAACGTAACTACGTAACAGTGTGTTCGTACAAACCTGCTTACAATGAGTCAAGTGGAAATTGCGTCTGCAACATACATGAAATATGGAAAGGGACTTCCCTATCTGACTGCGACAAAGTACTTGGGAATTCCCTTAGCTGACAAGACAAAGGGACTCGAGAGGTGTCGCAAGGTGATCCCAGACTTAGGAGTGAAAAACGCAGAAGTAGAGAAAAATCCGGGATTCACGTTGCACGTGATCAAACAGGCGAATCACGACGACTTTACTCGACACAGACCCAATCACACTGACGAGACTGATCATGTGACGACGGAGGAACCGAATGCAAATGTGATTCGGGTGACAGACTGTCGGAGAGAAAGATACAGTGAGCGAGTGGAAGCAGACGTGTCGTGAGAGGCATAAGGCAGCCAAATGAGTAAGAGGTGCCCGGGAAATGTATAGTGACGAGAATATGCGAATAGGAGAGGCATACGCGAGTGTGAGTGAAGACTGGCGTGAGTGGTGGAGAGACGGAGAACGCCCAAAGAAGTAAGCGAGAGATCGAGCGAGAGCAACTCCAAACGCGCCGGGAATCGAACTGTGGCCGCGGAACCGAATCTACTCATTCCGTTAGTTCGCGGCGCCGAGTCGCTTCATACGAACGGCGTCGGCGGTGGGGGCACCTGAGTAGAGCGGTGCGGGGTCCGCGCCATCGGCGTGACTTTCCATGGGGGCCATCCCTGCAGGGAATGGGCTCCGGCCTCTGCAACGCCATCCGATCGACGCGAAACTCGTCAGCAGCAATTCAACTTCACTGTAACTTTGCTCCGTCGCGAGGCTAGCGGACCTCTTTTATGTGCTAATAAATGTGCTCGAAATACCCGCAAAGATGTCATTTCGAAATCCGGAAAGTCCCTTTGGATTTCCCTAAACATGCAACCCCTATAAATAAACCCGCTCTGCTTTGACCTTCCTTCAAATGCGAGTGGTAATGGGCTGATCCATCTGAGCTAATTATGATCCAGGCCTTGATCACTAAAGCGCCGCCACAGCAGGGCTGCGAAAAGTAGCAGTCACCAGACCAGCTGTTCCCGTGACGTTCTGACGAGAGTCTGCGGCTCCACGCGGCCTCGCGCCGGGTCACGACCCCGGCCATTAATTAATACTACTTCCACTCATATATTGATTCGAACGTTTCTTTATGAAGATTTATTCTAAGTAATTTTCAATCGCCTGTGTACAAATTATGTAATACTTCTATTACTTACCATTTTGTAACCATGTATTCCCAATCAGGTGACGCTATGTCGAAAAATTTCATTGACGCAGTCATTTCACGATATGCAGATATCCACAGAGGCCAATCTCTATCGGTTGAAAAAGCAGCGTAACGATTTTCAGCCAGATACAATTGGTAGTCCCTCGAATTGTTAAAATATTTGACGTTCATATTTATAAAATATTTGATTGTCCCTTCTGTGCAAATACTATCATTTCTCTGTGAACAAGTTACTTTCAACCTGTCTATTGTAGGCCGAGAGACTTTAGCAGCCAACACTGTCATTCCGGAGGCAATGAGTTGGTCTATTGTTTTGATGTCCGGGTAGCGTTGGGGTACCATAATCAGGTCGAAGAGACGGCCCTAAAAAAGAATCACTTGTTTAGTAAGTAAATTATTGTACAAATGGAGACATTGATACTTTATCATATTGCAACAGTTTCGCACAAGATTTAGCAGATTTCGAATTATGTGGTATTTGTTTTTATAACTTTTATGCTCGTAATGTCGTCTGAACGTATCCCAGACACATCAATGCCAAAGCCTCTGCACTGACTCCGACCAGGAGGTCCTAGGGTTCAAATCCTGCGGCGGATATTCGACTCTCGCTGCATAGCTAGGTCGATTTCAGCTGCTGACAGGGAGAGATAACTAGGATGAGGCTGCTCTGATCGGTAGATTCTAACAGCTAAAACGCAAGCCTTCGCTTTCGTGACTTTTTTTCACCAATACTGTTTACAAAACGTTTTCGAATCTCTGACAGTTTGGGCGGTTGAATTTGTACGTAGCCGTTGCTGCATATGCGATCGTGTAATATTTGATGATTGCAAATACATTTGCGCTTTTTGAAAATTCTGATAACAAGCTGAATACTTATTTAGACAGAAATGGCACTACCTATTAAACCAATAAAAATTACAATGCCAAAGAACGCTAACTCTTAATTTTGACTAGATAAAACAAGTGAGGATAGCAAAGGAATTTAGGGAGAGCCGGTTCTCACTTGGTAGCCGGCGGCAACGACCACGGCGGAGGCGAGCAGCGCGGCGGCCAGCTGCAGGCGCTGCGGCGTGGCGCGCACCCTGTCCTGCGGGGCGCCCCCGCACGAGGAGAAGGCGCGCAGCGCGGCGGCGGCGCTGGCGGCCAGCGACTCGCCCGCCACCACGCGCCACGCCAGCGCGTACGCCACCGCCGCCCCCAGCAGCAGGAGCCAAATACGATGGGAGAACACGCGCAGCGGCAGCGACCACGCCGGCAGCTGCGCAGGTGGAGGCACAGCCACTATGTCCCTAGAGACTAATTGTGACGTAGGTATGAAGTCACAGGAAAGCAACTGGCCATGTTCTGGGTGGCACCAATTTACTGTGAAATCCGCACGATTAAATACAACATCACGTAAGTAATATAATCCATCTGTGTACGATTTTGCGGTTTGTTGTCCCTGAAACATTTCAAGTGTAAAGTTATCATAATCAAGGGAGGGTAAATAAAGTTTTCTGCAAGAAATTAGTTTAGCATAAAAAAAATATTTAGCATATTCCTCACTGTAAATGTAGTTTTTACTAATTAAAACGACCTCCAATAAAAAAAATATGGAGCAAGTTAAATTCATGAGAAATCTTAGCAGAAATGGATGCCAAATCAAATGAATACGACAAAGAATTATAATAATATGGTCAATCATCTTTACATGTGCATAATTAGAAGAGTATTATCCTAATATATATATATATATATATATATATATATATATATATATATATATATATATATATATATGGTTTCTGCCTTCTTAACCGCCTTCCTGTCCATCTGTCTCCTTTCTATTACAATTATCTAAAATTTGCAAGTTAATGAACTGATTTCTTACCTCCACACTTGTGCCAACAATTCTGATATCTTTCCGATAAATACGTAGATGAAGTCTCTTTTCTAGTTCTGTTCTCTTGAGATACTCGGGACTTGCAAGCCGGATGGTGATTCCATCAATTACTACACGTGTGAGTTTTGTCTTTACATTTTGTTTAAAGAGATAATACAAGGCTCGGCCTCCGAGGTCCCTGGAGCGAGTGGCCACCAGCGCCTTGGCCTCGCGCGCGCATGCCTCACTGCGCTCCTCACACTGGGTGAGCCACTCCCTGCTCCCCCCACCGGGGGCCACGACATCGACGGCCAGCGCCCACCACCGCCCCTCCCCCTCCCGTTCGCGCAGCAGCAGCCCGCGGAAGCCCTGGTGGCGCTGCCACAGCGCGGCCAGCACGCGCCGCCCCGCACGCAGCTGCGCCCCAGCCGCGCTCCCGGCCTCACGCACTCGCCTTCCGCTGCTCCTTTGTTCCTCGAGGCGCTTTTGAGGTCGCTGCTCGGCACCCACATCTTCCACAGAGAACGTACAGGTCTGCCAACTTTTCTGTTTGCTTTTACGTCTCTTTTCGAACAGGAAGGGTATTTGAGATTGCGTCAGATTTGCCCAATTACTATTGTCCCCCTCAGCTTTGTCCAACTTCCTCTGCTGTCCAAAACATTTCTGGATGTTATTGCATAATAACTGGTCTTTCCCCAATAAATTCTGTGTGTCCTCCACAATTTTACCACTTCCTGCATATCCAGTTTCAAATGTTTGCCGTCCTTGACCTTTCTTGAATGTATGGTTCTGTGAAAGTGGGATTCTTTCTTTGTCCTCTTCCTCACAATTACGAATTTCTGGTGTCCCTCCAACCGCCAGGACGACTGGCGCCGAAGAATGCAGTTGAAGGTTGCGATGTGAGATAGCGCCACTAGTTATATACTGTAAGAAATCAACATTATTTGTATTATATAAATCTTTCTCAGGAATATTTTGTTGCGATAATTCATTTTAAAGCACAAAATTAAAAGTCCATCGCGTGGGCTACCCTAAACAGTCGAAATGTTTCCGAATCCGCAAAGGATTCCTAGGCAACCTTTGCACTAGACATCGTCGGCTCTCTGTCCTCTAGGCTCTTTCTATGTTGTCCCACATCCCTCCGGCCCCGCCCCCGCAACGATATTCAGACACTTCCTCACTTGGACATCGTCGGCTCTTTGGCCTCTAGGCTCTTTCTATGTTGTCCCACCTCCCTCCGCCCCCGCCCCCGCAACGATATTCAGACACTTCCTCATTTGGACATCGTTGGCTCTCTGACCTCTAGGCTCTGTTGTCCCACCTCCCTCCGCCCCCGCCCCCGCAACGAACTTTAGACACTTCCACACTTGGACATCGACGGCTTTCTGCCCTCTAGGCTCTGTTGTCCCACCTCCTTCCGCCCCCGCCCCAGCAACGATCTTTAGACACTTCCACACTTGAACATCGACGGTTTTCTGACCGCTAGGTTCTGTTGTCCCACCTCCCTCCGCCCCCGCCCCAGCAATGATCTTTAGACACTTCCACACTTGGACATCGACGGCTTTCTGCCCTCTAGGCTCTGTTGTCCCACCTCCCTCCGCCCCCGCCCCGGCAACGATCTTTAGACACTTCCACACTTGGACATCGACGGCTTTCTGCCCTCTAGGCTCTGTTGTCCCACCTCCCTCCGCCCCCGCCCCCGCAACGATCTTTAGACACTTCCACACTTGGACATCGACGGCTTTCTGCCCTCTAGGCTCTGTTGTCCCACCTCCCTCCGCCCCCCGCCCCAGCAACGATCTTTAGACACTTCCACACTTGGACATCGACGGCTTTCTGCCCTCTAGGCTCTGTTGTCCCACCTCCCTCCGCCCCCGCCCCAGCAACGATCTTTAGACACTTCCACACTTGAACATCGACGGTTTTCTGACCACTAGGTTCTGTTGTCCCACCTCCCTCCGCCCCCGCCCCAGCAACGATCTTTAGACACTTCCACACTTGGACATCGACGGCTTTCTGCCCTCTAGGCTCTGTTGTCCCACCTCCCTCCGCCCCCGCCCCAGCAACGATCTTTAGACACTTCCACACTTGAACATCGACGGTTTTCTGACCGCTAGGTTCTGTTGTCCCACCTCCCTCCGCCCCCGGCCCAGCAACGATCTTTAGACACTTCCACACTTGGACATCGACGGCTTTCTGCCCTCTAGGCTCTGTTGTCCCACCTCCTTCCGCCCCCGACCCAGCAACGATCTTTAGACACTTCCACACTTGGACATCGACGGCTTTCTGCCCTCTAGGCCCTGTTGTCCCACCTCCTTCCGCCCCCGACCCAGCAACGATCTTTAGACACTTCCACACTTGGACATCGACGGCTTTCTGCCCTCTAGGCTCTATTGTCCCACCTCCCTCCGCCCCCGCCCCAGCAACGATCTTTAGACACTTCCACACTTGAACATCGACGGTTTTCTGACCGCTAGGTTCTGTTGTCCCACCTCCCTCCGCCCCCGCCCCAGCAACGATCTTTAGACACTTCCACACTTGGACATCGACGGCTTTCTGCCCTCTAGGCTCTGTTGTCCCACCTCCCTCCGCCCCCGCCCCAGCAACGATCTTTAGACACTTCCACACTTGAACATCGACGGTTTTCTGACCGCTAGGTTCTGTTGTCCCACCTCCCTCCGCCCCCGCCCCAGCAACGATCTTTAGACACTTCCACACTTGGACATCGACGGCTTTCTGCCCTCTAGGCTCTGTTGTCCCACCTCCCTCCGCCCCCGCCCCAGCAACTATCTTTAGACACTTCCACACTTGAACATCGACGGTTTTCTGACCGCTAGGTTCTGTTGTCCCACCTCCCTCCGCCCCCGCCCCAGCAACGATCTTTAGACACTTCCACACTTGGACATCGACGGCTTTCTGCCCTCTAGGCTCTGTTGTCCCACCTCCCTCCGCCCCCGCCCCAGCAACGATCTTTAGACACTTCCACACTTGAACATCGACGGTTTTCTGACCGCTAGGTTCTGTTGTCCCACCTCCCTCCGCCCCCGCCCCAGCAACGATCTTTAGACACTTCCACACTTGGACATCGACGGCTTTCTGCCCTCTAGGCTCTGTTGTCCCACCTCCCTCCGCCCCCGCCCCAGCAACTATCTTTAGACACTTCCACACTTGAACATCGACGGTTTTCTGACCGCTAGGTTCTGTTGTCCCACCTCCCTCCGCCCCCGCCCCAGCAACGATCTTTAGACACTTCCACACTTGGACATCGACGGCTTTCTGCCCTCTAGGCTCTGTTGTCCCACCTCCCTCCGCCCCCGCCCCAGCAACGATCTTTAGACACTTCCACACTTGAACATCGACGGTTTTCTGACCGCTAGGTTCTGTTGTCCCACCTCCCTCCGCCCCCGCCCCAGCAACGATCTTTAGACACTTCCACACTTGGACATCGACGGCTTTCTGCCCTCTAGGCTCTGTTGTCCCACCTCCCTCCGCCCCCGCCCCAGCAACTATCTTTAGACACTTCCACACTTGAACATCGACGGTTTTCTGACCGCTAGGTTCTGTTGTCCCACCTCCCTCCGCCCCCGCCCCAGCAACGATCTTTAGACACTTCCACACTTGGACATCGACGGCTTTCTGCCCTCTAGGCTCTGTTGTCCCACCTCCCTCCGCCCCCGCCCCCGCAACGATATTCAGACACTTCCTCATTTGGACATCGTTGGCTCTCTGACCTCTAGGCTCTGTTGTCCCACCTCCCTCCGCCCCCGCCCCCGCAACGAACTTTAGACACTTCCACACTTGGACATCGACGGCTTTCTGCCCTCTAGGCTCTGTTGTCCCACCTCCTTCCGCCCCCGCCCCAGCAACGATCTTTAGACACTTCCACACTTGAACATCGACGGTTTTCTGACCGCTAGGTTCTGTTGTCCCACCTCCCTCCGCCCCCGCCCCAGCAATGATCTTTAGACACTTCCACACTTGGACATCGACGGCTTTCTGCCCTCTAGGCTCTGTTGTCCCACCTCCCTCCGCCCCCGCCCCGGCAACGATCTTTAGACACTTCCACACTTGGACATCGACGGCTTTCTGCCCTCTAGGCTCTGTTGTCCCACCTCCCTCCGCCCCCGCCCCCGCAACGATCTTTAGACACTTCCACACTTGGACATCGACGGCTTTCTGCCCTCTAGGCTCTGTTGTCCCACCTCCCTCCGCCCCCGCCCCAGCAACGATCTTTAGACACTTCCACACTTGGACATCGACGGCTTTCTGCCCTCTAGGCTCTGTTGTCCCACCTCCCTCCGCCCCCGCCCCAGCAACGATCTTTAGACACTTCCACACTTGGACATCAACGGCTTTCTGCCCTCTAGGCTCCTCCGATGTTGCAACGATCGCCTAGGTACCGTTGAGAGCGCTCGAGACCTGTGCCTACGAGGTCGACGTCACTATCATTAAAAGCAGCGCTAAACCTACGAATGGGGAGGTTATATCCGCGGTGGAATAAGAGTAGCAATTTCACTTAAACATGATTTGTCCTGGGATGTCTCTTTACTGCGGTTTCTTCAGCTATACAAGCCAGGTAACACGAACAATTATTAGAGTTATTGTGAAACGAACGGTAATCAGTGTTAGACTTGAGAAAATAAATGTGTAAAAAATTGATTTAATTGCTATTTTAAGTGTTATATGAAGCAAATTGGTAAAGTCTTCAGCAAAAATACCTTTTGTAAATAATAAATAAAAAACATGCCGTGACGGACATGCGAATGAAGAATAGCCAGCATACTAGTTAAAGCTCGCATTGACAATTGTGTGACAAATAAAATATTTTATATTTAAGTATGACTAACTTCACTGAAAGGAACATAGACTGTTCCGCTTGTTTGGTTAAGTAGGAAGGCGAGGAGGTGGTCGTGGCGGTGGGCCGCTAGCACGTAGCCGCCCTGCCTCTCCAGCCACGCGGGCGCGGTGCGCGTCCACAGCGGCGCAGACGGGCGCCACAGCAGCAGCGGCGCCGCGGCGCGGGCGTGCAGGGCGCGTAGCCAGCGCGGGCCGTCGCCCAAGTCCACCACGCCCACCGCCCGGCCCCCGCCCACGCCCGCGCCCCCCAGCGCCCACTGCACGCCCGCCACCGGCGGCCCCGCCCCCTCCCACGGCACACACACGCCACGCGCCTCTACCCCCGCCCACGCCCCCCACAGCGCCACCGCCAGCGCCAGCCCCAGGGCTCGAAGCCCAGTCCCTCTGTCAAAACACCAATCACGCATCACGCCGCCCTGCCAGTGTACACCACACATCACGCCACTCTGTCTCTGGACGACTTCACGAAGATTCTTTATTGCACCACCGACATCGACGCCGCCTTCTTTTGCTCCCCCTCCGCCACTTAACAGCGCACTGGGTCGCGCAACACTAGCTTCTTTTGTCCTCCCACGTTAAAGCCATCAAACATCGTGCCACGTTTTCCGTTAGACTAGATATATTGAAGGTTTTTATGAAAAACACTGCACATGATACTGATGCAATTGAAAAATTGATTTACAGAACAATAACGCGCCTCACATATTCAATGTAACCCCATTCTTCCTAATGAAAGCTTCCACAAGTTATTGTTGAAGGTATCCAATACCACAGGTATGACGCCATAGAAGGATAGCACAATGCAGAAAATGTTAGCTTATTATAGAAAAAAAATATAGAATAAAAAAGGTTTCATCAGCCCGCTCGTTGTATCAAACAATTGCTGGTGACTTAAAACTTGTCAAGGCGTAAGGAGAATTGACGAAATTACTGTCTCGAATTATGATACACTGTGACCCATCAATAAGTTTCATAAAAAATACGATATGTTTTTTATTTCGACGTTTGATTTCACAACCAAACTTCGCTCCATGACGATCATAAAATATGGTCTCTGAAATGTATCTCTGACGAGCTAATCACTGTGTGCAAGGGAACATTTTTTTGCGATGTAGTGTTCCCCGGAAGGTATTGGTAATTCGATCCTGCTTATTAAATACCTGTCTGAGTACCTGTCGGAAACGCCCACGCATTCCAGTTTCTAGGCTCGACGTTCGTCGCTAGTTGGAACTGACCTGGGCACAGTGGATGGCTAGTAGTTGGGTCGTAGATTCAAGTTAATAGAGTCCCTCAGCAAAAATTGAGGAGGAACGGTCTCTGTGGTTGGAGTTGCATAAGGCTCCAGTTCCACCCTGTACAACTGTTGAGCTTCAAGCTGTCAACGACCGGCTGAGGTGTCTCAGGGCATCAACAGATGGCACTACAGTGCTTGTTCGAGTGAGCTACCTTCATTTAATTTCATATATTTAATACGCACATCTATGTAAGCGAAGATTCTGTACATTTCATCATTGTCCCGTTTCGTAAGCCTTGCAGGTTCCAACGGGCGCTGGGAATTCTACTCTTCTATTCAATTCTTTACCCCGCTTCTTTTCGCAGAAGCCGCAGCTCTACCGCATGTGGAGGTAGCTATGCAAGATGATGCAATCTCATTGCGTCGTTTTATTAAGCACAAAACTAACACCGTAAATTTGGCAATTTAAAATTTCAATTAATGCTGTAATTGATTTTAATTCTACAACTAATTATAAAAATATTGAATCGATCTTCTTGTCAGAATTCAATTTATATGTAGTTAAAAATGTTTTTGAAATAACGTTCATCTTACTACGCTCAATACTATCTTACTTCGCAACTACAGACTTCCAACAAAGCGAGCTTCAGATAATTACATTTTTTAGAAAATCTAGAGATAACAAAATTAGTAATCTATCTTTAAATCCATTGTAGACGATTTAAATATTGATTTTCAGAGCGAATCTCACGAAAAAGAGCAGTCTCTTAATTTACTGCAATCTTTTAATTTAGATGTTACAGTGAATGTACCTACACGGAATACATCTAAATCCAAAAGGGAAAAGATCAAATTATAATTAACAAAAAGATATATAATAAAAATAAAAATAGATATAAAATAAAAACTACTAATCTAGGTTACAGTGACCACGATGTACAAAATCTTATAATTACTAATAACATGAACACTGACACTATAAATAATACACGTGTGTGTAAAACATACACATTCACTAAAGTTAAAATAAAATTATGTACAGACTACTTGTTGAAAGAATCATGGGACAGAGTTTTTAAAGCTGTTGACAAAAATGAACACTTTTTTATCTAAGCTTTCATTACCCTTTAACGCATACTTTCCTCTCAAAAACAAACAATTATAAATTTCACAAGGAATTGGAACATCGTGTAAAAACAAAGGTACGCTTGTAGTGGAGGAAGCTGTAGTACTCTGATGCTTTTTTAAATTCTGGTCGGGTCTTGATGCATGTGTATAATTTTGATCGTACAGTGACTAGATTTGTGAATGTAGGAGAAAAGAGCTGATGCTGATTGGCACAAGAGAAACACTTAGTATCCCTTTCTTGTTCTTTAATAACCAGGAACTTAACTAATAAAAAGAAAGAAATCTTAAAATATTGAATTTGACTCTCGGAAAAAGCTATTAATCAACAAAAAAAATGGCAAATGTAATATTTACGAATATACACATAAATGAAGTTTCATCAAAAACTTTCTCAATATTTGATGATGTATACAATACTTTTCCAACCTGTGGTGACACATAAAATATTCCATTGTAACATACTATCTTCTGACTGCAATAACAGACACACATTAACAATGCATTAGCCACTTTAAATGATAGTTGCTTTTCTGCATTTTGCAATTGCACACCTGGCAAATCCATAAGCACACTATTGTACTTATTCTTTGAACTTGCTACAATAACATACACACACACACACACACACACACACACACACACACACACACATTGGCAGACACCTAAACATCTTTAAAAATTTATTCTTCTAACAAGATACAATGGGTCACATACATAGAGTGACACATATAACTTTAAATAATAGTCAATCTTTGCTGCTTGTTGCTTAATATCTAATACACACAAGATGGCTGCTTGTTGCTTAATATCTAATACACACAAGATGCTGCAGTGAAGGCAGAGAAGGGCACAATCATTAGAACTCAGCATTGACATTGTTGAAGTCGAAATTATACATACACTACGTGCCATTGCAAGGGAAGGTCACAAAGTGATAAGTTGAATATATGTACGTGTAAATAACGGCACATATAAAATAATTGGAGGCATTGGTAATGATCACTCATATTATTGTTTGAAAATAGAATTAATAAATTGAGTAAGGCCCTTGATAACAAATTTCATGTTGTATGTAGCTACTGTGTACTCTACACAGTTCAAACAGCCTAGTGTATTAACTTTAGCAAGACACTAATTACTGTTCACTTGTAAGAGAATTTGTAAGTAATAAACTGCTAAATAAAGACTTTCACATTGCAGCAACGTCCACTATGACTCACGTACATCAACATCCGACACTGCAATAGGAGACTGTTCGTTATTGGGATGTAAGCTGGAATATTTGCACAAAATCATTTTTTTATTTCTAGATTATTCTCCGTCGGTTTTGGTGAACTCTTCCGAAGTATTGCGCCAACCATATCGCCAACCATAACATGTCAATTTTAAATACCTTCCAAGCACATACCCATGTTAAAAGGCTACGGAACAGATCAACGGGCCTT
This sequence comes from Gryllus longicercus, assembly GCA_038098605.1. Classification (NCBI taxonomy): domain Eukaryota; kingdom Metazoa; phylum Arthropoda; class Insecta; order Orthoptera; family Gryllidae; genus Gryllus; species Gryllus longicercus. Next base: position 3,363,137 of record JAZDUA010000045.1, on the reverse strand, counting down.
CGAAAACTGCTGTTTTACAGTTTGTGATTAATCCTGGCTATGCGAGCGATTATATTATTTGAAAACGTGTTAAGTTAATACATGGGGTGAACCTCCTACATACTCTCAAGAGAACTTATAACATGCTTGCAATGTATCAGCGCAGTAGATTTGTAATTGACAATAACAAGAGAATGGTGCTCAAACATTCACACAGACATGAAATAACGATGAGCTATTCAATACAGATTGCTTGCTGGCGATGATAAGTCTGCAGTACAAGCCCAGAAATTCACACGTCTCGTCCCACCATTACCATGACTCACAGAATACGATTGTTCGCCGTGAGGGAAACTATTCTACACAGATAATTCGCTGGTAATGCCTGTAGGGCAAGCGCGGAACTACTCTCAGACTCGACTGCATCGTTACCATGGTTCAGAGAATGCAACTGTTCAAATGCTCACCTCGAGGTGGAGTTTGATGCGTTTAAGCAAAATGGGCCGCCAAAAAGCTAAGGATTGGAAGTGAAGTCACTCGGAATTGAATTGAAAGCAAGATCATTTCATTCGAACAACACCCTCATCATTCACACTCAAACACTATTTCCACTGGCAAAGAGTGAGAAAAGAGAAATCTTCAGCAGTTCCCAGCCTTGAAACAGATTTTTGAAAAATATCCCTCTTTTATTTATTACTCGGTCTGAGAGACCTCTTGCCTAGAAGGGCGCGCAGACCTCTGCGCAGCAGAACCTTCAACCCTCTGCGCATCTGCGCACGCCGGCTGCGCGCCATCTCTGCGCAGAAGGCGGCGGCGGCCAGCGCCAGCCCCGCGCAGAGCAGCGCCAGGTGCGGCCGCAGGTCCTGCAGCTCCAGGGTCCGGGGTTCGTCACTCTCCGACCCCACCAACGAGTCTCTGCTGATTCGTGCCATAGCGAAGCGCAGACGCCAGTACAAGTCCAACGTTCTGTTGTAATCACTACACCATTTTTGATAAAGTCCGGCGTCTCGGAACTGGATCAGCTTTAGATTCACTGCTCGAGTCCACGGCCAGTTCCTGGAAAAACATGGAGACGAGACCCTTCTATATGCCATATCTACATGAAGGGATAGGGAATTCATCGAAACAACGTTTTTCCTTAGGCTTGAAATATATGTGTGTTGGCCTGCCATTTTCAACAGTGCTTCTTGAAATCGGAGTAAATAGATTTAAAAAGAATTTGTTTGGTTTCTGAATACTAGAAACTTACTATGGTATTAGAAACCTCTGCATTGTCTTGAACAGTACTTGAAATTAAAACTACATCATCTATCGTATATACCTTTAAAATTGAGTGATGTCAAGTTACATTTGTTATTATTTTATTTCATTTAATATTATGAAAATAAATTACAAAATATTAAATATATTTTTCTCTGATATTTTAAAATGTTATTCTGCCTCCGTAAATAACAAATATATGTTGACTTCAAATGTTTCAAGTTTGAAAACATTCGTTCGGAAATCAGAAGTTAAACTCGTCGCTGGCCGTGCTTTTAAGGATGGGTCTATTATTTTGCTGATCTTTGCACCTCCATTCGGAGACACTTCACTGTCCCTCCCAGAAGGTGCAATTTTCCAATAGCCTATAGAAGAGGCGCAAAAAAATAAATATCAAACTTTTGCGAAAATTGATCAATCAGAAGTGGTCTGAGGTATCGAGAGTTTTTATAATTTTGCTAAATATGGAGAATATGAATGATACACACACGTGGCCTCTAATAGCAAAATATGACTGTTAACTTCATCAGAAGTCGCAGCTGGATGTACGGAATGAAGATCCTCGAAATGGATCAATTACATGCAACGCACAACCAACAATGCTTACTGATACTTTATTTAAAAGCTAACAATTCTCCGAAAAGGAACATCAGGTTCTTTAGAACAGTGATTGGCAAAAGGGATACAAACAGAAAAATGCATCACACTACCTCCAAAAAACAAATACACAGTCACTGACAGAGGGATAACAGTAGGTTAACTGAATCATTTTGCAGAGCATTCTACTCCTCGCAATTATTTTCGCAGGCTTTCTGTTGACGTGCAAGTAATCGTACGTTTATTGCGTAATATGGACCAAGTGGAAATTTAATTTTAGATGGTATTACAAATGCCTCCAAGTTACACACTAAACAAGTGCTGCTACAACCACATACTTTCTTGCGTTGTTCGTAAGGGCTACATATTGTCTGAACATACAAACGTACGTGAAAGCGCAAAGATGCAAAAGTGTCACGCCTCCCTCTCAGCCCTCCCCCTCTCCCCCTTCCCTTCTCCTCCTCACCCCTTCAAATTTTTCCTGTCTCCCCCTCCCCCCGCCCCCTCTGAAACCCAGTTAGGAAGCTTTATTGAGCCAAAGTGCAAAAGTGTCACGCCTCTCTCTCAGCCCTCCCCCCTCTTCCCCCTTCCCTTCTTCTCCTCACCCCCCCAACTTTTTCCTGTCTCCCCCTCTCCCCCGCCCCCTCTGAAACCCAGTTAGGAAGCTTTATTTTGCAAAAGTGCAAAAGTGTCACGCCTTCCTCTCAGCCCTCCCCCCTCTTCCCCCTTCCCTTCTCCTCACCCCCTCAACTTTTTCCTGTCTCCCCCTCTCCCCCACCCCCTCTGAAACCCAGTTAGGAAGCTTTATTGGACAGACTTTTTATCACTTCGTTATTCTGTTGACTTTTATTGACCTACCCTCGTAATTGTCTGTATTACATTTAGATTTATATCACTTGTTTACAATCTACTACTAAATTTACTTACCACCTCGTAGTAATATGCGTCCATACAGGTTCCGAAGTGAGAATAACTTTCATCGACACTGCTTGTCGATAGATTTTATAGACTACCCAGTACCAGTCTTTGTCGCCTATATATACTGCATATCGATTTTTAGAGAGTGTGGACACCAGGTGAAGTACATTGTCCATAAATTTGTATTTGAGATCCAACAACTTTGACATACTTAATAACGGACAAATAAAGATATTGCGAGAACATAATCGTTTATTCTTTTGAATGAAATATTGCTTTTCTTTCGATGTTAAAACTATTATTCCACTTCCAGCAAGTTGGTCGATCGTTTCGAATTCCTGTTTACTTTCAGGTTTCATAATCAAGTCGAAGAGACGGCCCTAAAAAGGAAACTGTAGTTCAGTATGTATAGAATACAGTATTATGAGATTTATAATAATATTTTTCAGTAAAACAGTAGTTTAGTAAAATATATCAAGTATCTGACTTCTTAAAAGTTATGGAATTACAGTTACTTTTTTAAATTGATGTAATTTTAATAAAATCAGATTATTAATTTTAATAATATCCAGATTTCGGCGTCTAAAATAGGCTAAATAGTATTATAAATTAATACTAATTAAAGCAAACTGTAGTGATATTTATGTGCATACGTCTTAGTGTTGGTATCCTCTAATTATACCGATTTTTAAAAAAAGATACGATATATTTATCCAGTTTTACTACGTTAAATGTAAAGGCCGGTTCCTACTTACATCCGAAGGTAAAAAATTGAGAGAGCTCAGAAGAGGAATATTTCAATCGTGTAAGGCTGTGTCCTCACCTGATAGGCGGTGGCGACGACGACAGCGGAGGCGAGCAGCGCGGCGGCCAGCTGCAGGCGCTGCGGCGTGGTGCGCACCCTGTCCTGCGGGGCGCCCCCGCACGAGGAGAAGGCGCGCAGCGCGGCGGCGGCGCTGGCGGCCAGCGACTCGCCCGCCACCACGCGCCACGCCAGCGCGTACGCCACCGCCGCCCCCAGCAGCGCGAGCCAGATGCGCGGGGAGAACACGCGCAACGGCAGCGACCACGCCGGCAGCTTCATAGGCGGAGGCAAGACCATTAGAGATTTGGAGACTGATTGTGACGCCTCAACGAAGTCACACGAATGGTAGTGCTGAAATTCCGTTTGGATTTTTCCTACACAGAAGGCCAGGCGATCAAACTCTACATCTTCCAAATCAACCTTAAAATTCCTGTATTCTTTTTCAGGATGCTGTCCCTGTAACATTCCAATACAATTTGGTGAAAATATAGTGAAGTCAAATGCTACTTGTCTGAAGGAAATAGGTTGCCGAGGTGAAGTAGTCACCACATATGACCAGTTTCTCTTGGTCCATAATTTTGATTTTTTCGCTACTGTTTCCGCAGTATTTAACAGAAAATATCTTATTGCCGGACCCTAGAAACGAAAAAGTGTATAATTTGTGTTCATAGTTATAGTACATTTAGATTTATTTAGTCAAAAAACAGTAAAAACTGTAGGAAATGTATGGGAGAAAATATTATCTGCGCACGATTTCTTGAGTTCCAGAATTCCTTCCCGTCATTTTAACTATAAATAGTTGAAAGATGAGTAAACGTTTAACATAAATAAAAAAAAATAAAAATCGCAAGATTAGCAATATATGAAAAATTAGACATTTTCGTTTCCGAGTTATAGAAACTTATTTGCATCGGTAAACGAATTGCAAGTGTAATTTTTCTGCATTGCAAACAAAATAGCAACTCACTCTTACTTCTACTCTTACCATTTCAAGCAAAAGGAGAGTTCAACAAAACGTGCTACTACGTGAAGCTACATTTAGGTCGAGAAGCAAAACAAGGGGACATCTAAGCATTTTCTCAAATGATCAGGGAAACTGGAGAAAAACCTATTTTAGATGGGAGTCATTGACACGGAAGCTGAAGTACATTATTTGTTACAAACATATTAAATCTTTTAAAAAAAATTATACAATACAATTGTAAACTAATTCATTATATAATACTGTTTTGTTAAAATAAACATTATTTTTCATTTTGATAACCAGTATAGACTTTAATTGTATAGAAATAGTTATGCAGCAGAAAAGATTTTACTTTTAACTTAAATTTGTGTCTCGACTTCAATTTTTTAATGTTATCTGGCAATGCGTTGTAAAGTAACTTACATCTATGTAGATTTCTGATAGTGAGCTCTTGATACGGACACTTGATGAACGTGATTTTTATTCAAACTGAACATTTTTTTGTATATCTTGTTACTGGTATCACATTCTCTGTTGCATTTTAAATATTTAATGAAGAAAAATCTAGTTGACCTGTACTCATAATATGTGAACATTGTATCCATTCGTTATTATCCTAACAAAATTTAATGTTGTTACAAGGGAGTCTCAGTAACGACTTCTCGTTCACCAAAGACATAAGACCTTGCCTTCAGGAAATATTAATACAAAAATATTTCGATTGCTCTGGGTACTGAAAAATTAGTAATGTTCCAGTGAACAATGACAATATACAAGCAAAAGTAATAATAATCACGAAATTTTTTGAGTCGGAAAAGTTACAAGAACAGTTTTAAAAGTATTCTACACAATGACTGTTAGTGTTTGTATTTGAGAGTGTAAAGTACCACAATTATGAAAAGATATGAATCAATTACTTACCTTCAAACTTGTGACATTCTTTGTGGGATTTTCCCAAATAAAAAAATTAAGATTCAGCCGCTCTTCAAGCTCTCTGTACTGCTGATACGCCGGTTCGGCCACTGTCCAAAAGAGGCCGTCATAGTCCACTCGCCAGACGAAGGCTCGAGCGTCCGAGAATGGAAGGATTGCGCCTCCGAGGTCCTTTGAACGAATTGCCACCAGCGCCTTGGCCTCGCGCGCGCATGCCTCACTGCGCTCCTCACACTGGGTGAGCCACTCCCTGCTCCCCCCACCGGGGGCCACGTCATCGACGGCCAGCGCCCACCACCGCCCCTCCCCCTCCCGTTCGCGCAGCAGCAGCCCGCGGAAGCCCTGGTGGCGCTGCCACAGCGCGGCCAGCACGCGCCGCCCCGCACGCAGCTGCGCCCCAGCCGCGCTCCCGGCCTCACGCACTCACCTCCCGCCGCTCCTTTGTTCCTCGGGGAGCTCCTGCGAACCCCGCTCGCCCTCCACATGGGTCTTAAAAAGCTTCTGCAATCTCCACTCATGCTGCAGTTGTGTATTAATATTTATATCTTGACGAAATTTCTTGTTTTTCTCCTCGTGGCGTTCAGATCGAAAGTTTTTCTCAAGAAGTGTCGGAGATGGCCGGTCGTTTTCAAGCCTTCTATTTGTTGTGAAGCGGCTGTGCGATGGCGACTTTTTTTCTGTGTTCCTGTTTTCCCACTGCGTTCCTTTTAAATTGGAATGGATTGTAACGCGTTTATTAAAGTTGTTCTCGAAAAGCTGATCTTCCAACAAGTCCTTTTCAAAATTGGTATTCTCCACAATGTTTTTAGTTCTCGTCTTTTCTTGAAGACTGTTTCTACCTCTACCGTTCTTAGCGTCTTTCTTTTTTGGATGTCGTTTCCTTTTTGTGCTCTTTCGCTTACAATTGTGAATATTTGGTCTTCTTCCAATTGCTAAAACGACTGGTGCTGAGGAACTTAATTGAAGGTTTCTATATAAAACGGCGCCTTTCGTTACTAGCTGCAAAATAACGAACATTTTTAAGTAGTGTATTATTTCTGTTATCTTACTCACGAATTCTCTCTCAAACGTTCACTAACATAGTGCTTGAGGCAATGTAGAGTTCCTAACTTTTTTCACCGTATTCCCAGGAATAAAGAGATATTAGATAAGAGCGTGGCAGCATGATAAAGGAAGGATCACGCGAAAGCCTATGATGGTGTTTATTGTATTATATTTCGTAATAAAACCATTTTCGAAATTCTCTCAAAACTTACTGCAATTTTTTTTAAACTTTGTCACTGGATATCATAAAATACGCATAAAAATGAAGCAGCTCTTACGTTCGTTCAAATCCCCGTTTTTTTGGAAATTGCAAATATTTTTGGACGTGTTCCTACAACTTTATTATCCAAAATTGAGACTTTCTCCTTAATAGATTCTGTTCTTTAAAGAGTAGATCTTCAAATAAGGTCACGTTCAATGTTTCGAGAGTATTAATTGTTTTCGCGTAATTTTGACCGAAATTTAAACATTTTATTTTTTAAAACAATTTTTTCCGTCAAAAACTGATCTATTATTTATATAAATGTTCTCCTCTTATGCAATGAGGGACAATAAAGAAATATTCTACTCCCATTTCCAAAGAATACTCAGTTTTTTTTTTTGGAAATTGCCAAAAATTAAATTTCAAACCTCCAAAATGAAAGATAGAGATTTTTACTTCAAACTAAGACCGTAATAAAAATTGGCTCTTTCAAAAAAGGTCGTGTACAATTACAAAAAACGAATTGATTTCTGTTGAAATTTATGCAATATCAAAAAACAAACTTTCGCAACCCCCCATTTTTCTTTATTTTTTTCCCATAGTTAGAGGGAAGACGCGTAAAAGAATGACGTGGGTCTCATTTTAATCGAACTCTACAAATTTCGCATAATTAAAACTTTTGAAACAAAACGAAAATGTAACACCACTTTCTAAGATATTTAAAATACACTAAGGCAGAGTCCGCATTTGATCCACCTCATTGGCATGCGGTTGTTAACATGTGAAATGTCCCCAAGTTACATGAGACTTCTTGGCAATAATCGTAGGTTTGGAGATGTATGGAAAAGAAAACTTTATTTAAACTCCCAATGGATAGAAATTATCACTAAAGGGAAAAAAGCTTAAAGAGAAGACGGGGAACTACACAAGGACCATTTCAAGAACATTATGTGAAAGTACAGATATCATGCTCAATATTTTTGTTAGGGGTGCGCAAAGAAAAACAAACAAAATTGCTCACAATAACTGACCTCCCTGAAATAGTCATATACGGCATCCTTGGTGTGTAGGAGAAGAAAGTCGACGACATCGTTGTGGCGGGTAGCCGCTAGTACATAGCCCCCTTGCTTCTCCAGCCACGCGGGCGCCTTGTCTTGCCTCAAAAGTGATGAAGATGGGCGCCACAGCAGCAGCGGCGCCACGGCGCGGGCGTGCAGGGCGCGTAGCCAGCGCGGGCCGTCGCCCAGGTCCACCACGCCCACCGCCCGGCCCTCGCCCACGCCCGCGCTCCCCAGCGCCCACTGCACGCCCGCCACGGGCGGCCCCGCCCCCTCCCCTGGCACACACACGCCCCGCGCCTCTACCCCCGCCCACGCCCCCCACAGCGCCACCGCCAGCGGCAGCCCCAGGGCTCGAACCCCTGTCTCTGCGTCTTGCCGCCAGCTACCCATCGCGTCTCTCTGCCGCTGTGAGGCTTGCCTCGTTGCGACATTGTTCTTCCACTCGCTCATACACATGCACGTCACACATTTTCACGGTTCCGGGACACATTACACGGGTCTTCATACAGACTGCACGTAACTAAATAAAGAAAGGCAATTTAAAATGGACATTTCATATGCGCAACATGAGTGGCGTAATGCGGAAAATGTTCTACATTTTGAAATTATTACTTGACAAGTTCATATACATCTATTTGTAATTAACATAAATCGTATGGTTTCCTTACAGTAAAAATGTCAATACCCCCACATTCCTTGCTGTCCCGATCTTCTGCATAATTTAAACTGTTTTCTTTCTTTCGCTCGATATAGGAAAACTAGTCTACTGGATATAGCAAAAGTCATCTCTTTCATTTGAATCCAATCTTGTTCCGTCAACAACTGCATAGAGTTATTGTTTGGTCGCATTGCGGTTGAGCACAGAAAAAGTAAGACGGTTAGCGGGTTTTATACCTTGTGTAAAGGATGTTGAACATCCGGTGTTTGAGAGAAAATATCTTTTTCCCAGACCATTTGAGAGATCGTAGATGTGATTGAAGGGGCAGAGGCGCTAAGCGGGTTGCATAGCAGCGGGGGGTTGGGCGTTGTTGATGAAGGACGTTAAGTCTTTACGAAATGAAAGTGAGAAAAAAGGGAAAGAGAAAAAGAGAGCCAAAGAGAGACAAAAAAGAGAAAGGGAAAATATAATACAAAAAGAGAGAGCAAAAGAGAGAGAAAAATATAGTAACAGAAATAGAGAAAGAAAGAGAGAATGAGAGAAAAGAGAGAGAAAAAGAAAAAAAGAGAAAAAAAGAAAGAGAAGGAGAAAAAGAAAGGGGGAAAAAGGATAAGAGAAAAAGAGAGTAGAGAAAATAAGAGAAGAAAAGAGAGAGAAAGAGAGAGAGAGAAAGAGAGAGGGAGAAAGAGAGATGGAGAAAAGGGAGGTAGAAATACGGAGAGGGAGCAAGAGGAAGAAAGAGAGAGAGAGTAAAAAATACAAAGAGAAAGAGACAGAGAAAAGAGAGAAAAAAGGTAAAGACGAGAGAAAGGGAGAGAGAAAAAAAAGAGAAAAGGCAGAGAGAAAAGGAGAGAGAGACAAAGACAGATGGAAAGATAGAGAAAGTGGTGGTAAATAAACACACTAACGAAGACGGGGTTTTAACAGAGTGTTGTATTTGAAATTCGGCGTTTACATTGTATTCAGCAGTTAAACTTTCCGCCCTTCGTGCTCACGAAAGAGGCCACGTAGGAGAGTTATGTAAGTTTGGCTGGCAGGATCTTCCAAGTAACTAAGACACTGACTTTGCCCAAGAAGTAAATTTATTTCACAGTTCAGTACATTTGGTTGCTAGAACTTACAACTAACATATCAGACCACTTGCAGGGCTCCCTCCGTATTTATGTGCTGCGAGGGCGCTTGTCACAAGGACAAGGGGAATGGATCGGGAGTGCGGCGGTGACGCTGCAAAACCTATTTTTATACATTTCAAAATTTGGTAAGGACGGTTTTCGGAGCTCCCTGATTCACAGTCGATGTGAGTCAGTCTCGTCGTTTCCTTGTTCGTCATTGCGAACCCCGAAGCTCCCTGGTTCAGTCAATGTGAGTCAGTCTCTTCATATCCTTGTTTTCGGGCGTCCGCGACGCCGTTGTGAAATATTGCTTTAGAACTAAGGTGGTGTAGGGATGGCCGCTGCTGTTGTACTAGCGGGCGCACATTACTGGAGCACTGCATGTTGCCTCAACAAAACAGTCTTTTACACCCTTAACACTTCTGATAGTTAATTGAAGGAGAAAGAATAAAATCTCGCAACTATTCATAATACAGTTTTAAAGTCAGTACACTTCAAGTATCACAGAAATGTAGGTTTAGGTATAGGATAATAAATAAACATTGTTTCATAAAATCATATAAAACAAAATAAAACAAAGAAAATAAAAATAAAAGTAACTATAAATTTGTTATTTAATAGACAAATGAAATAAATGAAGCAGTCAACTGTCGTTAAATTTTAGAAAAATAACAATCATTGTTTTAACCAAGCCGCTTCGAATAACTCAAAATGCCCGATTTCATCTTCTATTACACAAGTTTCGGTCTTTCAGCAAAGATAAAAAATAAGAATATAAGCAATAGGAATAACATGGTCAAAAACCACTTTGAAAATTCGGTGATTTTGTTTACAGTGATGGACAGAATACCCAATAATAACCATGCTTTCTGCAATAAGCAATGTGCGTTTATCTTCAATATGCTATCTAAATTAATCGTGTCAGTAATACAGTATACTTCGTTTCTTCCTACCGTCAAATTTTTAATTCGAAATTTAAGAAAATTGAAAACCATTCCGTCTCCAATTATGTCATATGTTTGCCCTCTATTGCTCACATTCGCTTACGCCCCCAGTGCTTTGTGTATACAAGTGACGCAATGTGCTCACACGAAGAAGATACGCCTTGAATGAGGCGTAGAAAGATCCCCTGAGTCTCCTGAGCCCTCAGTTCCTCGTTCTGCGCGCGCCGAGGGGTCGCTTCGGCCTGGGGCGAGGCACCAACGCGCGCAGTAGAGCGCGCAGACCTCTGCGCATCTGCGCACGCGCAGCCCCCCACTGACTGCGCGCGATCTCTGCGCAGAAGGCGGCGGCGGCCAGCGCCAGCCCCGCGCAGAGCAGCGCCAGGTGCGGCCGCAGGTCCTGCAGCTCCAGGGTCCGGGGTTCGTCGCTTTTCGCCTCCGACACCACCTCACCCGTACCCCGAGAGGCACCATTGTACAGACGCCAGTACATCCCCCACGTTCTATTGAAGTCGTCTGCCCACTTGAGATCAAGGCCCGCGTCTCGGAACTGAATCAGCTTCAGATTAATCGGGTCCACCCATGGCCAGTTCCTGGAAATGTAGAAGTAGAGGCAGATTTTCTATAGTCGGGGAATTATGGGAGCACTTAGGTATGTTAGAGACAACTACGAAAGTATTGCCGCGAAAAAAAACAAACAAATGGCTTCACGATTTGGCCAATAAATTAGTTGGATTTCAGAAGACCCTGAATTTTCAGCTATGAATTCTTTGTAGTTGTTGGTGCAATACAACTAGTAACTAGTATAATTGACTATTGGATAAGGAGAAAAATAGCAAGCTGGCTGGTGGTTTTAATTCCCTTTACCTTAACACGTTGAACAACTCGGCAATTGTCCTTTATTGCTGGTAAGTACTAAATCTAGCATGATACCCTCATAAATATCGCAAGCTAATATTTTTGTAACAACTAAATTAAAATTTAAAAAGAACATGAATTAGATCAATTATATTTAGCTACATAACTGAACATTTGCAGGGCCAGGACACCACGTATTTTCTACTATTATATACCACTTTTCAGTATTAAAAAATAAAAAAAATCAACGAAAACTATTTCGAGCACATCAAGTGTTATTTCTTTAAACTAATCAGATTAAAACTAGGTTTGTTGAAAACGGTCACGGCCTTTTTCGTAATAAACTTTTCTAATTAGAAATTATTACTTCATTAAAAATTAGAAAAAATTAGTTTAAGAGGGTTAGCTTTTCCATCTTACCCTCTATTCTACTCCGTACGCTTCCAGAAAGAATGTTTCCATTCGAATTATTTGTGGAACAACTTTTCCAACTACACACGTATTTGCTGTGTTTCTCGAAACGAAAAACCTGACGGAAGAGAGAATTTAATAATTGGTGTTTTATTCGCCTCCAATAATATTCTACTGCTTTCAGAGCGACTGTGAAATAAGGGTGATCAAGATTTATTCTGCTCCATACGCTTACTGGAGGAATGTTACCATTTTAACTATTTGTGGAACATCACCCTCAACTACACAAATCTTTGCTGTCGTTCTCCAAATTATGTCCACATGTAAAAGTTTACTTTCTTTGCCACAATGCATGCAATTTTGTTGTCCAATTTGAAATGTAGTATATAATTCATATAATGCAGTGATATTGAAAAACGTATTTGTTTCTATTTACGAACATAACATAACGAAACTACTATCATTAACGAAATATGGGAAGGGAATTCCCCAACTGACAGCGACAAAGTACTTGGGGACTCCCCTCAGTTCACAAAATAAAGGGAAAGGAGAATAACGAAATCGCTTCCAAGACTCACAACGCCGCAAACAATCGGGGAATCACGTTGCACGTGCGCACACGGACCAATCACGACCACTTTACTCGACACAGACCCAATCAGACTGACGAGACTGATCATGTGACGACGGAGGAACCGAATGCAAATGTGATTCGGGTGACAGACTGTCGGAAAGAAACATACAGTGAGCGAGTGGAAGCAGACGTGTCGAGAGAGGCATAAGGCAGCCAAATGAGTAAGAGGTGCCCGGGAGATGTCTGGTGAAAAGAATATGCTAATACGAGAAAAATACGGGAACGTGAGCGAAGACTGACGTCAGTGGTGAAAAGACGAAGGAAGCCTTAAGAACTATACGATATCTCCAGCGTGGGCTTCTCCAAACGCACTGGGAATCGAACTGTGGCCGTGATGGAACCGAACCTACTCATTCCGTTACTTCGTGGCGCCGAGTCACTTCATACGAACGGCGGTGGGGGCGGCTGAGTAGAGCGGTGCGGGGTCCGCGCCATCGGCGTGACTTTCAATGGGGCCATCGCTGCAGGGAAAGGGCGCCGACATCTGCAACGCCATCCGATCGACGCGCCACGCGACAGCAGCAAATCAACTACACTGTAACTTTGCTTTGTCGCGAGGCTAGCGGACCTCATATCTGCTAATAAATGTGCTCGAAATACCCTAAAAGATATCATTTCGAAACCCAATCAGTCCCTTTGGATTTCCCTAAACATGCATTTGAGCTTCCCACCAATGCGTGTGGTAATGGGTCTATGGATCTATCTGAGCAAATTGCGATCCTTGCCGCGATCACTAAGGGGTCACACAGCTGGTCCGCCAATAGTAGCAGTCACCAGACCATCTGACAAGAATTTGCGGTCACATTTGGCGCCGAGCCGGGTCACCAACCCGGCCAGGTTCACAATTAATACTACCTCGATTCATATTCATTCGGACGATTCTTTAGGAAGATTTAATCAGAGATATTTTAAATCACCTATTTACAAATTACGTGCGTACCATTACTTACCATTTCGTAATCATATATTCCCATACGGGTGCTGCTGCGTCGAAAAATTTCATTGACGCAGTCATTTTACGATATGCAGACATTAACAGAGAACAATCTCTATCGCTTGAAAGTGCAGCGTAACGGTTTTCAGCCAGATACAATTGATGGTCCCTCGAATTGTTATAATATTTGATATTCAGTTTAAAAAAATATTTGACTGTCCCTTCTGTGCAAATACTATCATTTTTCTGTGAACAAAATACTTTCATCCTGTCTATTGTACGCTGAAAATCTATAGGAGCCAATATTGTCATTCCGGTTGCAATCAGTTGGTCAATAGTTTTGATGCCCGGGTAGCGTTGTGGTATCATAATCAGGTCGAAAAGACGGCCCTAGAAAAAAAGCAATTGTTTGGTATGTAATTCATTGTACTATTGGAGACATTGATACTTTAACGTGGTGCAAAAATTTTACACAAGAATTATCACTTTTCTAAATATATTTACAATCAGTATTCCATTTGCTTATATATTTGATTTAGTTTTTATTTTTTTCTGCTCGTAATGTCGTCTGAATTTATCCCAGAATCATCATTGCCAAAGCCTCTCACTGACTGACCAGGAGGTCCTAGGATTCGAATCTTGCGGCGGGTATTAGACTTTCACTGCATAGCTAGGTCGATTTCAGCTGTTGACTCGGTGAGATTACTCTGATCAGGCTGCTCTGATCGGTATATTCTAACAGGTATAATGCAAGCCTTTGCATTCGTGAGTTATAACTGTTAACACAAGTCATGTTCGTAATTAGAAACCGATTTTCATGTAACAGGGCATATTCATGTACAATTGGAATAGGGCTGACAACATTAAATATCTGCAGTTGTTTCTGACTAGAGTAAATATTATAATATTCCTCAACTGGATATGTACTCTTGAATAGATATAAATAAAAATATAAAATATTCACTGATGGAAAACGCATCTCTTCGTAATTAATATTGTTTTAAAACTGAAGTTGATTTAATGTAGAATCTAGCTTTAAACGGCCATACTCTGAACTGCGTAATATGTCATTGTAGGGCTAGTGGTGTGCCAAAGAAATGATTCAAAACATACACAGAAAATAAAATACTCTAATCTTATGCAGAAAGATTATCTTGGTGTTTTTAATTCAACTTGATTTTACATAGACATTAACTGACGCTCTTTCATGGCTGCCGTGGGTGCACTCAAAGGACTAATTCTCCAAAACTGTAATTGAAAGTTCAACTAGTGGTGCTACAGAAGGGCACAGATTATCCCGTATTAGTTTTCTGTTCCCTTTGGTCTCGCCTGGCTATTCTGACAAGCCACATCCTCATGCTTACTGATATCTATGAACGCCCAAAATACATTGTTTGATATTTTCTAATTTTTTTCAATTTCATAATTATGGAATGGAAATATTATTGTAAGAATATTAAAGACTGGTAAAACTCCGTTCTAAAGGGGAATTTTTTTGAAACATGTGAAACTTTTTTAAGAAAAAGACGTTTAAGCGCCTCTCTATACACAAAATTTGAAAATATTTTTCACAGAATGAGTTTGAAAAACTTTATTAGATGTCATTCGAAGTGCTTTAACTCCTAAATACAATAGTGTGAATAAACTACTTTTGAAGTTTCTGTCATTTGGGGCGGTTGCATTTCTACTGTATCCGTTGCTGTATACGCGACCATGTAACCGCGACTATAATATCGGGACTCAAGAGTTTCCGTACTAGAATACATCAGTGAGAATTATTAATAGAGTGATACTCGCGCATCAGACAATCACACTTTAAGGACAAAATGATGCAGATGTTGGCGCCCAATATAATCAAATAACAATTAATTAGATTCAAAAACATAAGAATAAAGATTGCGAATATATTTGCGCTTTTTGATTATTCTGATAAAATTCAGAATACTTATTTTGACAGGAAAAGCATTACCCTTTAAATCAATTAAAACTTACAATGTCAATGCAAACTTTCTCTTAACTTTGGAGCAGAGGAAAGCAAAGGAATAGGAACAGGGAAAGGAAAGGAATATGGAGGGCCGTGTTCTCACTTGGTAGGCGGTGGCGACGACGACGGCGGAGGCGAGCAGCGCGGCGGCCAGCTGCAGGCGCTGCGGCGTGGTGCGCACCCTGTCCTGCGGGGCGCCCCCGCACGAGGAGAAGGCGCGCAGCGCGGCGGCGGCGCTGGCGGCCAGCGACTCGCCCGCTACCACGCGCCACGCCAGCGCGTACGCCACCGCCGCCCCCAGCAGCGCGAGCCAGATGCGCGGGGAGAACACGCGCAGCGGCAGCGACCACGCCGGCAGCTTAGCAGGTGCAGGCACGGCCACTATGTCCCTAGAGACTAATTGTGACGTAGATATGATGTCACTGGAAAGCAACTGGCCATGTTGTGGAAGGCACCCATTTACTGTGAAATCTGAGCGATTAAATACAACATCACGTATGTAATTTAATCCATTTGTGTACCATTTTGCGGTTGGTTGTCCCTGAAACATTTCAAGTGTAAAGTTATCATAATTAAGGGAGAGTAAATAAAGTTTTCTTCAAGAAATTAGTATAGCATATTAAAATTATTTAGCACATTTTTCACTGTAAATGTAGTTTTTACTAATTAAAAGGGGCATCAAAAGCTTTATAAAAATTATATATGGAGCATTTTAACTTCATGAAAAATCTTAAAGAATTGGATGCCAAATCAAATTTTAATTACAAAAATTATAAAATTAAGGTATCGGCTTTGCACGTTCATAACTAAAAGTGTATTATCGTTTATATATATATATATATATATATATATATATATATATATATATATATAATGCATGTAAAGAAAATATATTTTCTTTATTTTAAACATGTCGTGCTTTCCACCCTTGGCACGTGTTTAAGAGTGGTTGCGCGTGGTTGAGACTAAGGACCGTTAGATGGAATGAGTGGTACGATTGTTGAAAGATACTTAAATACGCATGAGTATAGCTCAAAGGAATTTATAAGAAAGATACATTGTAATTAAAGTAAGTGGTGTAAACAGAGAAGCGGTTAGATAGTATTAATTGTCGTTTCTCTGTTTTCTAGACTTATATATCCATTAAAAAGTCTAGAAAACATGCAGGGCGCGTAGCCAGCGCGGGCCGTCGCCCAGGTCCACCACGCCCACCGCCCGGCCCCCGCCCACGCCCGCGCCCCCCAGCGCCCACTGCACGCCCGCCACGGGCCGCGCCGCCCCTTCCCACGGCACACACACGCCGCGCGCCTCTACCCCCGCCCACGCCCCCCACAACGCCCCCGCCAGCCCTAGCCCCAGGGCTCGAAGCCCGGCCCTTGCCCCCTCCCACGGCACACACACGCCCCGCGCCTCTACCCCCGCCCACGCCCCCCACAGCGCCACCGCCAGCGCCAGCCCCAGGGCTCGAAGCCCGGCCCTTGCCCCCTCCCACGGCACACACACGCCCCGCGCCTCTGCCTCCGCTAACGCCTTCCACAGCGCCACCGCCAGCGCCAGCCCCAGGGCTCGAAGGCAGGCCCCCGCCCCCTCCCACGGCACACACACGCCCCGCGCCTCTGCCTCCGCCCACGCCCCCCACAACGCCACCGCCAGCGCCAGCCCCAGAGCTCGAAGGCAGGCCCCCGCCCCCTCCCACGGCACACACACGCCCCGCGCCTCTACCCCCGCCCACGCCCCCCACAGCGCCACCGCCAGCGCCAGCCCCAGGGCTCGAAGCCCGGCCCTTGCCCCCTCCCACGGCACACACACGCCTCGCGCCTCTGCCTCCGCTAACGCCCCCCACAGCGCCACCGCCAGCGCCAGCCCCAGGGCTCGAAGGCAGGCCCCCGCCCCCTCCCACGGCACACACACGCCCCGCGCCTCTACCCCCGCCCACGCCCCCCACAGCGCCACCGCCACCGCCAACCCCAGGGCTCGAAGCCCGGCCCTTGCCCCCTCTCACGGCACACACACGCCCCGCGCCTCTGCCTCCGCTAACGCCCCCCACAGCGCCACCGCCAGCGCCAGCCCCAGGGCTCGAAGGCAGGCCCCCGCCCCCTCCCACGCCACACACACGCCCCGCGCCTCTGCCTCCGCTAACGCCCCCCACAGCGCCACCGCCAGCGCCAGCCCCAGGGCTCGAAGGCAGGCCCCCGCCCCCTCCCACGGCACACACACGCCCCGCGCCTCTGCCTCCGCTAACGCCCCCCACAGCGCCACCGCCAGCGCCAGCCCCAGGGCTCGAACCCGGGTCTCTGCGTCTTGCCGCCCTCTACCCATCGCATCTCTCTGACGCTGTGAGGCTCGCCCCGTTGCGACATCGCTGTTCCACTTGCTCATACCACTTCCAGGACACATTACACGGGTGATCGTAAAGACTGCACGTAGCTAAATAAAGAAGGCAATTTAAAATGGGCAATTCATATGCGCAACATGAGTGGCGAAATGCTGAAAATGTTCTACATTTCGAAATTATTACTTGACATCATATGTATATGTTTTTGTTGTAATGAACATCAATCGTAACATTTCTTTGCAAAAGAAATGTCAATACACAACATTTTATGCTGCCTCGGTTTTCTGAATATTTTGACCGGTATTTCTTCTATCACTCGAAGGCGTGATTGTATAGTGGATGTAGTAAAAACCATGTCTTTCATTTGCATCCAATCTCGTTCCACCAACAATTGCAATGAATTATTATTTGTTCACATGACGGTTGAATCCGTTGGTAACCGATGAAGCGAAGAGGGTTCGCGAGTTGCGTAAAGTTTGATGACGAGCAGGGGTTGGAGAGAAAATATCTTTTTCCCAGAACTCTTGAGAGATCGTAGATGAGATTGAAGGAGCAGAAATGCTAAGCGGGATCCATAGCAGCGGGGGGCCTGGCATTGTGTACGAAGGAAGCTACGATGTCAAGGAGAGAAAGCGAGAGGCGGAGCAAGGGAGAGGGGAGAAAGAAAGAGGGAGAGAAAGGGAAAGCGAGAGTAAGAAAGAAGGAGAAATGTAGAAGAGGAGAAAATTATAGATAGAGAGATAAAATGTTCGATAGGGAAAATAAAAGAGAGATAGGTATAATAAAAGAGAGATAGAGAGAAAAGAAGAGATATAGGGAGAAAAAAGGGAGATAGGGAGAAAAAAGAGAGATAGAAAAAATTAGAGACAGAGAGAAAAAATGAGAGATAGGGAGAAAAAGAGAAAAGTAAGGAAAAGAAAGAGGGAGAAAAAGAGAGAGGAATAAAGAGAAAGAAGGAGAAGTCGTGAGAAACAGAGATGCGAAAATTGGAAGAGAAAGAAAGAGAAAGAGGGAGAAAGAGTGAGAATCAGAGGTGCGGAAATTGAAAGAGAAAGAAAGACAAAGAGTGAAAAAGAGAAAGATGGAGAAAAATAGAAAACGAAAAAAAGAAACAAGGAAAAAAAATGGATGGAGAAAAAGCAGGGAGAAAAACAGAAAAACAAAACGAGAGAGGTTGTAAATAAGCACAATAACAAAGACTGGGTAACAACTTGTATTGTGTGTGTTATTTGGCGTTTACTATGATATTAGTTATATGATATTAGTATTACTATGTTTAACTTTCCGCGTTTGATACTTACACTAGCGGGCGCGTTTGGCACTGCATGTTTCCTCAACAAAACAGTTTCTTACACCATCAACACTTCTATTAGTTCATTGAAGAAGGAAGAATCAAAACAGACAACTATTCATATTACATTTTTAATGTTAAAACATTTTACGAATCACACAAATGTAGCTAGATTTAGGTATAGGGTAGTTTATAATACATTGTTTCAGAAAACCTTATAAAACGAAATGTAACAACAAATAAAAATAAATGTGTTATTTAATATATGAATTAATTAAATGATTAAGTCAACTGTCCTTAAATTTTTAAAAAGAATCAATTGGTTTAAATCGAGCCGCTTCCAATAACTATATATGACCAATTTCTTCATCTGTGACAAAAGTGTCAGTCTTTCAGCAAAGATAAACAAAAATAAGACTACAAATAATAGGAAAAATTTATCAAAAAACTACTTTGAACATGTTTGATTTTGCTTACAGTCAGCGCCAGAATGCCCAATAATAACGGTGCGTCCTCCATCGGCCAATGTTTGCCAGTCTGTTATTACATAAAATTTTACTCTCTATACTATAAAATTTTAGTTTTCCGCTAACAGGGGTTTTTGTAAGAAAATAACGCAAAGTGCTCACACGAAAAAATACTTCTTGAATCAGAAGCTTGAAAGATCCCCTGGGACCCCCGAGTCCTCAGTTCGCATTTCTGCGCGCGCCGAGGGGGAGTTTCGGCCTGGGGAGCTGCACGAACGTGCGCAGCAGGGCGCGCAGACCCCTGCGCAACTGCGCACGCGCAGCACCCAACCGACTGCGCACAATTTCTGCGCAGAAGGCGGCGGCGGCCAGCGCCAGCCCCGCGCAGAGCAGCGCCAGGTGCGGCCGCAGGTCCTGCAGCTCCAGGGTCCGGGGTTCGTCGCTTTCCTCCTCCGACACCACCTTACCCGTGCCCCGTGAGGCACCATTGTACAGACGCCAGTACATCCCCCATGTTCTGTTGAAGTCGTCTGCCCACTTGAGATCAAGGCCCGCGTCTCGGAACTGAATCAGCTTCAGATTAATCGGGTCCACCCAAGGCCAGTTCCTGGAAATGTAGAAGTAGAGGGAGATTTTCTATAGTCGGGGAACTATGGGAGCACTTAGGTATGTTAGAGAAAAGTACGAAAGTATTCCCGCGAAAAGAAAACAAATGGCTTCACAATTTGGCCAATACATGAGTTTGACCTCAGAAGAGCATGAATTTTCAGCAATAAATTTTTTGTAGTTGTTGGTGCAATACAACTAGAAACTTGTATAATTGACTATTGGATAAGGAGAAAAATAGCAAGCTGGCTAGCAGTTTTAATTCTCTTTACCTTAACGCGTTAAATAACTCAGCAATTGTCCTTTATTGCTGGTAAGTACTAAATCTAGCATTATACCCTCATAAATACCACAAGCAAATATTTTTGTAACAACTAAATTAAAATTTAAAAAAACTTGAATTAGATCAATTATATTTAGCTACATAACTGAAAATTTGCAGGGCCAGGACATCACGTATTTTCTCCTGTTATATACCACTTTTCAGTGTTAAAAATATCAAAAAAAATCAACGAAAATGATTTCGAGCACATCAAGTGTTATTTCTTTATATTAATTAGATAAAAACTAGTTTTGTTGAAAACGGTCACGGCCTTTTTCGTAAAAAACGTTTCTAATTAGAAATTATTGCTTCAATAAAAATTAGAAAAAATGACTTTGAGAGGGTTAGCTTTACCATCTTACCCTCTATTCTGCTCCATACGCTTCCTGAAAGAATGTTCCCATTCGAATTATTTGTGGAACAACTTTTCCAACTACACAACTATTTGCTGTGTTTCTCGAAATGAAAAACCGGACGGAAGAGAGAATTTAATAATTGGCGTTTTATTCGCCTCCAATAATATTCTACTGCTTTTAGAGCGACTGTGAAATGAGGGTGATCAAGATTTATTCTGCTCCATACGCTTACTGGAGGAATGTTACCATTTGAACTATTTGTGGAACATCACCCTCAACTACACAAATCTTTGCTGTCGATCTCCAAATTATGTCCACATGTAAAAGTTTTACTTTCTTTGCTACAATGAATGCAATTTTGTTGTCCAATTTGAAATGTAATATATAATTCATATAAATTCCGTCAAATTATTCCCATTACAATACCATATAATTCATATAATATAGTGGTATTAAAAAACGTGTTTGTTTCTATTTACGAACATAACCTTGTGAAACTACTATAATTAACGAAATATGGGAAGGGAATTCCCCACCTGATGGCGACAAAGTACTTTGGGACTCCCCTCAGCTCACAAGATAACGTGGAAAGGAGAATAACGAAATCTGTTCCAAGACTCACAACGCCGCAAACAATCGGGGAATCACGTTGCACGTGCCCAGAGGGACCAATCACGACGACTGTATTCGACACAGACCCAATCAGACTCACTAGACTGATCACGTGACGACGGGGGAGACGAATGCAAACGTGAGTGCGGAGACAGACTGTCGGAGAGAAAGATACAGTGAGCGAGTGGAAGCAGACGTGATGAGAGAGGCATAAGGCAGCCAAATAAGTGAGAGGTGCCTGGAAGATGACTGGTGACAATATTATGCTTATACAAGAAAAATACGGGAACGTGAGCGAAGACTGACGTCAGTGGTGGAAGGACGGAGAAAGCCCTAAGACCTATACGAGATCTCCGTGCGCTTCTCCAAACGCGCCGGGAGTCGAACTGTGGCCGCGGAACCGAACCTACTCATTCCGTTAGTTCGTGGCGCCGAGTCACTTCATACGAACGGAGTCGGCGGTGGGGGCGGCTGAGTAGAGCGGTGCGGGGTCCGCGCCATCGGCGTGACTTTCGATGGGGCCATTGCTGCAGGGAAAGGGCGCCGGCCTCTGCAACGCCATACGATCGACGCGCAACAGGACAGATGAAATTCAACTACACTGTAACTTTGCTCCGTCGCGAGGCTAGCGGACCTCTTTTATGTGCTAATAAATTTTCTCGAAATACCTGCAAAGATGTCATTTCGAAATCCGCAAAATCCCTTTGGATTTCCCTAAACATGCAACCCCTATAAATAAACCCGCTCTGTTTTGACCTTTCCTCAAATGCGAGTGGTAATGGGCTGATCCATCTGAGCTAATGATGATCCAGGCCTTGATCACTAAAGCGCCGCCACAGCAGGGCTGCGAAAAGTAGCAGTCACCAGACCAGCTGTTCCCGTGACGTTCTGACGAGAGTCTGCGGCTACATACGGCCTCGCGCCGGGTCACGACCCCGGCCATTAATTAATACTACTTCCACTCATATATTGATTCGAACGTTTCTTTATGAAGATTTATTCTAAGTAATTTTCAATCGCCTGTGTACAAATTATGTAATACTTCTATTACTTACCATTTTGTAACCATGTATTCCCAATCAGGTGACGCTGTGTCGAAAACTTTCATTGACGCAGTTATTTTACGATATGCAGACATAAGCAGAGGCCAATCTCTATCGCTTGAAAGTGCAGCGTAACGATTTTCAGCCAGATACAATAGGTAGTCCCTCCAATTATTAAAATATTTGACATTCATCTTTATAAAATATTTGACTATCTCTTCTGTGCAAATACTATCATTTTTCTGTGAACAAAATACTTTCATCCTGTCTATTGCAGGCTGAGAGACTTCAGGAACCAACACTGTCATTCCAGAGGCAATGAGTTGGTCAATTGTTTTGATGTCCGGGTAGCGTTGGGGTATCATAATCAGGTCGAAGAGACGGCCCTAGAAAAGAATCACTAATTTAGTAAGTAATTCATTGTACAAATGGAGACATTGATACTTTATCATATTGCAACAGATTCGCACAAGATTTATCAGATTTCGAATTATGTGGTATTTGTTTTTATAATTTTTATGCTCGTAATGTCGTCTGAACGTATCCCAGACACATCAATGCCAAAGCCTCTGCACCGACTCCGACCGGGAGGTCCTAGGGTTCGAATCCTGCGGCGGATATTCGACTCTCGCTGCATAGCTACGTACATTTTAGCTGCCGACTGGGTGAAAGTACTAGGATGAGGCTGCTCTGATCGGTAGATTCTAACAGCTGTAACGCAAGCCTTCGCTTTCGTGAGTTATAATTGTTAACACAACAAGTCATTTTCGTAATTAGAAACTGATTTTCATGTACCAAGGCTTATTCATGTAGGCTTGGTAAAGAGCAGAAAGCATGAAATAACTGTAGTTTTTTCTCACAAGAGTAAATATTATAGTATTCCTCAGCTGAATATGTATTCTTGAATAGATATAAATAAAAATATAAAATGTTCACTGTTGGAAAACGCAGCTCTTCGTAATTAATATTGTTTTAAAACGGAAACTTGATTTAATGTACAATCTATTTTTAAACGGCCATACTCTGAACTGCGTAATATGTCATTGTAGGCCTGGTGTAGTGCATAACAGGCAATTCAAAACATACACAGAAAATAAAATTGTTTAATCTTATCCAGAAAAATTATCTTGGCGTTTTTAATTCAACTTGATTTTACATAGACATTAACTGACACTCTTTCATGGCCGCCGTGAGTGCACTCAAAGAACTAATTCTCCAAACACTAATTGAAAGTTTAACTAGTTATTGCTATACAGATAGGCACAAACGTTCCAGTTACAGTTTTCTATTCCCTTTTGTCTCGGCTAATTATTCTGACTTGCCTCATACTCTTATTAACTGATATCTATCAACGCCCAAAATATATTGTTTTGACATTTTCTAAATTTTTCAATTTCCTAATTTTGGAATGGAAATATTATTTTAAGAATATTAAGGAATAGTAAAACCCCGTCCTAAAAAGGAATTTTCCATGAAACATGTGGAGCTTCTTTAAGAAAAAGGCGCTTCTGTAAACACAAAATTTGAAATATTTTTCATATATTTATTTTGAAAACTTCATTAGAAGTCATTTGAAGTACTGCACAAAGTACTTAATACAATACTGTTTACAAAAAGTTTTCGAATCTTCTGACAGTTTGGGCGGTTGCATTTCTACCTAGCCGTCGCTGCATACGTGATCAACTAATATTTGATGACTGCGAATATATTCGCGATTTTTGATTATTCTGATAACAAGCTGAATACTTATTATGACAGAAATTGCATTACCCATTAAACCAATAAAAACTTACAATGTCAAAGCAAACTTTCCTTTAATTTTGACTTGTAAAAGCAAGTGAGGAGAGCAAAGGAATATAAAAAGGGGCTGTGTCCTCACCTGGTAGGCGGCGGCGACGACGACGGCGGAGGCGAGCAGCGCGGCGGCCAGCTGCAGGCGCTGCGGCGTGGCGCGCACCCTGTCCTGCGGGGCGCCCCCGCACGAGGAGAAGGCGCGCAGCGCGGCGGCGGCGCTGGCGGCCAGCGACTCGCCCGCCACCACGCGCCACGCCAGCGCGTACGCCACCGCCGCCCCCAGCAGCGCGAGCCAGATGCGCGGGGAGAACACGCGCAGCGGCAGCGACCACGCCGGCAGCTTAGCAGGTGGAGGCACGGCTACTATGTCCCTAGAGA
Source organism: Gryllus longicercus (assembly GCA_038098605.1). NCBI lineage: Eukaryota > Metazoa > Arthropoda > Insecta > Orthoptera > Gryllidae > Gryllus > Gryllus longicercus. The sequence goes on along the minus strand of JAZDUA010000045.1, from coordinate 3,338,638 downwards.
CTAATTGTGACGTAGATATGAAGTCACTGGAAAGCAACTGGCCATGTTCTGGACGGCACGTATATACTGTGAAATCCGCGCGATTAAATACAACATCACGTATATAATCTAGTCTATCTGTGTACCGTTTTGCTGTTTGTTGTCCCTGAAACATTTCAAGTGTAAAGTTATAATTAAGGGAGGGTAAATAAAGTTTTCTGCAAGATATTTGTTTAGCATAATAAAATTATTTAGCATATTTCTCACTGTAAATGTAGTTTTTACTAATTAAAGCGACCTCCAATAAAAAAATATGGAGCATTTTAAATTCATGAGAAATCTTAGCAGAAATGAATGCCAAATCAAATGAAAACAACAAAGAATTATAATAATATGGTCAATCATCTTTACTTGTGCATAATTAGAAGAGTATTATCCTAATATATATATGGTCTCAGCCTTCTTAACCGCCTCCCTGTCCATCTGTCTCCTTTCTATTACAATTATCTAAAATTTGCAAGTTAATGAACTGATTTCTTACCTCCACACTTGTGCCAACAGTTCTGATATCTTTCCGATAAATACGTAGATGAAGTCTCGTTTCTAGCTCTTTTCTCTTGAGATACTCGGGACCTGCAAGCCGGATGGTGATTCCATCAATTACTACACGTGTGAGTTTCGTCACTTCATTTCGTGTAAAGAGATAATACAAGGCTCGGCCTCCGAGAACCTTCGAGCGAGTGGCCACCAGCGCCTTGGCCTCGCGCGCGCATGCCTCACTGCGCTCCTCACACTGGGTGAGCCACTCCCTGCTCCCCCCACCGGGGGCCACGACATCGACGGCCAGCGCCCACCACCGCCCCTCCCCCTCCCGTTCGCGAAGCAGCAGCCCGCGGAAGCCCTGGTGGCGCTGCCACAGCGCGGCCAGCACGCGCCGCCCCGCACGCAGCTGCGCCCCAGCCGCGCTCCCGGCCTCACGCACTCGCCTCCCGCCGCTCCTTTGTTTCTTCAGGAGCTGCTTCGAACTGCGATTGCTCTTCAGATCTTTCTCAACATAAAGATGTTGGTGATGGTAAGTCTCAGATTGCTTGTTGTTGCCTATGTTGCGGTGAGAGCGAAGGCTTTTATTAAGGAAAGACAGAAATGGTTGTCGACTTTCGAGTTACTTTCAAAGTTCGATTTATTTGTCAATTGAGATGGAATCATTTTTTCCAAATTTACATTCTCTGTCTGACTTTCTTTCAATATATTCTGGACTTTAAAGTTTTTCTGGATATTGTTATATAATGACAGCTCTTTCGGCGAGATATTCCGAGTATCTTGCACAATATGACGATTTCTTTTATATCTCTGCTGATATCTTTGCAAGACTCGACCTTTCTCAAAGTCATGGCTCTGTGGCCTTTGATCATTTTCTTTGTTCCCTTTCTTGCAATTTAGAATTTCTGGTGGCCTTCCAATCGCTAAAACAACAGGCGCTGATGAATGTAGTTGAAGGTTGCGATACAAGATGGCGCTATCAGTTAAACTCTGGAAAATAATGTACAGCAAGGTTCATCAATACCATATTCCATGTATATATATATATATATATATATATATATATATATATTTATTTATTATTTATTTAATAGGTAATTATTACAAATCAATTAGATTACTTGATCCTATGTGGCTAGGCCGAATGCCTTTAAGCCATTACAATACCTACATCCTTTCGCGTTCTAATCTTTCGAATTCTGGTATTCACCCCAAATGGTCTCTCCATCGCATCAAAGCCGCGGAAGAGACCATAAGGTACGGCTCAGGAAAAAACCCCTGAAGGGGGAAAAACCTGCCGTCAGAAGCCGAGTACATTCTAATCTATCCGACGTTTATTTTAACTATTTATTTTCTGGCGCGGGCGTCCCGCCGTCTCCTTCCAGTGCTTGGCCTCCTCAGCACCTGAAATCAAACGGCGCCACAGAAGATCGTCCGCACCAACTCCTCCGCCCATATATTTTCGATCCCCCCTTCCCTTCACGCCCTAATGTGCTTATTACTATGCCAGTTTTATTTTATTTATTATATTGACCTGTTATTTACCAATTGACTACGACTTATGACTTATTTTTTAACTGTTTACTAACTAAATATAAAATTACTGATTACTTATTGTTAGCTTATTGACTTATTAATTTATCTCCAGTCTAGGCTCCGCTCAAAATAACCAGTGCTGTTTTCCCAATCCCTAATTTCAGTTTCCCTAATGGTCCGGACCTTTCCTAAAAATGTTCCTAATTCTTTCATAAATTTAGATCTTTTGTCACCTAAAATGTTTTGGGCGAGCGTTACGTTCCTGTTTAGGAAGTAATAATTTCCCATTCCCATCCATTTGTTTCTCCATGTTTCGGTTGCACAGCAAATTAAGAGGATGTGGATCCAGTCTTCCCTATCACCGCAAAGCACACAAATGCCATTACCGCTTGCGTCCTTTAGTCTACGCTGCATCCATCCCCCAACCCTGAACCAAGCGTATCCCCCTCTTGCGTCCTTTCCGAGAGTATGAACGTAACTTTCGCAACCCCATAACGGACTCACATGGATTTGAACTATTAGCGAACGTTTTTCAGCCGTTGCTGCCCAGATCTCTTGCCTTTTAATATCCGCAAGTCTATTGGAAATCAGCCGTTCTATCTCACGGGTTCCTTTATCTCTCACCATTTCCGGAGAGACGTCTCCCAACCCTGCGCGGTCAAGTAGCCGTTTAATTTTGTACGCCCAGTAGCGATGGTCGCTTCCCTGCCATTGCACTCTAAAGCACTTATGTATAAGTGTGTCAGCCTGTTCATTTGCTAATTTAATCCAAAGTTTAATAGATTTCATTTTAATATATATATATATATATATATATATATATATATATATATATATATATATATATTGTATGAAATTTATTTTGAAAGTGGCCAGTGACAACTGACAAACTGCAATATTACAATACTTACCATACATAAATACAATGAAACACATACACTATAATGAAGCGCAAATGTCAAAGTAAACAAAAAAGAAAAGAAGGCTGGTCTAAATAATAGTGAAACTTGTTATTGCACTGTATTTTGCCTTTAGTTACTCTGAAAACTTTGATTGCCATTTTCTCAGAAGTGTGCCTCATTATCTCAGAAACTATTCAAATATCTGCAGGAAATTTTCCGCGATGGTAAACTATGTTGTACTAAGAATGTGAACTCTCAATCACGACTTTTACTTCTCTAATCCATTCGGTAGGAGTTTCTTTTTTCAATTTTTTTAAAATTGAAATTGATATTGATATTTGGAAAACGAATTTTCCGCCGCGAGAGATAGAGATAGATAGAGAAATAGAGAAACAGAGATACGAAACATGGTGAGAGTGATAGGAAAGATAGTGAGAGAGATAAATGTAGAGAGGTTAGATAGAGAGAGAAGGAGAAGGAGAGAGAGAGAAGGAGAAGGAGAGAGAGAAGGAGAAGGAGAGAGAGAGAAGGAGAGAGAGAAGGAGAAGGAGAGAGAGAGAAGGAGAAGGAGAGAGAGAAGGAGAAGGAGAGAGAGAAGGAGAAGGAGAAGGAGAGAGAGAGAAGGAGAAGGAGAAGGAGAGAGATAGAAGGAGAGAGAGAAGGAGAGAGAGAGAAGGAGAGAGAGAGAGAAGGAGAGAGAGAAGGAGAGAGAGAAGGAGGGAGAGAGAGAGAAGGAGAGAGAGAGAAGGAGGGAGAGAGAAGGAGGGAGAGAGAGAGAAGGAGGGAGAGAGAGAGAAGGAGGGAGAGAGAGAGAAGGAGGGAGAGAGAGAGAGAAGGAGGGAGAGAGAGAAGGAGGGAGAGAGAGAGGGAAGGAGGGGGAGAGAGAGAAGGAGGGAGAGAGAGAAGGAGGGAGAGAGAGAAGGAGGGAGAGAGCGAGAAGGAGGGAGAGAGAGATGGAGGGAGAGAGAGAGGGAGGGAGAGAGAGATGGAGGGAGAGAGAGATGGAGGGAGAGAAGGAGGGAGAGAGAAGGAGAAGGAGAGAGAGAAAGAGAAGGAGAGAGAAGGAGGGAGAGAGAGAAAGAGAAGGAGAGAGAAGGAGGGAGAGAGAGAGAAGGAGGGAGAGAGAGAAGGAGAGAGAAGGAGAAGGAGAGAGAAGGAGAAGGAGAGAGAAGGAGAAGGAGAGAGAAGGAGAGAGAGAAGGAGAGAGAGAAGGAGAGAGAGAAGGAGAGAGTGAGAAAGAGAGAGAAGGAGAGAGAAGGAGAGAGAGAAGGAGAGAGAGAAGGAGAGAGAGAAGGAGAGAGAGAAGGAGAGAGAGAAGGAGAGAGAGAAGGAGAGAGAGAAGGAGAGAGAGAAGGAGAGAGAGAAGGAGAGAGAGAAGGGGAGAGAGAAGGAGAGAGAGAAGGAGAGAGAGAAGGAGAGAAAGAAGGAGAGAGAGAAGGAGAGAGAGGAGAGAGAGAAGGAGAGAAAGAAGGAGAGAAAGAAGGAGAAAGAAAAGGAGAGAGAGGGAGAGAGAGAGGAGAGAGAGGGAGAGAGAGGGAGAGAGAGGGAGAGAGAGGGAGAGAGAGGGAGAGAGAGGGAGAGAGAGGGAGAGAGAGAAGGAGAGAAAGAGAAGGAGAGAGAGAAGGAGAGAGAGAGAAGGAGAGAGAGAGAAGGAGAGAGAGAGAAGGAGAGAGAGAGAAGGAGAGAGAGAGAAGGAGAGAGAGAGAAGGAGAGAGAGAGAAGGAGAGAGAGAAGGAGAGAGAGAGAAGGAGAGAGAGAGAAGGAGAGAGAGAAGGAGAGAGAGAGAAGGAGAGAGAGAGAAGGAGAGAGAGAAGGAGAGAGAGAAGGAGAGAGAGAAGGAGAGAGAGGGAGGGAGAGAGGGAGAGAGAGAGGGAGAGAGAGAGAAGGAGAGAGAGACAGTCGTTTTCCAGCCCAAAAAGCGGAACTCCTGGCAACACTACTCCTGGCTACCGAGGTATTCATGTATGATTTAAATAACAGTTCTCGAATTGACATTAATTTAAAAGATACCATAAATTTAAATTTTTCAAAATGATAACGGTCATTTTTAAGATCATCCTTCTTTTGACGAATTTCAATGTATTTTAAACAAATCAGATGGGCTCCAAGGCTGGAGAAATATCTAATGGATGTCTTAATTCTTAACCAGAATTGTATAAAAAAGTGATCTTCGATCTTTATAATGATATCTTTAATAATTGTACTTTTTAGAACAATGGGAAGCTTACTTCATTGCTTTTATTCCCTAATCAAATACTGATTAATTTTCTCCGGTAGCTATGCAGAGTAGATTAAAATTGTGGGAAAATTGATATGTATTTTTTTTGTTCTGGCATTTAAAATAAAATAAAATTCTTCCCCGATCAGTACGGTTTCAGAAAAAGGAAATGCTGCACAGACAACATGACAATTCTAACTACCCATATACTTTCAAATTTGTATAAAATAGTGTCACGCCCGCGCCGCGGCGCGGGCGTGCAGGGCGCGTAGCCAGCGCGAGCCGTCGCCCAGGTCCACCACGCCCACGGCCCGGCCCCCGCCCACGCCCGCGCCCCCCAGCGCCCACTGCACGCCCGCCACGGGCGGCGCCGCCCCCTCCCACGGCACACACACGCCCCGCGCCTCACCCCCGCCCACGCCCCCCACAGCGCCACCGCCACAACCAGGGATCGAAACCCGGCCCCCGCGCCACGCAGCCTTCTCTTCCCTCCCCGCCATCCCGCCCCCTCCCCCGGCACACACACGCCTCGCGCCTCTACCCCCGCCCTCGCCCCCCACAGCGCCACCGCCAGCGCCATCCCCAGTGCTCGAAGCCCGAACCCCTTACACAGCAGCATTCGCCGCTACGCCCTCAATTCCCGTAGCTCCAATCCCAGAGCTCGAAGCCTTGTCCCCCTGCCTCGGCACCAGCCGCCAATCACACCGCCCTGCCACTGTATGAACTAGCGCAGTTGCGACAGCGCGATCCATCCCGTTTCTTCCGCTACGTGCGGCTCAAATTTCATGGTCACTGAGCAAACATACAGAAGGCGAGTAAACACGCTCCTGGGCTTCCGAGAAAATATTTGTTTCTTTTATTGTCACTGGTTAAGGTCATCAATCTCCAAGCGGCTGTTTTTAGTAAAAGGTACGATACATTCAAAATTATGTTTACGATACTTTTAAAAAGAGAATATAGTTTAGAAATATATGGTTGTTGAACTCCAATATCATTTTCATATTCCTAATTACTGCTTCGTCGTATAAATGTCACAGATACCTAATAGCACAAGACTGCATGGAAGACAAAGACTGATAAAATAATGCAGAAATTTGTCATTTCCAAATCGATGTTCTAAGCAATTACCATTGTTACTGTATTCAAATATGATAAATCGTGATGCGTTACAGACTAGTTCTATATATTCCGTCCCTTAGGCAAGATTTCAGCTGTTGATGCCACGAACTTTGGAAAATTGCGAACATGGTGATGGAAAATTATGTCAAGTTTATTCTGGGGGCCAATCCATGTGTGAAAGGGAACTCTTTTTCTATTGAACGACAATGGAATATCAGCCCAAAGTTGTTACATTGCGCTTAAAAATAGATGCCAGCCAGTGTATGAGAGACTCCCACCCTGTGTCAATTTCCAGGTATTACTCTCATCAACAGATGGCGCGAGGCTCGACGCAGTAAGGAGGTGGGAGTGCTCTGCACAAATTGAGCCTGAGCATTCGGAATGGTTCCTCATTTACAAACAGAAATGAAGCTCGGCTAGCTCAGTCAGTAGAGCATTGAACTTAATTTTAGGATCGTTAGAGCCTCACGTTGGACGTTGCGTGGAGGGAATTTTAAAAAAGAATAAATGAAATTCTTTACTTAACACGTCACGACCATATTAGAAAAATACGTTCAAAGAAACAGAGAACTGATGTTGGAAAATACTATTTTGTACTATCGAGTCATGGAATAGCTGACCTGCTGCAATAATGGATTCTTTTGTGTTAATATTAAATTCTAGTAATAGTGTTTGAACTCTACATTATGTAAAATTTGCTTACGAAGGTTAATCTGCATTAACTGACTTCAAACCACTTGTCCAAAAGCCCATCGCAGGTACTTCTTTCACTAAACTGAGCCTCATAGAACTCTACTTTATATAAAACTCGTTTATGAAGTTTTCGCTTCCGTAATTGAATTCAAAGCACATGTTCAAAATCGCGGAGACTTCCTATACCAGACTAAAGCCCTTGAAACTCTTTATAATATAAAACTCGCTTAGGAAGGATTCACTTCAAAGCATTCTCGAAAAACCTATCGCAGTGTTCCTTTCACTTGACAACCCGTTGGATCTCTTTCGCTGTGATCTCTACAACGGCCCTCTAACGGTCCGCGGTGCTTTATAACTGTCTTTAAGGTCACTTCAAACCGCAATTTTCTCATCACTGCACAAAATGAGTCGATTTAAGTTTTTCTGCTTTCTTGTATGTGGATGAAAAAAAAAATAGACAGACTTTTAAGATAAATTGGCCTCCTCAATGCTCAGAAGACAAGTGTCTGTGCATCTTTCTCAAACAACGCATTACTTTGGTGAAGAATTCGCTTGTTTCAATACTTTCGCAGTCTATTGACACCCTCGGGGGCATTTAAACTGCTTTTAAAATTATTCTAAAGAGGGTGGATTTTTCTGTAAAAAAAAGAATTGGAAGCTACTGCGAGGAGAATGGTATGTGATCAAGTAATTTAGTAATTTTAGTAATTTAGTAATTAGTAATAAAGTTTTCATCGATTTTCAGAAACCAAAATAAAGACTCTATGACACACATTTGATACTTCCTAAAACGTCGATATTGTGAAAATGTGTAAAATCGGTCTTCTATAAAATGCAGGGAGTCCCGTGGGGTGGTTATTGGTTGTGCAGAATATTTGATTTCCTACGTCAAGGCCGAATTTCAACTCCATCCCTCCTCATCCCGCCATTCGTGGCATTTGTGCAGTCAAGAATAACAATGTCATCGCCGCCCACAAGGCAAGAGAAGTCAATGGATGTCGCTCGCTTCCTACAAGCGCTTAGTGATAGAAATTTTATTCCTTCAGCAAAAGCCGAATCCTGAGTCTGTCCCCTATCATCCCACATTCCTGGCATTTGCACATCCTAACCCGACAGTGTCAACGCCACCCTCATGGCAAGAGAAGTCAGTGGTTCCCTCTTGCTTCCTACAAGCGCTTAGCGGTTGAAATTGTATTCTTATAGCCAACGTCGAATCCGAGTCTGCGGCGGGGGTCACAGGTGGCGTCAGTGGTGACGTCAGAAGCGCAACGTCCGAGGAAGCCGGCAGCTAAAGGTCATCGTCCACGGCGACGTTATTTTGGTCGGGTCGAAGGGCTAGAATGACGTCAGAGTGGGGGCATCGTCGTTGTGGAACACAAGCGACTAACGTTCGGTGGCGTAGAGTCAGTGCCGGCAAAAGGCGACAGCGGTGACGTCACTACATGACGTCGTAGGAGAGCAATGTCTTCGGGAGAGCTTTGTCTTGAGGGTTGCGCTGACGACGGGAGTATTGAAGGGGCATAGCGGTCGGGGTGGTAACGACGTCAGTGTGCGACGTCGCGGAGTTAGTGATGGGAAAACGTCTCGACGGTCAGCGACGGCGGTTGGAATTCATTCCACATGAATCACCTCTGAGGTCGCCACTTACGTGACGGAGCCTACATTGTTCAGTCCAGTTATCACGAACAAAGTGTGTATTATGCTGAAACTCTGAGTGCTGATGCTCTGAGTATTTATTAGATGTTGGAAAAATCACAGGGTGAAACCCTAGGTATTTGAAATGCATGTGTGAATTTAACGATACCATTCGTTCCTGTCCCGATTTTAATATACTCAAAACTAATTTATTAACACTAGTCGTTATATTGTTTTTTCAAATGCGATTTTTATCAACTCTTTGCGTTAAAAATTATCCGCAAATTATAAAGTAAAAATAATGAAATAAAAACATGGATATACAGAAATGCATTTCTATAAACGCAACTTTAAAAAAATCGACTACCAAATACTCAAAACTGCATTTATATGCGACTGATCTCCCTTAAGGGATCGTAGACGGCGTCCTTGGTGTGTAGGAGCAGGAAGGCGAGGAGGTGGGCGTGGCGGTGGGCCGCTAGCACGTAGCCGCCCTGCCTCTCCAGCCACGCGGGCGCCTTGCCTTGCCTCAAAAGTGATAGAGAAGGGCGCCACAGCAGCAGCGGCGCCGCGGCGCGGGCGTGCAGGGCGCGTAGCCAGCGCGGGCCGTCGCCCAGGTCCACCACGCCCACCGCCCGGCCCCCGCCCACGCCCGCGCCCCCCAGCGCCCACTGCACGCCCGCCACGGGCGGCCTCGCCCCCTCCCACGGCACACACACGCCCCGCGCCTCCACCCCCGCCCACGCCCCCCACAGCGCCACCGCCAGTGCCAGCCCCAGGGCTCGAAGCCCAGTCCCTCTGTCAAAACACCAATCACGCATCACGCCGCCCTGCCAGTGTACACCACACATCACGCCACTCTGTCTCTGGACGACTTCACGAAGATTCTTTATTGCACCACCGACATCGACGCCGCCTTCTTTTGCTCCCCCTCCGCCACTTAACAGCGCACTGGGTCGCGCAACACGAGCTTCTTTTGTTCTCCCTCGTTAAAGCCATCAAACATCGTGCCAAGTTTTCCGTTAGACTAGATATATCGAACGTTTTTATGAAAAACACTGCACATGATACTGATGCAATTGAAAAATTGATTTACAGAACAATAACGCGCCTCACATATTCAATGTAACCCCATTCTTCCTAATGAAAGCTTCCACAAGTTATTGTTGAAGGTATCCAATACCACAGGTATGACGCCATAGAAGGATAGCACAATGCAGAAAATGTTAGCTTATTATAGAAAAAAAATATAGAATAAAAAAGGTTTCATCAGCCCGCTCGTTGTATCAAACAATTGCTGGTGACTTAAAACTTGTCAAGGCGTCAGGAGACTTGACGAAATTACTGTCTCAAATTATGATACACTGTGACCCATCAATAAGTGTTATAAAAAATACGATAAGGTTTTTATTTCGACGTTTGATTTCACAACCAAACTTCGCTCCATGACGATCATAAAATATGGTCTCTGAAATGTATCTCTGACGAGCTAATCACTGTGTGCAAGGGAACATTTTTTTGCGATGTAGTGTTCCCCGGAAGGTATTGGTAATTCGATCCTGCTTATTAAATACCTGTCTGAGTATTGGAAACGCCCACGCATTCCAGTTTCTAGGCTCGACGTTCGTCGCTAGTTGGAACTGACCTGGGCACAGTGGATGGCTAGTAGTTGGAACGTAGATTCAAGCTAATAGAGTCCCTCAGCAAAAATTGAGGAGGAACGGTCTCTGTGGTTGGAGTTGCATAAGGCTCCAGTTCCACCCTGTACAACTGTTGAGCTTCAAGCTGTCAACGACCGGCTGAGGTGTCTCAGGGCATCAACAGATGGCACTACAGTGCTTGTTCGAGTGAGCTACCTTCATTTAATTTCATATATTTAATACGCACATCTATGTAAGCGAAGATTCTGTACATTTCATCATTGTCCCGTTTCGTAAGCCTTGCAGGTTCCAACGGGCGCTGGGAATTCTACTCTTCTATTCAATTCTTTACCCCGCTTCTTTTCGCAGAAGCCGCAGCTCTACCGCATGTGGAGGTAGCTATGCAAGATGATGCAATCTCATTGCGTCGTTTTATTAAGCACAAAACTAACACCGTAAATTTGGCAATTTAAAATTTCAATTAATGCTGTAATTGATTTTAATTCTACAACTAATTATAAAAATATTGAATCGATCTTCTTGTCAGAATTCAATTTATATGTAGTTAAAAATGTTTTTGAAATAACGTTCATCTTACTACGCTCAATACTATCTTACTTCGCAACTACAGACTTCCAACAAAGCGAGCTTCAGATAATTACATTTTTTAGAAAATCTAGAGATAACAAAATTAGTAATCTATCTTTAAATCCATTGTAGACGATTTAAATATTGATTTTCAGAGCGAATCTCACGAAAAAGAGCAGTCTCTTAATTTACTGCAATCTTTTAATTTAGATGTTACAGTGAATGTACCTACACGGAATACATCTAAATCCAAAAGGGAAAAGATCAAATTATAATTAACAAAAAGATATATAATAAAAATAAAAATAGATATAAAATAAAAACTACTAATCTAGGTTACAGTGACCACGATGTACAAAATCTTATAATTACTAATAACATGAACACTGACACTATAAATAATACACGTGTGTGTAAAACATACACATTCACTAAAGTTAAAATAAAATTATGTACAGACTACTTGTTCAAAGAATCACGGGACAGAGTTTATAAAGCTGTTGACAAAAATGAACACTTTTTTATCTAAGCTTTCATTACCCTTTAACGCATACTTTCCTCTCAAAAACAAACAATTATAAATTTCACAAGGAATTAGAATATCGTGTAAAAACAAAGGTACGCTGGTGGTGGAGGAAGCTGTAGTACTTTGATGCTTTTTTAAATTCTGGTCGGGTCTTGATGCATGTGTATATCTTTGATCGTAAAGTGACTAGATTTGTGAATGTAGGAGAAAAGAGCTGATGCTGATTGGCACAAGAGAAACACTTAGTATCCCTTTCTTGTTCATTAATAACCAGGAACTTAACTAAAAACAAGAAAGAAATCTTAAAACATTAAATTTGACTCTCGGAAAAAGCTATTAATCACAAAAACATGGCAAATGTAAAATTTACGAATATACACATAAATGAAGTTTCATAAAAAACTTTCTCAATATTTGATGATGTATACAATACTTTTCTAACCAGTGATGACACATAAAATATTCCATTGTAACATACTATCTTCTGACTGCAATAACAGACACACATTAACAATGCATTAGCCACTTTAAATGATAGTTGCTTTTCTGCATTCTGCAATTGCACACCTGGCAAATCCATCAGCACACTATTGTTCTATTCTTTGAACTTGCTACAATAACAAAAACACACACACACATTGGCAGACACCTAAACATCTTTACAAATTTATTCTTCTAACAAGATACAATGGGTCACATACATAGAGTGACACATATAACTTTAAATAATAGTCAATCTTTGCTGCTTGTTGCTTAATATCTAATACACACAAGATGCTGCAGTGAAGGCAGAGAAGGGCACAACCATTAGAACTCAGCATTGACATTGTTGAAGTCGAAATATAACATACACTACGTGCCATTGCAAGGGAAGGTCACAAAGTGATAAGTTGAATATATGTACGTGTAAATAATGGCACATATAAAATAATTGGAGGCATTGGTAATGATCACTCATATTATTGTTTGAAAATATAATTAATAAATTGAGTAAGGCCCTTGATAACAAATTCCATGTTGTATGTAGCTACTGTGTACTCTACACAGTTCAAACAGCCTAGTGTATTAACTTTAGCAAGACACTAATTACTGTTCACTTGTAAGAGAATTTGTAAGTAATAAACTGCTAAATAGAGAGTTTCACATTGCAACGTCACTATGACTCACGTACATCAACATCCGACACTGAAAGAGGAGACTGTTCGTTATTGGGATGTAAGCTGGAATATTTGCACAAAATCATTTTTTTTATTTCTAGATTATTCTCCGTCGGTTTTGGTGAACTCTTCCGAAGCATTGCGCCAACCATGTCGTGGAAAGACATGTCCATTTTAAATACCTTCCAAGCACATACCCATGTTAAAACGCTACGCAACAGATCAACGGGCCATCGAAAACTGCTGTTTTACAGTTCGTGATTAATCCTGGCTGTGCGAGCGTTTATATTATTTGAAAACGTGTTAATTAAGTTAATACATGGGGTAAACCTCCTACATACTCTCAAGAGAACTGGTAACATGTTTGCAATGTATCAGCGCAGTATATTTGTAATTGACAATAACAAGAGAATGGTGCTCAAACATTCACACAGACATGATGAGCTATTCAATACAGATTGCTTGTTGGCGATGATAAGTCTGCAGTACAAGCACAGAAATTCACACGTCTCGTCCCACCATTACCATGGCTCACAGAATACGATTGTTCGCGGTGAGGGAAACTATTCTACACAGATAATTCGCTGGTAATGCCTGTAGGGCAAGCGCGGAACTACTCCCAGACTCGACCGCATCGTTACCATGGTTCAGAGAATGCAACTGTTCAAATGCTCACCTCGAGGTGGAGTTCGAAGCGTTTAAGCAAAATGGGCCGCCAAAAAGTTAAGGATTGGAAGTGAAGTCACTCGGAATTGAATTGAAAGCAAGATCATTTTATTCGATCAACACCCTCATCATTCACACTTAAACACTATTTCCACTGGCAAAGAGTGAGAAGGGAGAAATCTTCAGCAGTTCCCAACCTTCAAACAGATTTTTGAAAAAATCCCTTTTTTATTTATTACTCGGTCTGAGAGACCTCTTGCCTAGAAGGGCGCGCAGACCTCTGCGCAGACGAACCTTCAACCCTCTGCGCATCTGCGCACGCCGGCTGCGCGCCACCTCTGCGCAGAAGGCGGCGGCGGCCAGCGCCAGCCCCGCGCAGAGCAGCGCCAGATGCGGCCGCAGGTCCTGCAGCTCCAGGGTCCGGGGTTCGTCACTCTCCGACCCCACCAAAGAGTCTCTGCTGATTCGTGCCATAGCGAAGCGCAGACGCCAGTACATGTCCAACGTTCTGTTGTAATCACTACACCATTTTTGATAAAGTCCGGCGTCTCGGAACTGGATCAGCTTTAGATTCACTGCTCGAGTCCACGGCCAGTTCCTGGAAAAACATGGAGACGAGACCCTTCTATATGCCATATCGACATGAAGGGATAGGAAATTCAACGAAACAACGTTTTTCCTTAGGCTTGAAATATATGTGTGTTGGCCTGCCATTTTCAACAGTGCTTCATGAAATAGGAGTAAATATATTTAAAAAGAATTTGTTTGGTTTCTGAATACTAGAAACTTACTATGTAATTAGAAACCTCTGCATTGTCTTGAACAGTACTTGAAATTAAAGCTACATCATCTATCGTATATACCTTTAAAATTGAGTTATGTCAAGTTACATTTGTTATTATTTTATTTCATTTAATATTATGAAAATAAATTACAAAATATTAAATATATTTTTCTCTGATATTTTAAAATGTTATTCTGCCTCCGTAAATAACAAATATATGTTGACTTCAAATGTTTCAAGTTTGAAAACATTCGTTCGGAAATCAGAAGTTAAACTCGTCGCTGGCCGTGCTTTTAAGGATGGGCCTATTCTTTTGCTGCTGTCTGCACCTCCATTCGGAGACACTTCTCTGTCCCTCCCAGAAGGTGCAATTTTCCAATAGCCTATAGAAGAGGCGCAAAAAAATAAATATCAAACTTTTGCGAAAATTGATCAATCAGAAGTGGTCTGAGGTATCGAGAGTTTTTATAATTTTCCTAAATATGGAGAATATGAATGATACACACACGTGGCCTCTAATAGCAAAATATGACTGTTAACTTCATCAGAAGTCGCAGCTGGATATACGGAATGAAGATCCTCGAAATGGATCAATTACATGCAACGCACAACCAACAATGCTTACTGATTCTTTATTTAAAAGCTAACAATTCTCCGAATAGAACATCAGATTCTTTAGAACAGTGATTTCCAAAAGGGATACAAACAGAAAAATGCATCACACTACCTCAAAAAAAAAAAACAAATACACAGTCACTGACAGAGGTATAACAGTTGGTTAACTGAATCATTTTGCAGAGCATTCTACACCTCGCAATTATTTTCGCAAGCGTTCTGTTGACGTGCAAGTAATCGTACGTTTATTGCGTAATATGGACCAAGTGAAAATTTAATTTTAGATGGTATTACAAATGCACCCTCGTTACACACTAAACAAGTGCTGCTACAACCACATACTTTCTTGCGTTGTTTGTAAGGGCTACATATTGTCTGAACATACAAACGTACGTGAAAGCGCAAAGATGCAAAAGTGTCACGCCTCCCTCTAAGCCCTCCCCCTCTCCCCCTTCCCTTCTCCTCCCCACCCCTTCAAATTTTTCCTGTCTCCCCCTCCCCCCGCCGCCTCTGAAACCCAGTTAGGAAGCTTTATTGAGCCAAAGTGCGAAAGTGTCACGCCTCCCTCTCCGCCCTCCCCCCTTTTCCCCCTTCCCTTCTCCTCCTCACCCCCCCAACTTTTTCCTGTCTCCCGTTCTCCCCCCACCCCCTTTGAAACCCAGTTAGGACGCTTTATTGTGCAAAAGTGTCACGCCTCCCTCTCAGCCCTCCACCTCTTCCCCCTTCCCTTCTCCTCCTCACCCCCTCAACTTTTTCCTGTCTTTCCCTCTCCCCAACCCCTCTGAAACCCAGTTAGGAAGCTTTATTGTGCAAAAGTGTCACGCCTCTCTCTCAGCCTTCCCCCTCTTCCCCCTTTCCTTCTCCTCCTCACCCCCTCAACTTTTTCCTGTCTTTCCCTCTCCCCAACCCCTCTGAAACCCAGTTAGGAAGCTTTATTGTGCAAAAGTGTCACGCCTCTCTCTTAGCCTTCCCCCTCTTCCCCCTTTCCTTCTCCTCCTCACCCTCTCAACTTTTTTCTCTCTCCCCCTCTCCCACACCCCCTTTGAAACCCAGTTAGGAAGCTTTATTTTGCAAAAGTGCAAAAGTGTCACGCCTCCCTCTCCGCCCTCCCCCCTCTTCTACTTCCCTCCTCCTCACCCCCTCAACTTTTTCCTGTCTCCCCCTTTCCCCCACCCCCTTTGAAACCCAGATAGGAAGCTTGATTGTGCAAAAGTGCAAAAGTGTCACGCCTCCCTCTCAGCCCTCCCCCCTCTTCCCCCTTTCCTTCCCTTCCTCACCCCCTCAACGTTTTCCTGTCTCCGCCTCTCCCCCACCCCCTCTGAAACCCAGTTAGGAAGCTTTTTTGGACAGACTTTTTATCACTTCGTTATTCTGTTGACTTTTATTGACCAACCCTCGTAATTGTCTGTATTACATTTAGATTTACATCACTTGTTTACAATCTACTACTAAATTTACTTACCACCTCGTAGTCATATGTGTCCATACAGGTTCCGAAGTGAGAATAACTTTCATCGACACTGCATTTCGAGAGATTTTATAGACTACCCAGTACCAGTCTTTCTCGCCTATATATACTGCATATCGATTTTTAGAGAGTGTGGACACCAGGTGAAGTACATTGTCCATAAATTTGTATTTGATATCCAACAACTTTGACATACTTAATAACGGACAAATAAAGATATTGCGAGAACATAATCGTTTATTCTTTTGAATGAAATATTGCTTTTCTTTCGATGTTAAAACTATTATTCCACTTCCAGCAAGTTGGTCGATCGTTTCGAATTCCTGTTTACTTTCAGGTTTCATAATCAAGTCGAAGAGACGGCCCTAAAAAGGAAACTGTAGTTCAGTATTATAGAATACAGTATTATGAGATTTATAATAATATTTTTCAGTAAAAAAATAGTTTAGTAAAATATAGGAAATATCTGACTTTAAAAGTTATGAAATTACAGTTCCTTTTGTAAATTGATGTAATTGTAATAAAATCAGATTATTTTTTTTAATAATATCCAGATTTAGGCTTCTTAAATAGACTAAATAGTATTATAAATTAATACTAATTAAAGCAAACTGTAGTGATATTTATGTGCATACGTCTTAGTGTTGGTATCCTCTAATTATACCGATTTAAAAAAAAGATACGAAATATTTATCCAGTTTTACTACGTTAAATGTAAAGGCCGGTTCCTACTAACACCCGAAGGTAAAAAATTGAGAGAGCTCAGAAGAGGAATATTTCAATCGTGTAAGGCTGTGTCCTCACCTGATAGGCGGCGGCGACGACGACAGCGGAGGCGAGCAGCGCGGCGGCCAGCTGCAGGCGCTGCGGCGTGGCGCGCACCCTGTCCTGCGGGGCGCCCCCGCACGAGGAGAAGGTGCGCAGCGCGGCGGCGGCGCTGGCGGCCAGCGACTCGCCCGCCACCACGCGCCACGCCAGCGCGTACGCCACCGCCGCCCCCAGCAGCGCGAGCCAGATGCGTGGGGAGAACACGCGCAGCGGCAGCGACCACGCCGGCAGCTTCATAGGCTGAGGCAAGACCATTAGAGATTTGGAGACTGATTGTGACGCCTCAACGAAGTCACACGAATGGTAGTGCTGAAATTCCGTTTGGATTTTTCCTACACGGAAGGCCAGGCGATCAAACTCTACATCTTCCAAATCAACCTTAAAATTCCTGTATTCTTTTTCAGGATGCTGTCCCTGTAACATTCCAATACAATTTGGTGAAAATATAGTGAAGTCAAATGCTACTTGTCTGAAGGAAATAGGTTGCCGAGGTGAAGTAGTCACCACTTATGACCAGTTTCTCTTGGTCCATAATTTTGATTTTTTCGCTACTGTTTCCGCAGTATTGAACAGAAAATATCTTATTGCCGGACCCTAGAAACGAAAAAGTGTATAATTTGTGTTCATAGTTATAGTACATTTAGATTTATTTAGTCAAAAAACAGTAAAAACTGTAGGAAATGTATGGGAGAAAATATTATCTGCGCACGATTTCTTGAGTTCCAGAATTCCTTTCCGTCATTTTAACTATAAATAGTTGAAAGATGAGTAAAAGTTTAACATAAATAAAAAAAAATAAAATTTAAAAATCGCGAGATTAGTAATATATGAAAAATTAGACATTTTCGTTTCCGAGTTATAGAAACTTATTTGCATCGGTAAACGAATTGCAAGTATAATTTTTCTGCATTGCAAACAAAATAGCAACTCACTCTTACTTCTACTCTTACCATTACATGCAAAAGGAGAGTTCAACAAAACGTGCTACTACGTGAAGCTACATTTAGGTCGAGGAGCAAAACAAGGGGACATCTAAGCATTTTCTCAAATGATCAGGGAAACTGGAGAAAAACCTATTTTAGATGGGAGTCATTGACACGGAAGCTGAAGTACATTATTTGTTACAAACATATTAAATCTTTTAAAAAAAATTATACAATACAATTGTAAACTAATTCATTATATAATACTGTTTTGTTAAAATAAACATTATTTTTCATTTTGATAACCAGTATAGACTTTAATTGTATAGAAATAGTTATGCAGCAGAAAAGATTTTACTTTTAACTAAAATTTGTGTCTCGACTTCAATTTTTTAATGTTATCTGGCAATGCGTTGTAAAGTAACTTACATCTATGTAGATTTCTGATAGTGAGCTCTTGATACTGACACTTGATGAACGTGATTTTTATTCAAACTGAACATTTTTTTGTATATCTTGTTACTGGTATCACATTCTCTGTTGCATTTTAAATATTTAATGAAGAAAAATCTAGTTGACCTGTACTCATAATATGTGAACATCGTATCCATTCGTTATTATACTAACAAAACCTAATGTTGTTACAAGGGAGTCTCAGTAACGACTTCTCGTTCACCAAAGACATAAGACCTTGCCTTCAGGAAATGTTAATACATAAAATATTTCGATAGCTCTGGGTACTGAAAAACTAGTAATGTTCCAGTGATCACTTCGCTCTGCGCTCTCGACCGAGCAACATCGCTCCGAACGTTTCGCAGAACAGTGGTGAAAAATTTTCTCAGTGCTTGTACTAAACAGCATTAAGTTGACGGAAGTGCGTGTTTAGTGTTAGTGCACGATATTGATGTCTAACAATGATCTTCTCAGCACAGGGCATTTATTTTCTCACGCCCTAGAAACAATTTACAATTAAGAATATCCAACCAACATGGCGGTCGCAGAAAGCAGCCTGAACTTCACGGGCAACAGCATGGAGTACATCGAGGACAGCACGTCCCAGCCTCAACAACACTCTTTCCACAGTTCTCATGCAACTGGATCATCGTCGGCGCCTATCGAATCTGGGCAAGTATCATCACAACAACAAATAACCGGATCAACCCATTCAGTGACGCAACAAAACAAGGTAATGCAAGGCAAGCGAAACCGCGAGGACAGAGGCGACGCCAGTGACAGAGACGCCAAACGCATGACCTCGACAGAACTTTCCTCAGAACTGAACCCCGATAACAACTTACAAAAATACTATAATGTAGATGTGTCAAATAGATTCAGTTTTTTAAATGAAGAGTTACCTGAAGCACCAGTAGAAGTAAAAAAAATCCCCCCTGTCTATTTATCAGGAATTAGCAATCATACTGAATTTATAAAGGAAATCAAATCTAAGTTAACTGAAAACTTTACCACTCAACTCAAGAACAATAAAATTAAAATACAATTCACGACTATATCCGACTTCAGAGCTGCAGTTAAATACTGTATAAATTCTAATAAACAATTCCATACGTACTCAGATCCCAGTGTAAAGAAATATTCAATTGTGATAAAGAACATTCATCCCACAATTCCGGAAAACGAAATTTTTGAAGACATCTCATCTCAATTTCCATCAGTTACAAAGGTCACGAGACTAAACAAGAACAATGTCCCAATCCCAGTAGTCGCTGTAGAATTCAACGGCACCGAAAAAATCGAAAGTGTTTTGGAATTAAAATACATTTGCAACTCCGTAGTAAAGCCGGAAAAAAGAAAGAAAACTGGAGGTCCAATTCAATGCTACCGTTGCCTAGACTATGGACACAGTAGAAATAACTGTAACTACGAAGTTTCGTGTGTGTTCTGTGCAAAAAAACCACCTTTCAGCAAACTGTCCATCAAAGAAATCAATTCCTACTTGTAAGAATTGCACGGGGAAACACAGGGCTGACCTCAGGTCTAATGAATGTCCATATTATAGGAACATTGTGGAAAATAAAAGCAAAAATGTAAATTCCAGTCCCAGATCCACACAACCGCGCACGCCACCTCCCAATCATGACTCAACGAACTTTCCATTTTTGCCTACAACTAACAATATTTCTAATTTCACACAAAGAACTAATAATCACTATCAACCAATGAATGCAAATAATGTTTATCAACAATATCACAATCAGCAAACAAACAATCAATACAACCAATACGACAACAATAACTCCTTCATTACCAACATCACACAATTTATCACCAATCACATAGTTAACCTCATCAACTCGCTAATTCCAACAATAATACAAAGTATTCAGAACTCCATCACCTCCACATTTAGGAACAGTTATGGCAGATTCACACCTTAAAGCATTAACCATTCTTAATTGGAATGCAAATGGCATCGTAAACAAAAAAACCGAACTAGAACATTTCCTACAGGCAAAAAACATAGACATCGCATGCATCACAGAGACGCATTTGAGCCCAAGCAAAACATTCACCATACCAAGATTCAAAATCATCAGAACCGACAGAAACGAAAATTATGGAGGTGGTGTCTTAATTTTGATTAAGTTTAGTATTCAACACCACCAAATAACCTTGCCACTCACTCCAGGTATTGAAAAAATCGGGATAAATGTAACATATAACAATAATCAAACACTAACTGTAGTCACGACGTATAAACCACCCAACATAAAAATAAAAACTACCTATATCAATAAATTACTACAATTGCCAAATCCTTTCATCATAGTAGGAGATCTAAACTCAAAGCATTCTGCTTGGGGATGTCGGACCACAAACCCTGCCGGTGAATACTTAAACAGAATACAAAACACAATGCAGCTTAAAATAATTACGCCCACAGAACCAACCCATTTCCCATATGATCCCAACAAAAACCCAGATATATTAGATATAGCAATAACAAATTTGAAAGACCCATTATACTCCACAGTTCATCATGAATTAGACTCAGACCACATTCCTGTTGTTATAACAACTAAATTAACAAAATCTCCATCCTCTCCTCCTCCCACGCTGAATACTTACAATATAAACTGGTATTATTTTAAAAATTCTGTTGAAAAATCAATACCAAAATTTCAAATCCTCAATTGTCCAATTGAAATTAATCAAGCAATCACTAAATTAAACAATATAATAATCAAAACAATCAATGACTCTCAATATAAAACATTAGACATCAGAAGGAAACTTAAAAGACCACTACCTCCCAGTATTACTGAACTAATAAAAGTTAAAAATAAAACCAGAAGGCTATGGAACACCCTAAAAATCCCAGAACTGAAAAAAGAATTAAATCACCTAACAAATATCTGCAAGAAGGCAATCAGTAAATACAACCAAGAAAAATATAATCAATTTATTGAGGGACTAAATACTAAAACCAATTCTCTTTGGCAATTCACAAAGAAAATTCTAAGGAAAAGGAACAGCATTCCCCCACTGTCAACTGAAACTGGGAAAAAATACTCGCCTATGGAGAAAGCCGAGATCCTAGCAGCCCATTTTGCTAGCACATTCACTCCTAATGACTCCATAAAAATTCCAAGCATGATGAAATATTAACATTTTGAAACGCTCCTTTATACAACGTTCCTCACAAAATTAAATTCATCTCTCCCTATGAAGTTAAACAGATAATCAAAAAAATGCCAAATAAAAAATCCCCAGGTCACGACCGAATTAATACTATCATTCTCAAAAGATTACCAAACAACGCCATCGCATTTTTAAACTATATATACAACTCCATACTAAGAATAGGTTATTATCCCCAATCATGGAAACACTCAATAATACATCCAATAGCAAAACCAAATAAAAACCATTCACATGCAGAAAATTATAGACCAATCAGTCTTTTACCCATCATGTCAAAAATTTTAGAAAAATTAATTCTCACCAGACTAAACAAACATATAAATAAAACTAACTCAATTCCACCTCATCAATTCGGTTTCATTTCCCAACACTCAACGACGCACCAGCTATTGAGACTAACAGAACACATCCACTCTGCTTTCCAAAAGGGATTTCACACCACCACTGTATTTCTAGATGTGTCACAAGCATTTGACAGAATATGGCATCCAGCCCTATACTTCAAATTAGTCGAAATCGGTACGCCAAATTATTTAATTCAAATAATCAAATTTTTTTTATCTGACAGAACTTTCTCAGTAACAATAGATGGTCATTGTTCTAACCCCAAACCAATTGCCGCAGGGGTCCCCCAAGGTTCGCCGCTATCCCCAACTCTCTTCAATCTATACACTGCAGACATTCCTATTTCCCATCAAATAAATACCGCCCAATTTGCCGACGACACTGCTTTATATATCTCCGGCAACTCATTACAAACTCACCAATTCCAGCTCCAACAGCATCTAAATCTAATAACAAATTGGGCAAATAATTGGAAAATTAAATTAAATCCATCAAAATCAGCAGCAAAAGTATTCTCACTAAAACCTTTTGCATATCCATCCCCGCTACTTATAAATACTAATCCTATAAACTGGACGCCAATCACGAAAACAATAAAATATCTTGGATTGAATTTAGATACTAAACTTAATTCGAAACAACACATTGAGATAAAAGCACAACAGGCAAAAATCAAACTCATCCAATTAAGACCACTACTAAACTCATACAACCACCTCTCACTGTCAAATGCACTAACACTATACAAATCACTCATTCGCCCAATATTATTATACGCATGCCCGATCTGGACCAATGCCGCCAAAACCAATCTCAACAAATTCCAAGTGATTCAAAACAAATATTTAAGATCAATAACAAGAGCACCATGGTTCATTAGTAATAAACAACTTCATAACGATCTAAACATAAATGAAATAACTCACCAAATAGCGTTCCTATCAAACAACTTTTACACAAACTTATCCTTCATAAAGGCATCAAGTCACTACAGACTCGGCAAAGATCCCAGATACAAAACCAGAATTAAGAACAGATTCCCGCTTTATTCTTTCCTTCAGATATTTGCAAATGTAGAATAATTCCCCTGAGGTGCTTTTGTTTCCTCTCCCTAGATTAAGATTAATTAAGTACAATTTTAACCTAGATTAAGTTAATTAGATTAAGCCATCAAACAATTGCAATGTTTTTATTGTAAACTGAACATTGTACTTCAACAAACGATTAAATAAATTTAAAAAAATGTTCCAGTGAACAATGACAATATAAAAGCAAAAGTAAAAATAATCACGAAATTTTTTGAGTCGGAAAAGTTACAAGAACAGTTTTAAAAGTATTCTACACAATGACTGTTAGTGTTTGTATTTGAGAGTGTAAAGTACCGCAATTATGAAAAGATATGAATCAAATACTTACCTCCAAACTTGTGACATTCATTGTGGGATTTTCCCAAATAAAAAACTTAAGATCAGCCGCCCTTAAAGCTCTCTGTACTGTTGATACGCCGGTGCGGCCACTGTCCAAAAGAGGCCGTCATAGTCCACTCGCCAGACGAAGGCTCGAGCGTCCGAGAATGGAAGGATTGCGCCTCCGAGGTCCTTTGAACGAATTGCCCCCAGCGCCTTGGCCTCGCGCGCGCATGCCTCACTGCGCCCCCCACACTGGGTGAGCCACTCCCTGCTTCCCCCACCGGGGGCCACGACATCGACGGCCAGCGCCCACCACCGCCCCTCCCCCTCCCGTTCGCGCAGCAGCAGCCCGCGGAAGCCCTGGTGGCGCTGCCACAGCGCGGCCAGCACGCGCCGCCCCGCACGCAGCTGCGCCCCAGCCGCGCTCCCGGCCTCACGCACTCGTCTCCCGCCGCTCCTTTGGTTCTCAAAGAGCTTCTGAGAACCCCGCTCGCCCTCCAGATGGGTCTTAAAAAGCTTCTGCAATCTCCACTCATGCTGCAGTTGTGTATTAATATTTATATCTTGACGAAATTTCTTGTTTTTCTCCTCGTGGCGTTCAGATCGAAAGTTTTTCTCAAGAAGTGTCGGAGATGGCCGGTCGTTTTCAAGCCTTCTATTTGTTGTGAAGCGGCTGTGCGATGGCGACTTTTTTTCTGTGTTCCTGTTTTCCCACTGCGTTCCTTTTAAATTGGAATGGATTGTAACGCGTTCATTAAAGTCGTTCTCGAAAAGCCGATCTTCCAACAAGTCCTTTTCAAAATTGGTATTCTCCACAATGTTTTTAGTTCTCGTCTTTTCTTGAAGACTGTTTCTACCTCTACCGTTCTTAGCGTCTTTCTTTTTTGGATGTCGTTTCCTTTTTGTGCTCTTTCGCTTACAATTGTGAATATTTGGTCTTCTTCCAATTGCTAAAACGACTGGTGCTGAGGAACTTAATTGAAAGTTTCTATATAAAACGGCGCCTTTCGTTACTAGCTGCAAAATAACGAACATTTTTAAGTAGTGTATTATTTCTGTTATCTTACTCACGAATTCTCTCTCAAACGTTCACTAACATAGTGCTTGAGGCAATGTAGAGTTGCTATCTTTTTTCACCGTATTCCCAGGAATAAAGAGATATTAGATAAGAGCGTGGCAGCATGATGAAGGAAGGATCACGTGAAAGCCTAGGATGGTGTTTATTGTATTAAATTTCGTAATAAAACCATTTTCGAAATTCTCTCAAAACTTACTGCAATTTTTTTAAAACTTTGTCACTGGATATCATAAAATACGCATAAAAATGAAGCAGCTCTTACGTTCGTTCAAATCCCCGGTTTTTTGGAAATTGCAAATATTTTTGGATGACTTCCTACAACTTTATTATTCAAAATTGAGACTTTCTCCTTAATAGATTCTGTTCTTTAAAGGTAGATCTTCAAATAAGGTCACGTTCAATGTTTCAAGAGTATTAGTTGTTTTCGCGTAATTTTAACCGAAATATAAACATTTTATTTTTTTAAACAATTTTTTCCGTCAAAAACTGACCTATTATTTATATAAATGTTCTCCTCTTGTGCAATGAGGGACAATAATGAAATATTCTACTCCCATTTCAAAAGAATACTCAGTTGTTTTTTTTGGAAATTGCCAAAAATTAAATTTAATACCTCCAAAATGAAAGATAGAGATTTTTACTTCAAACTAAGACAGTAATAAAAATTGGCTCTTTCAAAAAAGGTCGTGTACAATTACAAAAAACGAATTGATTTCTGTTGAAATTTATGCAATATCGAAAAACAAACTTTCGCAACCCCCCAATTTTTCTTTATTTTTTCCCATAGAGGGAAGACGCGAAAAATAATGACGTGGGTCTCATTTTAATCGAACTCTACAAATTTCGCATAATTAAAACTTTTGAAACAAAACGAAAAAGTAACACCACTTTTTAAGATTTTTAAAATACACTAAGGCAGAGTCCGCATTTGATCCGCCTCATTGGCATGCGGTTGTTAATATGTGAAATGTCCCCAAGTTACATGAGACTTCTTGGCAATAATCGTAGGTTTGGAGATGTATGGAAAAGAAAACATTATTTAAACTCCCAATGGATAGAAATTATCACTAAAGGGAAAAAAGCTTAAAGAGAAGACGGGGAACTACACAAGAAACATTTCAGTGAAAGTACAGATATCATGCTCAATATTTTTGTTATGATTGCGCAAAGAAAAACAAACAAAATGGTTCACAATAACTGACCTCCCTGAAATAGTCATATACGGCATCCTTGGTGTGTGGGAGAAGAAAGTCGAGGACATCGTGGTGGCGGGTGGCCGCTAGTACATAGCCCCCTTGCTTCTCGAGCCACGCGGGCGCCTTGCCTTGCCTCAAAAGTGATGAAGATGGCGCCACAGCAGCAGCGGCGCCGCGGCACGGGCGTGCAGGGCGCGTAGCCAGCGCGGGCCGTCGCCCAGGTCCACCACGCCCACCGCCCGGCCCCCGCCCCCCAGCGCCCACTGCACGCCCGCCACGGGCGGCCCCGCCCCCTCCCACGGCACACACACGCCCCGCGCCTCCACCCCCGCCCACGCCCCCCACAGCGCCACCGCCAGCGCCGGCCCCAGGGCTCTAAGCCCGGCCCCCGTCCCCTCCCCCGGCACACACACGCCCCGCGCCTCTACCCCCGCCCACGCCCCCCACAGCGCCACCGCCAGCGCCAGCCCCAGGGCTCGAACCCGGGTCTCTGCGTCTTGCCGCCCTCTACCAATCGCGTCTCTCTGCCGCTGTGAGGCTACACCCGTTGCGACATCGCTGTTCCACTCGCTCATTCACATGCACGTCACACATTTTCACGGTTCCGGGACATTACACGGGTCTTCATATAGACTGCACGTAACTAAATAACGGAAGGCAATTTAAAATGGATATTTCATAAGCGCAACATGTGTGGCGTAATGCGGAAAATGTTCTACATTTCGAAATTATTACCTGACAAGTTCATATACATCTACTTTGTTGTAATTAACATAAATCGTATGGTTTCCTTACAGTAAAAATGTCAATACCCCGACATTCCTTGCTGTCCCGATCTTCTGAATAATTTAAACTGTTTTCTTTCTTTCGCTCGATATAGGAAAACTAGTCTACTGGATATAGCAAAAGTCATCTCTTTCATTTGAATCCAATCTTGTTCCGTCAACAACTGCATAGAGTTATTGTTTGGTCGCATTGCGGTTGAGCACAGATAAAGTAAGACGGTTAGCGGGTTTTATACCTGGTGTAAAGGATGTTGACCAGCCGGTGTTTAAGAGCAAATATCTTTTTCCCAGACCAATTGAGAGATCGTAGATGAAGGGGCAGACACGCTAAGCGGGTTGCATAGCAGCGGGGGGTTTTTTCGTTGTTGATGAAGGACGTTAAGTCTTTACGAAATGAAAGTGAGGAGAAAGGGAAAGAGAAAAAGAGAGCCAAAGAGAGACAAAAAAGAGAAAGGGAAAATATAATACAAAAAGAGAGAGCAAAAGAGAGAGAAAAATATAGTAACAGAAATAGAGAAAGAAAGAGAGAAAAGAGAGAGAAAATGAAAAAGAGAGAACGAGAAATAGAGAGAAAATGAGAAAAAGAAAAAAGAGAGAAAAAGAGAAAGAGAAAAAGAAAGGGGGGAAAGGAAAAGAGAAAAAGAGAGTAATAATAAAGAGAAAATAAGAGAAGAAAAGAGGGAGAAAGAGAGAGGGAGAAAGAGAGATGGAGAAAAGGGAGGTTGAAGTACGGAGAGGGAGCAAGAGGAACAGAGAGAGAGTAAAAAATACAAAGAGAAAGAGACAGAGAAAAGAGAGAAAAAAGGGAAGGACGAGAGAAATGAAGAGAGAAAAAAGAGAAAAGGGAGAGAGAAAAGAAGAGAGAGACAAAGACAGATGGAAAGATAGAGGAAGAGGTGGTAAATAAACACACTAACGAAGACGGGGTTTCAACAGAGTGTTGTATTTGAAATTCGGCTTTTACATTGTATTCAACAGTTAAACCTTCCGCCCTTCGTGCTCACAAAAGAGGCCACGTAAGAGAGTTATGTAAGTTTGGCTGGCAGGATCTTCGAAGTAACTAAGACACTGGCTTTGCCCAAGAAGTAAATTTATTTCACAGTTCAGTACATTTGATTGCTAGAACTTACAACTAAGATATCAGACCACTTGCAGGGCTCCCTCTGTATTTATGTGCTGCGAGGGCGCTTGTCACAAGAACAAGGGGAATGGATCGCGAGTGCGGCGGTGACGCTGCAAGACCTACTTTTATACATTTCAAAATTTGGTGAGGACGGTTTTCGGAGCTCCCTGATTCACAGTCGATATGAGTCAGTCTCGTCGTTTCCTTTTTCGTCATTGCGAACCCCGAAGCTCCCTGGTTCAGTCAATGTGAGTCAGTCTCTTCGTATCCTTGTTTTCGGGCGTCCGCGACGCCGTAGTGAAATATTGCTTTAGAACTAAGGTGGTGTAGGGATGGCCGCTGCAGTTGTACTAGCGGGCGCACATGACTGGAGCACAGCATGTTGCCTCAACCAAACAGTCTTTTACACCCTGAACACTTCTGTTAGTTAAATGAACAAGAAAGAATAAAATCTCGCAACTATTCATAATACAGTTTTAAAGTCAGTACACTTCACATATCACAGAAATGTAGGTTTAGTTATAGGATAAAAAATATTGTTTCATAAAATCATATAAAACAAAATAAAACAAAGAAAATAAAAATGAAAGTAACTATAAATTTGTTATTAAATAGACAAATTAAATAAATGAAGCAGTCAACAGTTTTTCAATTTTAGAAAAATAACAATCATTGTTTTAACCAAGCCGCTTCCAATAACTCAAAATGCCCGATTTCATCTTCTATTACCCAAGTTTCGGTCTTTCAGCAACGACAAAAAATAAGATTATAAGCAATAGGAATAACATGGTCGAAAACCACTTTGAAAATTCGGTGATTTTGTTTACGGTGATGGACAGAACACCCAATAATAACCATGCTTTCTGCAATAAGCAATGTGCGTTTATCTTCAATATGCTATCTAAATTAATCGTGTCAGTAATACAGTATTCTTCGCTTCTTTCTACCGTCAAATTTTTAATTCGAAATTTAAAAAAATGGAAAACCATTCCGTCTCCAATTATGTCATATGTTTGCCCTCTATTGCTCACTTTCGCTTACGCCCCCAGTGCTTTGTGTATACAAATGACGCAATGTGCTCACACGAAGAAGATACGCCTGGACTCGGGCGTTGGAAGCGCCCCTGGGTCTCCTGAGTTCTCAGTTCCTCGTTCTGCGCGCGCCGAGGGGTCGCTTCGGCCTGGGGCGA
This sequence comes from Gryllus longicercus, assembly GCA_038098605.1. NCBI lineage: Eukaryota > Metazoa > Arthropoda > Insecta > Orthoptera > Gryllidae > Gryllus > Gryllus longicercus. Next base: position 3,310,033 of record JAZDUA010000045.1, on the reverse strand, counting down.
GGCACCAACGCGCGCAGTAGAGCGCGCAGACCCCTGCGCATCTGCGCACGCGCAGCCCCCCACCGACTGCGCGCGATCTCTGCGCAGAAGGCGGCGGCGGCCAGCGCCAGCCCCGCGCAGAGCAGCGCCAGGTGCGGCCGCAGGTCCTGCAGCTCCAGGGTCCGGGGTTCGTCGCTTTCCGCCTCCGACACCACCTCACCCGTGCCCCGTGAGGCACCATTGTACAGACGCCAGTACATCCCCCATGTTCTGTTGAAGTCGCCTGCCCACTTGAGATCAAGGCCCGCGTCTCGGAACTGAATCAGCTTCAGATTAATCGGGTCCACCCACGGCCAGTTCCTGGAAATTTATTAGTAGAGGCATATTTGCTACAGTCGGAGAATTATGGAAGCACGTACATGTTAGAGAAAATATGAAAGTATTGCAGCGAAGAAAAATCAATTGGCTTCAAAATTTGGCCAACAAATGAGTCGGAGCTCTGACGAGCATGAATTTTCAGCAATGAGTTTTTTGTGTAGTTTGTCGAATACGGCTAGACGATTGTTATATTGACTATTGGATTAGGAGAAAATAACAAGATGGCTAGTGGATTTAATTCCCTTCCCTTATAACACGATGAACATCTCCGCAATTGTCCTTTATTACTGCTATGTACTAAATCTAGCATTATACCATCATAAAAACTGCGATATATATATATATATATATATATATATATATATATATATATATATATATATATATATATATACACACATACATATTATTTTGAAAGCACAATGTCAACTTAAATAACCATAAATTAGATCAATAATAATCTGCTACGCAATCAAAAACTAGCAGTGCCAGGACACCATGTATTTTATACTATTAAAAACGACTTTTCAATATTAAAAAAATTATTTCGAACTCGCAAGTGTTATTTATTTTAATTACTCTGATTATAACTAATTTTGATAAACAATGTCACGGGCTTTATCTTAATAAAGTTTTCTAATTTCCTTTGAGAGGGTTAGCTGAACAGCCTTGTCCCAAGGTCTTATTAGTTGCCATTTTCGCCACCCTTAAGGTAATTTTTTAAATTTTCACAATTTTTCGGTTTCCTAAAAAGATTCAAAATATTACCCTCAGAATATTGAAGAGGAGTTCTGTATGGAAATTTTAAATGATAATTTGAAAGCCGTTTTTAAGAATATGGCATTTAAGCTTTACTGAAAATGCGAAATTGGAAGGTTTTTTTTACAGAAATCTTACGAGTTGTCGAAAATCTCCATTCGAAGTCTTTTTAAGCTCTTGAAATCACAGACGTAACAATGGACAAAACACAAATAGAAGAAAATGTACATGTTAACCGCGTGACAGATATTTAAAAGATGGTACATTTGGTAATTTTTGAAACATGAAAATTATACACTTAAATTATATTCATGTCATCTTAAGCAGTGCAATCAGCAATATCCGTTACAAAAGTTTAAAGAACGAATTTAAAGCTTTTTTTGAGAAAATGACTTTTTAACGTTTGTAATAATGCATACATTTGTACCTATTTTCACAGAAAACTCTTGAGTTTAAGAGAAACCTTATAGAATATCAATTAAAGCACATGTATTCGTAAAAGCAATAATGTGAAGAAATTGCCGCTAATATACCTATTAACAACGTGAGAAACAAGCCAAAAACTATTATTTGAAAAAAATTGAAGAGTATTAAGAAGTTTATGTCATATAAGAGTATATTGAGCACTATCTCTACCAAAAACGTTTGGAATTTTTGGAAAATATTTGAACCGTTCTTGAAAAATGTAGTTTGTTTTTTTGTAAGTTTCACATACTTCACGCAATATTGCGTGAAAACTACTAAAAGTTCCAAAAAAAGTCTCATGACATTTCAAAGAACGATGTATGGAAAACAAATTTCATTTGAAAATTCCTTTTTTCAGCTTCAATTTCCTTTTTGTAGGAACACGCCGAAAAATATTCAAATTTTTCAAATTTTCGAAAACACAGAAATATTAGCGAAAATTGAACATATGCCATCTCTATAAGAGTATTTTGCTACTTCCTTGCAAGAAATTTGTAGAAAAAATTTAGAGACAATTTTAAGAAAAAATTGAAAATGTCACAGAAGCGTAATGTAAAGTATTAGAAAAAAAATATTAATGTTTTCGAAAATCGCGAGCTTCCAAACAAGCCATTTCAACAGCGGTTTATTTGGTTAGGAAAGAATCGCATAGTTTTAGCGCTAGTGTTGTTCCCTTACACCAGACAGACTAGAAGAAGATAGACGTTTTGCCGTTGATTGATTTTTGGATATAAGTGAGCCACAAAACAGGGATTCTGGCTACATCACGAGTTAGAGGATCCTTTCTTAATTTAGCATCTGAACATATCCGCTTTTTCGTAATAGGTTCTATCGATTAATTTTTTTAAACTGAAAGTTTGCCGTATTTCGCGAAGCAATACACAACATTCTCCTTACCTCATAATACTCCGTGTGTACCGTGTATACCGTGTGAGTATATATATACACGATCCGTATATATACACGTATGTAAATGAAAAAGTATGAAGTGCTCTACATGTTTTATAAAATACAACTAAGTTTTGCAGAAAACTTGCAAGCGACAGCAAGCGATAAGTTTAAAAATATGTGGCTTGCAGTTTTACCATACTTTTTTTAATGAGCAACATTCAAATAAGAATTGCATTGAAAAAGAAATATCTGGTGTACATAGTTCAAGGTGTGACACAGGTCTGAATACAAATTTGATCTTGCTGGATTCTTGTGCTTACATTATTGAAATGGAAGAATTGTGCAAAATATACAAGAGAAATGAACATTACTTACATAAACGCAAATAATTTCTACTTTCAAAACACTTTTCCTTGTTTGTCACATTCTCTAAGATTAACCAAGTGATAGAGGTGTACCTATTGTGGGGAACCGCACTGATTTTTTATTGAAGACACAAAGTTAAGTGTCTGAAATTGTTATGTATAAAGAATATTTTAGATTTGAAAAACTTTATACACTTTATTTAAATTCAGAAAATATACCATACTAATAAATATTCTTCCTAATATTGAAGCAATGCAATGAATTGTACTATTTCAAGAAAAAATCGCAATATTCAATGAATTTTTAAATGAAAAAGAAGTTAATGTAATGTTTTATACACAACTGCAAATTTTTAAACGAAAATGTTTGTATAAGACAAGGTTTTATCCTTCTGTAATACTCTTAAATTAATACTACCGTCTACTTTACCTTATAATTCGGACTTCAAAAAATGGAGGAAGTAAAAAAAAACTATTTTGAGAGGAGCAAGATGGCAGCTTGTAAGATGGGCAAGACTAAAAACCTAGGCCAGATTAGAAATATTATAATACTAGTACAAGGATGTCTGTGTAATTCCGAAACACTTCGCGTTTAAATATAAAAAAAACATATTAAATGAACAACCTGACGGACGAAAGAATTTAACAATCGGAATTTTACTGGCTTCCAATAATATTCAACTGCTTTTAGAGAAGCTACGGAATAATGTTGATCAAGATTTATTCTGCTTTATACGCTTACTGGAGGAATGTTACCATTTGAATTATTTGTGGAACATCGCCCTCAACTATACAAATACTTGCTGTCTTTCTCCAAATTATTATCACAAGAAAAAGTTTACTTTCTGTCCTGCAATGAATGCAATTTAGTTGTTCAACAATTTGAAATTTAGTACATAATTCAAATAAAGTAGCGTTATAGAAAAACTAGTTTGTTTCTATTTACTACTTTAGATTGTATTGTTTAACACTGTTATAGCTTCAAAGTTTTTAAAAATTAGAGGAATTTAAATGGTAATTTTTAGGCCATACCATATGTTACAAAATTACAAATTTTTGGTAACGAAACTGCCAAACAGTGTGTTCGTACAAACCTGCATATAATGCGTCAAGAGAAACTTGCGACTGCAACGAGATATAGAAAATGACATTCCCATCTGATAAGACAAAGTACTTTAAAATTTCCCTTTCCTGACAAGACAAAGGGACGAGAATCACGCAAAGTGATACCAGACTTACGACGCAGAAGTAGAGAAAAATCCGGGATTCACGTTGCACGTGACCAAACAGACGAATCACGACGACTTTACTCGACACAGGCCCAATCAGACTTACTAGATTGATCACGTGATGACGGGGGAAACGAATGCAAATGTAATTTGGGAGATAGACGGTCGGAAAGATACAGGGAGCGAGTAGAAGCAGACTTGTTGAGAGATGTATAAGACAACCAAATGCGTGAGACGTTCCAGGGAGATGTACTGGGACGAGGATTTGTGGGTAAGAGAGACACATGCCAGTGTGAGTGAAGACTGACGTGAGTGGTGGAAAGACGGAGAAAGCCCTAAGACGTAAGCGAGAGATCGAAAGTGTGCATCTCCAAACGCGCCGGGAATGGAACTGTAGCCGCGGATCCAAATCTACTCATTCCGTTAGTTCGTGGCGCCGAGTCACTTCTTACGAACGGCGTCGGCGGTGGGGGCGGCTGAGTGGAGCGGTGCGGGGTCCGCGCCATCGGCGTGACTTTCAATGGGGCCATCGCTGCAGGGAAAGGGCGCCGGCCTCTGCAACGCCATCCGATCGACGCGAAACTCGTCAGCAGCAAATCAACTACACTGTAACTTTGTGGCGTCCGGGGGCCTAGCGGGCTTCTTTATGTCCTAATAAATGACCTCGGAATACACGACATTTTGTCATGAGGTTTCGAAGAGAGGTTGCATTGCCATGCCAAAGCCACCCTTATAAATAAAAACCACCCTGATTCGATCTCACCTCTAATGGGAGTGGGATTGGGACTGTGGAGGTCTGGGCAAATAGTGATCTTTGCATCGACCACCAGGGTTCCTCTGGTAGGCCACCTGGGTAGCTGCCACGAGATCAGCTGTTCCCGTGACTTTCTGACGAGAGTCGGCGTCTACATTTGGCCCCGCGCCGGGTCACGAACCCCGCCACGGGCACAATTAATTAATACTACTTCCACTCATACAAGTCGATCCCACAGAAAAGATGACTGACGTGAAATAAAATACAAGAAGTTGGTTGTTCTTAGTGCACATGTTTTTTTAATCAAAATAGTCTCCTTGTAGGTCAATACATAACTGGAAGCGTTGGAAAATTGTTCAAAACAATTCTGATAGTCAACAATTGGAATTGCCTACAGGATCGTTATCGTAGCCTTCTGGATATCGGAAATTGTGTCGAAACGCCGTCCTTTAATGTCCATTTTCAGTTTGGGAAATAGCCAGAAGTCGCACGGAGCAAAATGCGGCGAATAAGAAGGATGGTCAAGGGCAACAATACCTTTTTCAGCCAAGAATTGGCGAACGATCTTGCTTTTGTGCGCTGGAGCATTGTCGTGCATCAAAAACCAAGTTCCTTGGTTGCGGTATTCAGGGCTCACCCGAACAATCCTTGACCATAAACGAGTTAGAACACCCAAGTAGTAATGTGCGTTCATCATTTGACCTTCTGGAGCAATTTTTTATGGATTATTCCTTTGGAATCAAAGAAAACTGTGAGCAGTGTCTTGACACGACTTTTCTTCATTCGCACTTTTTTCGGTACGGAGATTCTGGACCTTTCCATTCCGAGCTCTAGCTGGTTTCTAAGTGGCTCGTATTGAAAACACCGCGTTTCATCACCGGTTACTATGCATGACAGGAAGTCTGCGTCCTCATCGGCCGATCGTTTCATGGCTCTCCAGTGTTCCACTCTGCAATGCTATTGATCGTCCGTGAGTGAGTGGGGAGCAATGTGACAACACATCTACTTTTTGCCCAGATTTTCAGGCAATATGCACAGTTGTTTTAGGAATTCCAGTGAGCTCCTCGATTAACGTGGTAGATGCACAACGATCATTTCGATGAATTTCAGCCACTTTTTGAACATTTTCTTCGACTCGAACTGTCGCTGATGCTCCTGGACGTGGATCGTGTTCAATGCTGTCTCTTCCATCACGAAATCTTGAATACCACTTAAAAACGTTTTTGCGACTCATTGCTTGACTACCATAAACACGTTGTGTCATTTCAAAAGTCTCTGTGGCACTTTTACCCACTTTGAAACTAAACTTAATGTTCGCACGTTGCTCCACTGCTCTTTTCACGACCGAGGGTCAAAACACACTGTTGCAATTTTTTTACTGCGAGCAGTCTGTGATGCCAGTGCTGTTCCTTTTAAAACTGAAGGTAGTCGAAACACAACCCTACTTAATTCCTGCATCAGATCACAGATTGCGCGATTGGTTCCACGAATATAAAATCTGTCACCTTTTCTGTGGGACGCGCTGTGTATCTTCATCCGAACGATTCTTTAGGAAGATTTAACCTGAGTAATTTTTAATCGCCTGTGCACAAATTACGTATACTTCCATTACTTACCATTTCGTAATCATATATTCCCATTGAGGTGACGCTGCGTCGAAAAATTTCATTGACGAAATCATTTTACGATTTGTAGATATCACCAGAGGCCAATCTCTATCGGTTGAAAAAGCAGCGTAACGATTTTCAGCCAGATACAATTGGTGGTCCCTCGAAGTGTTAAAATATTTGACATTCATCTTTATAAAATATTTGACTGTCCCTTCTGTGCAAATACTATCATTTCTCTGGGAACAAAATACTTTCAACCTGTCTATTGTAGGCTGAGAGACTTTAGCAGCCAACACTGTCATTCCGGAGGCAATGAGTTGGTCTATTGTTTTGATGTCCGGGTAGTGTTGGGGTATCATAATCAGGTCGAAGAGACGGCCCTAGAAAAGAATCACTTGTTTAGTAAGTAATTTATTGTACAAATGAAGACATTGATACTTTATCATATTGCAACAGAATCGCACAAGATTTAGCAGATTTCGAATTATGTGGTAATTGTTTTTATAATTTTTATGCTCGTAATGTCGTCTGAACATATCCCAGACACATCAATGCCAAAGCCTCTGCACCGACTCCGACCAGGAGGTCCTAGGGTTCGAATCCTGCGGCGGATATTCGACTCTCGCTGAATAGCTAGGTCGATTTTAGCTGCCGACTGGGAGAAATAACTAGGATGAGGCTGCTCTGATTGGTAGATTCTAACAGCTATAACGCAAGCCTTCGCTTTCGTGACTGTGTTTCAACAATACTGTTTATAAAAAGTTTTCAAATCTCTGACAGTTTGGGCGGTTGCATTTGTACCTAGCAATCATGTACCTGCATATGCGATCATGTAATATTTGATGATTGCGAATACATTTGCGCTTTTAGATAACTCTGATAACAAGCTGATTACGTATTTAGACAGAAATGGCACTACCTATTACACCAATAAAAACTTACAATGTAAAAGACGCTTACTCATAATTTTGACTAGAAAAAACAAGTGAGCATAGCAAATGAATGTAGGTTGTCTGTGTCCTCACTTGGTAGGCGGCGGCGGCGACGACGGCGGAGGCGAGCAGCGCGGCGGCCAGCTGCAGGCGCTGCGGCGTGGCGCGCACCCTGTCCTGCGGGGCGCCCCCGCACGAGGAGAAGGCGCGCAGCGCGGCGGCGGCGCTGGCGGCCAGCGACTCGCCCGCCACCACGCGCCACGCCAGCGCGTACGCCACCGCCGCCCCCAGCAGCGCGAGCCAGATGCGCGGGGAGAACACGCGCAGCGGCAGCGACCACGCCGGCAGCGTAGCAGAGGGAGGCACGGCCACTATGTCCCTAGAGACTAATTGTGACGTGGGTATGAAGTCACTGGATAGCAACTGGCCATGTTCTGGGAGGCACAAATTTACTAAGAAATCTGCGCGATTAAATACAACATCACGTATATAATCTAGTCTATCTGTGTACCATTTTGCTGTTTGTTGTCCCTGAAACATTTCAAGTGTAAAGTTATCATAATTAAGGGAGGGTAAATAAAGTTTTTTGCAAGATATTTGTTTATCAATTTACAATTATTTAGCACATTTTTCACTGTAAATGTAGTTTTTACTAATTAAAAGGCAGCATCAAAGGCTTTATGAAAATTATATATGGAGCATTTTAACTTCATGAAAAATCTTAAAGAAATGGATGCCAAATAAAATAACGAAAATTATAAAATTAGGTTCAATCGTCTTTGCACGTGCATAATTAGAAGGGTATTATCGTTTATATATATATATATATATATATATATATATATATATATATATTTAGATATATTTATATATATATTTACATATATATATATATATATATATATATATATGTATAAAACAATTATTTATGCAGGTTTATAATTAGCTAAATTTTTTTCCCTGTAAACACAGTTGAGTTTTATTCCTTTTTATGAAGTATCGCCTACATTACCATTTACAAAGACTCTATAACATAAACATTTTGCTCTTACCTGTAAACGGAGAAACGACAATTAATACTATCTAACCGCTTCTCTGTTTACACCACTTACTTTAATTACAATGTATCTTTCTTATAAATTCTTTCAAGGTATACTTATGTGTATTTCAATATCTTCCAACAATCGTACCACTCATTCCATCTAGCGGTTTTTAGTCTCAACCACGCGCAACCACTCTTAACCACGCGCCAAGGGTGGAAAGCATGACATGTTAAAAAAAATATTTTCTTTACATGCATTATATATATATATATATATATATATATATATATATATATATATACACACACACACAGTCCCTGTATTCCTCTGAATCCGCCTCACTGTCCGCCACACTGTCCTTCTTACCTCCACACTTGTGCCAAAATTTCTGATATCTTTCCGATAAATACGTAGATGAAGTCTCGTTTCTAGTTCTGTTCTCTTGAGATACTCGGGACCTGCAAGCCGGATGGTGATTCCATCAATTACAGCACGTGTGAGTTTTGTCTTTATATTTTGTATAAAGAGATAATACAAGGCTGCGCCTCCGAGGTCCCTGGAGCGAGTTGCCACCAGCGCCTTGGCCTCGCGCGCGCATGCCTCACTGCGCTCCTCACACTGGGTGAGCCACTCCCTGCTCCCCCCACCGGGGGCCACGACATCGACGGCCAGCGCCCACCACCGCCCCTCCCCCTCCCGTTCGCGCAGCAGCAGCCCGCGGAAGCCCTGGTGGCGCTGCCACAGCGCGGCCAGCACGCGCCGCCCCGCACGCAGCTGCGCCCCAGCCGCGCTCCCGGCCTCACGCACTCGCCTCCCGCCGCTCCTTTGTTCCTTGGGCAGCTCTTGCAGATGGTCCTCTACCAGTTTTTCGATAGGTTTCCGCTCAAGACCTAGATATTCATCGTGTTTTTTTGATGTCCAATGGTCCTGTAAATGATGATCAACATAAATATCTTAATAAAAGTTATTATTTGAATGGTTGTTGTAGAAAATGTTGCGTTGAGATAAATAATTTTTCTCAAGAAGTATCGGAATTGAGCAGTCACCTACCCAGTTGCTTTTGCGGCTGGATTTGTTTGTCAAATGAGTTAGTGTCAGTTTAGTCAAGTTTCCATTCCCAGTATGTCTTTCGTTCGAGATTTTTTGGCTCTTGAAGCTTTTCAAGAGATTATTTTGTAATAACTGGTCTGTCTTCAAGTCATTTTGAGAGTCCTCCACAATTATAGGTCTTCCTGAATATCCATACTGTAGTTTTCGCCTCTCCCGATCATTCTTGAAGTCATTATTCTGTGGAAATTGATTGCTTTCTTTGTTCTGTTTCTGACAATTGTGAATGTCTGGTATTCGTCCAATCGCTAAAACGACTGGCGCTGAAGAATGTAGTTGAAAATTTCGATACATGGTTGCGCCACCTGTTAAACCCTAAAACAAGCACAGTTTTCTTTATTATGAACAAGCTTAGAAATATTTCGCTGCAATAATTGCCTTTAAAGCCTTTGCACAAAACCGTCGCCTTGACAGCCCTTACTATTCCTCTTTTACCCTAAGAAAACACTAATGCATACAACTGCATGTGTTAAAATGATTCTCATTGGTTTGTAGTGTGAGCACTGCTGATGTCCGGATCCTGACGCTAAAGTAAATAGCTCTCAGTATGAGGACTAATTTGTCGGCCAACGTTCGTTAAATAAACCTTGCATCAAACCCGTTGCAACGATTTCGAGAACGGAGGCCATTGTGAACTGAATGCGTGTATCTGGCGTAAGGTTACGAGCTGATGGGCGCGGGGGGGGGGGGCGGGGGGCGTGGCTCGTGGAACTACGGCGACACCCCGCCGATCGGCCTGCCACGCTCTGCTATTCAGTGCGTTTTTGAATGTGTGAGAGTGTGGATGGCCCTTCAGATATTCAACACAAGTGTTTCTTCGAAGTAGCGAAGAGCGCATCGTTCTCAATGTTTTCAATTCGCTATTGCATAGAAATCCGTCGTCACCGGTGAAGCAAATCACTGAGCTCACTAGAAATCCGTCCATCAAATACAAATGTCAGAGAATAAACGAAAGCGTGGAAAATTCGATTGCAGCATTCGATGACTTTGTATTCACTGCCGTTCGATCGGAAGTGAATTTCTTGCATCAGAACGGCTGAAACGTGCAGAAACAAAACACCAACACTTGCAGAATTGTTGCAGCTAATGGAATGTAATCAAGAAGTTCCGAATGTAGGGGAATCATTTCATACAAATAATTGACAATCACGTCCTAAGGCAGATTGATCGTAAGTAAAGTACTTGACGAGCATTAACTTTGCATGAGTGCTCTTATTAAATTTGAAATATCGGGATATGCTTCATCATAATCGAAAGTAGTGCAATAGGTGCTGTCAAATTAGAAGCGTGAATTTCTACAAGACAATAGCACTCACCACAGGTACCGCTGAAGGAAAATCGATTCAAACATTCGCTGCTATGTGTTAACCATTAGAGAGTTTTCGCAAGAAGAAGTGTTATAGCAATCGGCAGCAATGTCCATATCAATAGCAGGTGGAGACGAGGTATTGATTTTGAACAATACTTTAGGTCGTACTGGAAGTTTCGAATAGTAGCAACAGAGTGCACTACATTCCCATAATGCCACACTATCCTCATTCACATTTGTTTGACCTGAGCCACCCAGAAACTACTGATCTCTACAATTATATTGTTATATGATTACTACATTAAATAAATATAACTAATACCACGTATTATTTTATATACAGATAAAATACGAATGAAGGAGTATCAAGCGAAGTATGTCCCCCGCTAAATCTGACATCGTGCATCCTACTGACATTGGAGGGGTTAACGAAAATAATCTCATCGTTTAAGAATATGATATTAAAATTAAATCTAATTAAATCAAAATTAAAATTAAATAGACTAAAGTGAGGGAAATTCAAACCAACGCATAAAATATTTGTTGTTCACTATATATAAAATTAAAAAGTCCAAGAGAAAAAAAACAGTAGAAATTTTACATTCTGATTAAAATATTACTCACCCCCCTGAAGCTGTCGTAGACGGCATCCTTGGTGTATAGGAGCATAAAGGCGAGGAGGTGGTCGTGGCGGTGGGCCGCTAGCACGTAGCCGCCCTGCCTCTCCAGCCACGCGGGCGCGGTGCGCGTCCACAGCGGCGCAGACGGGCGCCACAGCAGCAGCGGCGCCGCGGCGCGGGCGTGCAGGGCGCGTAGCCAGCGCGGGCCGTCGCCCAGGTCCACCACGCCCACCGCCCCGCCCGCGCCCACGTCCTCGCCCGCGCCCCCCAGCGCCCACTGCACGCCCGCCACGGGCGGCCCCGCCGCCTCCCACGGCACACACACGCCGCGCGCCTCTACCCCCGCCCACGCCCCCCACAGCGCCACCGCCAGAGCCAGCCCCAGGGCTCGAACCCGGGTGTCTGCGTCTTGCCGCCCTCTACCCATCGCGTCTCTCTGCCGCTGTGAGGCTTGCCCCGTTGCGACATCGCTGTTCCACTCGCTCATTCACATGCACGTCACACATTTTCACGGTTCCGGGACACATTACACGGGTCTTCATACAGACTGCACGTAACTAAATAAAGGAAGGCAATTTAAAATAGATATTTCATGTGCGCAAGATGTGTGGCGAAATGAGGAAAATGTTCTACATTTCGAAATTATTAACTGAGAACTCATATGTTTATGTTTTTGTTGTAATTAACATTAATCGTAACGTTTTCTTGTAATAGAAATGTCAACTGACCATATTCCTTGCTGTCCCGGTTTTCTGAATATTTTGACCGGTTTTTCTTCTATCACTCGATGAACGCGTGACTCTATAGTGGATATTATAAAAACCATCTCTTTCATTTGCATCCAGTTTCGTTCCACCAACAATTTAAATGAGTTAGTGTTTGGTCACATGACGGTTGAATACATTGTTAACCGATGAAGCGAAGAGGGTTCGCGAGTTGTGTAAAGTTTGATGACGAGCAGGGGTTGGAGAGAAAATATATTTTTCCCAGACCACTTGAGAGATCGTAGATGAGATTGAATGAGCAGAAATGCTAAGCGGGTTCCATAGCAGCGGGGGCCTGGCATTGTTTATGAAGGAAGCTAAGCTGTCAAGGAGAGAAAGAGAAAGAAAACGACAGGGGGAGCAAGGGAGAGGGGAGAAAGAATGAGGGGGAGAAAGGGAAAGCGAGAGTAAGAAAGAAGGAGAAAGGTAGAGGGGGAGAAAAGATACATAGGGAGAATAAAAAAAGAAAGGAAGAATAAGAGCGTGATAGGGAGAAAAAGAGAAAAGTAAGGAAAAGAAAGAAGGAGATAAAGAGAGAAGAAGAAAGAGAAAGTAGGAGAAAGAGTGAGAAACAGAGATGCGGAAATTGGAAGAGAAAGAAAGACAATGAGTGAAAAAGAGAAAAAAAGGAGAAAGAAATGGAGGGAGAAAAAACAGGGAGAAAAACAGAGAAAGAAAACGAGAGGTTGTAAATAAGCATAATAACAAAGACTGGGTAACATCTAGTATTGTGTTTGTTATTTGGCGTTTACTTTGATATTAACAGTTTAACCTTCCGCTTTTGATACTTACAAAATCGGGCGCGTTTGGCACTGCATGTTGCCTTAACAAAACAGTTTCTCACACCATCAACACTCCTGTTAGTTAATTGAAGAAGGAAGAATAAAAACAGACAACTATTCATATTACATTTTTAATGTTAAACATTTTACGAATCACAGAAATGTAGCTAGATTTAGGTATACGGTAGTTTATAATACATTGTTTCAGAAAACCTTATAAAACGAAATGTAACAAAAAAAGAAAAATAAATTTGTTATTAAAAATATAAATTAATTAAATGATTAAGTCAACTGTCCTTAAATTTTTAAAAAGCATCAATTGGTTTAAATCGAGCCGCTTCCAATAACTAAATATGACCAATTTCTTCTTCTGTGACACAAGTGTCAGTCTTTCAGCAAAGATAAACAAAAATAAGACTACAAATAATAGGAAAAATTTATCAAAAAACTACTTTGAACATGTTCGATTTTGCGTACAGTCAGCGCCAGAATGCCCAACAATAACCGTGCGTCCTCCATCGGCCAATGTTTGCCAGTCTGTTATTACATAAAAGTTTACTCTCTATACTATAAAATATTAGTTTTGCGCTAGCAGGGATTTTTGTAGGAAAATGACACAAAATGATCACACGAAAAAATACTTCTTGAATCAGAAGCTTGAAAGATCCCCTGGGACCCCCGAGTCCTCAGTTCGCATTTCTGCGCGCGCCGAGGGGGAGTTTCGGCCTGGGGAGCTGCACGAACGTGCGCAGCATGGCACGCAGACATCTGCGCATCTGCGCACGCGCAGCCCCCCACCGACTGCGCGCGAGCTCTGCGCAGAAGGCGGCGGCGGCCAGCGCCAGCCCCGCGCAGAGCAGCGCCAGGTGCGGCCGCAGGTCCTGCAGCTCCAGGGTCCGGGGTTCGTCGCTTTCCTCCTCCGACATCACCTCACCCGTGCCCCGTGAGGCACCATTGTACAGACGCCAGTACATCCCATATGTTCTGTTGAAGTCGTCTGCCCACTTGAGATCAAGGCCCGCGTCTCGGAACTGAATCAGCTTCAGATTAATCGGGTCCACCCACGGCAAGTTCCTGGAAATATATAAGCAGAGGCAGATTTGCTACAGTCGGAGAATTATGGAAGCACTTCGTTTTGCTAAAGAAAACTTAGGTGAGTATGAATGCATTGCGGAGTAAAGAAAACAATTGGCTTAACAATTTTGCCAATAAATATATTTGAGCTCAGATGTCAGTGAATTTTTAAGATAATATTCATGGATTTTTGTAAGGAGTTTTGCATTTAGCTAAGAGCAATGAAGTTTTTGCAGTACTTTGTCAAATACTACTATAAACAGACTATTGGTTTCGGAGGAAAATATCAAGCTGCCTATTAGTTTTAATTACTTTTTACTTCACCTGCTGAAGAACTCCAAAATTGTCCTTAATTGCTGGTTAGTATAAGTCTATCATTATACCCTCATAAGTACCGCATGGAAATTTGATTTGTTTCGTCAAAATTAAATCAAATTAAAAAATCATATATTCAACTGAAAACTAGCATGACCAGGACACTACGTATTTTCTACTATTATATACGTGTTTCAATGTTCAAAGAATCAGAAAAATCAACTAAAACAGTTTCGAATTAACAAATGGTCATTCTTTCATTTACTTAGATTAAAATTAGTTCTACAAAATATCAGAGGCTTTCTGCTCTTACAGTTTTCTAATTTCCTTGATGAGTGCTAGCTTCATAGTCCTGCCCGAAATTCTTGTTAGTTGCCATCTATCGCCGCCACCAATATAGACGTTCACGCTTTTACAATTTTCCGGTTTCCTAATAGTAGAAGAAATATACATTCCGATTCTTGAAGATCAGTAAAGCCTCGTTCTGTATGAAAATGTTTATTGATGGTTTCAAAATGCGAAATTTGAAGCTTATTTTCACAAAAATCTTACGAGTTTTCGACAATCTCTATGTAAAGTAACTTTTAATCCCTTGAAATCACAAATGTAATAATGTATACAAATAGGAGGAAATGTGCATATTAACCGCGTGAGATATATTTTAAAGAAAATAGATTTTTGAATTTATGAAAAATCAAAATAATACTGCAAAAATAAATTTATGTCATCTTCAACAGGGGCAGTTAGCACTATCCGATCCACAAGCTTACAGGAAAAATTTTAAGCCATTTTTAAGGCAACGTATTTTTGTAAAAATGCGGAATTTTGAGCTTATTTTCGCAGAAAACTGTTGAGTTTTTGAGAAAATTTATAATATTTCAATTAAAGCACATATGCTTGTAAAAGCAGTAATGGGAAGAAATTACGGCTAATGTAAATATTAACGACCTGTGAATAAACCAAAAAATGAGTTTGGAACGAAAAACAAAAGAAGAGCAATATTAAGTTAATGTTACCATTTAGAGTACATTTAGTATGATCACTACCAAAAGGTTTATAATTTTTGGAAAAAATTTCAACGGTTTCTGAGAAAATCTTGTTTTCTGCTGTTTTTTTAGTTTCACACACTTGAAGCAATATTGCGTTAAAACTATCAAAAGTTTGAAAAAATCTAATGATCTTATAAACAACGAAGTATGGACACTAAATTTTAATTAAAGGAATAATCTCTATTTTCAATTTCGTATATGTAGGAAGGCGGCTTCTTTCTTACACTAAACTTATAGAATAAAATTAGAGTGGTATTTGAGAAAAATTCACTGCAGCGTAATGTAAAGTACTAACATAAATTTATCAATGTTTTCGAAAAACGCAGCGCTTCCATACACAGTGCGGTTAATTCAGTTGGGGAAAAATCGCATAGTTTAAGCGCTAGTGTTGTTCACTTACACCAGACAGTAATAGACGGATGGACGTTTTGCTGTTAATTGATTTATTGGTATCAGGGACCCACAAAACAGGGATTCTGGCTAGAATACGTGTGTTCAAGACGGGAATTACAACACGGGAATTTTTCTTAATTTAGCATTTGAACGTATCCTCTTTTTCGTTATCCGGTCCCATCTATTGATTTTTTCCAACCGAAAATTTGCCGGATTTCTCGCAGCGTTACATAACATTCTCTACACCACGTATGTATATAAGAAATAAAAAGTGCTCGACGCTTTTATAAAATAAAACTGAGTGAAGGTTCGCAGAAAACTTTCGGGCTACAAGAATCGATTAAGGTTAAAAATAGGTGGCTTGGATATTGAGCAGAATTTTTTTGCATTGAAAGTGAAGTATCTGTTGCACATAATGAAAGTGTAGACTCGAAGAATGTTATCATTCGAATTCTTTGTAGAATTTCGTCCTCAAATACAAAAAAATTTGTTGTCTTCCTCCACATGATGGCGATAGAAAGAAAAGTTTAATTTATTTTCCACAATGCATGCAATAGTGTGTTTCTACATTTTTAAATCTCGTATATATTTAAAGTGTTAGATATATATTTGTATGTTTCTATTTACGTCTTTACGTTGTATTGTTTAAAACAATTAGAGCTTCAAGACTTTAAAAAAAAGAGATGCAATTTTAAGGGTAATTTTAAGGACTTACCACACGTTAATAAAATTGGAACATTTTGAACAAAACTACCAAACAGTGTGTTCGTACAAAGATTCATAATCCACGTCAAGGGAAAGTACTGACTGCGACATTGACGATATATGGGAAGGGGCTTCCCTACCCGACGGCGACAAAGTACTTTGGGATTCACCTTAAAATCACAAGATATAAGTTCACGATAATGACGCAAGCTGATGCCAGACTCACTACGCTCAAACACAAAAATCCGCGATTCACCTTCCACTTGACTAAACGGATGAATCACGACGACTTTACTCCAAACAGACCCAATCAGACTGACTAGACTACTCACGTTACGACGAGCGAGACGAATGTGCGACAGCGAGAGAGCGAATCGAGCGTGGGCTTCTCCAAACGGCCGGGATTCGAACTGTGGCCGCGGAACCGAATCCACTCATTCCGTTAGTTCGTGGCGGCGAGTCACTTCATACGAACGGCGTCGGCGGTGGGGGAGGCTGAGTAGAGCGCTGCGGGGTCCGCGCCATCGGCGTGACTTTCATGGGGCCATCCCTACAGGGAAAGGGCGCCGACCTCTGCAACGCCATCCGATCGACGCGCTAATCGACAGCAGCAATTCAACTTCACTGTAACTTTGTGGCGTCCGGGGGCCTAGCGGGCTTCTTTATGTCCTAATAAATGACCTCGGAATACACGACATTTTGTTATGAGGTTTCGAAGAGAGGTTGCATTGCCCTGCCCAAGCCACCCTTATAAATAAAAACCACCCTGATTCGATCTCACGTCAAATGGGAGTGGGATTGGGACTGTGGAGGTCTGGGCAAATAGTGATCTTTGCATGGAACGCCAGGGTTCCACTGGAGGGCCACCAGGGTAGCTGCCACGATATCAGCTGTTCCCGTGACCTTCTGACGAGAGTCGGCGTCTACATTTGGCCCCGCGCCGGGTCACGAACCCCGCCACGGGCACAATTAATTAATACTACTTCCACTCATACAAGTCCGTCCCACAGAAAAGATGACTGACGTGAAATAAAATACAAGAAGTTGGTTGTTCTTAGTGTACATGTTTTTTTAATCAAAATAGTCTCCTTGTAGGTCAATACATAACTGGAAGCGTTGGAAAATTGTTCAAAACAATTCTGATAGTCAACAATAGGAATTGCCCACAGGATCGTTGTCGTAGCCTTCTGGATATCGGAAATTGTGTCGAAACGCCGTCTTTCATGGCCATTTTCAGTTTGGGAAATAGCCAGAAGTCGCACGGAGCAAAATCCGGCGAATAAGGAGGATGGTCAAGCGCAACAATACCTTTTTCAGCCAAGAATTGACGAACGATCTTGCTTTTGTGCGCTGGAGCATTGTCGTGCATCAAAAACCAAGTTCCTTGGTATCGGTATTCAGGGCTCACCCGAACAATCCTTGACCATAAACAAGTTAGAACACCCAAGTAGTAATGTGCGTTCATCATTTGACCTTCTGGAGCAAATTTTTTATGGATTATTCCTTTGGAATCAAAGAAAACTGTGAGCAGTGTCTTGACACAACTTTTCTTCATTCGCACTTTTTTCGGTTCGGAGATTCTGGACTTTTCCATTCCGAGCTCTGGCGGTTTGTAAGTGGCTCGTATTGAAAACACCGCGTTTCATCACCGGTTACGATGCATGACAGGAAGTCTGCGTCCTCATCGGCCGATCGTTTCATGGCTCTCCAGTGTTCCACTCTGCAATGCTATTGATCGTCCGTGAGTGAGTGGGGCACAATGTGACAACAGATCTACTTTTTGCCCAGATTTTCAGTCAATATGCACAGTTGTTTTAGGAATTCCAGTGAGCTCCTCGATTAACGTGGTAGATGCACAACGATCATTTCGATGAATTTCAGCCACTTTTTGAACATTTTCTTCGACTCGAACTGTCGCTGATGCTCCTGGACGTGAATTGTGTTCAATGCTGTCTCTTCCATCACGAAATATTGAATTCCACTAAAAAACGTTTTTGCGACTCATTGCTTCACTACCATAAACACGTTGTGTCATTTCAAAAGTCTCTGTGGCACTTTTACACACTTTGAAACAAAACTTAATGTTCGCACGTTGCTCCACTGCTCTTTTCACGACCGAGGGTCAAAACATACTGTTGCAGTTATATTTACTGCGAGCAGTATGTGATGCCAGTGCTGTTCCTTTTAAAACTGAAGGTACTCGAAACACAACCCTACTTAATTCCTGCATCAGATCACAGACTGCGCGATTGGTTCCACGAATATAAAATCAGTCACCATTTCTGTGAGACGCGCTGTAAATCTTCATCCGAACAATTCTTTAGGAAGATTTAATCTGAGTAATTTTTAATCGCCTGTGCACAAATTACGTATACTTCCATTACTTACCATTTCGTAATCATATATTCCCATTGAGGTGAGGCTGCGTCGAAAAATTTCATTGACGAAATCATTTTAGGATTTGTAGATATCACCAGAGGCCAATCTCTATCGGTTGAAAGTGCAGCGTAACGATTTTCAGCCAGATACAATTGGTGTTCCCTCGAAGTGTTGAAATATTTGACATTCATCTTTATAAAATATTTGACTGTCCCTTCTGTGCAAATACTATCATTTCTCTGTGAACAAAATACTTTCAACCTGTCTATTGTAGGCTGAGAGACTTTAGCAGCCAACACTGTCATTCCGGAGGCAATGAGTTGGTCTATTGTTTTGATGTCCGGGTAGTGTTGGGGTATCATAATCAGGTCGAAGAGACGGCCCTAGAAAAGAATCACTTGTTTAGTAAGTAATTTATTGTACAAATGGAGACATTGATACTTTATCATATTGCAACAGATTCGCACAAGATTTAGCAGATTTCGAATTATGTGGTAATTGTTTTTATAATTTTTATGCTCGTAATGTCGTCTGAACGTATCCCAGACATATCAATGCCAAAGCCTCTGCACCGACTCCGACCAGGAGGTCCTAGGGTTCGAATCCTGCGGCGGATATTCGACTCTCGCTGCATAGCTAGGTCGATTTCAGCTGCCGACTGGGAGAAATTACTAGGATGAGGCTGCTCTGATCGGTAGATTCTAACAGCTATAACGCAAGCCTTCGCTTTCGTGACTGTGTTTCAACAATACTGTTTATAAAAAGTTTTCGAATCTCTGACAGTTTGGGCGGTTGCATTTGTACCTAGCCGTCGCTGCATATGCGATCATGTAATATTTGATGATTGCGAATACATTTGCGCTTTTAGATAACTCTGATAACAAGCTGATTCTTTCTTTACTTAGCAAAAGGTGTGCATCTTGGTACAGTAGAAGTAAAATCTTGCTACGACCTTTCTTCAGACCACACACCAGTAGAAATGACCATCAGTTCAAATATATCTGAAAGAAACTATCCTCTAAAACTAACAAGTAACAAGACAAACTGGAACAAGTACCGCGATTACGTAAACAATAAACTATCTGCAAACGCACTGCTAACAACTGACGAATACATCGAAGACGCAATACAGCACCTATCTGATACATTACAAGACGCTGCCTGGGCCGCAACACCAAGAGAAACAATAAATAAATCGTCAACGTGTCCCGCAGAAATAAGACAAAAAGTGGTTGAAAAACGTCGTCTCCGACGAATATTCATGACGACACGACAACCAGATGACAAAAGGAAATATAACACAGCAGCCAGACAACTAACACGACAAATTAAGGAATACGAAAACAAATCTTTCTCTAACTACATTCAATCACTATCACCTACTGCTGAAACTAATTATTCGCTTTGGAAAGCAACCAGAAAACTAAAGCGACCCCAACAGCACATCTCACCAATTCGAAAAGAAGATGGCACGTGGGCAAGAAGCGCAGAAGAAAAGGTCGAATGCTTAGCAAAACACTTTGCTTCAGTTTTCAAACCAGCAGAAAATGTAAGTACTATTGAAAATAAAGTACTAGAATATTTGGACGTGCCTTTACAGTTATCTCTGCCCATAGAGCATTTCAACTCACGAGAAGTCGAACAAACTATCAAAAAACACACGCATCCCGCAAAGAGTCCAGGGTTTGACCTTATTACTGGCAAGATGTTGCAGGAAATGCCAAGTAAAGGATATGAACTGATAACAAGCATATTCAACGCGATACTTCGTAGTAGCCATTATCCTTGTCAATGGAAATACGCTCAAATAATTGCGATCGTGAAACCAGGAAAGACTGCCACGGACGTTAAATCGTACCGACCTATTAGCCTGCTACCAGTCCTATCAAAAGTATTTGAAAAACTTCTCTTACAGCGCCTCAAGCCTATAATTAAAGAAGTGATTCCTGACTTTCAATTCGGATTTCGAGAGGGACACTCAACAATAGAACAGACCCATCGTATTGTAAACACAATTTCTCAAAGCCTGGAAAAAAAGCTATATTGTTCTGCAGCATTCCTAGATATACAGCAAGCATTCGACAAGGTATGGTATGATGGAATTCTATTTAAAATAAAAAAACTTCTCCCGCACTCCTACTATTTACTTCTCAAATCATATCTTTGCGATCGCCTATTTCAAGTAAAATATCAGGACGCTCTATCGGAATTCCAACCTATTTCTGCAGGAGTGCCACAAGGAAGTATTCTTGGACCTTTTTTATATCTTATATCAACTTCAGACTTACCAACTACCGAAAGAACTACAATAGCCACCTTTGCAGACGACACAGCTATTCTTTCTACAAATGAAGACCCCTCCTGCGCATCACAACATCTTCAAGAACATCTAAACAAAATCGAAGATTGGAGTCATCGTTGGCGAGTCACCATAAATGAAACAAAATCACAACATATAACATTTTCACTAAGAAAAGAAAACTGCCCAAAAGTAAAACTAAACAATACAGAACTCCACGAAGCTGATACAATCAAATATCTTGGACTGCATTTAGATAGACGCCTGACTTGGAAAACCCACATCAAAACTAAGAGAAAAGAAGCGCAACTTAAAGTCCTCAAATTATCATGGCTAATAAACAGACAATCAAAGCTGTCCTTGCATAACAAAATACAGATTTATAAAACTATAATCAAACCAACATGGACCTATGGTATTGAATTGTGGGGCTCTTCCAGTAAATCGAATCTAGAAATTCTAAAAAGATTCGAAGCTAAAACGCTAAGAACACTATGCAACGCACCATGGTACGTGACAAACAAGACGATATACAGAGACCTCAACATCGTCCCGCTGGAGGAAGTAATCGCCACGAAGAGCCTAGCATACCAAAGAAGATTGAACAACCACCCAAATCACCTCTCAACAAACCTTCTAGATAACAGTGAGCATGTGTATAGACTGAGGAGAGAGAATATTTTAGATCTGCCATACCGATTTTGTAAATGAAATTTTTCAATGTCATAAAACGTTCACGTCAGAAATGTATCTATTGCCACCATTTACTTATTGTTCCGATAGGAACAGATTGTAAATTATGCAGAAAATAAAATAAAAAAAAAAAAAAAAAAAAAAAAAAACGTGTACAACAATATTCAGTACCTCTATGGTTACAAAGCTTTCTTTCTATATCATAAATTATTTGGCTATCATGCCATGAAAAACATGGACAATTGGATTAATATTAATCTGCATTACACAATCTTGGAAATTATACTACTTTTCATTACTTACAATGTGCATCTTATTTGTTTTCATAAACCCAGTAAACACAGTAACAGATTGATACTGGTCGCTTTTCCAAAATAATCCTATGTACCTTTCCACTATTAATTAAAATTTTGGTAATTGCCAAATAATCATTTACTTTCTCAACACTTTACCTATGTTTTGTCAGTACAAATATGTTATTTTCCTTCCCTCCAAATAATGAATTTTCTTACTGCTTACCAATTACTTTCACATTGACTTTGTTGCACCATCTCATTATCATACATTACACGTACATTAGCCTTAATATTCACAATTCAGTTACACACACAATATTTCCCAATATTTCATCAAATTCCTCAGAGCCACATTTCTTAAATTCACGAGTCCAAACTTGTTCGGGCGCCAGTTGTGACGTACCTGGTTCTAACCTGTTCGGGCGTCAGTTGTGACGTACCTGGTTCTGCCTCAGCTGTGAAGTACTTATCAGTGCATACACTGATCGGACGCCAGCTGCGACGCACCTGTTGGTTGGTACTTTTCACTACAAATTTATAAGTTCTAAAGGTCGGGTATCTTGCTCGCGAATGGGTCCTCTGAGGTATTTGGTACTATATTGGTGCGTCCAAATAATAATTTTGTATAAGCAAACAAGTACAATTTATTTATAATGGAATGTTCAATACACTTGATTAATTACAAAAAGAACCTCTTTAATTTGGTACCAAGATTTAGTTAACCGTGTAATCTGTCATACCTTTGGGGCCCCATTAACAATTCGGTCGCGGTGATTCCTCACCCCGGCAACTGCAACGGTCGGTCTCCGCCGCGGCTCGGCGTCCTTGGGCTGCCGATGACGTGGACACGTGCTGTGCTGGTCTGCAGAGGCGGCGCTAGAAGTCCCTTGGCCACACCCTCGGATATTTTCGCCTTCGCTCACACACGCGTAATTACCGGGTCTTGAAAATGTCCGTTACGTTCACACCACGCGCGTGAATTGTTACTGCGCCCCTCCTTGGTTTCGTTCTACTTCTCTCTCGCAACTACTACACTATGAATCATCGGCTTCTAATCAATAATGATACACGTAATACTATTACATGCTTCTCATCATTAGCATGGGTTCACTCTATCTATAACTATTCGTATGTCCTCTGCCACACGCTCTCCGTAATTACCCAACCTTCGCCACTCGGCGTCTGTTCGCCACACCGCGTCTCTCGCAACTCCCCTTTCAACCGTCACCCGGCGTCCGCAACTGTCGCCACTTGTAACGGACGAGCATCCCCTCCCTTCGTTGGACAGCGGCAGCGGTCGCGTTCGCAAATCCCCCACCGCTCGCTCGCACCTGCCGCTGTACTGCAAGTTCAAATGAGTAATAGTATACTCTTGTATTAATTATCTGTAATTACGGAGGGAAAGACTTAGCGTGTTTCAATATATATATATATATATATATATATATATATATATATATATATATATATATATATATATATATTTCAATATATATATATATACACACACAGTCCCTGTATTCCTCTGAATCCGCCTCACTGTCCACCTTCCTATCCATATCCCTGTTGTCTCCGTGTCCACCTGCCTCCTTTCTATTACAATTATCTAAAAATTGCAAGTTAATGATCTGATTTCTTACCTCCACACTTGTGCCAAAATTTCTGATATCTTTCCGATAAATACGTAGATGAAGTCTCGTTTCTAGTTCTGTTCTCTTGAGATACTCGGGACCTGCAAGCCGGATGGTGATTCCATCAATTACTGCACGTGTAAGTTTTGTCTTTATATTTTGTATAAAGAGATAATACAAGGCTGCGCCTCCGAGGTCCCTGGAGCGAGTTGCCACCAGCGCCTTGGCCTCGCGCGCGCATGCCTCACTGCGCTCCTCACACTGGGTGAGCCACTCCCTGCTCCCCCCACCGGAGGCCACGACATCGACGGCCAGCGCCCACCACCGCCCCTCCCCCTCCCGTTCGCGCAGCAGCAGCCCGCGGAAGCCCTGGTGGCGCTGCCACAGCGCGGCCAGCACGCGCCGCCCCGCACGCAGCTGCGCCCCAGCCGCGCTCCCGGCCTCACGCACTCGCCTCCCGCCGCTCCTTTGGTTCTCAAAGAGCTTCTGCAGATCGTCCTCTACCAGTTTTTCGATAGGTTTCAGTGGTTTCCGCTCAAGACCTAGATATTTATCGTGTTTTTTTGATGTCAAATGGTCCTGTAAATTATGATCAAAATAAATATCTTAATGAAAGTTATTATCTATATGGTTGTTGTAGAAAATGTTGCGTTGAGATAAATAATTTTTCTCAAGAAGTATCGGAATTGTGCAGTCACCTACCCAGTTGCTTTTGCGGCTGGATTTGTTTGTCAAATGAGTTAGTGTCGGTTTAGTCAAGTTTCTATTCCCTGTATGTCTTTCGTTCGAGATTTTTTGGCTCTTGAAGCTTTTCAAGAGATTATTTTGTAATAACTGGTCTTTCTTCAAGTCTTTTTGAGAGTCCTCCACAATTATAGGACTTCCTGAATATCCATACTGTAGTTTTCGCCTCTCCCGATCATTCTTGAAGTCATTATTCTGTGGAAATTGATTGCTTTCTTTGTTCTGTTTCTGACAATTGTGAATGTCTGGTATTCGTCCAATCGCTAAAACGACTGGCGCTGAAGAATGTAGTTGAAAGTTTCGATACATGTTTGCGCCACCTGTTAAACCCTAAAACAAGCACAGTTTTCTTTATTATGAACACGCTTAGAAACATTTCGCTGCAATAATTGCCTTCAAAGCCTTTGCAAAAGACCATCGCGTTGACAGCCCTTACTATTCCTCTTTTACCCTAAGCAAATACTAATGCATACAAATGCAAGTGTTAAAATGATTCTCATTGGTTTGTAGTGTGAGCACTGCTGATGTCGGGATCCTGACGCTAAAGTAAATAGCTCCCAGAATAAGGACTAATTTGTCGGCAAAACGTTCATTAAATAAACCGTGCATCAAACCCGTTGCAACGATTTCGAGAACGGAGGCCATTGTGAACTGAATGCGTGTATCTGGCGTAAGGTTACGAGCTGATGGGCGCGGGGGGGGGGGCGGGGGGCGTGGCTCGTGGAACTACGGCGACACCCCGCCGATCGGCCTGCCACGCTCTGCTATTCAGTGCGTTTTTGAATGTGTGAGAGTGTGGATGGCCCTTCAGATATTCAACACAAGTGTTTCTTCGAAGTAGCGAAGAGCGCATCGTTCTCAATGTTTTCAATTCGCTATTGCATAGCAATCCGTCGTCAGCGGTGAAGCAAATCACTGAGCTCACTAGAAATCCGTCCATCAAATACAAATGTCAGAGAATAAACGAAAGCGTGGAAAATTCGATTGCAGCATTCGATGACTTTGTATTCATTGCCGTTCGATCGGAAGTGAATTTCTTGCATCAGAACGGCTAACGTGCAGAAACAAAACACCAACACTTGCAAAATTGTTGCAGCTTATGAAATATAATCAAGAAGTTCCGAATGTAGGGGAATCATTTCATACAAATAATTGACAATCACGTCCTAAGGCACATTGATCGTAAGTAAAGTACTTGCACGAGCATGAAATTTGCATGAGTGCTCTTATTAAATTTGAAATATCGGGATATGCTTCATCATAATCGAAAGTAGTGCAATAGGTGCTGTCAAATCAGAAGCGTGAATTTCTACAAGACAATAGTACTCACCACAGGTACCGCTGAAGGAATATCGATTCAAACATTCGCTGCTATGTGTTAACCATTAGAGTGTTTTCGCAAGAAGAAGTGTTATAGCAATCGGCAGCAATGTCCATATCAATAGCAGGTGGAGACGAGGTATTGATTTTGAACAATACTTTAGGTCGTACTGGAAGTTTCGAATAGTAGCAACAGAGTGCACTACATTCCCATAATGCCACACTATCCTCATTCACATTTGTCTGACCTGAGCCACCCAGAAACTACTGATCTCTACAATTATATTGTTATATGATTACTACATTAAATAAATATAACTAATACCACGTATTATTTTATATACAGATAAAATACGAATGAAGGAGTATCAAGCGAAGTATGTCCCCCGCTAAATCTGACATCACGCATCCTACTGACATTGGAGGGGTTAACGAAAATAATCTCATCGTTTAAGAATATGCGATTAAAATTTAATCATCGCGCAAAAAATAGACTAAAGAGAGGGAATTTCAAACCAACGCATAAAATATTTGTTGTTCATTAGATATAAAATTAAAAAGTCCAAGAGAAAAAACCTGTAGAAATTTTACATTCCGATTAAAATATTACTCACTCCCCTGAACCTGTCGTAAACGGCATCCTTGGTGTGTAGGAGCAGAAAGGCGAGGAGGTGGTCGTGGTGGAGGGCAGCCAGCATGTAGCCGCCCTGCCTCTCCAGCCACGCGGGCGCGGTGCGCGTCCACAGCGGCGCAGACGGGCGCCACAGCAGCAGCGGCGCCGCGGCGCGGGCGTGCAGGGCGCGTAGCCAGCGAGGGCCGTCGCCCAGGTCCACCACGCCCACCGCCCGGCCCCCGCCCACGCCCGCGCCCCCCAGCGCCCACTGCACGCCCGCCACGGGCGGCCCCGCCCCCTCCCACGGCACACACACGCCTTGCGCCTCTACCCCCGCCCACGCCCCCCACAGCGCCACCGCCAGCGCCAGCCCCAGGGCTCGAACCCCGGTCTCTGCGTCTTGCCGCCAGCTACCCATCGCGTCTCTCTGCCGCTGTGAGGCTAGACCCGTTGCGACATCGCTGTTCCACTCGCTCATTCACATGCACGTCACACATTTTCACGGTTCCGGGACACATTACACGGGTCATCATACAGACTGCACGTAACTAAATAAAGGAAGGCAATTTAAAATGGACATTCCATATGCGCAACATGTGTGGCGAAATGCGGAAAATATTCTACATTTCGAAATTATTACCTGAGAACATCATATGTTTATGTTGTTTTTGTAAATAACATTAATTGTAACGTTTCCTTGTAATAGAATTGTCAATTGACCATATTCCTTGCTGTCCCTGTTCTGAATATTTTGACCGGCATTTCTTAAACCAATAAACCTATTAAACCAATAAAAACTTACAATGTCAAAGAACGCTTACTCTTAATTTTGACTAGATAAAAACATGTGAGCATAGCAAACGAATACAGGGAGAGCCGGTTCTCACTTGGTAGGCGGCGGCGACGACGACGGCGGAGGCGAGCAGCGCGGCGGCCAGCTGCAGGCGCTGCGGCGTGGCGCGCACCCTGTCCTGCGGGGCGCCCCCGCACGAGGAGAAGGCGCGCAGCGCGGCGGCGGCGCTGGCGGCCAGCGACTCGCCCGCTACCACGCGCCACGCCAGCGCGTACGCCACCGCCGCCCCCAGCAGCGCGAGCCAGATGCGCGGGGAGAACACGCGCAGAGGCAGCGACCACGCCGGCAGCTTAGCAGGTGCAGGCACGGCCACTATGTCCCTAGAGACTAATTGTGACGTGGGTATGAAGTCACTGGAAAGCAACTGGCCATGTTCTGGACGGCACGTATATACTGTGAAATCCGCGCGATTAAATACAACATCACGTATGTTATTTAATCCATTTGTGTACCATTTTGCGGTTGGTTGTCCCTGAAACATTTCACGTGTAAAGTTATCATAATTAAGGGAGAGTAAATAAAGTTTTCTTCAAGAAAAAAGTATAGCATATTAAAATTTTTTAGCACATTTTTCACTGTAAATGTAGTTTTTACTAATTAAAGGGGCATCAAAGGCTTTATAAAAATAATATATGGAGCATTTTAACTTCATGGAAAATCTTAAAGAATTGGATGCCAAATCAAATTATAATAAAAAAATTATAAAATTAAGGTATTGGCTTTGCACGTGCATAACTAAAAGTGTATTATCGTTTATATATATATATATATATATATATATATATATGTGTATATATATGTGTGTATATATATATATGTGTATATATATGTGTGTATATATATATGTGTATATATATGTGTGTATATATATATGTGTATATATATATGTGTATATATATGTGTATATATATATATATATATATATATATATATATATATATATGAGTAAGACAATTATTTATGCAGGTTAATAATTAGCTAAATTTGTTTCCCTGTAAACACAGTTGAGTTTAATTCCTTTTTATGAAGTATCACTTACATAATCCATTACAAAGTCTATTTAACATAAACATTTTGCTCTTACCTGTAAACAGAGAAACGACAATTAATACTATCTAACCGCTTCTCTGTTTACACCACTTACTTTAATTACAATGTATCTTTCTTATAAATTCCTTTAAGCTATACTCATGCGTAATTAAGTATCTTTCAACAATCGTACCACTCATTCCATCTAGCGGTCCTTAGTCTCAACCACGCGCAACCACTCTTAAACACGCGCCAAGGGTGGAAAGCACGACATGTTCAAAATAAAGAAAATATATTTTCTTTACATTAATTATATATATATATATATATATATATATATATATATATATATTTATATATACACAGTCCCTGTATTCCTCTGAATCCGCAACCCTATCCACTTTCCTATCCATCTCCCAGTTGTTTCCGTGTCCACCTGCCTCCTTTCTATTACAATTATCTAAAAATTGCAAGTTAATGAACAGGTTTCTTACCTCCAGAACTGTACCAATATTTATATCTTTCCCATAAATACGAAGATGAAGTCTCGTTTCTAACTCTTTTCTCTTGAGATACTCGGGACCTGCAAGCCGGATGGTGATTCCATCAATTACTACACGTTTGAGTTTCGTCTCTTCGTTTTGTGTAAAGAGATAATACAAGGCTCGGCCTCCGAGGTCCCTCGAGCGAGTTGCCACCAGCGCCTTGGCCTCGCGCGCGCATGCCTCACTGCGCTCCTCACACTGGGTGAGCAACCTCTTTTTGCTTCCATCGGGGGCCACGAAATCGATGGCCAGCGCCCACCACCGCCCCTCCCCCTCCCGTTCGCGCAGCAGCAGCCCGCGGAAGCCCTGGTGGCGCTGCCACAGCGCGGCCAGCACGCGCCGCCCCGCACGCAGCTGCGCCCCAGCCGCGCTCCCGGCCTCACGCACTCGCCTCCCGCCGCTCCGTTGTTCCTCGGGAAGCTCCTGCAGATCGTCCTCTACCAGTTTCTCAAAGATTTTCTGTGGCTTCTGCTGACGCTCTAGGTATTTATCGTGCTTTCGTGACGTCTCGTCATTCTGTAAATTATGATCAACGTAAATATATTCATGAAAGAGTTTTTGTGATTGCTTGTTGTTGCAAATGTTACGTTGTGATAGAAAGGTTTTCTCAAGAAATGTCTGAAATGACAAATTATCTATCCAGTCGCTTTCACGGTTGGATTTTTTCGTCAAATGAATTCGCGTCTGTCTATCCGAGTTTCTATTCTCAATTTGACTTTCGTCCAAGATACTCTGGCTTTCAAAGGGCTTTAGGACGTTGTTTTGTATTAACTGGTCATTTTGAAAAATGTTTTGTGGATCCCTCACAATTTTACGACTTTTTGATTGTGCATACGTAATACTTTGCCTTTCTCGATCTTCCTTGAAGTCAAAATTCTGTGAAAATTGATAACTTTCTCTGTTTTCTTTTTTACAATTGCGAATTTCAGGTTTTCTTCCAATCGCTTGAACGACTGGCGCTGAAGAGTGTAGTTCAAGGTTTCGATAGAATATCGCGCCAGTTGTTATAACCTGAAAGGAAAAAACATTTTTCTATATTAAATTGTTCAATATACAAAGAATAAAGTAGAACATTTCAGATTGCTATTTAAGTAACGAAAAGCACATCGTTCTGAATGTTTTCTGTCCGTTATTGCATGGGAATCCATTGTCACCGGCAAATCGCAACGTTCAGTAGAAAGTCCGTGTCCATCGTATTGACACACCGGAAAGAACTCACTAACAAGAGACGACTACATACGTCAGACCAGAAAAGAAAGGGTATAAAATTGTGACTAATGCGTACGATAACGTATTCAGTGTCGTTCGATTCAAAGTCAATTTCGTTCATCAAAACGGCAAACGCACAGAAATGAAACACTACCGCTTGCGAAAATCTTGCAGCTAATGAATTGTGATCAAGAACTTCCAAACTTTACGGTAACAATTGATACAAGTAATTGACAACCACTTTCTGAAGCAGCTTAATCATAAGTAAAGTATCTACATGAGCATGATATTCGCATGACAGCTCTTATTCAGTCTGAAACTTGGATTCAAACATTTGCTGCTATGTGTAGCCATTTGGAAGCGTTCGCTAGAAGTGTTATTGCAATCGGAAGCAATGTCCATATCAATAATTATATATTAATAATTCAATCTTGACGCGAAATATTGCATCAATGAAATATAAATACAAACCAACCAATAAAATATTTGTTGTCCAATATACAATATATTAATGTAGGAAATATCACATTGCCATTGAAATACTACTCACCTTCCGGAAATTGTCATAGACGGCGTCCTTGGCGTGTAGGAGTAGGAAGGCGAGGAGGTGGTCGTGGTGGAGGGCAGCCAGAACGTAGCCGCCCTGCCTCTCCAGCCACGCGGGCGCCTTGCCTTGCTTCAAAAGTCTTACAGACGGGCGCCACAGCAGCAGCGGCGCCGCGGCGCCGGCGTGCAGGGCGCGTAGCCAGCGCGGGCCGTCGCCCCGGTCCACCACGCCCACCGCCCGGCCCCCGCCCCCGCCCGCGCCCCCCAGCGCCCACTGCACGCCCGCCACGGGCGGCGCCGCCCCCTCCCCCGGCACACACACGCCCCGCGCCTCTACCCCCGCCCACGCCCCAAACAGCGCCATTGCCACAACCAGGGCTCGAAACCCGGCCCCGCTCCACGCAGCCTTCTCTTCCCTCCCCGCCATCCCGCCCCCTCCCATAGCACACACACGCGCAGCGTCTCTACCGCTAATGTCATCGCCAGCGCCATTCCCAGGGCTCGAAGCTGGGTCTCAATGTCTACCCGCCAGCTACCCATCGCGTCTCTCGCGCGCTGTGCTGACTTACCCCGTTGCGACATCGTTGTTCCACTCGCTCATACACATGCACGTCACTTAATTTCCACGGTTCCAGGATACATTACACGGGTCTTCATACAGACTGCACGTAACTAAATAAAGGAAGGCAATTTAAAATGTTTATTTCATAGACACGTGAGTGGCAAAACGCTAACAATTTTCTTCATTTCGAAATTATTACATCACATGACCATATGAAAACAGATTCCTTGCTGTCCCAGTCTTCTGAATAAGTTAACATGTTTTCCTTCTAGAACTCAATATAGCAAAAATCGTCCACTGGATATAGCAAAGCCATCTCTCTCATTTTCATCTAATCTAGTTGCGCCAACAACTGCAAAGAGTTATTGTTTGGTTGCATTGCGGTTGATAGGGGCATAGTTAACCGATGAAGCGAAGAGGGTTCGCGAGTAAAGGTTGTTGACCTACAGGTGTTTGAGAGAAAATATATTTTTCCCCACTGAAGAGATCGTAGATGAGATTGAAGGAGCAGATAAAGAGAGAGAAAAAAGAGAGGAAAAGAGAGAGAAATAGAGAGAGAAAGAGAGAGAAAAAGAGAGAGAAACAGAGAGAGAGAAAGAGAGACAGAGAAAAAGAGAGAAAAGAAAAAGAAAAAAAGAGAGAGAAATGAGAGAGAGAAATGAGAGAGAGAGAAAGAGAGAAATGAGAGAGAAAAATGACAGAGAGAAAGAGAGAAATGTGATAAAAATGAGAAATGATAGAGAAAGGGGAAAAAGGAAAAGGGAGGGAAAAGGAGAGAGAGACAAGGGAAAAAGAGAAAGAAAAGAAAGGAAAAAAGAAAGAAAAGAAAGGAAAAAAGAAAGAAAAGAAAGGAAAAAAGAAAGAAAAGAAAGAAGAAAAGAAAGAAAGAAATAATAAAGAAAAGAAAGAAAGAAGGTAAATAAAGACAATAATCAATACAGGGTAAAAACGGAGAATTATATGTGTAATTCGGGGTTTACATTGTATTCAGCAGTGTAATCTTTCGCCTTTGATACTCCGAAAAGAGGGCGCGTAGGTGCACTGCATGTTGCCTCAACAAAACAGTCTTTCTCACTCTAAACTCTTCTGTTAGTTAATTCAAGAAGGAAGAATAAAAACTCACAACTATTTGTATTACATTTTGTATGTTAATACATTTTACGAATCACAGAAATAAAAGTATTTTTACAAATTTGATAACACATTGTTTCATAAATAAAGCAGTCTCAAATGATAATTAAATTAAAAAGCTGTCTTTAAATATTAGAAAAGCATCAACTTGTTTTCATCAAGCCGTTTCGTGTAACTCAAGATGCCTGATTTTTTCATCTCTTACATAAGTTTCAGCTCATCAGTACTGATAAACAAAAAGAAGACTGCTTGGAATGGGAAAAAATTATAAAAAAAACAACTTTAAACATCTTTGATTACGCTTCGACAGAATGCCCCACAATAACCGTTCGTCCTGCATAGAGCAATGTGCGTCAATCTTCAGTCTGCTACCTAAATATATCATGTCCGTAATACAATGTTCTTCGCTTGTATCTTCAAATTTTTTAGTTAGAAGTTATTAAAAATCACAAACCTTTCCGTCTCCAGTTATTTCATATGTTTACTTTCTATTGCTCATAGATATTCGCTTACGCTCCCAGTGCTTTTTGTACATATATATGACGCAAAAGTGATCACACGAAAAAGAACATAAACTGAAAACTGTGTCCTGATTTTAAATCCAAAAATATGTAGATCCAACAAAATAAGTGCTACGTACTTGTGAATATTGCAGAATCCCGAAACCGAGGTCACACACACACACACACACACACACACACACACACATTGAAAGATGAAATTTTTGTTCACAAGCGAGGTCAGATGCTCCTCTTCTAAAGAGGAAAATATTAGGAACCTAAGAATAGAACAACGTAATCTTTTATTGCATGAAAAAACATTTTACCTCCTAATCTGATTCAACAGAAACACGCGGAGCAATGATTCGTGGTGCGTCTTCATAATAGCTGCCAGTTCTTTGCCTTCAAAAACGTGGTCCAAGGGAAGCCTAAGTCCTCTGTTCTCTGCGTCCCCAGCGTTTCTCTTTGCTCCACTAGGGGGAATTACTTTAGCCGGCGGCGGCGGATGCTTGCGCAGAAGGGCGCGCAGACCTCTGCGCAGCAGACCCTTCAGGCCTCTGCGCATCTGCGCACGGCGACTGCGCGCGACCTCTGCGCAGAAGGCGGCGGCGGCCAGCGCCAGCCCCGCGCAGAGCAGCGCCAGGTGCGGCCGCAGGTCCTGCAGCTCCAGGGTCCGGGGTTCGTCGCTCTCCAGCAACGCCTCACTCTTAAGCCAAGTCGAACCATTGCGCATGCGCCAGTACATCCTCCAAGTCCTGTTGAAGTCACCAGCCCACTTTAGATAGAGTCCCGCCTCTCGGAACTGAATCATTTTCATGTTAACTGCTCCAGTCCATGGCCAGTTCCTGGAAACGTACGGAGATATTTGAAGTTGGGTTTGTGAAACTATTGCAGGGAGTTTTGTATAAATTCCTCTGGGGATGTATGGGGTGTCGCAAGGAGAATTTTAGCTCTCGGAGAATGTTCGCAAGAAGTCCTTTTTTTTTTGTTTGAGTGCTGCCTTGTTTTGCTGCTCCAGTGGCTGGCAATATCTTCTAAAATATTCTTTTAGGTCAAAATAATACACGAGGGGTAGATA
Organism: Gryllus longicercus; assembly: GCA_038098605.1. Classification (NCBI taxonomy): domain Eukaryota; kingdom Metazoa; phylum Arthropoda; class Insecta; order Orthoptera; family Gryllidae; genus Gryllus; species Gryllus longicercus. The sequence goes on along the minus strand of JAZDUA010000045.1, from coordinate 3,276,082 downwards.
TACGACAAGAGTTAGTTTCGTTTGTAACTATTCTTGTGGCAGAAAAATCTGTAGATAGAGAGTAAATCATTTTCTCTGGCGATTTTTCATTATTGAACTGCGTAATCATAATATAGGTCGAGAAATCAGTAAAGCTGCTGAAATATTTTAAACCATCTCTGGTACATAGTCCCACTCACTATGGGTTCGATAACCTATTCCACCGAAGGTTACGGCTAAAAGTGCTCAAGTTATTGTGGATGTAGACAAAGGTAAACAAGAGCAAGGAAAAATCAACGGCAGATATACATCGGCATCAAAATAATCTTTTTGCATTTTTTACAAACAATGAATTTTCAGCTTTTGTAACTTCTGAACTCAGAACCTTTCTACACTAGATATTCTATCAGAAGTGAGTTTTTGGTGAAGGTCGTTCAATATGAAACGATGATCGTGTTCACAAAATTGGAATACAAAAAGTTGGGAAGACAGTTGTGAATGACGCTGCAGAGAGAGGCGTAAAAACTTATTCAGTATTATAATAACGTCGTCACAAAAGATGAATCCGAAAAGCAATATTTTAACAGATTGCCACTGATGATTAGAAATGCATGTAATTACCAAACCACCCTTAGGAAAAAAAAATTTAATGTTCATTCTTTCAAATAGTGCTTCGATCCTATAAAAATAACTGTTGTAAATAAACGTATGTTTTTCTTGCAGATATGTCCATTACTAAAAATATAATGTTTCTTTGCGTCTCCATGATATTTAAAAAAATACTAAATGATCTCTTAAATAATCTGATACAGAGTGTTTTTAAATAATTGTAGAAATAGTCTGAAAGAGTCACAAACATTGAGGGATAAAAGGGAGGAATCGTCGAAAAAAAACGTTTTCTGCCTTTTAATAAAATCATTTATTAAGTATAATATATTAAAACGTCAAGGCGTTTAAGGCCACCTGACATTTGTTCTACTAAGCTCGTATTTTCCACAAAACATTTTCCTACCAATGTACTCGCAAATAGGGGTGTGGGAGCGTAAGTTATTCTACAGCAGAGGACAATCCTAGTGTATATGTGTCGAGTGCTGGGATCAGATCTGCAGAAATCACCCACCGCACAGGTGATTTCAAATGTTTCACGGGGCCCGGCCGGACATTAGAAATACGAAATAAAATACAAATTCAAACTTACGAGGCATTCAAGTCCATAGCATCACCATGCATCTCTAACACTTAATTAGATAGATAAAAGTTAAATTTGATGGCATCCCAAATAAATTATATAATACAATGTTGTAAAGTCTATAGGCAAAGTAACAATAAATAATGCAATTGTGTTATCAAAATACTAAGAATGATTTTTATTAACAGACAGACTTCGCAGAGAAACGAACTTGTGTTCTTAAGAATGATAAATATTCAGCTTTACCTACCCCGTTCTGGATGAGTCGTCGGCCCTCGTAAGTAATATATGTGTCAAGAGCATGTAGGAGTCGGGCATCGATAAATCACTAAGTTCATAATTGAAAACAGATTTCAAATTGGTTTGCACAAAGTCCTGCCCATTGTGATAACAATTTCCAAATATTCTACAGTCGTATCAATTCGACTACGCCAGGCGTGGTTCTGTTTTGAAAATTATTGAGTTTAAATATTGTTCTTTTAAAAACTTTTCAAAGGAAGACATTTTCAGTAGATAATTTTATGAGAAGGAATTCAATTTCTTGCATTTCTGACACTGTTTCTCGGCAAAAAGAAATTTAGTGCTATAGTTTAATACAACACGTACCTAGAAGATACAGCTCTACGAAAATGTATCTTATCTTATCTTATCTTAATGACTAGTTTACGCACTTGTAATTTAAAATTTACTCACCTTCTGGTAGTCATATACAGCACTGCGCGACTCATAAGATCGATCAGTTTAATCGACCCTGCATCTCGATACTGTGCGGAAGTTACCCGGTACCACGTTTCAGCCTCTGAAGTAACTGCATATCGATATTCACCAAGATACATCGGTAAACGTTCATGTAGGTCGTCTACATATTTGAAAGTTAAATTAAAAAAACCTTTCAAATACAAATTTGTACACTCGCTGCCAAGTCGTATACAAGCATTTCTCGCAAATTCTATTGCAGGTTTATTATTTGTATATAATACAACTGGTATTCCAGCAGCAGTTAATTGCTCGATTGTATCGATGTCCGGGTAAAATTGGGGTTTAATAATGAGGTCGAAGAGACGACCCTAAAAATAAAACACTAGTTCAGTACACAATTAATTGTGAAATTGAAATGGCTCAACTTAATGTTCAAGAAACATTTTCACATAAATTTGAAAATATGGCTTCCAAAAATACATTTATTTCTTCTATTTGATAATCGTGAGACGAAGCTCGTGTAACCAGACCAGAGAAAATAAGATATAGATTGTGGTGACCCATCTTAATATTAAATTAGGCTGCAATTTTACGAAAACGATATTGACATGTAGGTAAATATCTATTTTACCCTTAGTGTTAACAAACTGAAAATATTTTTACCAAGGAAAGGATTTTTTATCAAATATCAGCAGAGAATATTTTGCTCCAAAAATTGTAAGTAGGAGACAATTTCCACATGAGCTTGCCGGTGACAAAGCGATGTGGCAAAGCAACGGAATAGGGCGTGCGTGTAAGGCTGTGTCCTCACCTGGTAGGCGGCGGCGACGACGACGGCGGAGGCGAGCAGCGCGGCGGCCAGCTGCAGGCGCTGCGGCGTGGCGCGCACCCTGTCCTGCGGGGCGCCCCCGCACGAGGAGAAGGCGCGCAGCGCGGCGGCGGCGCTGGCGGCCAGCGACTCGCCCGCCACCACGCGCCACGCCAGCGTGTACGCCCCAACCGTCCCCAGTAGCACGAGCCAGATGCGTGGGGGGAACACGCGCAGCGGCAGCGACCACGCCGGCAGCTTCAAAGGCGGAGGCACGGCCACTGTCAACCTGGAGGTGGATTCTGAAGCCTCCACAACCTCAATCGAAAGCGTTTCTCCATAGCCCAGTAGAAGCGGTATGAATGTGACGTCCACGAAGTCAAAAACGACATATTGTTCAAAATAGACATATGCCTCCGTATATTTTGCCTGAAACATGTTAATACAAATTTGACAAATTTACTTAAAGTGAAATGAATATATTCTAAAGTATATAACCACAGAAATCAACCAGTAGAAGTTTCACTTTGAACGTTCTTTCTTTTTCAGTTATACTAATTCGCACCACTAAAGTTTTTCTACAAAATGGAACTAAATTTAAACATTTCGTGGAAATATCATTGTTATGTTGAATTGTTTGCACACTTATAAATCAATTTCGAAGTAAAAATATTTCAAATCTAAGAAGAATAAGTAGTAAAATACAAATAATTCTTCTTAGTATTTGTGCTTCCTTCACTGTAAAGTGTAGTGTGATTTCTAGAGTATATTATGCCTTCCACGTAAAACTACATGAGACACCCGCATATATTATTGTATTATCGCTAACACACCTGTATATTATATTGCCACTTCTATCCTAATAACACTTCAGATTCATTACTTGAATTACTCCTAACCAAATGTGGAAGGTGCGAGGAGAATACATTATTTTCAGAAGAACCGCCCATAACGATTTCGAAAGAGAGAAAATTTCAGTGTAAGAATGGCCTCGTTCAGCGTATTCAACACAGCAATAAAGCAAATACAAAGTACCGTTTTGTGTAAAAATTATTATACCAAATCATGTAAATATTACACTGCCGTAGATTGAAATTCGGTTCTGTTCTTGTTATTCTACTATGACATAGGTACGCCTTTCAATGTCAACTATGAATTTTCGAAAATTAATATCATTTTTATTTAGGGTCTTCTTTCATCTCCAACATTGAGCAAGGCCATTTTACTTTTTTGCATACTACATACGTAGTATAGAGAAACTTATACATTGCTGTGCAAGAAAACTACGATGTTCAGAAAATAATCGTGCTGAATGTTCTTGATACCGAACATTGTAATCATTCGCGTTGCTGTTTGTAGCAAAGATATGCGTCTTATAGTTCTGAAAGCAGAATCTACCTTTTGTGGTCATTGATATAAAAAAATGGTAAAAATCTCTGTCAATCCGACCGACCGTCTGTGAACAACGTTGGCATCTAAACCACAAGCAGGATTTTCAAGAAAATCGATATTGCCCAATCGATCTGGCTGACGTTGCGATTTGCATTTAAAACCGATGTTTAATTTTTCGGGGCTACTTTTCAGGGGGCCTCAAGGATAATTTCATTTCCAAAACTCAAACATTTTTTTGACTAAAATATTTTTTCGGATAGTATAAATGACTCCAAAAAATAGCGGAGATCAATGTTGCGTTGAAATTTAAGAAATTTCTGCATTTTCGGAATTGAGAAAGTTCAAAATTCTTGGCGTCTTCCTACAAATACAGAATTTATTTTTCGGGTGAATAAAATGTGTTCTTTCAAATTAGATCTTCAAATGAGTATTATATATTTAAAAATTGGTAAATTTTTAAAAATTAAGGCAATTTTTAAAAAAGGTTAGCTTTAAAACCCTGGAATTTTTTTATATCTTATACAACGGCTAGTGTTATATTCACTAAAGAAGATGACATACACGCTATTACGCTGTATTGTTTCTTTTACAAAAATTGAATTGAATTAATGTCTTATTTTACGTGGCGAGACTCGGCGGCCAACCGGCCTGCTCGTCCGTCTGACCACGCATATTTCCCTACACATCTTTCATCCACAAGGCGGAGAAAGGAGGTATTTCTTGGGTGACGAAACAGGCGACTCGAATTTAGCTCAGAGGCGTCATTTAGGCTTGAGGACATTTCACATGCAAGTACACCAACTAACACGGTACAGCCGGCTTTACTTCCCCTCCGAAGGAAGGCGTACGAAGGATTTTTTCGACCTTAAAAATCCACGGCTTCGATGGAGGTTGAACTCGCCAACTTGGGTATAACAGTCCGATACGCCAACCGTTACTGCAATCGCCAACCGTTACTGCAATCGATGGTGCACATAGCTTTTATTTTAGGAGCTTATTAGTCGGTTTTAGAGCTCTGTTATATAAAAATAATTTCATTTGTGTACCGGTCAAAATAATATCGCAATATATGAAAGTTCCTTTTCCTCGCGATTTACCCATGCATCGAGCACGCGGGCGGAGTTTGTGTTGCTTTCCGAACACTTTTGCCTAGAAAATCTGTCGACTGAATTTCGCCAGTGAGAGGCGAGGTGTTTCTAAGGGACATACTCATATACTCATTATATTCTACTTCCAAGATTTCTGCAACTTTCGTGTGTGGAGTGCGTCTTCGTTGAAGTGGGAACGACATGCAGGTGCCGTCTAAACACTCCCAAGGGCTTACTTCGTGAAATGAACCCTTCACAAGCAAAATGTAAGAATTACTGTAAGTACGATTAATGAAAAATTGGAAAGAGAATATCATACTCATGAACCCCCATTCCTCTAATCGCTCAAAACAGTAGGAAGAAATATGAAGATATTTTCCAGATAATTTTTAAAATGTCAGAGGGGCTTCACTTGAAGTACTACAAAGTGTAAAATATCGTAATGATATCTGGAACGGCACCTCAAGATCTTATGCTACACGTGCTTACTATGCATGGACTCAAAAATACTAATTTGGCAGAGAGATGCGTTAAACATCCAGTATCTTTTAGGTCACATAGACTTTCCGATTTTCGGGTTCAAAATTAGATTTATTTTCAAGCTACCTGCTCTAATCATAACTTTCTTTCGACCAGGACTAAAGACCTTGCTCCTGATGCTTGTACGAAATTACAGCTCAAAAAACCATAAACATGAATGTATGTGACCCACAATTCTACATCGTATTAAGATGATCCCAATACTTATAAACCCTACACTATCAGGTGTTATGGCAAGGAAATTCAAACACTTATTGATGGCTGAGTTCTAAAATGTGAACAACAGTAGCAGATGTACAATAGAATATTATATAATACACGAAAGAGAACTCTGTTTTACGTAGAATATATAATTAGAAAAAAAACTATTTCCAAATATTCTACAGCGATATCATTAATCGAGTGTGTGTGTTTAATAATTTAGAATACTAAAGATATGTACCATTAATAAAATTGTGCATATAAACTGATAACTTACGCCGGGTTTCAGGGGGATTTCCTCCAAAACGAAATTAAGATTTAGCCGTGCTTCCAGTTCCCTCATTTCGAGGTACAATGGGCCTGGAATCTTGAAGCCAAGCTCCCCAACATATATAAGAGCGAGCTTCGTCTGAGTAGTCATGTGGCGCACGTAACGCAAGGCTCGGCCGCCGAGGTCCCTGGAGCGAGTTGCAACCAGCGCCTTGGCCTCGCGCGCGCATGCCTCACTGCGCTCCTCACACTGGGTGAGCAACCCCCTTTTGCTTCCACCGGGGGCCACGACATCGACGGCCAGCGCCCACCACCGCCCCTCCCCCTCCCGTTCGCGCAGCAGCAGCCCGCGGAAGCCCTGGTGGCGCTGCCACAGCGCGGCCAGCACGCGCCGCCCCGCACGCAGCTGCGCCCCAGCCGCGCTCCCGCCCTCACGCACTCGCCTCCCGCCACTCCTTTGTTCCTCGGGGAGCTCCTGCGAACCCCGCTCACCCTCCATGTCTCCGCGAAGCTTCTCCCATAGCCACTCGGCTTCCAAATGTTTCACGAGGCGCTCCTGTGATTTCTCCTTTTTCTCGAGACATTCGCTATGGAGCTTTTGCCGCTTCCCTTTATGCTGCAAAAAGGTATCAACGTTGCGACCTTCGTGAGAGTATGTCTGAGATAGCTCGTTCTGCTTCATGTGGCGATGAAATGGAAAGTCCTTCTCGAGGCGTGTCTGAGAAGGCCAGTCATATTTCCGCTTTTTTTTAAGAATCCGATCTGACGTGGAGCGATTCTGAGATCGCATCTTGTCTTCAAAGCTTCTATTCTTCCTTTGAGGTACTTTTAAGTTGGCGTGAACATTAATACTTGTTTCGAGACCATTCTGTAACAAGTGATCTTCCTTCAAGTTTTCCAGAAAATTCTGATATTCATCCACAAATCTACGTCGTCTCTTGTTTCCTTCATGAAGAGTGTACCATCCACTTTTAATTAAGTCATAGTTCTGGAAACTTTGGGCGCCTTTTTTGTTGTTATTCGTACAGTTATTAGTATCTGATGTACTTCCAACTGCTAGAACGACTGGTGCTGAAGAACTCAGTTGAACGTTTCGGTACGGGAAGACGCCATTTGATAAATCCTGCAAAATAACCAGCATTATGTTAATTTTAGATAATATAATGATACCTGATCTCGGTGTTGTTCTACTTAGTTTGTCTGCACGTGTGAAATCAGACGTACTTGATCTTTGTATTACAAATTTTACTTTCTCGTATACTTACGTATACGCGGAATAATGTACGTGGTATAGATACAGTTATGTAATGCTGCGGTAAATTGTTTTCGAGATTTAAACGAAAATACAAGTTGTCGGTTTATACTGTCTGTCTGTGAACATCACTAGGTTTTAAAACATATATGGGATGATTTCCAAAATGAATATTCACCGGTCATTCTGTCTCAATTCAATGCCCTTAGATTCTGAAAAGCATTTTTAAAATTTGGGGCTTCTTTACATTAAGCCCAGAAGATATTTTTGAAAATTTCTAAAAAATGGCTCCAATTTTTTTTTTAGATTTTTTGAAAGAATATACTACAACACATTTTAATAGTTGGCACATGTGTTTCACTGTTAAATGAGGCACATGTGTTTTTCCCATTAAATAGGGAATTTTTGAAACTTGCAAAATTTTGAATTTGTCGGTTTATTCCCATTACAAATTTGAAGATAGTGATTTTTCCTTCAAATAAATGGTTCCCATAGTTAGTTGATTTATAAAGATCATGTCCATTTTTAACAAAAATTATTGTTCAACAAAACATTGCGTTCAATAGGTGCAATATTAAAAATTACCTGATAGGGAAACTAAACCAAGTGCAGATTTGACCAGTAGTTGTGCTGCTACCTCAAAGTCTCTTGTCGGGATTGATTTATCTTAGATTTAGATTTTTAGCCAAAAAAATAAACACTGTATGTCACGTAGGGAGGAGACGATTACCTGCGCACGTTTTCTTGAGTTCCAGAATCCCTTTCTTTTATTTAACTGTAAATAGTTGAAAGAAAAATAAATTTAAAAATAAATTTTAAAATAAATAAATAAATAAATAAATAAATACATAAAAATGAACATTAAAAATGCACGAGATAGGCGATATTTGAAAAAATTAGACATTTTCGTTTCCGAGTTATAGAAAACTTATTTGCTTCGATAAATGAATTGCAAGTATGATATTTCTGGATTGCTAACAAAATAGCAACTCATCCTCACCTCTGCTCTTACCATTACAAGTAAAAGGAGAGTGCAACAATCTTCGGGGGGTTCCTTCTCTTAGGGAGAGAAAAACGGACTCCTATCCTTGCCAAGCCCAACAGCGGGGGTGAAAATGAAAGGTTATAAGAGAAAATAAAGTAAATAACAATTAAGTGGGATAAAAAAGATTAAAAGTGAAGCAAAGTGAAGATAGCGAAATCGATGACACCCTAGCCCTCGAGAACTAATAACATCGGGGCGAAGATATATATCAAGGAGCCAACAGAAACCTAGAAAAGATAACAAAAGTGTAGCATTAGTAAGTGGAAACAACGCTACACTCGCTTGGTGAACCTTTAGCATCATCCCTACTAGGAGGTGGTTCAACGAAGCAGTCATAGGTATCTAAATCCTGAAAACAAGACAGCCATGCCCCACCACAAAAATAATTAAAAAACCAAGACGATGCTACAGGTAAATTTAAATTTACAAGTAGTAGAATGCATTTAGATAATGATAAATGTGTAACGAATGATTCACACATAATGTGTCTAAGTTTCATAATTATAGTAATGCAAAAGTTGGCGTTGTAAATGCAGCAGTGTGGATTGAACTCTCTGAACTTTAATAAAAATATCAAGTAATAAAATTTCGTTTGTTGTAAGTTTGCCTTAAAATGAAAGGACATGTTTTTTTTTCTTCAGAAATTACGTTATACTCATAAGGCAGAGTTAATTTTTATAATTTCATATCGAAAAATTTTTTAGTGGTAAAATAACTATATGATAGCAAATATTTTTCGCAGGTAATACGAGTATAAACTATAGTAAAAATCCATTAACTCGTCCATTTGTATTTATTAGTTAGAAATAAAGATATCCAGAAAATAGCATACGATAAAATTTTATATTTGAATGTGGTTAATTTCCTAAATATAAAAATTTTATAAAATGAATATCTCTCTTTAACTTAAGCAAAAATATTTCTGGCTAGAAAAAATACTAATTAAATACCCAGATAAAGGGAAAAAAATTTAATGTTAAGAAATTTAATTTATTGCTTAGAAGATTGAAGTAAAACAATACATTTCCAAACAAAAAAAAAAGTTGGCAACTTTCCTTTGACTATCAAAATCAGATCGTGTAGTTTTTCAAATCTTAGACATTACAGATCAGTTTCTTGTGCTCTTTATGCGGAAGAGACTATTTCACGAAATATCAAGTTGTCGTGCGATAATGGAATGACGCTACTTGACAGTTTGAAATTCTTAGAATAAATTTTTCATTGTCGGCCGAAAATGTTGCTCACTGTATCCGACGCAGTATTGAATTGACGTTTTCTTGTTTGGTTTGTTGGTTGTTTTTTAAAGAATTATAGGAGCGAATATTAATACTAAAGAAATGTAGTTATTGAAATTACCGTTTATGTGCTCACAATAACAAATCGATTCCTTCACGAAGGGCAAGGGGAGGCATACGAGCTACTAGCTAAATAGTTTTTATGACACCATGAAATTTTTCTTACCAATTCTTGTCAAAAATGCACATTACCATCTGTAATCACAATTCAGCTTGTTAATGTAAGGACCCCAAAATTGAACATAACGTCGACAGAATACACTTCCCCCTACAGTACGTCACACACACAGTTTCACTGTTTTGATGAAAAAGTTCTAAATAAATAAATTACTTTTCGCACCTCATTCACAACGATTGGTAATTAGTTTTACTAGTGATGACTGAGATGTGTTAAAATTAAAATACGCAGTGGTATTATGGTATTGCGTAACAGCTAATGGATGAAAGTATGTGCTGTTGTAGTACCACTTCTTCCACGTCACCTAGCCGAGTCTTTCCATAGCCATTTAGTTTCTTAAATATCGAGTATGAGAATCCCATAACGAAAGTTTTGGAATGGCGGCGTTTATGTATACGGCACGTGAATAATTCTTGATCGATGGCTTCTTCGACCTACAAAACGACTCCAGAAGAATAGTTGCAAGAAGCACAGACAAATGTGTATCAGAACATATTTTCTTTACAAAACGTTGTATCAGAAGATTGTCCAGGATTAATTTTCGAAACGTTTAATATAAAAAGCACTGATAGAATAAAATTTAAGAGAATATCATTGCGTATGTAGGGCATAGTACAATCAATATTGTACTGAGCTTAAAATAAGAAAATCACAACTACACAGTAAAGTTGAGTCTGAAATGTGATCACAACATAGTGGCTTAACTACAACCAGGACACCAGGTGCAATTACCTAAAGCTCTGGTCATAATTCTTTCAGAGAAACATTTTTTTCTTTTTAACCGACCTTACTTTAAAGGACTGTTCTGAATGCGATTTGTTTAATTTCATAAATCTACAAGTGTAATATATGAATTACATATTGTATTAAGAGGCAAAGATGTTTTCCAAATTTTTAATTTCACTGTATTCAGCACGATTTTTTGTTTACTTGGACAACATTTTTGAGAGTGAAATATAGGATTTTAAACCTGTGCCCAGAAAGGCTAGTTGCGCCACTGTAAGGGACATTAAGAATTACTTATAGAGCGAGACCGACTGACCTCCCTGTGTTCGTCATAGACAGCGTCCTTAGTGTGTAGGAGCAGAAAGGCGAGGAGGTGGTCGTGGTGGAGGGCAGCCAGCACGTAGCCGCCCTGCCTCTCCAGCCACGCGGGCGCCTTGCCTTGCCTCAAAAGTGATAGAGAAGGGCGCCACAGCAGCAGCGGCGCCGCGGCGCAAGCGTGGAGGGCGGGCAACCAGCGCGGGCCGTCGCCCAGGTCCACCACGCCCACCGCCCGGCTCCCGCCCACGCCCGCGCCCCCCAGCGCCCACTGCACGCCCGCCACGGGCGGCCCCGCCCTCTGCCACGGCACACACACGCCCCTCGCTTCTGTTCCCGGCCGCGCTACCAACAGCGCCACCGCCAGCGCCAGCTCCAGGACTCGAAGCCCGCCCCCGCGCCCTCCCATCATACACTCACGCCCCGCGCTTCTTCCCACGCCCACCCCCCGGGCTCGAAGCCGGGTCTCAGCGTCTCGCTGCCAACAGCCCTTCGCGGTTCTCTGTCGCAGTCGCGGCTCGTCCCATTGCGGCATCATGCTCCTCCTCGCTTGTTTTGTTATACGCCAATTACCTCCACGGTCGCATGGCACATAATGCCGCACTTCACACAGACCGCACGCGAGTATCATACAGCGCAAGAGCGTTTTATTATGTACGTTTGAAATGCGCGACATTCGTGGCGATACGCTGTAAACGAACCACCGATGTGAATGCTGTGGCATTTTGCTGCGTCAGCAATTATATTTACTCCCGCGCCTCTACCCTCAACCACGCTCCATACAACGTCATCGCCAGCGCCAGCCCCGAGGATCGAAGCCTGGCCCCCACGCTCATCCGCCTGTTTAGTCAGGCCAACCCGCCAATCCTTCCTGCCAACCCCCTCTCTCATTGTGTGTCAAATGGCGCATCTCGAGGAATTACGCCACTGGGCTCGCTTCGCTCTGCTCTGACTCTGCCATTCTCCCGCTGGACGTTAATATACCACGGCCGCGCAACCATTGCACTCGAACGTAATTGCGTGATGTCACGCTTATGGAGTTGCGTGTCATCTGTACGATTTTGAAACATCACGCGGCTATTTTCCGCTCGACTAACCTAAATGAAAGACTTGATAGAATTGTAAGTATCAGAAGGGTGTGTAAAGAAAGAAAAACCATGTTATACCAAATTCAAGATTCTACCTGAAATTGCCAATACATCGCGTCATATTTTTGTCAACCTTGTGGTACGATGTGGCCGGCATTGCAAATGATGCAAACTAATGTATTGCAGTTTAAGGGAAAGTGGGTAATGAAAGATGAGTAAAAGACGAAAGAAACGGAAGGCCTGGTCGCTGTTTTGGCCTTTCTCTGACCTCAGGGGCCGCGTGCTGCCCGCTCTAGTGCAAAAGATAGCAATTAGGAAGGGGGTTGGGGCTCTTTCTAGGAGTGGGGACTACCAATCAGAATAGGCTATTAAAACCGTAGCGCGTAAATTGAAATAGAAATCGACGAAAACATGACTGACACTTGCGCACAGTTCAAGTAATACTGTTTTTTGTATGTCTTTGTAAATGTTTGTTGTTGATTACTCACAATGTGAAACATGAACCTAAAACGAATTAGACCGTGAGATACACGTTGAGAAGACACTATTAGTTGTAGTGAAAATCAAAGGAAAATTCAACCTCATAGTTGATTCAAAACTTACAAAGAGCTTATATCTGGGATCAAGCTGGAAGATGTTGCCATGAACGAAATACATGCTCTTCTCATTATACGTTATCTTAGAAACACATCCTTCAGAATTCTGGCTTTTAGATTATATAAACGTGTTGCTCCTCTTATCCTAAACAGGTGGTCCCTAAAGTACGTAAACAAAGGGCATTAAAAACTAATTGTACGAAAGTACACCCTCACGTCTCTGATAAGCCTCTCTTTATTATACTAGAAGTTCTACCACTTCCTCTCATCCTCATTTACGAGGCAGTGGTTTTGTTAAAAATTACTTACTGAAAGGTGGGGACATATTTCCAATAATACTTATATCTTCAGCTATAACATTCAACGTAGTAATCATGTTCATCACATGTCCGTATCAACAGCTGACTACAAAATATTCACATGAAACACACGTACATTATTATGTAACCCATTGTCGGATGACCTTAAACGTTCGAAATCGATTCACATGTTTATGTGCCAAGTCAAATGTTTAATGCTGTTTAACTGGTTCCACACAATTTGACTATATCATCCAAAAGGAAAGAAATATTTGTTATAAAAATGTTATATAATGTATTATTTATCATTTTGAACATAATTTTAAAATACTAAATAGGCCTGTATCAATTATTGTAATAAAAAGTAAGTAGTACATCAGCTTCTGGGTCAATGATCCTCATCTCGATCAGGTTTTTCGTCCAGTTTTTCTGCTCCTTTGAGCGAATGCAGATGAGAACGTTGTTTGGTTTCTGGAAATAGAAGGAACCTCACCTATTCGTGTTCGTTCTCTGAAGTCCAGTGAATAAAATAATTATTCAAATTAAGGTTCTCTACATTCTCTTAGCTATAAGAGGATTCCTTAATGAAATTCACGATGAAGACAAAATGGCCAATGTATGCAGCTTTTCTCTTTTGCATATAGATTTATTACACAGGAACAAATCCTTTTTATCGATTTTTTAAAATAACGCTCGCTTCCACCTGCAATCATAATTCAACTTGTACATGGTGTTCAACTTCGTGCGTAGGAGATGTTGGAGTAAACTGTATTCGGGTTAGGTACGTGCAAGGTTAAAACCCTCTCAATGAACTCAGGTTAGGTGGTGGGGACCAGGTAGGACACAGATATACAGGCTCCTTCGTACGTTACACAAATAGTTTTAAATCTTGAGATAATTTTTATTACACGCAAATTTAAAGGGTTAACACTTTACAATACTCAAAGGACACTCAATACTGCTCTTCGCTGCCGATAGTATACCCGCACTTTGATGGGGAGTGTCGCCTACGTAACATGGTCAGTGTCAAATTACGCCCTTCATGATGATAATTGGTAATTAATGCAGGTATAAAAACATCGATGTTTCAGAAATCGAATGTTTGCGGCGATGTTTATTATTATCAGTGCTTTAATTTGAAGAGATGTTTTTTTATGTCTCCTATCCTGTTCCTTACTAACACTTACAAGCACTCACAAGACGATCGAGAGCTTAGAGCTTGTCCCGGCTGGGGAAGTGGCCGCTGACTAGACACACCTGTTTGGGGCAAACCCCGCTAGTCAACCGGCGGTCGGCGCTGGTTCTCACTATCCAGCAGAGCAAGATCACCGCCACTTCGTAAGCACAACGTTCACTATACTAACGGGACCATATGTCCTTGTCAGATGGTGCGCCCGGAATATCTAAGGAGTTAATCAATCAATCGAAAAGACTCCAGGATTTTCTGAATAGAGATGACAGTCAATAAATTAAATATCGTTAATTACAACCATCAATAATGCAAACGGTCAACCTGAAAAAGCCTTCAAAAACACAATTGTGCCCTTGTTATCCCATGTGCATTACTCTTTAAAGGATACCTAACATTTACAGTGCTTCCAGCCCGAGAAATGTGCGTCAACCTTCAGCATTTTACGTGAGATTTTTAGTGAAAGTTACACACTGTAACGAAATACGTCCGGGCTCAATTTTGACTCTCCTGTACTCGCTGTTGACATGGCTGTTCCTTTGGCGCTCTGTTCTTTTGCATTGAGAACAACGCACAAGGCTCACACGAGGAAACATTTTGCCTTGAATCTTTAGCCGTTTGAAAGCCCTCTGGATATCACGCGTCTATTTTCTCGTTCTGGGCGCGCAGCAGAGCACATGGACCTCTGCTCATCTGCGCACGCGCAGCGCCCCACCGACTGCGCGCGATCTCTGCGCAGAAGGCGGCGGCGGCCAGCGCCAGCCCCGCGCAGAGCAGCGCCAGGTGCGGCCGCAGGTCCTGCAGCTCCAGGGTCCGGGGTTCGTCGCTCTTCGCCTCCGACACCACCTCACCCGTACCCCGAGAGGCACCATTGCGCAGACGCCAGTACATCCCCCATGTTCTGTTGAAGTCGTCTGCCCACTTGAGATCAAGGCCCGCGTCTCGGAACTGAATCAGCTTCAGATTAATCACGTCCACCCACGGCCAGTTCCTGGAAATACATAAGCAGATGAAAGTACTTTTAACGCAGGAAATTCAATAATGTTCATCAATAACAGATTATTAAATAAGGTCATGTTAAATGTTTCAAAAACGTAAGTATTTGAAGTTGTTGTAAGTTGAACACAGCCAATATTTATTTTCTTTAAACCTCTCTTTCATAAGAACTGAATAAAGTTTCTTGATTAAATTTGAAACATAGATAGCATAAAGGCTGTTTAAGAGAATGGAATATATCACATGTTCATTAAAATGCGTGATTTTGCGAAAAGTAAAACAAAATTAAAATTTTGGCGTCTTTGTACAATTACAATTGTGAAGATACAATATTTACTTTCCCGAACACGTACGTACAAGTATATAAGAAGTAATATATGTAATTTAGGGAAAGTTATGTAATGCTGCGGAAAATAGATATCGATATTTCAACGGAAATATAAGTTTTTGGTTCCCCTGATTCCGAAAAATGTATTTTTTTCTTCCAAAACGTCCATTCGTCTGTCCGTCCGTCAGTAAACACTACTAGCGCCTAAACCATACATATGAGTTTTTCCAAATTAAAGAAACTCCTGTCCATCTGGCAGTCAAAGCTTTGGGATTTTGAATAACTTTGGGGTTACTTTTCATGAAGCCCCTGGGAGATTTTGAATTTTTTTTCAAAAGCCGCTCGAAATTTGGAAGTGGTATAGGTTTGATATTCATGGTTACCTCTGAATTTTCAAAAATTTCAAAAGTTTGAATTATTTCAGGCATCTTCATACAACTACAAAATTAGAGGTAGAGATATTGCCTTCAAATGAAACCTGTTGGTACTAAGTTAATTATTGATTTAAGTAAATTTATTGAAAGTAATTAGTTCTTTCAATACAGTTATGTACAGTATTTTATAACTGTTGCTATAAAATACTGTATTAGACAGTAACTAGTTTTCACACAATATATCGTGCAAAATGTGCAATTTTAAGAAATAATCAAAGCAAGATTTTTTAACAAACGGATCGAAATTTTTTCTTTAAACTTTTGGTAGGAATAGTGTTAAATGAACTCTATGAGATAAACATCAGTTTGCTCTATTCTTTTGTTTTTTTAAAAAATTAGATTCATTTTCAATTTTTTTTAAAAATTTCAAAGATTTAATTCGCATATGTGATTTAAATTACGTCATGTTTCTCGAAAAATCAACCGTATCTATGAAAACTGGTTCAATTTTCCGCATTTTCAAAAACTATCAAATGATATTTTCTCAAAAACGGCTCCACTGTTTTTTTCAAATTTTCGAACGGAGAGTTCTTACTGCACTCGTTAACACGACAAGTTAATTTTTGGGTATTTTTGTTTTTCAAGAATTACACAAATGCATACTTTTGAAACGTCTCTCACGTCGTTAATATGCGCTTTTCCAGCAATTTGTATACAATATTGTATTTGTGAGTTAAAGTGCTTCAAATAGCTTCAAATTAAGTTTTCCAAAAACTCAAAATTTTTTGTGAAAGGAGGTTCAAATTTTGAATTTATAGTAGCGCATAAATGCTATTATCTTAAAAACCTTTGTCACATAGGTGGCCAAATTAGTTCAAATTTGGCGCCACGCTCGGAGTACAATCAGTCTGGCGACTCTTTGAAGGTGTTTAAGGAGAAAAGATAAAACATTTCAAACTTGGCGTGTTCGAGTTTAATTTTGAACAAAAACCCGGCGAATTTTTTCACAAGTTGCAAGAACTTTATTTTATATGAAGCTCTTTGGCTGCTTCAACTGCTTCCAAAAGTAGCCGGTAGATCCCACCCCCTCCTGGACGGCTGGCGTCAAAACTCTGCACATTGAAGGCATTGTCTCAGAATCCAATTTGTTCCACATAAGAGGCGACGAGATCGCATTGTTTGAAAATCTAGGGCCGCGAGCTGTTTTGTAGCAATCGTGTTGAGAAGCTAAGCAATTGTGCGCATTGAAAGTTGGTTGGTACGTTTGTCAGCAAGCATTCATGTAGTCTCCGTGACCCGCGTTCTGAGACACGGTAAGAAGCAGAAAACATGAATGACGAATTCGTAAGGAGAACTTTTTTTTCATTCAAAGGTAATCACGAGAAACCCTTCAATACTAAATTATTCCTATGGCAAAGGTTAATCTCGGTAAAATGTGTTTTCTTTTCGGAATCTTCTCGTCTCACGAGAGCA
Organism: Gryllus longicercus; assembly: GCA_038098605.1. NCBI lineage: Eukaryota > Metazoa > Arthropoda > Insecta > Orthoptera > Gryllidae > Gryllus > Gryllus longicercus. The sequence continues at coordinate 3,258,762 of JAZDUA010000045.1, read as the reverse complement.
CAGATAAACGATGTACGGAATGTCTCGCCGCCATTTCTGCAAATGCTCTTCCAATCATCTAAGCAATATTTCGCAGACTCAACAACGGTTCCAAACTTTTCAATGAAAACTGCCATTTAGGACGAAGTTTTACTGTTCTTTAATATTTTTAAAATATTTTTTTCATTCTACTATTAGGAAGCCGAAAAAATATAAATGTACTTTAAGCGGCGATAGATGACAGCTGGCAAGAGTATGTGGCAACTCCGAATAGCTAGCCGAGACTAAAGGAAATAGAAAACTAATACGGGAAAGTCTGTGTTATTCTTTAACACCACTAGTTTCTTAATGAAATGTGTTCTTAAGGAGCAGATCTTTAATAAGTTCAAGTTGAATGTTTTGATAATATTAGTATTTTTGTGTAAAGTGGCGACAAAATTAAATGCCCGCTGCGAATTGACGGTGCTTCGGGAACGATTTCACACAGTTGGATGGTTAAGTAAAAATTTGTATATTATGTAATCTTGCTTATTAGTCTTTTTGATATTATTTAAAACCTATTTGAAATAAAAATTGCTAGGTTTCGGGGAACATCTAGAATTGAGGGAATGCAACAATGGAATTCGAAAATTCCATTGAATTACGCCTCATTGTTGTGACATGATTTAGCTGTGCCTGAAAATATTTAGTTTCCATCCCAAATGCTCTACTAATTGTCATGGGCAGACCGCGGAACATTATGCACGAAAAAAGTTAAAATTATGCATGCAATCATGCATTTAAAATAGCCCATACACGCGCCCAAAATTCAGAATATGTGTTAAAGAAAATCGTAGTGAGCAACAGATAACACATCTTTTTATAAATCTTTAATTTACACTGTAGTACAAAACGCCTATAATAAAAGTACATTTTCAAACATTATAATAAACAAAATGGTTACTAAGCAACGAAATAACAAGCAACGTAATTCTCGCTTCAGCCCAGTTCTACGCAAAAACCTGGAATACTGTTTGCTCTTAAATATGCTACAAAACTAAAAAAATGCAATTAATGAAAAAATCCAGAAATATGCAATTACGCAAAATAAAAATGGGCTACCTTTGTTTTATTTTTGGTGGTACGTCACGTTATATATATTTCCTTCCGACATGCCAATCAATGCAGTCTAGCAATGAGAATGTGGTGCTACAATTACACGCTATGTGAAGGTATAAGCTTGTACTTACGCTTGGGATGAATTTCGGTGTCAATAATATATAAAAAGGCGGTAAAAAATTAACTTGTGATACAAATCGTACAATATTCGAAATTTTTGTTCATTATTAGAATATTCAAAAATTAGTTCCTTAGTGTTATAGTTATTTATCCACTGTGTATGATGTAATATAAGTAACCGATAAAATAGTTGTAATTTGAATACAGAAATAAGTGTTTTTGCAAAGAATTGATATTATTCGTCAAGCGAATGCACATAGTTTTGACAACGCTGCGCTGGCAACAGTGCAATGCTCTTTTCTGTATAATTTGCCGCGAATACTGTGACAGTCTTGTCTGTTTCGTTTCTAATGTATTCCTGTCTGTTTCGTTTGTCAAAGAAAGAAATTATTGCTGTTCCTGTCTATCAAACCGAATGCAGAGAAACATCCTAGACGCTTTGTTTGAATTGGACGTTAACAAGTAACTATCTGACGTTTTAGTCGCGTAGAAAATGCAATACTTCAATATTACGCTGCTGTTTACAATAACACGAGAAAGTATGTGCTGTTTTAGAACCACTAGTATTATTATAATGTTTTGAAATATATTTTTATTGAGTGTGCTTTGTACTACAGTGTAAAATGAATATTATCTACAAATAAACGTTAACTGTTGCCAACTACATTTTTGTTTAAGGCATATTCTTAGTCATGAGCGCGAAAATTGTCTATTTTAAGTGCGTACGGAATATTTCCAATTTTAAGTGCATGGTTGCGTGTTTTTTTAAACTTTTTTAATGAATGAAGTTCCGGGGTCTAATCATCACACTCAAATGTAATTGAAACTATTCTTTTGAAGGCTCCAACATTTTTTGCATTCATATTTGTTGTTGAAATGTGAGATAGTATTTGAAGGCAGTGGACAAGAGTTATTGTACGTCCTGAATCAGCGTTGTCATATTAAATATCATGTAAAGATTTCTGATGCGTTTTGGGGAAGATTTCTCCTTACAGATGTGTTGCAGGGGTAGGACTTGTCAACATGCTGCCACACTACCTACCTCTTCCAGCAGCTGCTTCCATGGAAGTAAACTTTGTTCTGTCAAGAGAAGGGGTTGTACCCGGTGAGTTTATTTACTTATTTATTTACTCTTACTTATTAACTTATTTCTTTATTTACTTATTTATTTACTACTTTTACCGATTTATTTATTTATATTGGAAAAATAATAACTGTGGGCAGTGCATGAAGAGAGCAATATTTGATATCAAGAAAAATATTGCTCCCGTTGAATAGAAAGCAAAGCAGTTTGGTATCGACTAGCGCGGCCTATTTGCAACATTGTCCCATAATGCTCTCACTTCTTATTAAACTCATTTCTAAAAACAACCCTTTAGAGAGCTTTTACTGGTTGAATTTTAAACTGCACCAGATATATCGATACCCGAGGTGATGGTACATCGCCCCAAACTAGTACAATCACTTTTTTGACTATGCGTAGTTGAATTATATATAATGGGAGGAGGAGCGAAATTGACATTTCATGCCAAGAAAAGAGATGTCTAGTGTAATAGAAATTAGTTTGACATCGACTAATTAGGCGTTCACGACACATCCTCATAAAGAGTTTTCATGTAATTTAACCAATTTGTGATTCCTGCCTCCCAAATGCAAAGATACTAACAGTATTTTAAGCTTCGGCCTACCACTGTTCCCAAGCTTGCTGGAGTTATTTGTTTACTTGCGAAAAAAATTTGTTTGCAGAAGAAACTCCGTTCCTAGTATCCATTCAGAAACGGGACTTAGAGGATAAGAATAATGAAGACCAACCTGGAGATCATTTATGTGGAGGAGCCCTGCTGGCTAAAGATACTGTACTTACTTCGGCTCATTGTGCCCATAAACTGTCCACGTTTGAGTTCCAAGTAAGGAGAATTAGTCTTTAATGAAACCAGTGCAATACCGGGAGTGTGGCTCGGGGTATCAAGTGATGTCACTGCAGAGCCTCGGGATGTCCTAGGTTCGATCAGGATACGATCCAGTCTGTCGTCGTACTTGTGCGGATAAAAGGGACAAGCCGTAGGGACCCCTGGTAGAACATGGGTATTGTGTGGAGCGGTAGCCACGCAGGGTATACGCTGTCCCAAGTTGTAGATTTACTGCATGTAAAAATTATCAAGCCTCTAGGAATCATCTGAGCGAAATTGAAATCGCCCATTTCACTGCCCGAGTGATACCTTCTTTCTCCGGTAAATGGTGAAAAGGATCAACCTCCCGTTGTCCTGATCCTGAACTGTGGGATAGCATTACACGTCCGGTATTGCGATCGAGTTAACATTCTAAAATTAGTGTTTTTCGATTAAACCAGAAACTTCTTTTAAGGTCACGAGCTCAAAATAGATGGGGATCCTGTCATTCAATCAGGAAATTCAATACCACGTCGTAACGAAGCTTGTGATTGGACGACCGTGTCCCCTTCTCCTGCCAGCTAATGACCTTGAAGGGGTTTAGTCTTTGAATTGGCTTATAAGCAACTATCAAAATAAACGACTTTGTCCGGGTTTTTCATATTCAATCCTTGTGAAAAATAAAACGTCGCCGTGTATCGCACTTTATCTTTATCTCCATATCTGTTTCTCTACATATCTCTCTCTCTGTGCCTTTCAGTATGTTTCTATCTCTGTCTCTGTCCCACTCTCTGCGTCTGTCTATGTCTGCCTCTGTCTGCCAGCCTCCCTCGCTCCGCCTGTCTGTCCCCGTCTCTCTATCTGTGTCTCTGTCTCGCTCTGTGTCTTTGTATCACTCTGTCACTTTCTGTCTCTCTCACTCTTGTCTCTCTAACTTACGCGCGCCGTCTCTCTCAGCGCAAGTTTGTTCTGCCGCTCTATTTATTAGAGTCACAACAAAATTAACAGCAAATAAACTTTCTCGGTGTAAAAATAGCAGATGGGAGGCACTGCAATGACATCAGTTGATGCCCTAAGCCACCTATGACGATGGTAAGAAAGATGAAATAGAAATAGATGATTAGACAAAATATATATTAGATATTTCTATTAGGCCGGTTGTATTCCGTTTATACAGCATTGTAGGCTTTCACGGCCGGAGTCAATATTCTTCATGTCTTCCGGGCTGATGGACCACGGCCCATCAGCCCGGAAGACATGAAGAATATTCCGTTTATGTTCGGAAGCCACAGTTACTTGGTGGTGATTCTGAGACAAGGGATAGATTGTTGCAGGAACCCACGTGCTGGGCGGACTCATTGGGAGGCAGAGGCGTTTGATCAGTCGCATTGTCTTTCACCCATATTACGAAAGGTGAGTGTGGGATTCGTGGGTATTTTATCTGAGTAGGGGGGGGGAGGTGAACACTGGAATATTACTGATACGAAGATGAACCTTAGAGGGGCAATATATTGTCAGAAAGATCTAAGCAAAATCTTTCCGGCCAGATATTGCCGATTTTCCATTAGGACTATTTGTTGCCGTGTTTCGTGACGGCGCAAGGAAAATGAAATTGAGGTTATAACTCCCTTCCCGACACTAGTGGAAGGCAGAAGATACGAGTTGCGGTCGCACTTATAGTGCTAAATGAGATGAAGTAACGCCGACGATTTGTGAGAACGTGTGACTGAATTTTAAGAAGAAAGGAAATGGACGTTTGTGCGAATTAGGTAGAAGTGTCTGAATATTTTTCATAGAAGAAAATGATTTCGTGGATTTCGATTCCCGTGGAAGCAAAGTAATTTTCTTTTAATAAAAAGTGCAATTACTAATTTGCCAAAAAGTTTTAAAATATCCATTTCCTACTACTGATTTATTATAGAGTAATCTTAAAATTGATTTAGATTAGATTAATATCTCAATAATTTTTAACGTAAAAATTCATAATCAGGGTGCATCTATGGCTGAATCAAAGTTTGAACCTTTGATAATCAACCATAGAGGGGATATTTATTAATACTTCTTTTATTGCCGTAAAACTTGACACACCCATTTTACGGAAAAATGCATATTAAAATGGAAATATTACGTCTATATACTACTTTAACCCTACTTCCTGCGCATGAGACCGTGGTCATCATTGGCTTCTTTCAGCAATATCTTGCTCAGATTTCAATCCAATTCTAGTCCCAGCCACAGCCGGCAATATCTTTCCGAGGGTGGAAACACACGGGTTTATAATAATAATAATAATAATAATATGCCTTTATTAATATGGCGAGGCTCGGGCCATCAGGCCCGCTCTTCCGCCTGACCACATGTCACAAATATACAGAGTAATGTATTAAATCGTAAAATGACTAAAAAGTAATGTTATCTAAAAATTTAAATGTAATATAATCTACAAGTTGTAAGTAGTTAGTGGAAAGCAAACGTTATTTACAGCAACTTATAAATAGACAACATCAGAGGTTAAATGGATAAAATGTTACAATAATAATTTTGAAATAATTTTAAAATCAAGTCTGAGATTGAAAATACAGTATGAATTAAATAAGATTATGTGCTTTAAATATCTGCGCGCTACGCGGCAGCCTGGTATTCACCCCGAGCGACTGTGATCTATTAATACAGAAAGACACCATCACACGTCGCTCGATCCTGGAGGAAAACCCGCTAGTCGGGGAAAACCCACCAGGCAGACTGTGTCCTAATACAATGGAAACTAAGCTAACATGAAGTAACGGGTCTTTGGGATGGTATCCTCAGCTGCGGTCCATGCTGCAAAGGGTGGTTTTCTTGTTTAAAACCGCCTCTGCTCCTACGGATGAAAGTACAGTTCCGGCAGTATCAAACAGGTCGCAAGAAAGTAACATTTTTTACAAAAGAAACATTAATGTTATTTCTAAAACATATTAATCTTAACACTCCTAAGAAATAGTTTTTATTTGACCCGTAATCTACAGTGATTTAAATAGCAAAATGGTGTATTTTACTTTGTAAAAAAGTCATGCAGGTGCTTCTTAAAAGATGTTAATGAAGAGGAGTTTTTAATATTGGGAGGCAATTTATTCCATTCGCGGGCTACAGTAATTGCGAACGATTTATTGTAGTAGCTGGTTTTGCTTTTTGGAATGCAGAGTAACTGGGATTTTTGAAATCTAGATGATTTAAGGTGTACAAAATAATTAGTTAAGTACGTCGGGGAACCCATTTTTAGCATCTTAAATAAAAGACAAAGGCTGTGATACAAGCGCCTATCCTTTAGTGTTAATATTTTGTGCTGTTTATAAACTCCAGAGATGTGATCGTATTTTTTTATGTTATAAATGAAACGAATACAGGAATTTTGAGCCCTCTGTAGAGTTTGAGCGAGTGAATCTTTTAAATTGTTATACACAATATCCCCGTAGTCGAAATGAGGACACAGCAGGGTTTTTACCAACATTTCCTTCGTATTAGTAGGGAGACATTTATCGATATATCTAAGGGATTGCAAAGAAGCATAAACTTTCCGACAGACATTTCGGATCTGATATTCCCAACTTAGATGATCATCAAGAATTAAGCCCAAGTTTTTGACTTGTGTATGACGAGGTACTACAACATTGTCTATAAGCACATCAGGAACATATGAACCTTCAAGTTTCTTATGCATTTGAGAAGAGCCAATTATGATGGTTTGTGATTTTGTAGCATTTAAATTGAGTCCGTTTCTCATTGACCATTTGACTACAGATGAGAGTTCATTATTTAATTTATTTATTAGCATTTCTACCTGTGATGGTTTCCCGGAGATATAAATTTGCAGGTCATCCGCGTACATATGATGACTACATTCCGTAAGTTCGTTTGATAGGTCATTCATGTAAATTAAGAAGAACAGTGGCCCTAACACGGATCCCTGAGGTACTCCTCGGTGGAGAGGTTTTGGATTGGAGTGCAGATCGTCAACTACTACAATTTGTTGCCTATTGTAGAGATAGCTTGCAATCCAAGAGATGGTGGAATCAGAAAAACTTAGATTTTTGCACTTCGCTATTAGGATGTCGTAATCTACAGAGTCAAATGCTTTACTAAAATCTAAAAGAGTTAATACAGTTACGAGGCCATCATCTAGCGCTTTTCGTATGTCTTCAGTTACTTTCAATAAAGCGGTTTGTGTGCTTCTACCTTCTCTAAAGCCGGATTGAAAGTTATCGAGCAGATCTGAGTCGGATACGTGTTTTACAATCTGTTTTCGAACAATTTTTTCCAGAACTTTAGACACTGTCTGCAATATGCTAATTGGGCGATAATTGCAAGACGCCGAGGTCAGTTCAGATTTTGGCAGGGGGCGAACATGTGCAAGCTTCCACGCTTGAGGAAAGGTTCCCGTTGTTAATGAGAAATTAATTAAATGCGTGAGTGCCGGAAGGGCAAATGGTAAAACAAATTTCAATTGTTTGGCTGTGATACCATCGGAGCCATTTGCATTTGATTTTAGTGAAAGAACAATTTTACTAACTTCTTGATGATCAACGTTATGGAAATAAAATTTATCCCTGAGAGCAGGTGAGTTGCTTGAAAGTCTCTGTAATGTATTACGCTTGACAGAAGGTGGTATTGGATTTGAAACATTTACAAAGTAGTCATTAATATCATTCAAGGGCATATCGATAGAAATTTCAGAAGAATTTGCTTTCGCGATTCCGAGGTCTCTCAGTTTGTTCCAAACGTCTTTTGTGTTTGTATTTACTTTAAAGACATCATGATAATATCGAATTTTTGCGTTTCTAATTTTTTGTTTTACGGAATTTCGTAACTTTTTGTACTCTCTTTCATTTTCAGAGGTTTTATTACACTTGAAGCGATGGTAAGCTGAGTCGCGTTCCTGCATGAATTGCTTTAATGTATTTGTAAGCCATGGGGCCGCGGGACGTGTCACACGTCGCGTTTTCCATGGTGCATGTTTATCGAAAAGGTTAGATATAATTTCGTTGAAGACTTCTACTTTACTATCAAGAGATGTTTGACTATAAATGTCATGCCAAGGAGCTTTGGCACTGTCGTCGAACATAGCCTCAGAATTAATATTTTTGTAATCACGGTAGCGGATAATTTTTTGCTTATATTTAGGACATTTTATAGAGTACACCATAAATAGCAAATCATGCTTTGATACTCCCGAAATAGATATCTGACCGTACATTAATACTTTCGAAGTGTCTGACACAATCGCGTGATCTATCCATGTTTCAGCTCCTAATGCTAAGTGAGTCGGGCCAAATTCTAATATTTGTAAATTGTATGAATTAAAAGTATCAATAAACTTTTCGGCCGAGTTTGTGAGCGGTACCTTCAGATCGCAATTGAAATCACCCATGATTATGATATCCTGATATTTACTTGCGAACTGCGAAAGGGGAATCTCTAATTCGGATAAAACTCCCGTTTTCGGGGGCCAGTAAACAACAGCAACAAGTAAATGTTTCATTCCAATTTGGATTTCTGCAAACATATATTCCATGCCAGGTAAAGAGGATGTGGAGTGAGCGACTACTTTAACCTTAATGTCATTGCGAACAAACAATGCGACCCCTCCACCCGTCTTTTCTTTTAAATTGCTTTTAATTATCGACCTATCATTCCGAAGGAGTTTATAATTAGATACCGATACGAGTCCTGATTTTATTGTAGATTTTAGCCATGTTTCGCTTATTAATAACAGGTCTGGTTTCGTTTCAGTTATAATATTTGAAATTTCGGAGTAATGCTGCTTAAGTTATTGGGCATTTACGTGGAAAACAGACAAGCCACGAGGGAACTGAGACAAAGCAATTTGCAAATCCTGGAGGGTTGCAGGGCTACTTCGAGCGGGTATGGGACTTTCCACGGGGCTGGGGTGAGCCAGTATCCTCTCCACTTCCGGATTAGCACTAAACACAGGTACAAAATTCCTGGAACGCGTGTACTGAGGAAAAGACGGTGTTAAGCTTCGTTGCCACATTTATGAAGATATCCGCGTTGGAAAAAAATCAAAAGCAATAAGCAGAAAGGAATTGGAGTTAAATAAGTTGCTTACAATTACACGTGGGGCACTAACTACTTAGAATTAGTCTAATTATTATAAATTTCTTATAACTAATAAATATTCTAGGATAATAGTTAACTATAATTATAAGAATAAGCACACTAGTGAAACAAATAATATAATTAAAATGTTGTAATATAAAATAATATAATTCTAATATTAGTAATAATAAATTAGAAGTAAAAGTGTTAATAGCAAATATTATGATAATATTAATAATAGTAATAGTAATTAAATAGCACTATAAAAAATAGCAAAAGACGAAAAAAATTAAAAAAATATAATTAAAAATATTACAATTTACTTTTACATTACTACCGGAATATCTAGCAAGAAATATTGCCAACATCAGAAATATTTATTACCGCAATGTTTACATTGTCAACTTTTCTCGCGAAATAATATTGCTCGCCATTTTCTTGCAAGTGTAAAGCCAGCTTTAGGAATGCGAAGGGACGAGAGGCTCAAGAAGTCTACCTCCTTGGTGCAATTAATGCAAATGAGGAGCTAGATACAATAACAGCGAAAGGAGATATACGCTCTATTGGAGAAATCTGATGACAATATTTTAATAAGCATGTAATATTCACGTTGTTAGTATCAAATGCTTTTTACATTTGTTTGTAATAATTAAACACATAAATGAAACGGGGTTTGTATAAATATTCAGGTTAGTTATGAATATATATTTATGAAAATTGTTATATTATACGCTGATATGGCATGTAATGGAGGTATATTGTTAAAATATGGGGTTCAAATGAATTTTGGGGTAAAGTTTGATGAAAGGTAACGAGGGATTTGGAGGGAAGACACTATTTCAAGTAGTTAGCCACATTCTGAAAATAAATATTTTCTTTATTCATCACATTCACAATCGGATTCATTTTTAGAAGACATTGTCTCATGAGATAAGATCTTTTCATACCATGCAATAGTTTTGGATTTTAAGAACTGTGTTAACGGCAGCACATCTGCCTTTTTGAGCTTTTACACCCGGTGGTCGCACTTTGATTCAATCTCCTTGCAATTTGGAACTATAACATTTTTCACCTTTTATTAGTTACCTTCTTAAATCTTATTTATACAAATATTGAACTTTTTACTTGATTGTTTTATTAATCTAATATTTTATCAAGACACTCAACTATCTTATTCCTTCATGAAAAATTCCTTGAATAGATGATTTCCATTATATATGTGTTTGAGTTCAGCAAATAGTGATAATTTGCGGGACCCCTGACAGCGTTCCAGGAAACTCTTGAAGTTTGAAATCAGTTTGAAAACCTCTGTTCTAAGTCACTATGCTAATCATAAGTACACAATGGATGGCCACTAAAATAGTTTTTTTTTCAAAAACAATATGACGTCATCAAAAATATGCCTTAAATGGTACAGATATGCTTGAATTGTTGAAAATTTAAATTATTCTTAAATGGAAACACAAAATATTGATCATAACACGTTGATAAAGCAGTAACAATTACACTCGTGGTAAATGTGAAAACTCGCACCAGACATCGCAGGTTTTCTTGAACATAGTAACACTCATGCAATTATAACCATCTTTATTATCTCATTTTGTAAATAGTTAGAATCAACTACACGATTATTGTGGTCATTTCAACAAAAACGACTTTCTGTTGTTTTACTCATTTTCCGAAAACAAGAAGCCAGCAGACACTACATAGTGGTCCTACAAAAGGTGTTGGTGCTCAATATATGATAGGAACATCAGGCGCCCAGAATATGGAAGGCAAACTGCATGCGAAGATTGCAAAACGCGCCGTAAAGTATAGGTTAGGATCTGAAGTTTCGTGAGCAGGCGAAGAGTAAGGGTGGAAGGCAGTGTTGCCAGATGTGTTTAGAGGGATTCCGCCGTGTTCGTTTCAGTTTCCGCCGAAAATCCGCTGAACTGGTTTTAAATTTCCCGCCTAAATCCGCTAAACGTAAAATAAATTCTTTTTCCACATTTAAATGTTGTATTAATTTATTCTATTAAAAAAATAGTTGCTAAATATAGTGGCATTATTGAACCTGCAATTCAATTTTTAGATAAAATAGAATGCATTACTTGAGTGAAAATTTGCAAAATAATAACAATAGATTTCAGGTTTTATATAATTTATTATATAAGTATTATATTATTTATTCTTGCTAGTAACATGGATTTATAAATTTTAAAAATATACATCTGTGCAAAACAACTTATTAATAAAGGTTAACGAAAACTGATGATTTACTAATTTTACTACTTTACTGACTTTATTAATTTCCGCCGTTTATTCCGCTGTCCGCGAAATAGGGTTGCCACCTTGCCCATTCCAGAAAACCGGAGACCGCTGCGACCGCGGGGGGGGGGGGGGGTATAAACTGAAATCTAAAAAGAAATTGACACAGACTTTTATTTATTTCTTTAAAATATATTTACATATCTTTGGTTTCTAGTGATCTATAAATAATTAACATTTATTCAAAATAGTGTTACACTTTGCTAACATTCTACTTTTTCCAGCTATACTTTTCGTTGCTCAGAGCATTTTTTAGCAGAGATATTTGCTCAGTTTTTTTAAGAAAATCAATGAATTGATCACAAGTCAAGTCGTAGTTCAATTTTACAAATAACTCAGATTTTACGACGCTTAGATTTAATTTGTTTCGACTATCGGTCCAAACATTAAACATTATCGAAAAAATCCTCTCAACAGGAGAGTTGCTTACTGGGATAGATAATTTTTTTTCCGACAAGTTTAGGCAACTCTGTAAATATTTTATCACCTGATGCAAACACCTTCACCCATTTTTTATCTGTCGGCTCGTCAAGATCTTTGATTGCAGGTACTATTTTGGAGAGTAGCTGAATTTCGTCGTATAAAGCATCTTCATCGATATGGAGACCCAAAATCTTTGCAGAATCAATAAAATCATTCAATTCAATAAATATAGTCTTAACTTCAGTTATTTCTAAACAAAGAATTATGATTAATTTTTTTAGGTTATAGAGATATTTAAAACAAATTTGTATGTAAAACTTACCTGTATAATTATTCGTTTTTAACATTTATTTCAAATTGTTATTGTATATCTAAATATTCAGCCTTTGATACGAAATGTTGCATATATACATATTATGTATATATATATATATATATATATATATATATATATATATATATATATATATATATATATATATAACAAAACCGTTTTCTTAGTTTTCGCACAAGTAATACATGGCGTGCAGTTCCCACGAATCACAAATGTACCTTTATCTTAATGTTTCCAAGAAATAATTTTCTACGAAAAAACGAACGAAATTCGATCTTGTTCAAAATGAAAATATCGAATAGCATTCCCGGGGGATTATTCTTGAAACTGTTGCGCGATGCGATTCTCGCATAATCGCTAGATGCTGTCTCTGCCTGATATGCTTAGAAAGAAAGAGACAGCGGATGGCGATAACACGAGAATCGCAAGACCAATTTTCATGTTCTGCTCTTTATCTTTCTAATGAAGAAGGAAAGGACAGATTTCTGATGAAATAGAAAAAGCTTTAAATTTTAATTTAGAAAATCTATTTATTTTGTAAAGAATTTGAAAATGTATTGAAATTGAAGAAAAAAACGAAGATAATTTTTCAAAAACCGGAGACCGGAGATAAAGCTCAAAAACGGGAGTCTCCGGTCTAAAACCGGAGAGGTGGCAACCCTACCGCGAAACTATTTTTTTTCCCGCCGTACGAGTTCAAAATCCGCCGAAAACGACAGGAATTCCGCCGATATTGCAACATTGGTGGAGGGATACACCACAACGCTCACGAAACACGCCTACGCGCCATCTCTTGGCGCAACCCTCGTACCAGTCCGAGTAGTCAACGGCATCTGGTAGCCGGGGCGCTACACCACAACGCTTACGAATCATGTATACAAATGCCATCTCTTGGCGCAACCCCTCACCACTTAGACAAATCTGGATTTGCTTTTTTCGATGTGTGTTTCTCACCCTTCCTATGAGGAAACGAGAAAACATAACTGTATGACGGAAGTCAAGCTGAATATGCAGCGTACCTCTGGAGCTGCGTTCATTGCGGGAGATCAACAGTCTTAAATGCTAACACATTAAGGAGTGTGGCTGTTGTTTCGTAATGTGTTTCCAAAAAAATAAAAGTCATCCAGATTTTATAACAGATATACCGGCTATTTTATACATAAAGTAGATTCTCTCAGCGACGATTATATCAGCTCATAAACAATAAAATAGCTATTGTATGGGTTATAGTACCCTTTAATTACAGACGTCAAATATGAAATCTGTGGTACATGGAACCATATTCCGTTGCCATATGGTTGCCCATTGTTCACTAATTGAGTGAAATGTTCACTCTCTATACTTCTGATTCCCTAATTAAAAAATAAAAATAGTTAATATGTAAAAAAAATATCCACTGAAGAAAACAATTGTATTAGTGAACAGGTGTTAGTAGATCTTAGAGTGTTTGTTACGGCAAATTTTAATTTGTATTGGTGTTGACTTTAATCCGATGACAATTCTGCGAATTGCGCCGCTCCTTGCAGTTTTTATCTTACTAGGGTAACTACTCGTAACACGTATATCTCTATTCAAGTGCACTTTACTGAAATCGTAAGCTAAAGGCGTTTCATACATGCCTTTCTTGCATATACTACTTGAACTTCTGATGAATGCTGACCCTTAGAGTCCTAAGAGCACTCAGAGAGTTTTATTTGAAATTTGAACTAGTATGTAAAAGATGAATATAATTTTAGGCCAGAGTAAAGCGCAATTTAACACTTGGCTGTGTTTTACATAAAATGAATTTTTTTAGATATTCCATATTAAGTAAAGCTTAGATGATTTTATGTTCATTGTATAAATGTGGAATTAAATATTTTGAATAAAAGTGATGTTTGCTCACAAATTCGGTGCAATCATTCTAAAAAGAATCGCTCGCTGTTTCTTACAAAGTTCTCCAACATTTAGAAAAGTGGCACAATTTAAAAAATTAGAATTCCAAACCTAGAGTTTTGTGTGGTGAAATGAACTCCCCCATTATGGTTTGTTCGACAAAATCCACACATTGAAAGAAGTCTATCTTAAACTTGAGGGCTCGTCATCTCTTGCAACATTTTTTCAGTGAGAAATATACAAAAATAATTTCAATATTGTATATCAGACCAGGTCTCCAATAATAGAATTTTCATTGTAATGAAAAATGTGTGGACCAACAGAAGAAGATTGAGTTAGTTCAAAACCAGCTGTGCATTTTTTAACATTCTGAATGCGTACAAAAGTTAAAGAATTATTAAAAAAAATAATTCTCAGTCAACTAAGCAAGTTGTTCAGCCAACTAAGAAGTACTGTTGAATACAGTTAATTTATTAAGTTACATAATAAAATGGTTTCAAATGCAAGAAAGTCGTCCAAGGAATAATTGCAGTAAAACAGGTGATTGTGATGTTAGTCAATTTAATTATAAATTATTGAGAACTGTACCATTATTCACAGATTACATTGAAGAAGACAATTGTGGTATTAGTATATCTAAAAATTATTCAACAAATTATCATTATTATTCATAGATACTCTCCTTTTTCTTCCCCCTCACCTCGGTTCACTATTTTCTGAAAACATTTCTGGCAACCAGAATAAACAGTAGTTGTTTTCGTTTTGCTTTCAGGAGAAAATTCGGGAAAATGTTATACAACATGGCCATTATACTTGTAAAATGTCCGTTTGATTTCAATGACCACGTGTATGCGAAACTCCCAAGGTTTGACGACCAGCCTAGAGGGAACGCTGAATTCTTCAGCTGGGGCAGCGACGTCAGCAGATACAGGTACGTGCATAGATAATGTGTTTCATTGACTATTCCGCTTGTGAAATTAAAACCAATAGTGTTTAACTATACGTATAAAATGCGCCTATCAGGTAGGTTAGTGGCATCGGTATACACCGCCACAAGACCGGTTTATAATTAATAACCAGGTAAACGTCCATATGGAGATCACCGTAACAACGTGGATAATAAGACGAGAGATATAATACGTATTGAAGTAAAACTGTATTAAGAAAAAAAAATACAATCTCATTACAACGTGACTCATAATTTTATTTGTGGTTATACACTAAAAGATAATCGTTTTACCAAAAATAATTTTCTGGGTCACGTTGTAATCAGATTTTTTTCTCTTCTAATTATTTCTTCCGATTATTTGTGAGGTGATGATGTTACGGACGAGGAAAGAAAGATCGAGCGCGTTCCATGACCGGTTTTTAGGGTTCCGATCCCTGGTGTTGATTGGAGTAACCAAGAAAAACTACAGAGCAGCCGGCCGCTAGAATTGGATGTAGTTGTGCAGCTAGTGACGAAAATTCTGCCACCTCCTAGAACCAGCCGGACAGAGGCGTTGCAGAGGCTTCAGCTGATACCCTGATTCACCTAAGCGGGAAGCTGACGCGAGATATCTGTAAACTTCAGGACCGTTAAAGAGGCAATCAGAGAAAATACCCACTTAAGAATACAATCAGTGTTCAGAAAACAGGGTAGCCTAATGCTGCCTTGATACACACGTTTCTCAAAACGTCCGTTTATAAACACAAGCCAAAAAACATTCGCCAGATTTTTGAAAGAAGCAATATTTCTACACCGATCTGTCCTCACTCAAAGACCTACGGTTTTCAATTAAAAAAAATTGACGATACTTTACTCGAAGCCTCAGGGACTTCTTCAAAATTTTCTCAAATGTGTCTCCAAAGTTTCTCTTTAAATTGCCTGTAAGAATAGTAAAATTACACACATTCTTCCTTCTTCAAAAACCACACATCTCTCTAGAATATGTTCCCGATCCTCCTCTTCAATCTCGCAGGTCCTACATTTTTTCCTCAGTATTCATCCAGTATTTACTCGCTCTCATTTCATTACCTGACCTATATCTTGCTAACCTACGTCTTTCGCCGGTCTATTGTTCAATGCCATAGCAGAACCCTAACAAACGGGCCACGGACCGCGCGCGATTTTTCCATCCTCTTCATTGTCCTATCCTCACTCCTTACACACACACACACACACACACTTACATGCACTACAATACCACACATGACGGGAGACCGGTCGGGAGCTTAAAGCTTTTCTCGGCTGTGGTAGTGCCCCGCTGGTGGGAGATATCTGGTTGGGGAAAACTCCGCGCTCCACTTACCAACTTACCAAAAACCATGCGCTCCACTTACGGAACTTATGAATCTTAGCTGTTGATGCCCCAGGAACCACTAATCAATTGATTAATTAATAAATTAGAAATTTAAGCTTGCGCTCACAAACGTACAAATCGCTCACAACGTACAAAAGCAGACGATGCACAAATTTCGTTTCTGGCTCTATTGTGTGTTTTAATTCTGTGAGAATCACCTGTGAAGTATGGATGTTATACAGGTGCATGGGGATGTTATACAGGTACCAGTATGCATGTGACTAATCCTGTGGTTTTTGCTTAGGAAGGAACGGGTCAAAATCCGCGAACCAGTGACTGTCACTTCCTTCCTTGTCATCATCTGCTTGGCTTTATCCACCTACTACAACGGCGTCAGCCCACTCGGCCTCGCCAGTGCTGTCCTCTTCGTTGGGACGACACTCATCACTGCGTAAGTACAAGCGGTAGTGTGATATTGTGCTAGGTTATCACAGGTGAAAACAAATGTGAACGGTGCAATTCATAATAAAAGTAAATACTACGTTAGTGGAGGGCAGGAAAATAAGCAAAGGAGTGAAGCATGTCAGAGAATAACACAAGGGAATATGATCGTAAATGACCATGGGCAAAACAGAAAATAGAAAATATTGTGGTAAGTTGAAATAACGAAAGGAATCGTGAGCAAATTCCGTGGGGGTAAAAATAAATTAGTAAAATGATTACGACAATAACCAGAGAACTAACATATAAAGTAGGTAAACGTGAGTGACCAATCAGGAAATAGATAGTAAATGTAGCTTCACGTTGTAGCACGTTTTGTTGAGCTCTCCTTTTGTTTGTAATGGTAAGAGTAGAGGTAAGGGCGAGTTGCTATTTTGTTAGCAATGCAGAAAAATCATACTTGCAATTCGTTTACCGATGCAAATAAGTTTTGTATAACTCAGAAACGAAAACGTCAATTTTTTTCAAATATTGCTAATATTACGATATTTAAAATTTATTTTTATTTCTTTATGTTAAACGTTTACTCATCTTTCAACTATTTATAGTTAAAATGGCAGAAAGGGATTCTGGAACTCAAGAAAACGTGCTCAGATAATCTTTTCCCCCTAAGTCACATACAGTTTTTACTGTTTTTTTTAGTGAATAAATCTAAATCTAGTGTTCGAGTAATCGAACGACATGCGCCGAAGAAGCAAGAAAAAAAACGCGTTTGTGTAATACTTCGTGCAGGGCTGTGGGACAAGTGAAGGGCGGTAGAATCAAGGAACGGAGCAGACGATGTTTAGACGCAGTGGCGATCGGATGTGAGGATGATAATTTCGATTTTGCCAAGTTGGAATTGAAATCGAAACTTGTAATTTGAACGCGGATGATAGCGTCATGACCTAGTAATGACTTTATGATAAGTCCATTAATCGTAAGTACATCGTAATTATTATGAAAGTTTGGAATAAAAATGAAAACATAATTGCGCTTATAAAAGAAGGGACATATTTGGGAGTTTGTTCTATCTTGAACGTTAAAGCACTATCGATCTTTTGCGCATGCCCAGTTCAAGTTTCGCAACAATTTCTTGTCTCTGAGCATGCTAAGAAGATCGATATTGGTGACGCTAAGGCTGGCACACACTCCCTATTGGTGTGGACTAAAACCAACAAAATGGAAGAGGAACGAACCTTGGGCGTTGCAATCATTCTACGAAAGAAATGTAAACAAACGGGGCACATTTTTCAATTTCACCTAATGTAGAAAATTGATCAAGTTTTGTTTTAAAATAATTAAATTAATATTCAAGGGGGTAGATGGCAATGCATACATTAAGGGAAGGGACTACAAAAGAATAACATTCAATGTAACCATGAGAAATGTCATAATAATATCTTATTCATATGTGTTTTAAAACTGGGATTTTGTTTTCAACTGGGATATTTATCTCGATGTATGTTTCTTGCAGAATACAAGTAGCATGTTATTATACAGAAGGACGTACAACGTAACAGCAAGAAGTATTCCCGACATCACGTAGGAAAAAATAAACAATAGCATACGTAAATATTTCACCGAGATCCTGTATAGGTGAGCTATCGAACCAGCTAAATAACGTTTATCATGACAACCACACCAATACGACTTGTGTATTACGGCCGCGGGAATACTGAATTGTTTATTTAAATAAAATAAGTAATTGAAAGGAGTTTATGGACTAGTAACTGTCAGATTGGTTAACCAAATAGCCCGTAGGTGCAAATATTATGTTGATAATCGATATAATTATTAATGGTAGTAGAAGAGAAAGGGAAGGGACAGTCAGAGTATATAGCGTAGTATGTATTAAAGTGTATTTGCTTTAGAGAGTTGCTTTGAGCTCATTTTATACATGATGAAATATCTTGATTGTAGCCAGTCCACTCTCGGATAACTGAGAAATCTATTACCACTAGTCCGACATTTTAGATGAAACTGTTGGAGCTGTGACAGCTTATACTTTCTCGCATTATTTCTAACTTCAGAAATTTACGAATATAGTCACTAGAGTTTCTCTTGAACTGCGTTAAAGATAAAAACAAATGGTGCTTCATAATGGCACAGTCTTTCTCGTACACCTTAGTTTTCTAATTTTTTTTGTCTGTCCTAGCTTTTCGGACTTGCCCCATCCTCTTACCAGCTGCCGTCTATCACCACCCAAAGTACATTTTTCGAAGTTATCTTAATTTTTCGGTTTTCTAGTTACCTTCGCTCTAAATCAAAATTTTATAAAAAATTTGGAGCCTTTTATAATAAAATGTCGTTTAAGCGTTATTGCAAATGCGAAAGTTGAAGCTCTTTTTCACAGAGAACTTTGAGTTTTCGAAAACAATTTTGGAAAGTCATTGGAAACACTTCTCACATGCACTGTGTACAAATTGCGGGAAATGTATATATTAACGGCGACATATTTTAAGGAAGTTATAGTATATGCAGAATTTTTAGAAAAAAAACAAAAGAATACAGCGAAATGAATTTTATGTTATCTTAAACAATGCATTTTGTAGAATCCGTAAGATTATCATTTAAAGAAAAAATTTAAGCCGTTTTTGAAAAGAAGGCCTTTGAGAGTTTCTGGAGATGCGGAATTTTAAACCCATTTTCACAGAAAACGTTTGAGTCTTCGCGAAACAGTATAAGACATCATTCAAAGCGCATGTACTCATATATGCAATAATCTGAATAAATTGCCGCTAATGTAAATATTAATGACGTGATAGGCTAGTAAAATACATTTTTGAAAAACAAAATTGAAGAACAAAATGGCGTTAATGTCAGCTCTTAGAGTATATTTTGGTCTATCCCTACCAAACGTTTGAAGAAAACTTTTAGAGTTGTTTTTGAGACATTCTTGTTTTTGGATTTTGTTTATTATTGCACAAATTTTACACAATATTTACAAGAAATGTACACGACCTTAATGAAAGAAATAATCAAGCATAAGGAATTTCATTTGAAGGAAAACCTCTTTCTTCAAATCTGTAGTTGTAGGAACACGCTGAAAAAAATTCAATGGTTTGCAATTTTCGAAAATTCAGGGTTAATAGGGAAAATCGGACCGATGTCATTTTTATTTTACTCTAATCTTGCAATAAAATTAAAGAAAAATGTTCAGCAATTTTTAAGAAAATTTTTGAAGTGTCCGGGGGGCTTCAAATAATTTGCTCCAAAATTAATGAATGTTTTTCAGAATCACAGATCTTTGAATAATGCCAGATCGACAGGGAGTTTGGAAACAAATCTACCATAGTTTACGTGCTAGTGTTGTTCACTGACAACAGACGGATGGATGATTTTAAAACAAAAAAACAAAAAACAAAAAAAAACCAAACAAACAAACAAAACAACAGGTTTAGGGTATCAGAGAACCCCAAAACCTGTATTTCCGTTCAAAGCTTGAAATGAATTTCTGCAGCATTACATAACTTTTTACATTACTTTGTTTATTTCTCCGTATCCCAGAAAGTAAAAAGGAATGCAACTTCTTCAGTTACAAGAACAAAAAGAAATCTAGTGGTACCAAAACATCACGTATTTCCTCTCCCGTACTATCGCGCACAATTACGTGCAACGTACTCATATTTTCAAAACATTGTTCATGAACGTATTTCAAAATATACCTATAAAGGACATATTTTATTACAGGAAAAAATATATCTTTAATATTTCAGTTGTAAAAAGACGCCAAAAAAATTGTGATTTTTTTGCAATTTTCAAAGAATCACAGTTTTCAACGAAAATGGGATCTGCACTATTCTCTTAAACGTTCTTCACAACATCCAGCGACAAAATTTAATAAAAAAAGATGCAATTTATTTGAAAATTTTGAAAATGTCCCAGGAGCTTCGTGTAAAGTACCCCTCAAAACTACAATATCGGTTTCAAATTCAATGGGTCTCAACATCAGACAAATCGATTGCGAAATATCAATTTTCGAAAAAAATGGCTGAACGGTATAGCTTCTAGCGTTGTTCACAGACGGAAGGCTTGACGGTTTGCCGTTTTTCGGTATCAAGGACCCACGCAACATGGATTCTGGCCACACCTCATAATAGAGGATTTTTTCTAAATTTACCAACTGTATTTATCCACTATTTCGTTAAGGCCCTCTAGTAAAGATTTTTCTGCCGAATATTCACCGTTTTTCGTACATTACATAACTTTCTCTCTACTCCGTAGCGAGAAAGTAAAATAATAGATATCATACGTTTTTCACAATAAGGAACCCAATGTATACGGATAACCAGGTTATCCATGCGAATAATGAAAATGTGATGCAAAGAGGGCTATTTCAACTGTGCAAATTTTCTAAAGAGTTTAATCTATTAATTTAAGAAGAAAAAAACAAAGGCAATGCCATTTTCAGGAAAGTGGTCTGTAAGATGCAAGACTGTAATACAAGAAAAATTTTAGAACGAGTTTCTTAATCTTTCTGGGCTGCCAAATATATCACGGAGAACTCTATATTTACATAATTGGAAGGTAGATCAATCTAATGAGTGGATGTATAAAAATGGTTTTAAAGAACAAAACCAGAAATTAAACAAGGAACAAACTTCAAAAACCTATGGCAATATCAGGAGGGTTGTACGGGAGAGAAATATGTATGACGACTTCAAAAGACAGAAGTATAATATATATTTTTATTACGTAGAGAATCATTAGGGAAAATCAATAAATTGATATTGGTATTATCTATTATAATATATTACATATAATTAAAACAAGAGGTCAAAATAAACATAACTGATCAAGATATAGAATACAGTTTGCCGGATTCAGGATTTGCGGGTTTCAAATTAGATCACATAACAAATGAAGTGCCAAGAGGAATTCTGCAGATTCGCAGTGTTCTTGACAACATTCAAGGTGAAAACAGAAATAAATGTTTAAGCCAAGCAAATAGATGACGGCAGAATAACAAAAGTGGCTGAAAACCAAAATTGACTCCAGTTTTCAAAGGTGAGGTGCGGGCGTTCAGATGAAAGATGTGGTCTGCAACAGTAGCCTAAACAGGTCTCTGGCCTAAAGCTTAAATAAAATTAATAATAATAATAACAATAACAACAATACTAAATAATAATAATAATAATAATAATAATAATAATAATAAAGAAGAAGGAAAAGAAGAAGATGAAGACAGAGATTAAGATGATAGAGAATAACATGAACAATGAAGAAAAAGAGGAAGAAGAAGAAAGTGTATAGCTAGACTATTTTTTGTGAGCCCTTGGCACCAAAAAATCGATTGACAGCACATTGTCTGCCTGGCCGTGGTCAAAGCACGGACATAAACCTTTCAGATGATTTTCTCAAAAACTGATCTTCCCCCATCGTTCGATCTGTTCGAAATCAAGACCCTGCGACTTTGAAACGGACATTTTGATTTTTCGGGGTTCTTACCAAGAAGTCTAAATAATATTTGAAAAATTTTCTCAAAAAGGTTTTTATTAACATTTGTCCTCGGAAAGCGTAAATAATTCTTTAAAAATGATGCAGGTGTCATATTCGTTCAAATTATTGTTTTTTTAGAAAACTGCAAAAGTACAAAAATTTGCGGCGCCTTCCTACAACTAGAATTTTGAAGATTCGGGATATTTTGCGTAATAAAATCTATTGTTAATGAAATATGTACAATTTTTCGAAAGTTGTAGTTTTTGCGTAATTTTTGCATGAAATGTAAACAAATTTAAACAATTATTTTACCAAAAACATTTTCAATTTTTTAAAAATTTTCTCATCACATATATTACAAATGACATTATAAAAATGGTGCTGCAACCGTTCTCGGCGAACTCTGTAATTTCAAAAATTGCAATGAATGATATTGCTCAAGTACAATAACGCAGAAAGAAATTTCGTAAATGAAATTTGTTTTACGAAATTAGATCTTTAGAAAAATTCATTAAAATTCGTTAACGAAACGAGATTTTTGGAATAATTTCTGCTTATAATTAATGCAATTTATGAAGAAAAAAACATTTTCTCAAAACGGCTCTAGTTTTTCCGGATCGAAGAAAATGAAAAAAAATACTACAATATTGTTGCTGCAGATGTTTTACATAATGAAGTGAATTTCTTCAAAATCAGATCTTGAAATAAAAGCATGAGCGATTTGGCGTAAAGTTGTCAAATTTTGGAAAATGTATTTTCAAATATTTCGGACTTGATTTATTAGATTTTTTACAGGAGGTACTAGGTTGCGATACAACAATGGTAATGACGCCAAACTGCAATTTGAAATTCTCAGCATAACATCACTTCGTTGGGCAGTGTTTTCAGTGTACAGAATCGAGTCTTGGATTGTCGAATTCGTGTTGATGCTTTACGCTAATGCGATAGGGTTTGGAATATATTTTACACGCAAGAGCAAAGATGTTGAAGTACAGCTATTGCATAAATTTAATTTTACGTAACAGTTACTGATGTGAGAATATGCTTGCTGTTGTGGCCCCATCCGTTTTTGTCAGATGAAAACTTACAAATAGTTACGTATTTACCCGTTTTCAAAATAAACTCACAAGTTCCAGTGCATAGTGAAATAGTATTCACTCTGTTTTTCTCATTCTGCAGGAGAGAGATGTTAAAACAAGAGGAGATAGAGATTCTTCAGTACAAAGGGAGGCACCTCAAGACGGAGACCTACAGAATTCTGTCGCAAAGGCAGTGTGAGAAGCAGATCGAGCATTTCCAGGAAAAGGATGACTGGAGTAATAATCTGCTCTGCACCAAGCCATTCCCCGGAAAGTCTGTGGTGAGGATCATATTCGTCCACACTCCTATATCTCCGTTTACTACTCTCCAACACACAACTTCATCCCCCATTACACTCCAAACACTTCCTTACCCTCTACTCCACTCCCACCCACATTATCTGTATCACACTCCAATCACGTCCTTACGCTGTACTCCACTCCCACCCACAACATAATCTCTATCATACTCCAATCACATCCTTACCCTGTACTCCACTCCCACCCACAACAACTCTATCATACTCCAATCACGTAATTAACCTGTACTCCACTCCCACCCAACATTATCTCTATCATACTCCAATCACGTCCTTACCCTGTACTCCACTCCCAACCACAAAATTATCTCTTCATAACCCAATCACGTCCTTACGCTGTACTCCACTCCCACCCACAACATTATCTCTATCACACTCCAATCACGTCCATACCCTGTACTCCACTTCCACCCACAACATTATCTCTATCATACTCCAAACACGTCCTAACCCTGTACTCCACTCCTACCCACAACAGTATCTCTATCATACTCTAATCACGTCCTTACCCTATACTCTACTCCCACCCACAACATTATCTCTATCATACTCCAATCACGTCCTTACCCTGTACTCCACTCCCACCCACAACATCTCTATCATACCCCAATCACGTCCTTACGCTGTACTCCACTCCCACCCACAACATTATCTCTATCATACTCCAATCACGTCCTTACCCTGTACTCCCACCCACAACATTATCTCTATCATACTCCAATCACGTCCTTACCTTGTACTCCACTCCCACCCACATTATCTCATTAATACTCCAATCACGTCCTTACGCTGTACTCCACTCCCACCCACAACAATATCTCTTCATTACCCAATCACGTCCTTACGCTGTACTCCACTCCCACCCACAACATTATCTCTTCATAACCCAATCACGTCCTTACGCCACTCCCACCCACAACAACTCTTCATAACGCAATCACGTCCATACGCTGTACTCCACTCCCACCCACAATTTCATCCCAATGAAACTCACATTACGTTTTTGTCGTAATAAAATCTCTAAAACCTGTAGATATTATAAACAATTGACAAATAAACGTAGCTTTACTACGCGCCCGTTTTGTTGAACTCTCCTTTCGGTTGCAGCGGAAGCAGTAGCAATAAGGGCTACTCCTAATGTTTTGTTAGCAATACAGAAAAATCAAATCTGCTGTTCGCTTACTGTTGCAAATAAATTTTCTTCAACTCCGGAATGAAAATGTCTACTTTTTCAAATATTGCTAATCTCGCGGTTTTTAAAATTTTATTTATTTATCTTTAACTTTTACGCATCTTTCAATTTATAGTTAAAATCGGAAAATTAAAAAACGTGCGCAGATGACTTCTCCTCCATACATTACATACAGTTTTTACTGCTTTTTTATGAAAATAATTAACAACTATGTGCAAACTAATATTGGTTTCATTTCCAACAAATTATTTGAATTTTAAAAATTGCGAAAAATTAATGTGGTAAAGGTACGATGATAAAAATAACGACTTTTGTTCAGTGAAATTTCAAAATATTGAAAATTCATTGTAAAAATTATATATTTAAAAAAAGGTCATGTACAATTTTTTAAAGTGTTCTTTCGCGTAATTTCTTCTTGAAATTAATGCATTTTATAAAAAAAACTTTTCTCAAAACGGGTCCAATTTGTATTTTACTTTTCTACTCTTATTCAGTAGGAAACTTAAGAAAAAGTCTCAGTCCCTTTTATGCCAAATTTGTATTTTCAAAAATCGCAAAAAATTAACATTGCATAAGTACAATATTGTTATCAGAGATGGTTTTATAAAACTAACTCTAATCCTTTCTGCAAAACCAGTTCTTTCAAAAAGGTAATATACAATTTTTCCAAATTATGAGTGGTTTAGGACAATTTTTTCTCATCGCAATTTCTCGCATTTCTTTTCTTAGAATCTTTGAGGACTCATCATGTTGTGATGTAACAATGGATGCACCACGATAGGGAAATTTGAAATTTTCTGAACAACTTTTTATTCTTGAGCAGGTTTTAAATTGATGAATTTGTGATGATGTATGAGCTTTAAATAATTTAAATTTTACATTGCGCGCAAAGCGCGATGCAATGACAGATGTTTTAACATGAACAGAAATTATGGTATTAGGATTTTACGTGAGCATTACTGAAGAGAGAGATTGCGTGCTGTTGTCGCACTTTTAGTTTAATAAATAAAATAATTTAATAAGTAATGATTTGAACGTTTTTCAATTTTGCAATTTAAGAAGACAACATTGCATGATAATTTAACGATCTGATGATTTAATATTGTTTCTGATTTACAGTATGATTCCGGCGGGCTGCTTGTCCAAGATGGAGTTTTGGTTGGAATTTGGTGTAGTACTTCTGAATACAACTCATTCTTCTTGCGAGTATCGGCTTTTCGAAAATGGATCGAGGGGCAGATAAGGTCATAATTGAAGACATTAATCGAATTTTCGAGAAGTGTATTAAAGACGGTTTTGAATATATTGATTTTCATTGTAAATTAATGCAAAAAATCCATCAATATATTTGATAAAATTTTTAAACGTTTATTCTGGCACTTTAAATCATACAATTTAATAACTTACTTTGTGGTCAGAACTACATTAATTCAAAATAGCAATTCAGAGTTTTGAGTAATGAAAATTATCCTGTAAGTACGCTTTCAGAAACTGCACTTTCCTTTTGCACTTCATTTATTTCCATCCCAATCGACGTGGATCTAAGGAAAAGAAGAGGAAGCTCAATTGGATAGATTTTTTTATGTTGACATCCTACTGTAGAAATTACGCACATCATATCACAATGAAATTCGGAGAAAAAATAAGAGTACAAAAGAGAACATTTGCCTTCATAAAGGTAACAGTTTCGACTTCCTATGAAAAACACAAAAGTTAACTATATTTCCTATCATCTTCAATTGGAATAACTAATTTATAACTAAAAATACCATAAATACTTTTATACGCAATTGCAATGACACTACTGAAAATAATTATTTTATTATTTTTTTTTTGGTATAATTGAGAGTTTTGACTTACGGAGAAAATAAAAACAAATCATTGTAAAGAATCTTTAGCACACTTAATATCATTAATTACTTTATTCCATTCTTATCTGAATTGTTCAACGACCTTCATCATCCTATGCATTGAACTTCAATGCAAAATACATCCTTGTTTTGAGGAAGATTTTATTACATTTGAAAAATGTATCATGACATCGGAGATTATTTATTACAGACGTTGTTGAAATAATGATCATTTCACTTAGGGTAATTTAATTTTTGAGCTGTGGGTGCAATATTTGTCTAAACAACTCGACTTGTAAAAAACTTCCTATACCAAAAATTATAGAAAAATCAAATTACCAAGATTATACTCCATCAGATGTGTCAGTGAGCTATCACGAAACACTGACTCGTTACAATTTGTCGTCAGATCTAACAAACATGATAAACCAGTTTAATGTCTTTTTCTAATGTCCTGCAATAAATTTCCTAGGAAAATATACAAAATTAGTATCTCATCATCATTTAACTCTCTTCTAAAATACTAATGTTAGATTAATTTTGTCAATTTCTGCATTATCTGCATGAGTTTCAATGATAGCCTGTATATATTCGCTCGCATATCTAACAAGTGATTACTCAGAGTCACCAACAGAAAAAAGTTCCACAATTGACATTCAAAGTGTTATTAACTTCAGTGAAACCTGGAAATTACTGTTTTTTTTCGAGAAAGAGAAATAGCAATCTCTTGATGCCTGGCAGTCATCAGAGTGAATAATATGAATTTTATACGTTGTGCCTTGCAGTTCAAAAATTTTTCACAAAAATGTCCTCACTTAAAATACAATTACTCAATCTCTAGAATAATGTCACCAAAAGTGCTGATGAAAATGAGAAGAACTGAAAAAGTTGTCCTTCAACTCTATCCGTACTTGGCGCGACAGTCAGCATACAGGCCACAGTCTACCAGCAGCGTCCCTGCCTCGCGGGTCCGACCAGCGCACCCGAATTCCTGTCTTCTTCTGAGAAGTGAATTTTCCCATCGTCACACAACGACATATACTGGGACATTGCAAGGAAAACGCACACTTTAATCTTGCCCGATCGGGAATCGAACCCGGGGACGCACCTTGGAAAGCGAGAGGGTCCCTCTAGTTCTAAGCCCTCACGGAATTTACAAATGGAAAAGATTGAGTTATAAAATTTATGTTTTCCAAGACTACAAAATTAAAATAACATTGCACAATATACATAACAAAAATAATAAAAGAATGAAATATTATAATTTAAAAATTATAATTATGTAGTCACAACATTTCCAAATAGTTAATTGCAAATGATACACTTTTTTAAAACAATGAACACAAATTTAATGATACACTAAAAATACTTGATTTATTTACAGATAGGTTACACAGTCCTTGTGTTTTTCACTTGGTTATTTCCTTACGCACGACTCTGTTCAGTTCTCCTGATTATTTATTTGCACAGTTCACTTCTTCTTCGCACAGTCAGATGCACGGTCCACTGTGCAGAGCACAATTCACTGCGCAGACCACAATTCACGGCGCTGATCAGGGTCCACTACACTTCTGTTCAACGCGATGCACACTTAACACCTCAGCTTCCGACTTCGGACAGACTTAGACTGCATTCTCACACTGACTGCATAACTCACACCGACGAACTGACTGACTGCTTACTTACTGACTACATACACTGACTGTCTGCTTATTGCCAGCGGCCGCCGGCAGCGGCGAATTTACACCTGACCGGCGTCCGTCTCGACACATCCGGACCTTGCGCCACACATCTCGCGAAGAACCCGGAACAGTCCAGTGCGGGGGGCGCCGGCAGATGACGCATTTACCATACTTTTTTGGGGCGTTTAGAAAGAGGCAGCTGAATTGTTCGACTCGATTAAAAGAAAAAAATATTGGCCAAAGAACCTCTTTTTATTGGTACAGGAATCGAGGAAAGGTATTTGGGGAAGAAGAGAACCTGGTCTATTGTTCAGATGTTCCCGGATTGATGGACACATTTAATTTCACCTACGCCAGGGCCGCTCAAGCAGAGTGAATCGGGAGCGCCGAGAAGTTTTGGCTCCCCAGAGCGCGACACCAGAGACCCGGCAACCTCCGTCACAGTGTCCAGATGACTGCAGTCGCGGAAACATGGTGGTCGACACCAGCACTTCACGAGCCAAAGCGACCACACCGACAATTTTCAATCTTTAGGTTGAAGGAGGCTTTAGTTGACTTTAGGAGGAAAAGTGTCTTTACGCAGATTGCGGCAGCTATACCAGATGTTACGTTTGCAACAAAAAAAAAAAAAAAGCTTAACTCCTTGCACATGATCTTGGCTGCACGGGAGACGCCGCGTCAAAGGCTGTGTTGCTTACGTTTTGACCATCTTGTCGTCGCCTTCATCAGGGCTTGTATGCGATACCTGCCCTGAGAAGACAAGATGGTCGAAACGTCGGCAACACAGCCTTCGACGCGGCGTCACCAGAACAGCCAAGATCATGCACATGACTCTTGCCGCGGAAGCCTACAACTTCACTTAATCCCTTGAAGTTTAATTGGCAAAGACATTAAACGGTGAACCATTCTGATGAGTAGATTTTAGATTTATTTAGTCCAAAAAACTGCAAAAAATGTAAAAACTGTATGTGACGTACGGGAGTGATGATCATTTGCGCACGTTTTCTTGAGTTCCAGAATCCCGTCCCGTCATTTCAACTATAATTAGTTGAAAGATGAGTAAAATTTAAAATAAATAAATTACAATTTTAAAATAGCGCGATATTAGTACTATTTGAAAAAAAAGGAGACATTTTTGCCCCCGAGTTATAGAAAACTTATTTGCATCCGTAAACAAATTGCGGGAATGATTTTTCTGAATTGCCAACACAATAGTAACTCGTCCTTACCTCTACGCCTACCATTTCCAGCAAAACAAGAGTTCAACAAAACGTGCACCTAATGAAGCGACATTTACGTCCAGAAGCAAAACAAGGAGTCATTGTCTCAAAGGATCAGGAAAAGCGAACAAAAACCTGATGGAGATGAAATTCATTGACCCGGAAGGTTAAGTACATTATTTGTTACAAACATATTAAGTGTTTTAAAAGAAATATACAATACAAATGTAAACTAATTCAATATATATATATATCTGTTTTGTTAAAATAAACATTATTTTTCTTTTTGATAATCAGTATAGTCTCTAATTGTACAGAAACAGTTATGCAGCAGAAAATATTTTATTTTTACTTAAGTTTGTTGACTTCAATTGTTTAATATCATCTGGCAATGCGTTGTAAAGTAACGTACATGTATTGTATGTGGATTTCTGATAGTGATCCGATGACTCTGACACTTGATGAACGAGATTTGTACGACGTGAGTTGTAATAATAAATATCAGTATTGCGTGAAAATACGTTTCCACCGTCAAGTAAGTCAGTTATGACAAATATCACTGATTAGTAGGTAAATTGGCAAGGCAGTGGTAACATGCCAAGCTAAATGAAGAGAGGCAGCGAGAAGGAATCACTCGGATGGCATTTTTTTCATTATTCGAATAAGTTTTGTTTCCGAGTACTACATGATGAGTTTCCTCAGAATATTATGCCGTATCTCAGGCAGAAATGCACGCAACGAGCTGCATGAAGGCTGACAGAATTTGAAGGAATTCTGAACGCTTAACATAATGAACTTAATTTAGTGTAATTTTGTTATATGTACATTTCATATGAGTTTTAACTGAATTGACAAACCTAGAAATTCTGCTACCTAAATATCAGCTAATTTGAATATTGTTCATTTTCAATGGAGCATGCGATTGCTGAATTGAAATGCAAAAATGCATTGAAACTTTTTCCTTCGTTAACTATTAATTTGTTGTTAAAACACCTGAAACTTCTTTCGTAAATTTGAAACTTCTAAATTCGTACTATTGTTTCCTTTTTGCAAAGAACATTCGTGATATCGGTAACCCGAACCGTTCTTCAGTTCTTAATAGACG
This sequence comes from Gryllus longicercus, assembly GCA_038098605.1. Classification (NCBI taxonomy): domain Eukaryota; kingdom Metazoa; phylum Arthropoda; class Insecta; order Orthoptera; family Gryllidae; genus Gryllus; species Gryllus longicercus. The sequence goes on along the minus strand of JAZDUA010000045.1, from coordinate 3,227,989 downwards.
ACGGCGTATCGTTTACGTATAGAAGGAGAGACGAAAGAGGATAGGACACACATGACCGAGCCTTGCGGGAATCCATATTCAATTGGTAAAAAATTGGTAAGATATGTAAATAATGTCCTTTCGTGCCAGTACGGTATTTCCACTCTTTGAGGTCGATGTTTGAGGTACGAGGTTATCCAATCTAGCGCGATACCATGAAGTCCATGAGAAAATTTTGATAGCAAGATGGTATGGCCAATAACGTCAAAAATTTTCGAAAGATCTAAAAAAATTCCAGTGGGTGCTTCATCTTCGTCCATTGATGTTTGTGAGGAAATGGTGGTCAGTGATTCTCATTATGGCATCGTGCCTGCCATTGCCCCGAACAAAATAATTTATTCACCTGAATGAGTTTAAATGGCCCCCTGGTACTACTGGACACACGAAGAATTCATGGAATGGCTCAAACACATTAAAAGACTTACTTGACCAACTGTCCAGAACCCAGTGTTGCTGATCTTGGACAACTTGGGAGGAGAGACAGAGAGAAAGAGAAAGAAAGAGAGAGACAGAGAGAAAGAGAAAGAAAGAGAGACAGAGAGAAAGAGTGAGAGAGAGAGAGAGAGAGAGAGAGAGAGAGAGAGAGAGAGAGAGAGAGACTCCTACAATTATTGTAAACACAATAAATACTGTTTGAAGTATTAATCGTGTTCATTTTTTTCACATTTTTTTAGTGAATCCCATTACCCGCATGGGAGGGTAATGAGTGTCAAATGCAAATTTTTGGGAATTCGATATTTGAAAGGGTTTTAGTGGGTTTTTGATAATTTTTTGTTGTGAAAACACCAGCTTAATAACTAATGTGAGATGTAAAGAACAATTATTCACAGGAACAATTCGTACTGATTTATATTGAAAAAACAAAAGTAATCCTCTTTACCTCTGCTTCCCCTTTTGGAAATATCTCAAGAATCATTTTTTCATGCTTTGTTTCCTTGAAAGCTCATATAAACAAATCTAAATTGAAAAAGTAATCCTAATTGTAGAAAATTAAATAGGGAATGGTGCTTATCACTTCTTTCTCTACACATCAAACTTTATCTCTTTCTATCTATTTAGCGGTTTTTTACAGCCTTGGCCGTTTTCCGCATCCCAATTTCCATGCCTGTTTATCCCATACATCGTTTTCTTCCATTTCTCTTTTTTCCATGGCTTCAGTTATTGCCATTTTCCATGTTCTTCTCGGTCTTCCCCTGTATCTTCTTCGATTTGGTATCCACTCCCAAACATTTAGAGGAAGTCTATCCGATTTCAACCTTCTTATATGTCCATACCATTTTAGTTGCCTCAAAAAGGCTTATGATAATGTACCAGTAAGAGAAGTGTGGGGGGCAATGGAAGAAAAAAGAATATCAACAACGTACATAAATGCAGTCAAACAACTTTATAAAGATAACAAAAGTCACGTAAAAGTGGGAAAATGTCTATCAGACAACTTCCCAGTAAATAAAGGATTACGGCAATGCTGCTGTATATCTCCAACCTTGTTTAAGATATACATTGATAAAGCCCTAAAAGAATGGAAAAGAAAGGGCAGAAGCATGGGTGTGAATATTGGTGATGAAACATTGTTTAGTCTACTATTTGCAGATGACCAGGTGATAATGGCTGAAGATGAGGACGATGTATCAAAAAAATTGAAAGACAAAATTTCAAACAACAGAAATGATGTTTGGTGAAGATGTTGTAAACTTTTTCTGTTAGATAAAATAAGAAATGATGAAATAAGAAATAAAATGAAAGTGGAAACAACCTTGAGTGAGACGATCGAAATGAGACAACTAAAAAAAATAAAACTTTATAATAATATAATATTTTCTTAAAATTAACATTTCTTATTCACGCGTTTCTGGAAAATGTTATTTTTGTGGGGAAAATACATGTCATTTTCCTTCAAAACTTGCGTCATTCAATTGGTCGCTCGGCGAGATCGGCCACCTACCAGCGCCCCGAGAGCGTTACATCGCGTCATGACATCTTTTCTTCGAAGCAGAGATCATTTCTTTACGACACCTCTTGCCTCGGCGATCGCGCCGTCGGTTCCCCGGGGACTTGTCCACCAGGCCCCGTTCCTCCGGCGCGTTGGTCGCTCGGCGACATCGGCCACCCACCAGCGCCCCGAGAGCGCTACATCACGTCATGACATCTTTTCTTTGAAGCAGAGATCATTTCTTTACGACAACGTAAGCCTCGGCGATCGCGCCGTCGGTTCCCCGGGGACTTGTCCACCAGGCCCCGTTTCTCCGGCGCGTTGATCGCTCGGCGACATCGGCCACCCACCAGCGCCCCGAGAGCGCTACATCACGTCATGACATCTTTTCTTTGAAGCAGAGATCATTTCTTTACGACACCTCTTGCCTCGGCGATCGCGCCGTCGGTTCCCCGGGGACTTGTCCACCAGGCCCCGTTCCTCCGGCGCGTTGGTCGCTCGGCGAGATCGGCCACCCACCAGCGCCCCGAGAGCGTTACATCGCGTCATGACATCTTTCCTTTGAAGCAGAGATCATTTCTTTACGACAACTTAAGCCTCGGCGATCGCGCCGTCGGTTCCCTGGGGGCTTGTCCACCAGGCCCCGTTCCTCCGGCGCGTTGGTCGCTCGGCGAGATCGGCCACCCACCAGCGCCCCGAGAGCGCTACATCGCGTCATGACATCTTTTCTTTGAAGCAGAGATCATTTCTTTACGACAACGTAAGCCTCGGCGATCGCGCCGTCGGTTCCCCGGGGACTTGTCCACCAGGCCCCGTTTCTCCGGCGCGTTGGTCGCTCGGCGACATCGGCCACCCACCAGCGCCCCGAGAGCGCTACATCACGTCATGACATCTTTTCTTTGAAGCAGAGATCATTTCTTTACGACACCTCTTGCCTCGGCGATCGCGCCGTCGGTTCCCCGGGGACTTGTCCACCAGGCCCCGTTCCTCCGGCGCGTTGGTCGCTCGGCGAGATCGGCCACCCACCAGCGCCCCGAGAGCGTTACATCGCGTCATGACATCTTTCCTTTGAAGCAGAGATCATTTCTTTACGACAACTTAAGCCTCGGCGATCGCGCCGTCGGTTCCCTGGGGGCTTGTCCACCAGGCCCCGTTCCTCCGGCGCGTTGGTCGCTCGGCGAGATCGGCCACCCACCAGCGCCCCGAGAGCGCTACATCGCGTCATGACATCTTTTCTTTGAAGCAGAGATCATTTCTTTACGACACCTCTTGCCTCGGCGATCGCGCCGTCGGTTCCGTGGGGGCTTGTCCACCAGGCCCCGTGCCTCCGGCGCGTTAGTCGCTCGGCGAGATCGGCCACCCACCAGCGCCCCGAGGGCGTTACATCGCGTCATGACATCTTTCCTTTGAAGCAGAGATCATTTCTTTACGACACCTCTTGCCTCGGCGATCGCGCCGTCGGTTCCCTGGGGGCTTGTCCACCAGGCCCCGTGCCTCCGGCGCGTTAGTCGCTCGGCGAGATCGGCCACTCACCAGCGCCCCGAGAGCGTTACATCGCGTCATGACATCTTTCCTTTGAAGCAGAGATCATTTCTTTACGACACCTCTTGCCTCGGCGATCGCGCCGTCGGTTCCCTGGGGGCTTGTCCACCAGGCCCCGTTCCTCCGGCGCGTTGGTCGCTCGGCGAGATCGGCCACCCACCAGCGCCCCGAGAGCGCTACATCGCGTCATGACATCTTTTCTTTGAAGCAGAGATCATTTCTTTACGACACCTCTTGCCTCGGCGATCGCGCCGTCGGTTCCCTGGGGGCTTGTCCACCAGGCCCCGTGCCTCCGGCGCGTTAGTCGCTCGGCGAGATCGGCCACCCACCAGCGCCCCGAGGGCGTTACATCGCGTCATGACATCTTTCCTTTGAAGCAGAGATCATTTCTTTACGACAACTTAAGCCTCGGCGATCGCGCCGTCGGTTCCCTGGGGGCTTGTCCACCAGGCCCCGTTCCTCCGGCGCGTTGGTCGCTCGGCGAGATCGGCCACCAACCAGCGCCCCGAGAGCGTTACATCGCGTCATGACATCTTTTCTTCGAAGCAGAGATCATTTCTTTACGACACCTCTTGCCTCGGCGATCGCGCCGTCGGTTCCCCGGGGACTTGTCCACCAGGCCCCGTTCCTCCGGCGCGTTGGTCGCTCGGCGACATCGGCCACCCACCAGCGCCCCGAGAGCGCTACATCACGTCATGACATCTTTTCTTTGAAGCAGAGATCATTTCTTTACGACACCTCTTGCCTCGGCGATCGCGCCGTCGGTTCCCCGGGGACTTGTCCACCAGGCCCCGTTCCTCCGGCGCGTTGGTCGCTCGGCGAGATCGGCCACCCACCAGCGCCCCGAGAGCACTACATCACGTCATGACATCTTTTCTTTGAAGCAGAGATCATTTCTTTACGACACCTCTTGCCTCGGCGATCGCGCCGTCGGTTCCCCGGGGACTTGTCCACCAGGCCCCGTTCCTCCGGCGCGTTGGTCACTCGGCGACATCGGCCACCCACCAGCGCCCCGAGAGCTCTACATCACGTCATGACATCTTTTCTTTGAAGCAGAGATCATTTCTTTACGACAACGTAAGCCTCGGCGATCGCGCCGTCGGTTCCCCGGGGACTTGTCCACCAGGCCCCGTTTCTCCGGCGCGTTGGTCGCTCGGCGACATCGGCCACCCACCAGCGCCCCGAGAGCGCTACATCACGTCATGACATCTTTTCTTTGAAGCAGAGATCATTTCTTTACGACACCTCTTGCCTCGGCGATCGCGCCGTCGGTTCCCCGGGGACTTGTCCACCAGGCCCCGTTCCTCCGGCGCGTTGGTCGCTCGGCGAGATCGGCCACCCACCAGCGCCCCGAGAGCACTACATCACGTCATGACATCTTTTCTTTGAAGCAGAGATCATTTCTTTACGACAACGTAAGCCTCGGCGATCGCGCCGTCGGTTCCCCGGGGACTTGTCCACCAGGCCCCGTTTCTCCGGCGCGTTGGTCGCTCGGCGACATCGGCCACCCACCAGCGCCCCGAGAGCGCTACATCACGTCATGACATTTTTTCTTTGTAGCAGAGATCATTTCTTTACGACAACTTAAGCCTCGGCGATCGCGCCGTCGGTTCCCTGGGGGCTTGTCCACCAGGCCCCGTTCCTCCGGCGCGTTGGTCGCTCGGCGAGATCGGCCACCCACCAGCGCCCCGAGAGCGCTACATCGCGTCATGACATCTTTTCTTTGAAGCAGAGATCATTTCTTTACGACACCTCTTGCCTCGGCGATCGCGCCGTCGGTTCCCTGGGGGCTTGTCCACCAGGCCCCGTGCCTCCGGCGCGTTAGTCGCTCGGCGAGATCGGCCACTCACCAGCGCCCCGAGAGCGTTACATCGCGTCATGACATCTTTCCTTTGAAGCAGAGATCATTTCTTTACGACACCTCTTGCCTCGGCGATCGCGCCGTCGGTTCCCCGGGGACCTCTCCAGCAGGCCCCGTTCCTCCGGCGCGTTGGTCGCTCGGCGAGATCGGCCACCTACCAGCGCCCCGAGAGCGTTACATCGCGTCATGACATCTTTCCTTTGAAGCAGAGATCATTTCTTTACGACAACTTAAGCCTCGGCGATCGCGCCGTCGGTTCCCTGGGGACTTGTCCACCAGGCCCCGTTCCTCCGGCGCGTTGGTCGCTCGGCGACATCGGCCACCAACCAACGCCCCGAGAGTGTTACATCGCGTCATGACATCTTTCCTTTGAAGCAGAGATCATTTCTTTACGACAACGTAAGCCTCGGCGATCGCGCCGTCGGTTCCCCGGGGACTTGTCCACCAGGCCCCGTTCCTCCGGCGCGTTGGTCGCTCGGCGACATCGGCCACCCACCAGCGCCCCGAGAGCGCTACATCACGTCATGACATCTTTTCTTTGAAGCAGAGATCATTTCTTTACGACAACTTAAGCCTCGGCGATCGCGCCGTCGGTTCCCTGGGGACTTGTCCACCAGGCCCCGTTCCTCCGGCGCGTTGGTCGCTCGGCGACATCGGCCACCAACCAACGCCCCGAGAGTGTTACATCGCGTCATGACATCTTTCGTTTGAAGCAGAGATCATTTCTTTACGACAACGTAAGCCTCGGCGATCGCGCCGTCGGTTCCCCGGGGACTTGTCCACCAGGCCCCGTTCCTCCGGCGCGTTGGTCGCTCGGCGACATCGGCCACCCACCAGCGCCCCGAGAGCGCTACATCACGTCATGACATCTTTTCTTTGAAGCAGAGATCATTTCTTTACGACAACGTAAGCCTCGGCGATCGCGCCGTCGGTTCCCCGGGGACTTGTCCACCAGGCCCCGTTTCTCCGGCGCGTTGGTCGCTCGGCGACATCGGCCACCCACCAGCGCCCCGAGAGCGCTACATCACGTCATGACATCTTTTCTTTGAAGCAGAGATCATTTCTTTACGACACCTCTTGCCTCGGCGATCGCGCCGTCGGTTCCCCGGGGACTTGTCCACCAGGCCCCGTTCCTCCGGCGCGTTGGTCGCTCGGCGAGATCGGCCACCCACCAGCGCCCCGAGAGCGTTACATCGCGTCATGACATCTTTCCTTTGAAGCAGTGATCATTTCTTTACGACAACTTAAGCCTCGGCGATCGCGCCGTCGGTTCCCTGGGGGCTTGTCCACCAGGCCCCGTTCCTCCGGCGCGTTGGTCGCTCGGCGAGATCGGCCACCCACCAGCGCCCCGAGAGCGTTACATCGCGTCATGACATCTTTCCTTTGAAGCAGTGATCATTTCTTTACGACAACTTAAGCCTCGGCGATCGCGCCGTCGGTTCCCTGGGGGCTTGTCCACCAGGCCCCGTTCCTCCGGCGCGTTGGTCGCTCGGCGAGATCGGCCACCCACCAGCGCCCCGAGAGCGCTACATCGCGTCATGACATCTTTTCTTTGTAGCAGAGATCATTTCTTTACGACAACTTAAGCCTCGGCGATCGCGCCGTCGGTTCCCTGGGGGCTTGTCCACCAGGCCCCGTTCCTCCGGCGCGTTGGTCGCTCGGCGAGATCGGCCACTCACCAGCGCCCCGAGAGCGTTACATCGCGTCATGACATCTGTCCTTTGAAGCAGAGATCATTTCTTTACGACACCTCTTGCCTCGGCGATCGCGCCGTCGGTTCCCTGGGGGCTTGTCCACCAGGCCCCGTGCCTCCGGCGCGTTAGTCGCTCGGCGAGATCGGCCACCCACCAGCGCCCCGAGAGCGTTACATCGCGTCATGACATCTTTCCTTTGAAGCAGAGATCATTTCTTTACGACAACTTAAGCCTCGGCGATCGCGCCGTCGGATCCCCGGGAACATGTCTACCAGGCCCCGTTCCTCCGTCGCGTTAGTCGCTCGGCGAGATCGGCCACCCACCAGCGCCGCGAGAGCGCTACATCGCGTCATGACATCTTTTCTTTGAAGCAGAGATCATTTCTTTACGACACCTTCGTTCCACTTAAGTCCACCAGTATGTGCAGCGAGAGGGTTATTAAGAAATTTACGGGCGTGAATATTCCACACCGGTAGAAAATGTTGAAGCTTGTAAAGAAACTTCGCACACATGGAATTTTAATTAAGAAACAATGGTCGAAGCGCCATGTTCTGACAGAAGAGAAGGTGAAAGAAATATCTGCTTATTTAAACAACCTCTAAGAAAATCTTTAAGGCTTCTAGGGTTACTTTCAACAGGATTCGGAAACTGCTCACACTGAGTTCGATCCATGAACTTTCTAAATAATGTGTATAGTAACGATCGAATAATTGGTGGGTTATGGCCCCCTAGATCATCTCATCTGACTTTTTCATTTGCGGGTATTTGCAAGATGAGGAGCATGCAAAAACCCGGCATTCGGAGTAAGAGCTTCGGCGCTCAGTTGAAGAAAAGTTGGAGCAATTCCTCGAGACATACTTCTAAGTGTAAATCAGAGTATGTTCCGGAGATGCTAAGAATGCATTGTAGAACTTTCTAGAAGGACCCCACTTTCTGTATCTTCTTTATGTTAAGAGGCATAGCGATAGTTCTCGTATGTCAGTACGGGAGTTGAGTCAGTGTTTCGCTGGGCGAATCATCCCTCTACTGCCCGGGTGACGCGGTTCGAATCTTCGGCGAACGATAAAATAAACACTTTGAACATGCACATCTGTATCTAATCACTTTATTTTTCACGTGAACTGGATTAAATGTGTAATCCAAGAGGACTTTCAACTTTATTACAGGATTTCAATGCGATATTGTCGAGAGATATCGTGTCTAACATAAGACCAAGCACCAACGTACACACATGTAGAGAGAAGGTGAAGAAAAGTTGGGATAACAGTTTCTTCAATAACTCAATATTTTTCTTGTGTATTTTCTAAACCAACATGAAAAACGTCTTAGTAATAATTTGCTCGTGTTTCCTGATTATTATATCATGGAACACGGTTGGTAAGTAAATCGACTTCAAATTTTGTAGATATTTTTATCGTAATGCTTGTGAGATACATGAAGTGTGCCACAATTGACAGCAGATATACGATTGAAGTGTGTGAAGTAGTAAATATCTAAATACGATTTTCGTCAAGTGTTCGGAACTAAAAGTCTAATGTTAACTTCTCTAACGTTTTTGGATGCAAATCCCTCTTCCGCTGTCTCTTAAGAATTCGTACGAGATATTTGTGCACTCGACAATTACAATGCGAATGCTACACCCGAGACATGACTCACTACGCCTGCGCAGTAGAGTCATCCACGCTGTTCGCCAAACGTCGGCTCAGCCAATAGAAGTTAGGGGTTGAAATCGGTCAAAAAGTTTTAGTGCATGCGTTAGGAATTTATTTCCTTGGTTTTCTTGTGTAGCTTTTTATATGAAACGTGAATGTCAACTTTTAGAATGCTTGCCGAAATGTTGCGAAGTCGGCGTTTATGAGACGTATTTGAGGGTAAAACAGGCATGTAACACCACGCCGGCACGGGCTTCTTCTCACGTTTTTTCACATTACGTTAACTATTTTTTTGCACAAAATTGTTGACATTTTTTTAAAATTCAAAAGTTTTGTGATGAAATGGCATGTAATCTTAAGCTGTGCAGTGTAAGAATTAGGACAGGAGTGTAAGAATTAGGTTAACATTTTGTATTTTTTCCCCTAAGTTAGAATGAGGCAAAAATCGAATGTCCATGGAATTACATTCTCCGAAACATTTATTAATCATACTCAACTGTTTTACAAGTAATTTAATAAAATAATATAAAATTATTTACATACCGTTTTTCTTAACTCACATTTACATATTATTTTTATTCTATAATTTTTCTTAGTTCGATAGGTAAGTTTTGGAACACGCAATAAGGTATCATTTGAAGTTCAATGAGTACTAGCGTAAATAGGTAGAGCCCGAATTTGTCAAACCAATAATTTCGTAGAACCATTACCAACATAAAATTTAATGTAATTTCTACCATTTTCTTAAAGTAAAATGTAATTTAATATTTTGCATATCTTTATAATATATTTGATGTTTTGAATTGTAAATAAAGTTTTGAAGTGATCATTTTAATACGTACAGAAATGTTTATTAGAAAATATATAATTTAATTGTGATTTTTTTTCAAAAAAATTCTTTACTTCTTAATTCCCCCACACCCGCTTGTCTGCTAACAAAAGCCCTTACGAGCAATCTCAACAGTTTATTTTCGTTCTTGCCCCATTGTTAGCTTGTTCGGTTCGAGATGCAATTATATTCTCAACACGCGCCAAACAATCGCATGTGAGACGCCCAGCTGTTGAGATGTACGCCGGGTGGTTTTTGTAGGACCGTTAACAAAGCTTTGTCTCACTTGCTCTCGTCAGAACTCAGGATTTGCTGTGCATTACCATAATTTACTGTATTTATGTTAAACTTTTACTCACCATTCAAATAATTACAGTTAAAATGAAGGGAAGGGATTCTGGAACTCAAGAAAACGTGCGCAGATAATCTTTTCCCCCCTACTTCACATATAGTTTTTACTGTTTTTTTTTTTTTGACTGAATAAATCTAAATCGAAATCCAATTTCGTTAAATCATTTATGCCACTGATAAACAGTAGGCCTGTAGGGATGATCTTTACCATACTCTGTACGAAAATTACGTTTGTTAAATTGTCACAGTCTTCGAATTGTCAAACCAGAGCACACAGCGGCCACGTTAGGGACAAGTAAAGGCCGCCATCTTTTCTGCATCTGCCTCTAGAGATTGCGGTGCCGCGATTTTGAACTAGCATAGTACATGGGTCAAAACTAGATCTATTTCCCTGCAATATGACGCCAAGATTAGGTATGTGGGTCGTACGAACGAGTTTGCACGAGCATTCAAACTCGTAAAGTCCTTATTGAAACACCCTGTATTTGACTATGGTCGAGTAATTGGAAGCAATTCGACCTTCTCCGCGTGGTGATGTGCAGTGTGATGTCTGTTGCAGGAGCGGACCTCACTGAGCTGCAGGCGCGGGGGAAAAAGCTGGTGACGGGAGGGCAGAACGCGGCGCGCGGTGAGTTATCATCTTGCTTCTGTCGTAAAAGATTAGATAAGCTCCCCAATGCAATAGACGATTTCGACCACAGTAACCCGCTCTGGGCTTCCTTTCCCAATAACAGTTTTTTTCAATTTATATATGTACTGGCTAATAAATAAATCTAAATAAGAGAAAACATACATTCTTTAATATTACCATATAATAAATCAAATAGGTTTTATGTTGTACCATTTACAGTGTTGCCTGACGCTTCTCTGGAGCATGTCCTTCCAAATGTACATAATTCTCTGAATTGTAGGCTTGGAAAATGGGATCAGTCAGCACTTGGTCCACAAAATGTTTTATTCCGTAGAGATATGAGGCCGGTTTGAATATATCAGAGGCCTCACAGCCCCTTGGACTCTCCGGCCGCCTGTCACCCTCCTCTCGTACGCATGGCTATGAGTAGGGGGTGGATTTTGATAACCTAAAACATCGCCAAAAATGATCAATAAAATGCTTTTAAGACGTTCTACAAACTCCCTTAAAGCAAAGAATAATGACGTAAAAAAAATTGATCAAAACCAGTTCAGATGAACGACTCAAGCTGTAGGATTCGTTACTGATGTAATCGAGGCTTCTTTCTTTCGTTCATGGGAAGTCAGCCTGTAGAATTTTGGTATGGAGTGTTCTGTATCAGGAAATCATTGCTTTTAGTTGCCGCAAAGTGGTCAAGCCGACAATAGTGCTAATAGTCGTCGTAGAAACCTTAGATTACATACTTACAATGACTAACATTACAATTTCTGAGCAAAGAAATCGAATAGGCTAAATATTCCGTAGAGAACATTTGTTGCATCTTGTAAATATTATTTGAAACAAGTACCATTAAAATGATATTAAAATCGACGAAACCAGCAAAAAATTAATTCTCCTCTCTCCTCCCAGGAGAAACTCCATACCAAGTATTTCTACAACAGAAGGGTATGAAGTTCTGTGGAGGCATTATTTTAACCAAGTACGAAATCCTCACTGCTGCTCATTGCTTTGATGGTAAAGTTGGTATAAATGGTACAGTTGATGGCATAGAGGTAAGTTATTATTCATAATTAAATTAGCTATCACTCTAAGCTTCGGAAGAACAGAATTTAATTTTACTTCGCATGAGGTTGTCATATCGGTTCGTATGACAGTGCATTTAGTTCGTAGTAAGTACCACAGTTATTCAAATTAACATTTTCCATGTTCTTGCGACAATTCTCGAGTCAATTACTTTACACAAGGGCTGGAGAGAGCGGGAATGAGGGCCATATTTAAGTATTGCGGGACCTCCAGCACAAAATTATGTTGCCCCTTCTCCATTAAAATAGCACCATTTTCATTAAATAAGAAAGTGCATTAACACAAGTACTTTCTGAGCAAAATAAAAATGAAAGTTGGTAATTTTTGCATAAAAATTTACTTATATTTATTACATTAAATATATTTTATGTTAAAAAATATGTTATGCACATTTTTCTGAAGCACGAGGCCCATGGATGGGGGCTAGTTGTGGAGTAGCCACTGCTTGTTTTGCTCGTACGAAAATCCGGTCTTGGGGGGCTACTTGTGGAGTAGTGCTCAAAAACCGCATCACCTGTCTCACAGTTGTGATCTGCAATGTAATCCTGAAAATACGCCATTTGATTTGCAAAAATCGAGCGAGTTATGAAAGTAATGGAATCAGAAACATCATAATCCACATTAAATATATGATTCCCAATTTCTACAAATATTTGTTTAAACTTTTTTGAGAGCTGATTTTGAGATTTGATTTGAGATATGAAAACACAGAATGCCCATTTGCTTTAGGTGATGCTGTTTTTTTAGCACTACTGTAGGTAGAGATGGAATAGTTAGAGATGGAGAGTGAGTAGGAGAGGAAGACGATGAGAAAAAGAGGGAATGCTACAAAACAGGTGAGAAAGGTGGAAAGAGAAGAGAAAACGGAGAGAGGTGGAGGCCCCATTAGGAAGTGAGGGATAACCCATACACAGAAGGAGGAATATTCGATGGAAGGTATGTATTCCGGCGGGAGACACTATCTACTTGGCTGGCTGGGAGACGTCGCGTCCTAGGTATACGATGATAAATTAAGAACGGAGTTTGATGACCTGACACACTAAAAATGATGACCTAACATCAACAAAAATGATCAATAAACGGCTCTAGAAAATGTTTTTAAAATGTCCTAAAACCAAAGAAAAACGACGTAAAAAATATAGTCAAAACCAGTTCAGTTAAACAACTCAAACTGTTGTACATGTTACTGACGTAATCGACAGTTCTCCCTTTCGTTCAAGTGAACACATCATGCAAACTTTAAATTTTGACTGTTCTTTACCATAAAATCTGCTTTTAGTTATCGCGAAATCGGCCAAACCACCACTGGCGCTGATAGACGTCGCCGGAGCCTTAGATTACATACAACGGTTGACAGTACAATGTATGAGCGAAGAAATGGAGTAGGCTACTCAGAAATTTTATGGAGAACATGAGTTTCATCTTGTATTTTTTGAAGTAGGTACCTTTAAAATGATATTAAACTCAATGATTAAGCGAGCAATGCATTAAAATGGCGGAAAGGGTAACAAAAGACTTGTTAATAAAAAACGACGAAAAAAAAGATATAAAAACGGATCATTTTCTTTTATTTTAACACACAATTTATGTCTATTCTAAACGGCACGGTTCGAAAGTGAAAATAATAAAAATGACATTAAAATTCGCCCCTAATGATAACGTTTCGGCCGCCATCTTATGACCTTCCTCAACATATCACTCCGAGGACGATTGCAGCATGGCGGTCGAGTATCTGAGCCTGGGCCGCGTCGCCTCCCTGACAGCCAGGTAGATAAGGAGGAATATTGTCCTCTGAACGCACGTGTGATGACGCAGGTTGTCGCAGGGGAACTGAAGTTGCAGACACCTCCTGGGAATCGAATGGCTGATAAGCTTGATGTCTTTGCGTTTCAATTTAAAAGAGTTAAATAATAGTTACTTATAATACGAGACATTCTATTTTTCGCTTGGAAACGTGTATCATAAACCATTTTTTAGACAGCCTTGCTGACTTCCATCTTATTTTAATTGTGCACTTCACGTAATTATGTACTACAGTACATTACAGGCGGTCAGAGGGAAGTATTATGTTTTCTTTGTTACATTCAGTTATTTCTCAACATTAAAGCATCGTCTCATTTTTAGTACTTGAGATAAAAATTGAATTTTTAGCACGGTATGAATGTTCTAAACGTTACGATTTTACTGGTGGCTGACTAATAGTATTAGTAGAACAGTAAGACCAATGGTTAGAATTAGACGTAATAGTAGTACTAATAGTTATTATTACGATACGAGTGGTAAAAGTGGGATTTTATTTTGCGAGTAAGAAAATTGTGCGACACGAGGGCCATAGACTGACTAGCACAGTCCTAAGAGCAAAATAAAGTCACTTTTACCACGTGTGCCATATCGTATTTAGACAGCCTTACCGACATTCATTTTATTTCAATGAAAGCAATCAAATCATTACGTTACAGTATGTCATTCACTACTATTGACATTACGTCGTACCTAATGTAAGCTCTCGTGCTAATGTAAGCTGACGCGATGACACGAAAATAGTGTGTTTTCTCTTGCATTCCTAAACAATTAAGCATTCTCTAACTTTTAGCACACTCTAAAAGTAAACGATTTTACAAAGAACTGTCCAAGTATTATTGCAATGTAAAAAAAGATTTGATATTAATACCATTTATATGTATCTTATATAATTAAACTATTATGGAATAATACGCTGATGATTCTCAAAAGTAGATTTTGAAATCTCAAAACAGAGATGTATTCGTTTGGTAGTTAAATAGTTACTGCCTTTGCAAAGAAAATCTCTGGTATAGTATTGATCTTAAACTTACGGATTAATAAACTTCCCCCTCGTCGCTGTTTGTGAGAAGTATTTGGAGCCCGTTCTTTTAGAGGCCTACGCCAAATTTTACAGAAGGGCCACGGTTTGTTTTCATGAGGATCAGACAAGCTCCAAACGTGATGTGTACATTAACATTGTTCACAGAGTAATAAAGTAATTCAGGTAATATTACAAGTTATGTATGAATACTTGCGCAACTGACTGTACAAATGTAATTGATAGTAACATTAATTGCCAGTTATCTACCAGAGCAATGTGTATTATTGTAACAAGAGTATGCTAAGAAAGAACGTCTCACAGAAAAGTATTCCAACACCTCAGTATGCAACTCTTTGGTAGATGAAAGTTCTCTATTTCCAATATATTATTTTTTACGTAGTTCAGCTCAATCGAAAGGTGGCGTTTAGATTTTGTTTTTTTCAGTTAGTTACTTGGTTCAGTTATTTAAACAACAGACAAGTAATTCAGATTCAGTTCTTTTCAGTTGAGGTTCCAATGTGTACAATTGTAGTTCAGTATATAACTTACTCTAATGTGCGCTCACCAATTTTGAGTTTAACTATGGATTTTCTGTCTTGGCATCAAAATTGATAGGAATAATCAAATTTACACAAGTTAGAATTACAATTTTATGGGTCCGTCCATAAACAATCACCGCTCTTCAGCTCAGCAAAATGAAAACTATCTGCAAAATACAATTGTTTGGCCCGAATTGCTAATATTGATTATGGAAACTTTTTATGACAACGACACACATTTCAAAATATCTGAAACGTTATAATAAAAACTTTAGAAATATCTAACAAATCATAAAATGTTGACTTAATCCAACACGAAAGGAGCTAACAAATCATTAAAAGTCATAACAAAAATTTAAAAAGAGGCTGTCGGCATTGCTCGTGTATAATACGCAAAAGGCCTTTGATAAAGAATAATATGAATGACATAATGAAATTAAAGTAATGAAGACACAATGAGAGTATGTAATGATGGTGGCGTTATGAAAGAAATGTAATGAGTAATATGATAAGAGATATGCATAAGTCACGTAATAAGATTTATGTCATTGACAGTACTGTAACAGAGAGTAATGTAAAAGAGAGGCTGTTCCAAAGTACCAGCTATGTTCGTACGCCGTGAAAGACATGCAGCCTTTTCTGACAAAGAAACGTACCTGCTGATTTAAAAGCAGAATATCACCTACTAGTGTTCCATTGAGCTGTTTGAGTCAAAGAATTCTGCCTCTTCTTTATGATCACGTAATCATTCGAGATACGACATGAATGTCGATGTTTTCAAAACGTCTATATTTCTATAAAAACATCGATGTTTTAAACATCGATACATTAAAACGGATGTTTTTAACATCGATGTTTAGGGCTCGATGTTTTATGAATGAAAAGTTCCCATTATCAAAATTTTGTAAAAGTTTAAGAATGATATTTATTTTATCTCCTACACAATGGACACATTTATGTGTTCGATCCAAACGGACACTGTGTGTACTACTTTCTTCAAGCAGACTCTCTTTCTCGCCCGAGAAGGCTCCAAAACCCTTGTACATCCTATACTTTTCCTAATATTTTGCACATGCAGAGGAGTTTTTAACTTTGTTTTCACTTAAATCTTAATTATACATTCGTAATTTGGGCCACTGTCAAATTCAATAAGTTGAGCACGAATTCGATGTTAGAGGTTAATAAACCTGCTTTAAAATATAGATGATTTTGGTCGATGTATTATTAATGTCGATATTTTAATTTGAAATCGATGTTTGGAAACATTGGTGTTTAGTAATCGATGTCACATCACTAGTACTCATGCGCAGGGAAGACCAATTGCTGAACATCGTGGAGCTGCAGCTTTTGAGCCAAGAGGATTGTGCTGAGATACTGAATAAATGGCTTGATTTGAAAGATTGGAACGATAAACTCCTCTGTGCAGAGTACAGAGTCTATGATGGCCGCATTCGTAAGGTAAAACCATGTATGAGTAACTGCAGTTTTATTCAAAATGAATCTACAAATCAAAGTAGTGAAAGTGCCAAATCTTGGATTTAATTCATTTTCGTCAAAAGACTGAAAAATCTATATGAGACCTTTGGAGAAGAAGTGAAATTTACGTACATTCCAGAATCATGTTTTGAGTCCCAGAATCTCTTTCCTCCCTTTTTTCAATAGACAATTGAATGATGATTAAAAGTACCTATAAAGCGAGTTTAGCAACATTTCAATACTAGAAAGAAGTGGCCCCAGAAATATAGAAAACTTTTTTACATCGGTAAATTAACTACGTATTTTACTCTACTTTCTCCCCTTATGACGTAAATGGTGAAGAGAGTTTGTAATCATATGCGCTTGTAGTTAGGTATTTAATGCTTTATTTTACGTGGCGAGACTCGGGCCATCTGTCTGACCACGCAAATTTCGCTAGGCTTCTTTCACCATCTAGCAGGGAAAGAAGGTATTACTTGGGCGGCGAAAGAGGCGATTTTGAATTTACCTCACACAGTAAGTCTACAACACGAGACAGCTGGCTTTACTTTCCCTCCGAAGGAAGGCGTACGAAGGATTTTCAAGCCCTTAAAAGTCCACGACTTCTATCAGGCTTGAACCCCCAAACTTTGGGCACAACAGTTCGCTACGCTACGCTAACGTTATACTATCAAAGCCACTTCAATCTTGTAGTCATGCTGGGTAAATAGGCGACTTTTCGACAGAAAATAGTCGGGAACTGGTAATAAAATGATTTTCGAAAAGTGCTATATATGCAGTTATGTGAAACGAATAATTGCGAATATATAGGAAAATGCGATATATTTGAAACGAAGAATTGAGTGAAGATTAAGTTCTACTACTGACCTCTACTCCGTAGCAGGGTGGTCAGAAATGAACAGTAAATAGAAATAAATGAAAAATTAAATTGACGCATTAATGGACTGGTCATGGTGGCTCAAGAGTCTTTATTGTAGAGTACAAGTTGCGATGAGTTGAGAATCTGTTTGAGGCTATTTTCACATTTAAAACAATGCCGGGTTCATCAGTATAATAATACTACTTAACCGTTAAAAATAATATGAAAACTTGTGGATTGTTTTAGCCCCGCTAGTTTAAAATACTAATTTAAATGTCACTTCTTAATTCCGGTGCCGACTAGTTTCCCAAACCCACTGGACGGGGTACCCACAACATCCGACTATACAGCAATACATTGGAAAATCTGAGTAAGCTTTTGGGTTTATCGTAGGGCGATTCTGGTGGACCACTCTACAAAGATGGAGAGGTGATCGGTATTGTCTCCGTGATTGGAGAAGAAGCAAACCTGGCATTATTTACTCGAGTATCTCAATATATGGACTGGATCCTGATGACAAGTGGCCACCTCAAAGATGAGCTGTAAGGCAACAAAGTAGTAAGTACTGACTCAGAAAAAACAATTGTAAACTTTATTTCGGAAACTAAACTTTTTTCTTAATAATTCTTGTAATTTTAATTTCTTTGGTACATTATATAATGTATTTTACTGGATTTGTATTTCTAAATGCAACATTATGCTCAACAGCTCCTGTAACAATGGCTTCATCGCGTTTGACAAGATTCCTCAGATCCAAATAATAAATTCTAAGATGGAGCCTTGCGTTTCTTCTAGGTAGTTTTAATGTAGCTGTCATAACCTTTTTAAACTGTAACATTTAAACTTGTTCTGTTTTTGCTAAAAAAACAAAAATAAAAAAAAGTTCGCCATTATCGTCACCATACTTAAGTCACGTGTTACATCTCTCTTTTAACCCTCCCTTTCTCCCGTTTAACGTTTTTCCTATTCTTGTTCCTCATCTCAATAGTTTTCTTCATCATTCGCCGTTTTGTTCGGTGTAAAGTATTCTACGTCTCTATAAGAATCACCCACGACACTAAAGTCCGCAAAGGAATTCAGGCAGCTTGTTCACCTTGGACGAACTAGAGGTCGGCAACGTGTTCTCAACACCTAAGTTGCAACGTTAAAAGTCGCACCCTTTACATAAGGGTCATTCTCAAGTGGATTGACAGTAACAGATCAAATCGAAGGCTTCGCCACAGGCGGTGATATAAAATATCAAACTATTCATTACAGTGTATTCAAAAACTCATTCCTGAACACTCGCTGAACCTCCGCTACTCGCATAATCAGCAGGAACGAACTTACTCACTGCCTTTCGTGTTTCAGAACGCGTCAACTGCTAAGGTCCTGTAAGTATAGTGTATGCTTTTTCACTCGAGAGGTAGCGATGATCTCACCCACCGGATGATGGGGTCCGGCGCTGAGCTATCATTGGAGTTCTCCTAACCAGGTATCTCCCATCAGCAGGGCACCGCTCCAGCCGGGACAAGCTCTGAGCTCCCGACCGGTCTCCAGGCTTCTGTGGTAGCGTGGTGCATGCCGTGTGTGTAAGAAAGGGGTGAGGATAAAACACGGAAGGGGAAAAGAAAAACCTCGCGCGGTCAGTGACCTGTTCGTTTATAACAGGCGTGTGTAGGTCGGCGCCGGATTTCGCCAGCTAGCCGGGGAAGATCACCCCCCCCCCCGCGATAAAACGCACGCTACACTTACGGGTATAAAGACCATAGCAGTTGAGGCGCCTGAAACACCAATAATCATGGAACCAACCTGGAATCAATCAACAATTTGACAGCGGTTTGTCGTTTAGTTCGAGCAAGAAGGTGCAAGAGTAGAGTGCTCCATTCTAAGCGCCGCTATTTAACACGGTTGTTGAATGGCTTTGGTCACCTAAATCATATATGCGTTGTAGAACGTTCGCGTGGTCGGGGAATGATTCTTAAGGCTAAATATCCCGACACTAGTACAATTTGTGACCACCACGTGGCAGCACCAAAATAAGTAAAATTTACTTTACCGATAACGTGTTAATCAATGGTCCGATTCTCGATCTGTAATCGGCATTTGACGCCTTTTTAAAATAGAGTTTACGCTACGAAGCCCCTTTTCCAAAACTCTAGCAAAAACACGAATTTGAAATTAGTTCTCAAACTTAGGGCCCACAACGGGCGGAAGGGGGAGGGAGAAGATGTTTTACCAACTTTCACTTTACGACGCTCCTATTCGTCCGATTTGCATGATTGTCACTGCGTTGGATTCAGCAAACATGTCACAATCGCGTTGTAAGCCAACATTTTTTAATTTTTTCTCAGAAGTTTGAGAACTAATTTTAAATTCAAATTTTAGCTAGAGGTTTGGAAAAAGGGCTTCGTAGCGTAAATTCTATTTTAAAACGGCTTCAAATACCGTTTAAAGATCGAAAATCGGACCATTGGGTCTGACGTTATTAGTAAAGTAAATTCCCTTGCGATAGTGCTGCGATCTATTGAATTTTCCTACAAGTATTTTTCGGTGCATTTAGCCTAAATGCAGTCAATTGCAGGCAAGCTTATCAGGTGAACAAAAACAATCTATCATAAGTACACACTATTTCCACTGATAACAAGATCAAACTTTCCGGTATCAATCAATGAGGAAAAGTCTACGCTGTGAAGAGTCACCTTGTTACATCACTCAATATCAGGAGGTGGAGGGAATGTTGGCATACCATTGATAGGAAAATTCCACAAATATAAACATTTCCACAAAGATGTACTGTAAGATAGTGCTGACAAGAGGGATTTAGCTTTTGTAACTTATCTCTGTGTAATCCTTTGAGTGAGCAGCAGTAATTCTGGATTAAATTTGCTTAATTTATTTTCAAGAGAAGGGGATTGCGTGGAAACCTCATTTCACCCTCAAAAAATTATATCGGTTGAGAAGCACTACATGATATAATTATTAGAATATTTATGGTACTAAGATCTTACTAGTCTGTACAATGCTTGTCATGCAGTAGTTCGAACTCAATGTTTTCAACGATAATAACAATTATTGTTCATTTTATAAAATGGGAAATGTAAAACTATTTTATCAATATCACTGTTTACTGAAATAAGATCTAGGAAATATTTTAAAACTTATGATACCCTTCCTGAATATACTCACTCTTAACGTCAAACCATATACTTTTTACTTAATTAATGTATAACTTTACATTAAATTTATTTGACGTAAGGTAATTTTCCAAGATAATATCTATGGTATTAAGAAGGACTATCAGCATACGTTGAAAACAGCACTTTACGAACAAGGTTGTTCCCATATTTTGGACACTTCATTCAAATGTGCTGGATCATGGTAATAAAATATAATGCACAGTGCCACTTCATAAAAATCAAAATACTTGTTCAAAATTATCCAATCAAACACTAAGAAAGTGAAATATGGAACTACACTTTATGAATATAAACATGTAGACACTATCCTTTATACAGTAGATGAGAGTACTTGAAATTCACAATGTAAGCAACATCACTGCAACGCTACTTTAGTAAGAAAAAAAGCTTCAGTGTTTACTGACATGAAGTATTAAAACAAACATCATTCCCTATTGTATCTCTGAGTAATGTCTTGAATAGTTGTTATTCTTCGCCACACAGTAATGAATATAAAAATTAATTTTGTTGTTGAGAAGCAAAGATAAAAATTTATGATATGCACTTAGGTTTTCTTTCAAACCACAAACTAATCAGTTTCTCTACAAATTCTTTACAGACATTTTTAATCGTACACAATGACATATGATAAAATGAAGTAAATGATTCTTTTAGCATCAAATCATTACTTCCATATTCACTTTGCATTTTGTTTAAGTGCTGACGTTTTGCTGGACCCTTTAAAGAAAACATATTCACTCTATTAATGAATATATAATATTCTATTATTCAAATGCAACACATCACAAATATCTAGCAATTTCAGTATTGAAGTGTACCTACCACATTCATAAGTTACTATGATTCGTATGATATTAATGAACTGAATTTATGCCCGGATGTATGTATCACAAGAAGTATAAATGAAGATATTATACACTGATCATAGTAAAGGACTAATTGAAGTTTTGATGCACATACCTGATTGATGTTGAGGCTCATTGCGACGAGGTTATGTGCTACCACGAACAGGTTAATGATTTACATCGAGTATAACTTGCAAGTCAATCCAAAACAAAAATATATTATTCACTGAATTGGCAGTATTCACTAAGCAATTAAGGTAAATCGTAAATGCACTTTGCATCGTAATAATCGTAAATACACATTGCGTTTGAAAATAATTCGAGAGACATACATTAAGACCTTTGAGGTAATCAGCCAGGGCTGAGAGTTGCTCCAAAGAGTAAAGTAAAATACAGCTGTTTCAAAGAGTAAGAGTGATTGCTCTTGGAGGATGTTTGTTTACACGGTGATATCTGCAAAACACATGTATAAACATGTGAATAAAATTACTTTACCTGCTTTCAAATCTTATAATTTTCCAGCTGAAATATTAATAACAAACGTGTGTCAGAAAGGATACATTGTTTTGAACTAACTGCAATAGCAATAAAGGAAAGAACGGTTATGTTTTTTCTCTTTTTCAAAAGACCCACAAAGGTGAGAGAAAGTTGTTAAATAGCACAAGAAAATTATTATTACCTCAAATAATCATGTTTTTTTTAAGTTTCAAAAAAAATTGAATATTTCCAGATTCAGTAAAAGAATGATCAACAGTGGAAGAAAAGAAATAAATTTAGCAGAAATTAGTTGAAGCTCTTGCTCTCACAAATGCAATAATACATGAAAATTTCCGTAAAGTTAATATTAAAGGTTTGAGAGATATTTTAAAAACGTAATGCAATATTGTAAAACTAAAAAAAGCACAACATTATTGCATGTATGTCATTTTATTTAGCAGTTTTGGAACAATCCGGGAAGTAAGATTTGAAAAAAAATTAGAGCGGTTTTCGGGAAAACACCCATATATATATATATATATATATATATATATATATATATATATATATATATATATATATATATATATATATATATATATATATTGTGACGTACCTGGTAATGCCGGTACTTTCACTGCAAGAAATTACTAAAGGATCTATCTTTTTCGTGAATGGGTCCCTACGAGGAGTCGATATAGCATTGGGGAATTTAATGAGTAAATGTGGTACAATCATAAACAGGATTTATTCACAAACCAAATCTGTTAATTACATGATTTATAACACCTATACGCTTTGCCTTGGTACCAAGATCAGATTTAACATGGGTTTTTATCATACCTTGGGGCCCCAACAAATACCTCCGATGTTTGGATGACGGTTCGCATCGGCAGGGGTCGCCGACCTTCGCAGCAGCTTGGCGCAGTCGGCGGCTGGTGGTGTAGCGGTCGCCTCGGCTGGCGGCCTCTTGAATCCCTCGGCCTCGGCTCCTGGTACTTCGGCGTCGCGCTTCCCTCTAATTATCTCTCATCGTTTTGATATAACTAGCTAACACGCGGCCACTGCACGTGTCGGCGTCAGCTTCGCCACCCACAGTTCTGGTATTATTCTTACTGCGTCAAATAGCATAAGCGCGATTTACTGTTCTCCCAGCACTAATCTCTTATATTTGTCACTTTCCCGGCCTCTACCTAATGTGCCTATTGTTCTTGCGTTGGTTAATATTCTATAACACCCGCCGCGTGCTTTCTTTGTCCATGCGAAGCGGCGAGCTTCTCACAACACGTCTGCAGCCAACGACAACTTCTCCGCGACTTTCTCTCGCCGGCAGCACGCCGGCCACATCCTTCGGCGACGGCCGACTCGACCCAACTGTCGTAACGGCTGAATCCTCTGCCGCTCCGCGCTCGGTTCGTAACGGTCGTTCCCACGCTGTGTTCGCGGCAGCGACGGCGGCGGCGGCGGGCCTCCCCACTTTTGTACGTCGCGTCTGCCGCCTGTACTACGCAGTCCAAAATGAACTCTAATTTCTTATGCTAATGTTTCTAATTAACATAAGGAAACATTCTATGTTTCAATATATATATATATATATATATATATATATATATATATATATACATACTGTCTTTTCTGAATAAGCCCTTCAACATGTTTAAAGAGTCTCGTTTTATATTTGTGTTAGTTTCATGACGTTGTAGATTAGCAGTTTTTAGATATTTTCAAGAAAAGTGAAGAAATAGTTGTTGCTCAACATTATTACAATATTAATTTTCAATATTAATTAAATTTAAATAAATTATATCCTTAAATAATTCAAAAGGCTACTTCAATTCAACTTCACATCAACTATTTCAATACAATTTCTGTTGTATATGTAGTTATTTTTTGTTATAGAGAGGAAATTAAAATACATGAACATTTCCTTTTTGGTCAGTTTTTGCTGAAAGAAGCGGTATTACGAACGGTATACCGGCATGTTCCTTTGTCGCAGCATGGAATGCTAGAGGCGCTGTGGTTATAGTTGGCTTGTGTTGTGCATTGAATAATTGAGGCATTCAAATATGAGATGTATTATTTACACTCTGGTGATGAGAAGCGTGTTCTGATAATGTCTTAAAAGAAGCCGAATTTGCATTGTCGAAATTATTGCCTGAAACATCCAAGTACATTTACGGGAAAGAATGCAAGCATTTCTCTTCATGAAGACATTACAAGAACGTGAGAGGCTTTTTGAAATACATTTTACTCAATTAGTTTCCTGTACACGCACTTCGCTAATTAGTTCACCTTTTAATGTCAATTCAACGCATGTTACTAGTACTCTCTGTGTTCTGCACGCTATGAATGGCTAACAAATTTCAACGTCCGTCAGGAACAACGTACGAAATTCTAGACGCTAACGTCCGTTGGATACTACTTGACGAACGTTGCTGGCGACGGACGTCAACGCAGCGTCCGTGTGCCACCTGCATGCGTCCCTGTTGCATTGCTACGACGAACGCACTTTAACGTCGGTCGTTTGACGCTCGTGTGTCGGTAGCGACAGAGATTTAAGTAACAACAAACCAAAGAAATGTTTTCGACTGTAGTTTTGTTGACTTGAAAAATTGTAATCAGAATGGTCAACTTGTTTGAAATATTTTCACATTGGATCAAAAGTTCACATACACATGTTTTTTCCTAAGCGTAGTTTTGCCATGGTTTGAAGTTTTGTTTATTGAGAAAGTATATCCGTTATGAGGTCAATATAAGTGACACTATTATGTGATATTGCCTGTTAATTGTAATCCTTACAAGGGGTTTTGCGACATCCATTAACGTAATATAGCAACAATATTAGCAAATCTTTATTCAGGGTAACGAATTATTCTTTATTAACTTCAGTTTTACAAAATAATAAGTGTGATATACAAATAATTAAAAATTACACTTGCTAAGGAAACAAAGAGATAACTCTTGCAGGAACACTCATTGACAAAGAAGCTGAGTCTCTTTTTTGACATTATCTGAAACTTCATTGACAATGACAGTAAAAGAAAATGTCTCAAGTAAAAGAATATGTTCAAACAATTTGAGGATAAACACTTTATCTTTTAATAGCTCTTTAATAGATGTAAAATAAAATGTTGTTAAAGGAATGATGTTGTATAAAATGTTATTAAAGGATAAAGTGTTTATCCTTAATAATATTTTTTGCTTCGTTAAGTGAATATGCATATTAATTCCATGAAAAATTGGTAATGATCACTATGTTTATGACATGAGTGCAATTAAATTTTAATTGTGCAATTAAAAGTTCATAAAAAACATCAAAACTCGGAGAACTGAACGAAATCGTTTAAATATATATCCATAACAGACGTTGTCAAAGTGTTCCAGACGGCTATGAAACATGATGAAAAATTTATATCACAGATTACATACATCAAAAACATATAATCAATGAATGAATGAAACAAAATTTAAAAAAACGAATAATTATTAAAACTTTGTAGACAATCATGTTAATATTTGTAGTACAATAAGTTAAATTAGAAATGATTACCCAACTTGGCATCAATCATCCTTCCAGAAGTCGCATTAAATAAAGATTATTTTTTCAGTTGGTTATCACAATATAATTTTTGTTTGTTTAGTCCCTTGTTTTAAATTATGGATAACCAATATGAAAACTGCAAAAAACTTTTAAATAATAATTTTATTCACTTGTCTAATATTCTTAAGACTTTTCGGAGCCTGTTCTGTCTCCCTCGTCATGTACAACTGAAAATTTAATACTAAAATTTTTCATGAAGCCAAAATTATTTTCACAAAAATTACAAATAAATTTGTTACTAGAAAACTAGAAAACTACAAGAGATATATTATTTAAAAACATATACAATATCTACAAAACATATCTGAATTTTAAAATAGGTGGTGGAGTGCAGTTCACTCACATTCGTGGTATAGTTGTAGAAGTATCGGAACTTAGGAGATAGTTGAAGGTGCAATTTCGAAAGGTTTGATCCTTACGATAAAAATAAATATTGCATAAAAATATTTAGCATGTTGTCATAAATTTGTGTGAACAAATTAGATTGTATAACTGTATTATGGTATTATGAGTTTTTATGTTCTATGTTTCTAGTACATATTTTCTATGTTATCTTTTCTATGTTTCGAGTGTTAATCATTTATTTCTGTTGGGTTCCACTGCTAAAATGTTAGCAAAATTCTGGCTACACCACGTGTTTGGGGATTTTTTTACTTTATTTAGCAACTGGATTTATCCACTTTTTTAGAAAGTCTGTTTCACAGTGCTTATGTCCCAATGACACACAGTGCTTATGGATCAATGGCATTAAAATTGTATTCAAATTTTCCCAATCCCAGGAATCGGCAAGAAATTATGTACCGCTTCCGACACAGCAATTCATTCTACGAGTTCCGAGTTTGTTTCCTTTCTTAGCAAAATGTATTTTTTCTATTAACGTGTACATTGCATCATTCCATTAAAAACAAACAAAAAATGTTCATATTGAATGATTATTAGAAAATCTTCTAGTATTGAAAGCCATTGAAACGTTTTAGAAACTCTTCATGTGCAGCAGTAGATAAGAAAATAATCATGGAAATGTAAAACATTTCAGAAAACGACAGTAAATTCCTTTTTAAAAGATTGCCACTTGGTTCGCTGAGAAAAAATGAAGAATATACATATACAATATATATTCTTGCATTTATCTTGCCGTCATAGCCTCTTGCACTCCCTGCTGCCATGCAAGTCTGGGTCTTCCTCTCTTCTGTCTTTCTGTCGGCACCCATTTCAGGACTCGTTTTGGCCATCTTTCGTCTGTCATTCGCATAACATGACCGTACATGACGATTTGTTTTTTCTCTATTTCGTCAAGGATAGATTTCGTTACATAAATTTTCTTTCTTATGTCGTCGTTCCTGATACTGTCACGCCTGCTATAACAGCAACTTCTTCGCCAGAAGTCCATTTCAAGGGCCAGCAACTTTCCTTTTGTTCTTTTATCAATATCCCAAACTTCTGAAGCGTATGTTGTAACATTCTTAACTAGCGAGAACTAAAGATGTCTTGTAGTAGTGTTAGTGATGGTTTTGTTCCATAAGACAGAGTTTATACTTCGTGTCACGTTCCTCCCCAAGCTTATTCGTCTCTCATTTTCGTCTTGGCTATTTCCCTTATAGTTAAAAGGTACACCAAGGTATTTATATTTGTTTATCCCTTTCATTTTTCCTCCATTTTCCAGAAGATATTCTATCTCATTTTTACCATCTGCCAGGTATTCAGATTTGTCCATATTAATATTAAGTCTTGCTTTTAAAAAGTGTTCATTGAGTTTACGGATCATGAAACTCAAATCGCCCGCATCTTCTGCAATTACTACGAGGTCATCGGCAAAATGTATTATAAACAATTTATCCTCTCCGATCGTCATTCCCATTACTCTGCATTATTTCTCCCACTGCTGTAAAGTTTGATACATATATATTTTAAACAGTGTTGGGGAAAGACAGCGACCCTGACGAAGACCTTTACTGACTGGGAATGGATCCGAGAGCCTGCTGTAGATCTTAATCTGAGAAGTGTTGTTCTTATATAGATTCTGTATGGCTCCAATTAAGTTGTCACTGATTTGAAGTCCATCCATTTCTTCCCATACTCTAGCAACCGGTACATTGTCATACGGCTTCTGAAGATCAATGAAACCCAGATCACCTTCGCTACCTCTCCTCGTTCTCTTTGCTATAATTTGTTTTAATGTAAATATATTGTCTATGACTGACCTGCCGGTAGTAAGTAGTATGAAGAAAATTCTTCGCAAATTTCAAATTAACAGACGTCGAACATTTTGAATTTACTGGGCTAATAGTAATTCTTCTATTAGTAGTTCACTTAATTCGTTAATATTCTTTATATGTTCTGAACCTGTTATTTTCATATATGTTGTTCATATTGTGGTTAAACAAGTATTTTCGATTGTTAATGAAACAGAAATCATTTTCGGTGGCAGCAGGGCGGACATCTGCGCATCTGCGCACGCGCAGCCCCCCAGCGACTGCGCGCGATCTCCGCGCAGAAGGCGGCGGCGGCCAGCGCCAGCCCCGCGCAGAGCAGCGCCAGGTGCGGCCGCAGGTCCTGCAGCTCCAGGGTCCGGGGTTCGTCGTCTTTCGCCTGCCATTCCTTCCCCACTCCTTCCCCCGCCTCAGCCCCCCTTCTACGCCGCGCCGCCAGATTGCGCAGGCGCCAGTACATGGACCACGTTCTGTTGAAATCGCCAGCCCACTTGAGATAAAGTCCCGACTCTCGGAACTCAATCATCTTCAGATTAATTGCTGCAACCCACGGCCAGTTCCTGGAAATACGTAAGCAGAGGGAAGGTATTTTATGATGCTGTATCTAGGAAGTCATTTGGGAAGTTCGTTGAAAGCAATTGGGTTTATGTAGGTTTTGGGTAGATATTAGATATTTTTTGGTATTTTCGAAGGTGTTGTGATGGGTAGAGTTCATGGAAATTGGTTTGAATATTTAAAAAGAAGCCATAAAATGACTCATACTAGCTTCCGGTGGAGCGATCCCGGTTTTCATTTCTGGTGTGGCGAAAAGAGTTGTAGCTCTCCTTTAAAATCGACTCAGTTTCTGTAGCCGTGTGTCGAAGAACAGCTCAGGCAAGCAGAGTTTTTTACTTATGGTGAAGGGAATACATGTTCGTCACATGACTCTCTTACTCCCCAAGTGTGGGAAACACTACTCAGGCATGAAGGACACACTTATCAAGCCGGTAAAGTCTGACAATCGATCCGAAACGCAAAAAAATTGCCAATATTTGTTTGGTTTGCTGCAGAGAAGTTTTTCAGAAAAGATTGTGCCTGCATAGGAAAGAAAATTGAAAATTTAACATTTTTACTTTCTCATAATCATACGTATGTATGGACTAACATACGCTGAATTGAAAAGTTATGTAATGCTGTGAAGAATCGAATTTTCAATGGAAATCAAACGTTTTCAATGCAAAACAATCTCAAAAACTCAAATGTTTTTTTCTGAAAATGAGCACAAAATTTCGTATTTAAAAAAATGTAATTTTTTTGAAAACCGACATTTTCTCAAAAACGACTGTAAAAATTTTCTACAATTTTCTGTACTGATGGTGCCAAATGTACTGAATATCACGAAATGAATTATTTTTGAGGTATTTATTTGTTTTTTATAAATGACAGAAATGAATTTTTTTGAAATATATTTCATGGCGTTCATATTAACATTATGGTCATTTGTTGTACATTATTGTATTTGTAAGTACATTATTGTATTTGTAAGTCAAATGTTTATATTCATTATTTTTAAAACATCAATTCCAAAGTGGAAGAGAAACTAGTCTTCTACTCGCGTAGGAATTGCTATTGATCACCCGTAGAAACTCCAACACTCGCTCCTACGTCGTAAACGTGTCGTGAACGTCAACTCGCGCGTAATAGCTATCATTCCACTTTCGCTGGAGAATGTGTCATAACTGACAATTCGTATTTGGTTCGTTGTGCAAGTGTGGCAGCCCACGAAGGATTTAGTTCAAAGCATTACGCATGCAATTGTCACCGCGCGTTGTCTGTTCACTTGGGGCTGGGCCCCATGCATCCAGGATGGGCGGAAACGGAAGGGAAGGGAAGGGGCGAGCTGAGCGAGTGGGAGGGGGAGCAAGGAGAAGGCAGGAGAATGGGTGAAAGAACGAAAAGAGGGGGACAATCGGGGACAGCTAGAGGAGCGAACGAAAGGGAGAAGCGGGGAGAGCGAAAGGAGGTGGAGAGAAAAAGTGGACGGAGCCGAAGAAGGATGAGAGGGAGTGAAAAACGCGAGCTGGGCAGAAATAATGGGCGTATAGAAAACGGCGGAAGGAGTGGCTATAACGGAAGGAATTAGCAAAGCAGTAAGAGTGGAAGAAATGGGGGTATGGAAAGAGCGGAAGGAATGGACATACAGAAAGATTGGAAGGAATGAGCGTAGCGGAAAGAGAGGAAAAATCTGGACGAAGCGTAGTGGAAAGGAAACAATAGAGAGATTTTTGAAAAAAAATGAAATGTTGATGCATCGCGTAAAGTATGTCCCAAAATCAAAATATCCGCTTCAAACTCATGGGAACGCGACATCAGTCAAATCAATCCGAGAACATCAACTTTCGTGATAATCCTGCTTACGATTTAGCCGCTAACTTTGTTTACAGTCGGATGGACACAGGTTTTGTCGTAAACCAAAGTTTTGGTATCAACGATCAACAAAACGGGGAATTTGATTGCGCAATATGTTTGAGGGAGTTATTTTTTTTTTTGCAAATGGGTCATGATTTGTCGGTGTTAAGGCCACACAATAACAGTTATTATGGCGATCATTCGACGTTTTACGCGCACGATTACAGCACATTCTCAGTTCTGCGTATGCAGCAGGGGAGACGGAGGCACCATTGGGGTACGCTGAGTCCTGAATGTTTGCTGATATCCAGGGTGTTTAGGTTAGATAATCTGATCATGTTTAACTGTTAGAGTGTGGCCATACATATGATCTGACTTCAGTGTCTAAAAAGCGTGAAGTGTTAACTGATATTTCCCTGGTAATAATAAGTAAATTACTGGTGACTGCATTTGTTTTGATACTATTTTTCGTCATTTTAATACTGCTATTGAAGTTGTGGATTGCAATTCTCTACGGTTTTTATAATCTTCCGACATTGTAGGCACGTTACGGCTAGTTACAATAAATTACGGTACGATTTTATAAATTGAATCCGACCACTTTGAAAATGATGAATCTCGGGGGCAAAATGGACCAGGGAACCATAGGACATAGGCTACGATGCTTTTACAGATATTTACCAGATATGGTTTGAACTTACAAGAGAGAACTGCCAATGAGAAAAAATATATAAAGAGATCAAGTAATTTAGTTGCAGAAGGTAGAAGCCGATGAATGTGGGGTAACAAGGGAAACAATAAGAAGGAAGGAAAAATTATAAAATCACTTTCTGATGCATAACTTGAACTCAAATCAAAGTACAGCTACGAGCAAATTGTTATTTATGTCCAAGAGGAAATGATTGTGGATGCAAAATGTTTTACAGTTTGGCAGCAAAAAAATTCCCCAAACTTGCCTATCAAACTGCTATTGGAACTAATATTCAATGTTCAGATACATGGTTTGAAAAAGAAATTGCTGGGGACGAGTGGTTAGCAGAATTTTTCTAAACAAGTGAAGAGTTTTCCTTAAGGTTCCCAGAGAGATGTAGGTTTGCTCGGAACAGCATTCTATCGACAAAACGTAAAGGTTTTTTCAAAAATTATCAATCGTGAAACGTGAACCTAGCTAAGGTTATCCTTCGTGTGTCTTCAATTTAGATGAAACAAATACATCAACATCTCAAAAAAGCGAAAAGTTAGTTGCTAAGAAAGGTTGCAAAACTGTGTGTCAAATGAATAGTGTTGAAAATGGAACTCTTGTAACATGCTGTATTGTCCGTGCATGGAAGCTATGTACGCTCTATCTTAATTTTTCCTCGAATATATTTCCGGAAGAATATGCTGTTTGTTCTCGTCAAATTCCTTGTTTTGGAAATTGATGAAGCTCTTCGATGATGAAAAGGTGATTCTGGCATAGTAATGACCCATTGTAACCCAAACACTGACTCATGGTGACCCAAGCATTGGGCATGATGGGTCATTCATTGAAAATTGTTTGTTTTTTTTTCAATTTTTTTCTCTGCCATTCATTGTTTCGAGACTATAACTACACATTGTTAAAATATATATATACTTCGTTAGTTGTACAAATAAAATAAAATAAATCATCTTCAATGTAAGGGAATCCTGAATGTGCCAACTGTTGTGGTTCTTGGTACCACAGTTTCCCGACGGCGAGATAGAGAAATGAGAGGTAAGTTTTATCTGAAACTCCTACGAGGGTGAAACAGATAGATATTATGATAATTAATCAACGCCGATAATCTTTGATGGATGCGAAAATCGACGTAAACCTCTTTTGACATTGCTCCACCTTTGAGGTGCTTGCAAAGTAAAGTTATAATAACTTACTTGGTTAGAGACTGTGATAGGATGTTACTATTCAAACTACTACAGAATAATTTTCCTAAGCCATCAAAAATCTAAGCCTTTTACTTTAGATAGCGAAGACTTGCAAAAGAGCTTTTATGGTTAAAATTAATTTATTTGCTCCATACATCTATATTAATAAATGTGAATTCAAGAATTGGAAACCGACATCAATACCACAAAAACAGGCTATTAATAGATACGAAATATAATATGCCCCTCTTCAAGATTGTCGCAGTTTCCTAGCAAAGTTTGGTGAAGATTGATACAACATATATGTGGAAAATAAATAATGTAAGTAGTATGTTGGTACCACGATCATTATTTTCCGCCTATCGCTGAGCAGAATATTTCCTAATATACTCCACCAAAGGTCAGTAGCGAGGCGGCAGTACTGTTACCTAATAGATTTGCTAGAGGCCAGTAGAAGTGCGTAAGATAAAACTGTTTAGCTAATAATAATATATTATAAAATATAATAAACAATATAGTATCTTATTAAAGGTCGAACCAATTACATTAAAAATAAAACTCTTAAACACAGTAGTTTTAATAAAATGTATCTTTTTTCTCTTTCACAAAGACTGAATACGAAAAAAGCTTGAGCAAAGCCGGGTATTTTGCTAATATTGTGTATTGCTCGACTGTGTTAGCTATAATAGTTGTTAATATAACTCTCTTACACTGATTTAAACCACATTGTAGATATATGATTAATGATTATACCACTGAGAACAGAATGTTGCAGTAATGTCATTCTGTGTGACATTCTATATGCCACATACACGAAATGTCACGAAATGTACCCAAATGTCACTATTGTTCACGTCAATTATTGATGCCCACAACCATTACCGGTGTCTTATGTGTCCTCATGTTTGTAATTGCTTATAAGTCTCCTACGATCGAACGCACTTACCACCTCGTCGTCATATACGTCCATTCAGGTGCCACAGCATCGATGACCTTCATCGCCTTCGCATTTCGATTGTTTTTCGAAACTGTCAAGTAAGGCCAATTTTTATCAACTGTAATAAAAGCGTATCCATTTTCACCGACAGTTGACAGAATGTGTTCAGTATTATTAAGGTATTTGAAATTGAGATTTAAAACAGATTTGAATGGTAAATCAGTACAGGCACTGGGATTCTGTGAACAAAACTCTTTGAAGATTTCTAATAGACGTTGATAATCTCTCAATACTAAAACTGGCATTCCACTTGCTATCAATTGCTCGATGGTATTGATGTTCGCATAATACTGAGGTTTCATAATCAGATCGAAGAGTCGGCCCTAGAAAAGAAACATGAGCTCATAATCAAAGTAGACAGCTACAATTTCTCGGTAAGCAAAGTGTGAATTTATAACACTGAACGATATCAGTGTTTCTGCTGCTTCATCTAAGAATACATTACTTTTTCAGAACTAAAAATTTAACTTCAAAAATCAGTCTATTTCTATATTTGTTGGAGAAATATTTGAAGTCGACACAATGTGCAATGAAACACTCCCAATTAACTTCAATTATTTCTTAGTTATGGGAAAGCCAAAGTAATCAATGCCCCTTGCTAGAAGGGCTGTGACCTCACCTGGTAGGCGGCGGCGACGACGACGGCGGAGGCGAGCAACGCGGCGGCCAGCTGCAGGCGCTGCGGCGCGGCGCGCACCCTGTCCTGCGGGGCGCCCCCGCACGAGGAGAAGGCGCGCAGCGCGGCGGCGGCGCTGGCGGCCAGCGACTCGCCCGCCACCACGCGCCACGCCAGCGCGTACGCCACCGCCGCCCCCAGCAGCAGAAGCCACATACGTAGGGAGAACACGCGCAGCGGCAGCGACCACGCCGGCAGCTTTGCAGGCGGAGGCACGACCACAATCGTCCTACCTATTGATTGTGACGCCTCTACGAAGTCGCACGAAAGCATTTGTCCAACGTCCGGATACATCACGTTAACGGTGAAGTCCGCGCGATGGAACAGAACATCAAGCAATTTATCGGTATTACCCTTGGGTGATTTTTCCGTATGTTGCTCCTGAAATAAATATTTCAAGAAAAAATCGTCATATCCTAATGATGTGAAATGCTCGATATATAAAGATAAATACTACAATGGTATAATCTGGTTCGAAAAAAAGAATACCAAATCTTGGTTATTTTCTTATAATAATGTGTCCGGTGTTTATTACAGAATATGACAATTTTAAAGAATGTTAGATGTGCATCAGCAATTAACAGTAGGCAATGCTATACCAACGACTAAGTAGATTTTTATAATAAAGGGTTTAATTTAATTTTTTAAGTCGAAAAAATGAAAAGTATAAAACTATATTTATACATAATACAAAAATCTTTTCTTTTAATCTTTCTATTTAGTTAATTAAAACACTAATATATTCCGAATAAATTTACCAGTGAATAATCGTGTATCAAAACCAACCACTTACCTTCCATTTTGTAATGCTGTTTTTGGCTACTTTTCGATGAAAACGAAGATGAAGTCGTACTTGTAGCTCTCTCTCCATGAGGTACACTGGGCCTATGATCCGCATGCTGATTCCGGCAACACGCTCAAACAAGAACCTTGTCATGGTGCTTTCTGGACGTACGTAGAACACGACCGCGCCTCCGAAGTCCCTGGAGCGAGTTGCCACCAGCGCCTTGGCCTCGCGCGCGCATGCCTCACTGCGCTCCTCACACTGGGTGAGCCACTCCCTGCTCCCCCCACCGGGGGCCACGACATCGACGGCCAGCGCCCACCACCGCCCCTCCCCCTCCCGTTCGCGCAGCAGCAGCCCGCGGAAGCCCTGGTGGCGCTGCCACAGCGCGGCCAGCACGCGCCGCCCCGCACGCAGCTGCGCCCCAGCCGCGCTCCCGGCCTCACGCACTCGCCTGCCGCCGCTCCTTTGTTCCTCCTGGAGCTGCTTCGAACTTTGATTGCCCTCCAGGTATTGTTCAAGAAGCTGCGGCCATCGCCTCTCGCCTTTCAGATCTTTCTCAAGGACCTTCTGCGATTGCCTCTCGTTCTTCACTTCTTTCTCGAGGAACTTCGGCGAATTCCACCCATTCTCGAATTCATCCGCAATTAGTTTCTCAATGTCCCAATCGTTCTTCAGATTTCGATCCACGTGTCTCTGGGAATTCCATTCGTTCCCAAGCTCTTCTTTAAGGAGCTTTCGCGATCCCCAGTCATTCTGCAAATTATCATCAACATAAAGGGCTTTCCGAAAAAACGTATCTGGTCGCTCTTCGTTCTCCATTTGAAGTTGAGATTGACTGTTTGTTTCAAGGAGTATTTGTGATGACCAAAGTTCTTCTCTTCTTCTTTCAAACATCTGATCTGTCGTGAAGCGGCTCTGAGATCCCGTCTTGTCTTCCAAGTTTATATTATCCCTTTGCGTTGACTGTGAATTGCTGTGGGCTCTATTTCTTTTCTCAAGGTTTTTCTCTAATGGCTGGTCTCCTCGCTCGTCATTCAGAATCTGTTTTGTTGTCTCCACGATGTTTTTCACTCTCCTATTTTCACGAAGATGATGTCTAGTTAAATCTTTCTTAACGGCCTTGTTTTGTAAACGTCTTTTGCCTTCTTGGTTCTCCTGCTCGCATTTACCGCTTTTCGGCCTGGTCCCAATTGCTAGAACGACTGGTGCTGAAGAACTTAATTGAAGATTTCTATGCGAGATGGCGCCATTCGTTAATACCTGCAAAATAAGATGTTCATGTTATGCGAAGATTGAAGTAGAAGTCTTGGTAACTTTTGGTTTCTATAAGAAACGTTTTTGATTCACACTATTTCATTTGTAGCATGAACAATATTCTGAAGTAGGGTGTGTGAACACCAACAAACTGATCCGTGAGTGTCTCTATTAGCACAGAGAGCGCAGTGGAGCCAAACTACCAAAGTGCGAGATAAATTTAACTCGTTTGAACCAGCACTCGTACTGTGGCGTCTTTGCCGGGGCAATAAATCACAGACGTGAACGGTTTGCAATTTATTGAATATTTATTTGAAATATGCTCCAACACCTGAATACTGTGTACAATAATTACAATAAATAATATTGACCCGTTACCAGAGGAATGTTCCTGGTCACCACCACCGCTGGCCCTATAATTTGATATCTTATTCGGTGTGATGCACCAGTAGACTTCGTGAGCATACAAGCGAGTATGCCGCACCTTCCGTCTCGACGTAGCACGCCGGCTTCAGTTCCCTGCCTCAGTAGCCTATGCATTGAAATGCAGCGCCGCGCACAACCCACACGACTTCCTACCGACGCGCCCAAGAATCAGAAGAAGAAGGTGTTTAGATCCGGGGTCCCTTTATATTACCTTCTGGGCCGGCTGACGGAACTGCGTCATCTCACTGTTTCCGCCGACGCGTTTCCTCAGCCAGCATGTCTACGGGGTTCACAAGTTTGCCTTAAGTAATCTCCGGGTTCACAAGTGGCCACCCACGACACCCCTTCCCTTCTGCTTTCCTCGTGCATTCCATGAGCATGAACTAAGCTAATATTTTGTCACGTTTGTACAAGGCGATTGATATGACGCCACAATACATTCACTTAGTTGTTCTCCATGGGAGAAATGACCGACAATGCCACAGGGAATAGGTGAAAGCTTTTGGGAATAATGCTATTCCTTACCGGACAATCGCGAGATGGGCAGGAGAGTTTCTGCATAAACGTGTAGCTGCCAGTTATCAGCAACGCACGTGACTTCCTGTGAGGAAGCGTGGTACCTACGTGGCACGTGCGTTAATCGAGTATCTGCCTAATCGAACCCTTACTAGAAAAACGGGTATGCTTTTGGAATGTCATGAGCTCGTATATAGAATAATACTTAGGAACATGAAACCAGTAGTGTCTTTGAAATATATTAATAAAAATGCGAAACTCAATGTTGGTGTCTCGTGAAAAACTCAATGCTCATAGTGTTTACCCTGTCCTTTCATGTGTATATTTCTCATTGTCCACCCATGCTCCTTTTCTCACAAAACAAATTATCTGCCATTACGCATGGCCCAACTCTCGTAAATCAAACAATTTCTGACAACTTCTCAGTCACGCATTCTCTACCTATTGTTTCCTCTGATACCGCTACAGCCCTTTTCAGTCTCATGTGAGATCACCGTATTCCATGCAATCTTTATCCTTTCTCGCACTTCGAAAGAAGAAAGAGAGACAGAGGAAAGTGAGAGAGAAGAGCGAGTAAGAAGAACGAGACAGGAATAAGTTGCAGAGAAAAAGTTATGTAATCGTGTGCAGCAAAACGGAAACTTATCGGCAGAAACAAAATCTTAATTCCAGGCCCTGGTAACGAAAAGGGCATAAATCATGTTGCTATATGTAGTAAATTACCTCCTACAAAACGTGTGTTGCCAAAATCTATGTACTGTGGTTCCTTGATACCGAAAAATCGATTGATGGCTGAACGCCTGTCCGTCCGCCCGTCAGACCGTCCGCCCATCAGACTGTCCGTCCGTCCTTCTGTTCGTCTGTCCTTCTGTCCGTCTGTCCGTCTCGTGCAATTCTTAGAAAAAATAGGCAAGTTTTAAATCTTTTATTAAATTATTTCTCGAAAACTATACAATTTTTTTCTTTCAACTTTCTCCTTGAATGCATAAAGGTAAAACATTTTTAGTCCCATTGTTAGTCCCCTTTTCAAAGGACTGTCATTATTTTCGAAAATTGCAAAATGTTAACATTTCAAAACTACGAAATTGAAGATCGAGATGCTATTGTCTGTTCCCCAAAACCAGCTTTCTGTTCCAAAGTCTGTTCCAAAATGTCAGCTATTTCAAAAAGGACATGTATATATTTTTTAAAACGATAAATTTTCAGGTAATTTGTGTTTTAAAATCATTGCAGTTTATAAAAAAAACAATTTCTCAAAAACCAGCCCAAATTATTTCTCCATTTTCCCCTACAAATAAAAGAAGAGGTTTTAAAAAAATTGTCACGCTTTTGCTGATTTCTTTGTATTTTCGAAAATTTCAAATTTAGAAATAATGCGAGAAATTATGTACAGTTGTAGTTATGTACAGTTGTACTTATAAATTATTTTAATCGATTAATTACTGCAATAAAAGTTTTAAACTCTAAGCATGTTGACACAGGATCCGATAAGCTACTGAAATCGATAAATTGCTGCAATCGAACGAAGGCGATTAACATGTGCATACGCACTTGTGGGAACATTCACTAGATTGGTAAAATCAGTTTTCTTGCGAAAGGATTACAACTTGCGTTCGCGTTTTAATTTCGCGGCGCCATTAACTTTCCATTTTCGACTTGAAACTGGAAGCATAAACAATATTGAGCGTCAGCCTTCCGGTTTTCTCGGCCGAGAGTTTTCGTTTGTGACGCAAAGGCGAGAACAGAAACTGCCATAATCGATTGACATCTCGCAGGTTTGGATTTACTACAGCGCATGAAGGTTATACGTAATCTCCTTGAAGACTCTTAGAACACATTGACGTAGGAAATTGCCCACTCCCTCCTGAATGTGTGCCTCACCATTCTGAAGGGATCATAGACGGCGTCCTTGGTGTGTAAGAGTAGAAAGGCGAGGAGGTGGTCGTGGCGGTGGGCCGCTAGCACGTAGCCGCCCTGCCTCTCCAGCCACGCGGGCGCCTCGCCTTGCCTCAAAAGTGATAGAGAAGGGCGCCACAGCAGCAGCGGCGCCGCGGCGCGGGCGTGCAGGGCGCGTAGCCAGCGCGGGCCGTCGCCCAGGTCCACCACGCCCACCGCCCGGCCCCCGCCCACGCCCGCGCCCCCCAGCGCCCACTGCACGCCCGCCACGGGCGGCCCTGCCACCTCCCACGGCACACACACGCCCCGCGCCTCTACCCCCGCCCACGCCCCCCACAGCGCCACCGCCACAACCAGGGCTCGAAGCCCGGCCCCCACGTCCCGCCTCCATCTCCGACCGCCACGCGACCCCGCCCCCTCCGGCTCCCACACGCCCCGCGCCTCCACCTCTGCCATCGTCGCACACATTGCCAGCCGCCGAGCTCTATGACCGGCCCCGTCCACCCTTCTGTCTCTCGCACCGCTCTTACAACGCTAGAACCCGCCCTCTTGCGCCAGCGGTCTCTCAGGGCTCTTTATCGACCCACGTCGCGTATTTCGCAGGGGGCGATGCGAATGTCGCGCGAGCCGCGTGGCGCATTGTCTCGCCCGTGCTATTCTGCAGCGCCTGTGCGAGGTTGCAAACACCTACCGTCACGCTAGCCAAGCCCAGGCCGCGGCGGTGTATTGTCACGAGCTTGTCTTCTCGTGGTTGCATTTGTTGGCGGGAACTCAGGTTCATACGAGATCCTTTTTTTAAGGAAAGAAATGAATTAAATGTAATGGATGTTGTTCATTGAAAGTGAATAGTGAATTCATGAGGAATAACAAGCATTTCTATATTGTTATACATGAAAATATCTAGATATATAAGTAGTTGAAGTAAATAAGGATGTAATAACATTTCTGTTAGGAGGTAATAGAAGATTTCCGTTTTTCCTTTCTAGGTCGATTGGAAAAGTAAAAAAAAAACATAACTAAGGGTTCTTTCCTTCATTATTCCTGCATTTAATAGCAAAAAAGAATTAAATCTGCTCCTTGCGACACACGCATTGTTATTAATATGTTAACTGGAAAAATATAAGAATTATAAATGCAACAACAAAGAAATACTTACACAATCTGTGACAAAAGTTGATCCGGGGTCCCTGGTTGACTGTTACGAAAAGAAAACGGAACTTGCTACGAATGTATCAACTTGTGGGGGAACGAAAAACTGAGTGATGCAGTGGATTGCTATGGAGACAAGTTCGTTTTGGGAGAAGCTGGCTAGAGTTCGTAAGATGTTGACTAATGACAATTAAGTCGCGATATTTGAAGTAAAATTACTAGTTCAAATACCTAAATTGTAGTGTCTTCAAGTCTGTAAAGAAAATTGGAAAACCTTTGGGGAAGATATTTTTTTACATTTTTTTAATTTTTATATTTTTATTAGCCAACTGCGCATTCCATTAAGGGTTAGGGCCTCCTGCTCATGCAGGGAATTATTAATCCTTCTGTAATGAAGTGATAGGATGATGATGAAGGGTGAAGGGACGATCACTAATACATCCTTGCCTGAGGCGTGAATTGAACCCGCGATCTTTCGACGCGAGATCGCCATGACACTTCTGTCTTAGCCGTCTCGCCTATCCGCATCGACGGGGAAGGTATTAGATATGATAAATGGGTGGTTGACGAATACAGAAAAAAAGACACGCGAACGCGGAGCAGGTAAGAGATTCCCGATTGATTATCCATCCAGAATTTTCGAAGACATTTTCTTTTTGTTGAAACTGTTTTATTTGACAATTCTCGGGAGTGGGGGAACGGACTGCGACGTTGGGTAAGTTGAAGACAGCAGCAGCTGAAATTGTATTGGAAATACCCACTATCCGGCGCCTGAGGAAGCATACGCTGTGGCGGGATATAAGTCACTAGATGCGAAACATTGACCTTCCCATTTTTAGACAACAATCATAAGTACACTACGTATATTGAGATTTCAACGAGCAGAAACACGGAAAACAACACGATACAGACGAGCTCCCTTAAAAAATAAATAAAAAATCCTTTGCATCAGCCGCTCGAAAGCGCCCCTGTGTTCTCATTTTCACGTTCTGCGCGCGCCGCGCGGTCGCTTCCGCCTGGGGCGAGGCACCAACGTGCGCAGCATGGTGCGCAGACCTCTGCGCATCTGCGCACGCGCAGCGCCCCACCGACTGCGCGCGAGCTCTGCGCAGAAGGCGGCGGCGGCCAGCGCCAGCCCCGCGCAGAGCAGCGCCAGGTGCGGCCGCAGGTCCTGCAGCTCCAGGGTCCGGGGTTCGTCGCCTTTCGCCTGCCATTCCTTCCCCACTCCTTCCCCCGCATCAGCCTCCCTTCTACGCCGCGCCGCCAGATTGCGCAGGCGCCAGTACATGGACCACGTTCTGTTGAAATCGCCAGCCCACTTGAGATCAAGGCCCGCGTCTCGGAACTGAATCAGCTTCAGATTAATTGCTGCAACCCACGGCCAGTTCCTGGAAATACGTAAGCAGAGGGAAGGTATTTCAAAAAAGGAAAAAAAAGTTAGAAAGTAGTTCGGGATGTTAAAAAATCTTAGGTTACTATCAAAATATTGCGGCATGCCAAACTAGTTATATAGTGTGTCAATTTTGATAGAATTGTTATTTGCAGAGCCCAAAATATCACTTAGAATATTATTATAAAAATTTCTTTGCAGTTTTTCAGGGAAATTACGCAGCGAACGCTATTCCTCTTTTTGTAGTAGTATGTCAAACGCAACAAAAAAATGACGCTATTGCTTTCGAGCAAAACCTACACTCGAACGTCTTTTAAATTCACTTTTCTTTGACACATTGTACAAATCTGAAATGGTCCTATGTTTTGCCGGTAGGCACTAAATTTAGCTTTGCTCTGTTGTAAATGTTGCACACAAGTTTTGTTTTGGTCACAAATAAGTTAAATAAAATAATTTGTTGAAGAGTAATCAGCAATATAACAGGAGACTAGTGACGCTACAACGGCAGACAACAACTCTCATTTCGTGGTATTCGAAAGTTCTGAAAAATCAACGATTCAACTTGTACCAGCGCTATTTCTATAAGTGCACTTCACCCTATCAGAGAAATATAAGTGAGAATGAGAGGCATATCGAAATTTCCCTCTTTTTAGTCTACATTTTCATTACCGAAATTGCAGAAAAAATGGGGGTCGTCATTTAAGATCTACAACTTAATGACGTTATAAAGAAAATGTTCAAACCACAATGAATCAATATGATTAAAAAGTGGCTTCGAAATTGGTACCCAATTTTTCTTAACAATGCCATTAAAATAGTTTGCATTGAATGAGAAACTTTAGCTTTAATAGTAAAGATGTAAGACAAATTCGAAAAAGAAATTGAACAAGATGTACCATTGTGGTTACATGGCACAGAAAGAACAATCGTAGAAATGTAACAACACAAATTTATAACAATACCCTACAGAGAAAATATATTTTAGCCACCAAAATATTGTTTCTTATCGATTAGTACAGTTGAGGCTGCGAAATATTGCTTAGATGATTGGGAGAGCATTTACAGAGACTGCGACGAGAGAAGTTCTATGGATCGCCTTTTTGTGTCCTTGTTAGAAGAGAAGTTTCTGAAAAGACGACACATAATTGAAAAAGATTATTCCTTAGCCGTAAAAATAATTAAGCATTGAAGAAATTGTCATGGTTACCTCTATTTGGACGAAAATAAACGTTCTCTTTACGAATTTCACGTCATTCATGTTTTCTGCTTCTTGCCGCGTCTCAGAGCACTGGTTAACGGAGACCTCATGACAATTGCTTGCTGCCAGCGTACCAACCAAATATCAAAGCGCCCTATGCGCGTTTTGCTAGCTTCTCTACACGATTGCTACGAAACTGCTCGCGTCTCCAGATTCTCAAACAATACGATCTCATCACGTCTTACGTGAAAAAAAAATTGATTTCCGGGGAAATCCTACAATAACCAACTTCGTTGCTGACAGGCCAGGAGATCGTGCGATCTACCGGTCACTTTTGGAAGTAGTTGAGGCCATCCCAAAGAGCTTCATGCAAAATGAATTTATTTGTTAACTGCAAGGGAAATTGCGTTTTTGGGGCAAAATTGTGGGCAAATCTCGAACGCGGGAAGTTTGAAATGTATCATTTTTCTTCTTAACTACCTTCAAAGAGGAGTCAAATGCATGAGCTCCAAGCGTGGTTCCAAATTTGAATTATTTTGCTGCCTATGTGCCAACAAGTACATTTTCTAAGATTTATGATATGGTAGGGATTTACACTTCTAGAACAACACAATCACTAAGCACTGGGGACACAAAGTTAAACATTTTTGTGAAAATTTAATTGAAATGTTTTAAATTTACCGTATTATTAATATCTGTGTTTGTTGTTGAAGTAAATAAGAACAGAAAATTCTTCTATCCACCTTCATTTAATACCATAACGATTCACTTCTAATTCTAATCACAGATCTGTTAAAGGCAAAGGCAGAGGCTGGATTCCTCGGCAACATTCACACACTCACTCTCTCTCTCTTTCTCTCTTTCTCTCTCTGTTTCTCTCTCTCTTTCTCTCTCTCTTTCTCTCTCTCTTCTCTCTCTCTCTTTCTCTCTCTCTTTCTCTCTCTTTCTCTCTCTCTTTATCTCTCTCTTTCTCTCTCTCTTTCTCTCTCTCTTTCTCTCTCTCTTTCTTTCTCTCTTTCTTTCCCTCTTTCTCTCTCTCTTTCTTTCTCTCTTTCTCTCTCTCTTTCTCTCTCTCTTTCTCTCTCTCTTTCTCTCTCTCTTTCTCTCTCTCTTTCTCTCTCTCTTTCTCTCTCTCTGTTTCTCTCTTTCTCTCTCTGTTTCTCTCTTTCTCTCTCTTTCTCTTTCTCTCTCTTTCTCTTTCTCTCTCTCTTTCTCTTTCTCTCTCTCTTTCTCTCTCTCTTTCTCTCTCTCTTTCTCTCTCTCTCTTTCTCTCTCTCTCTTTCTCTCTCTCTTTCTCTTTCTCTCTCTCTTTCTCTCTCTCTTTCTCTCTCTCTTTCTCTCTCTTTCTCTCTCTTTCTCTCTCTCTTTCTCTCCCTCTCTCTCTCTCTTTCTCTCTCAGTTCCTACCTCGCGTTGCTCAATTGCTCTCCGACGCGCATCATTGTTCGCAAACTCGTGTCTTCTTCGCAAGCTACGCGTCCCGCTTTTCGGATTGCGGATCACCTGTCGATACCCGATCTGTCTATATCACACTATATCCTTCGGTCAGAGATCGCCAAGACACTACAGCCTTAGCGATCTCGGCTATCAGATCTACACTTACGTTACTTACCATTTCGTAATCATGTATTCCCAAGATGGAGACGCTCCGTCGAAAACTTTCATTGCCCCCTTCTTCTGGGGGTTTGTAGAAACCACCAGAGGCCACTCTCTATCACTTGAAAGAGCAGCGTAGCGATTTTTATCAAGATACAATAGCAAGTCTTTCGAACTGTTAAAAAATTTAAAATTGAAATTCAACAAAAATTTAATTCTTAATCCCGCACAATTACTGTCATTTGACTGTGAACAAAAGCGTTTCATCTTATCTATGTAAGGTTGAAAGTCTATGTGCGCTAACGCTGTTATTCCAGT
Organism: Gryllus longicercus; assembly: GCA_038098605.1. Lineage (NCBI taxonomy): Eukaryota > Metazoa > Arthropoda > Insecta > Orthoptera > Gryllidae > Gryllus > Gryllus longicercus. Next base: position 3,183,893 of record JAZDUA010000045.1, on the reverse strand, counting down.
GGCAATTAGCTGGTCAATAGTTTCGATGTCCGGGTAGTTTTGGGGAAACATAATCAGGTCGAAGAGGCGGCCCTAGAAAGAAAAACTTGCTCAATAGACAAATCATAGATATTCCTCTGGGCTGTAACAGTTTGGCAAAGAATTATCAGACATTGATTGATTAATGATTCAGGGGGCGTCAACTGTCTATGTCATTAGAGCCGTAAGTGTAGTGTATTATTTCAACACGGAAGGAGGCTGCTATCTACCCCGCTGGCTCTCGAGATTCGGTATCGACCTATGTTCGCATGCGGGGATTTTCCCCAACCAGGTATCTCCTACCAGAGAGGCGCCGACCCAGCCGGGACAAGACCTAAGCTCCCGGCTCTTTTTTCCGCAAAAGTTTAATAGTGAGAGTGTGTGTATAAGTAAGGAGTTATGGTAAGTCAAAGAAGAGAAAGGAGAGATCTGTTGGTTAAGGTAGTGCTTCGGTGTTCACCTGGTTTTAGATCGGATTCACTACAGAAAACAGATCAGAGCAGGCGACTGCTAGAATTCACCCGTACAATGTCGGTACAGAGAAACCACTGTTTGCTTTACACCGGCCTCTCCCTCCGACTCAACCACAGGCATAGAGCAGCTAAGCACGGTTTTAGATGAGGATTCGAACCAACGCAAGTCCTATGTACACCCTGGCCGCGAGTGTACATTGTCTTAGCGATGCCCCGTCAACTACGGTGCAGACCAACCACCGTTTGCTGTACACCGGCCTCTCTCTCCGACTCAACCACAGGCATAGAGCAGCTAAGCACGGTTTTAGATGAGGATTCGAACCAACGCAAGTCCTATGTACACCCTGGCCGCGAGTGTACATTGTCTTAGCGATGCCCCGTCAACTACGGTGCAGACCAACCACCGTTTGCTGTACACCGGCCTCTCCCTCCGACTCAACCACAGGCATAGAGCAGTTAAGCACTGTTTCAGATGAGGATTCGAACCAACGCAAGTCCTATGTACACCCTGGCCGCGAGTGTACATTGTCTTAGCGATGCCCCGTCAACTACGGTGCAGACCAACCACCGTTTGCTGTACACCGGCCTCTCTCTCCGACTCAACCACAGGCATAGAGCAGCTAAGCACGGTTTTAGATGAGGATTCGAACCAACGCAAGTCCTATGTACACCCTGGCCGCGAGTGTACATTGTCTTAGCGATGCCCCGTCAACTACGGTGCAGACCAACCACCGTTTGCTGTACACCGGCCTCTCCCTCCGACTCAACCACAGGCATAGAGCAGTTAAGCACTGTTTCAGATGAGGATTCGAACCAACGCAAGTCCTATGTACACCCTGGCCGCGAGTGTATATAGTCTTAGCGATGCCCCGTCAACTACGGTGCAGACCAACCACCGTTTGCTGTACACCGGCCTCTCTCTCCGACTCAACCACAGGCATAGAGCAGCTAAGCACGGTTTTAGATGAGGATTCGAACCAACGCAAGTCCTATGTACACCCTGGCCGCGAGTGTACATTGTCTTAGCGATGCCCCGTCAACTACGGTGCAGACCAACCACCGTTTGCTGTACACCGGCCTCTCTCTCCGACTCAACCACAGGCATAGAGCAGCTAAGCACGGTTTTAGATGAGGATTCGAACCAACGCAAGTCCTATGTACACCCTGGCCGCGAGTGTACATTGTCTTAGCGATGCCCCGTCAACTACGGTGCAGACCAACCACCGTTTGCTGTACACCGGCCTCTCCCTCCGACTCAACCACAGGCATAGAGCAGTTAAGCACTGTTTCAGATGAGGATTCGAACCAACGCAAGTCCTATGTACACCCTGGCCGCGAGTGTATATAGTCTTAGCGATGCCCCGTCAACTACGGTGCAGACCAACCACCGTTTGCTGTACACCGGCCTCTCTCTCCGACTCAACCACAGGCATAGAGCAGCTAAGCACGGTTTTAGATGAGGATTCGAACCAACGCAAGTCCTATGTACACCCTGGCCGCGAGTGTACATTGTCTTAGCGATACCCCGTCAACTACGGTGCAGACCAACCACCGTTTGCTGTACACCGGCCTCTCTCTCCGACTCAACCACAGGCATAGAGCAGCTAAGCACGGTTTTAGATGAGGATTCGAACCAAGGCAAGTCCTATGTACACCCTGGCCGCGAGTGTACATTGTCTTAGCGATGCCCCGTCAACTACGGTGCAGACCAACCACCGTTTGCTGTACACCGGCCTCTCTCTCCGACTCAACCACAGGCATAGAGCAGTTAAGCACTGTTTCAGATGAGGATTCGAACCAACGCAAGTCCTATGTACACCCTGGCCGCGAGTGTACATTGTCTTAGCGATGCCCCGTCAACTACGGTGCAGACCAACCACCGTTTGCTGTACACCGGCCTCTCTCTCCGACTCAACCACAGGCATAGAGCAGCTAAGCACGGTTTTAGATGAGGATTCGAACCAACGCAAGTCCTATGTACACCCTGGCCGCGAGTGTACATTGTCTTAGCGATGCCCCGTCAACTACGGTGCAGACCAACCACCGTTTGCTGTACACCGGCCTCTCCCTCCGACTCAACCACAGGCATAGAGCAGCTAAGCACTGTTTCAGATGCGGATTCGGTGCGACTAAAGTCAAGTGTACACCCTGCCCAGGAATATACAATGTCTTAGCGATCACGGCTAAATGGACATCTGGCATTCAAAAAAACTTGCTTACATATTTCATTTTGGATGTCTCTGTCTATTCAAACAAAAAATATATTGGAAAATTTGCGCAAAAAGCAGCAAATACGAGTTGGCAAAAAATGTTATTACATATACGTAACAAGGGGCACTAGAAGGTTAAATAAGATGATGATCGATATTTCAAAAGAATGATTATTTTTTTGTGAAACTTTCTGTGGAACACAGGCACTTTAAATTGTGAATAATTCTCAGATTCGGTTGGGAAGTTATTTCTTTAATTTTTCTATACGTACGTACTACATAACAGTAAAGAAAGTGACACTGGTCCCATTTTCGACGCAGTCTATTTAGGAAAACGTGGAAAAAATTCGAAGTGCTAAATTCGAATTTCCTGCAATTTGTTTTAAGCGGTGTTGCTCTGTGCATGTAATTTGAGAAATGCTTCGGGGCAGTCATTCGAATCTTGCAAGGAGAGTTTACGTTTAATATTATATAATAATTAGATCTATTATAAATTGTGGCATTTAATTGAGTTAAATGCGACAACGAATGGTTTACTTCGCTTTGCATTCGAAATGGACATCCACTGAAATTGGAGTAGATCCCAGAAGAATAAAAACTTAGAGGAAAAATCCTCCGCAAGCGACGGGAGGCAGACCTACCAACCACTGAACGAGAAACCCCGCCACCTTTTGGGATAAAACATTCACTATTATAATGGTTATTGTAATGATTAATGACCGTAGCACCGAGCGAAGTGGCTCAGGGCGTAGCGCACTGACTTCGTAATCCGGGTTCGATTCCCGGGCCGGCCATCCTGACCGGGGTTTTCGTGGTTTCCCTCGGTCATAAAGGCGAATGCTGGGATGGTTCCAAAAGTCCACGATCACCTATCACCTCCTAATCCATTCCTATCATCTTTCATCTTCCATACCCCCGGGCTAACAACCATGGGGGATAAAAATCGGATCCAGCTAAATGCTGGTCCCCCCTAAGAATTGTTGCAAGCACCTGCCACCGCGATAATAAATAAAAACTGAGCAACGGTAAATGCAGGATGCTTGCTTGCGTGGTCCTAGTCGGCCGATTAACGAAAAAAAAAGAAAAGAAAAAAAAGACCGTACCAGTAGACTTACCAGAAAATATGGATTAAAATATTTAAACATTTATATTACACATATATCACACATACAATGTTTATCACAATAAATACAACTAAAGAGAATAATAATTTATGTTCTAAATTCAAGAAAAAATCGTTAGGTAATATTACCTGTTTTTCGTCTTTCTGTTAACAAGCCAATTATTTTTTCAGAACTATGTTGACACCAACTATTTATCCAATAAAAACTTGAAATGATAACGTACTTTGATCTGAAGAATGCAAGCGATCGTAGCAAACGAATGTAGGTTGTCTGTGTCCTCACCTGGTAGGCGGTGGCGACGACGACGGCAGAGGCGAGCAGCGCGGCGGCCAGCTGCAGGCGCTGCGGCGTGGCGCGCACCCTGTCCTGCGGGGCGCCCCCGCACGAGGAGAAGGCGCGCAGCGCGGCGGCGGCGCTGGCGGCCAGCGACTCGCCCGCCACCACGCGCCACGCCAGCGCGTACGCCACCCCCGCCCCCAGCAGCGCGAGCCAGATGCGCGGGGAGAACACGCGGAGCGGCAGCGACCACGCCGGGAGCTTAGCAGGCGGAGGCACGACCACTATGGTCCTAATGACTGATTGTGACGCCTCCACAAAGTCACACGAAAGCAACTGCGCATAATCCGGAAGCCATTCAACTGTGAAGATCACGTGTTCGAATATGACATTTCGTAATGTACCTTGAACACTTCTGTGTGAATTTTCAAAAGGTTGCCCCTGAAACATTTTAAGTGAAAGTTAAGCAAGTTTAAAAGCAGTTAAGTAGTCATAAAATGAGTGGGATATAATCTTAAGGTGAGTAATTAAATTTCGAGTATCTCTGTATTGTATAAAACATACTGGCACATTCGCCCTAAGCGCATATCGTTATCGACTATGACTTTTTAATGACTGAAATTTTATTAATTTTCATTACAAATGAGAAATATAATTATTTAAACGACATAAACACTCATTGAATTACTTTCACCATATTCTTGTCTTTTTTTACTTTGTCCGGATTAATGTCTAGGACTGCAAAACGGATTTTCAAATGTTTTTTTCTGTAAGAAAAAGTGCTTGGTTGGATATAATTTCTGTTGGTGGAAAACGAAAATTAACGTTTGGGGATGCTTTTTCCCTACGTCCGTCACTACGTCCGTCACTACGTCCGTCACTACGTCCGTCACTACGTCCGTCACTACGTCCGTCACTACGTCCGTCACTACGTCCGTCACTACGTCCGTCACTACGTCCGTCACTACGACCGTCACTACGACCGTCACTACGACCGTCACTACGTCCGTCACTACGTCCGTCACTACGTCCGTCACTACGACCGTCACTACGTCCTTCACAACGTCCTTCACAACGTCCTTCACAACATCCTTCACAACGTCCTTCACAACGTCCTTCACAACGTCCTTCACAACGTCCTTCACAACGTCCCTCACAACGTCCGTCACAACGTCCGTCCCTCCATCAATCATTTTCTCTATACAACATTAACAGTAAAGCGCCAGTAAGACAAATATTCTTCACATTTTTCAAAACTAAGTCCCCAAAACGCAAACCTTTCGTTTACAAAACGTTCGAAATTCTACGCTTTCAGAACAGATCAATCGACACTGCCTCCACAACGGCTCCATTGTTTTCCTTTATTGGCTTTACCCTTTCTCAATGAATATTTTTCTTTAAATTAAATGCAATGAATAACAATTTTTTTAATGACGAAATACTAACCTTTAATGCTGCAGCGTTGATTGTTGCACCATTCCAATAAATATGAAGGTGAAGCCGCGCTTCGAGCTCTTTGTACTTGAGGTACCCTGGGGTAGCGATCTCGAGGTTAACGTCTCCAACCCGCACATGGCGTAACGAACAGCTGTCTTCGAGGTGCGCATAGGAGAAAGCTGCGCCTCCTAGGTCCCTCGAGCGAGTTGCCACCAGCGCCTTGGCCTGACGCGTGCATGCCTCACTGCGCTCCTCACACTGGGTGAGCCACTCCCTGCTCCCCCCACCGGGGGCCACGACATCGACGGCCAGCGCCCACCACCGCCCCTCCCCCTCCCGTTCGCGCAGCAGCAGCCCGCGGAAGCCCTGGTGGCGCTGCCACAGCGCGGCCAGCACGCGCCGCCCCGCACGCAGCTGCGCCCCAGCCGCGCTCCCGGCCTCACGCACTCGCCTCCCGCCGCTCCTTTGTTCTTCAAGGAGTTTCTGAGAATCGTTATCCATCAAATTCTCAAAATATTTTTGTGGATTCCACTCCCTTTTGTGGTCTTTAAGAAACTTTAAAACTTTCAAGCGTTCCTGGAGGTTGTTTTGTAATAACTGGTCTTTATGCAAGACATTTTGTGAGTCCTTCACAGTTTTACGACTTCCTGTATATATATTCCAAAATCTTTGCCTCTCGGGGCTTTCCTTGAAGTCATGGTTTTGTGGACGTGAATCTCTTTCTTTGTGGTCTTCCTTACAATTAAAAGTTTCTGGTGTAGATCCAATTGCTAGATCGACTGGAGCCAAAGAATGTAGTTGAAGGTTGCGGTGCAAGATGGCGCCACGAGTTAAACCCTGTAAAGAAATGCTAACAATAATATAAAACTCGTTCGCTGATGTGTCGCTGCAATAATTAATTTCAAAGCACTTCTCCAAAAGCCCTGCAATAATTAATTTCAAAGTTCTTTTCCAAAAGCCCTTCGCGTGGACTGCCCTTGTTATACGGAACCCGTTCCATTACTTTCGCTGCAATCTGTAAACAGGCCCTTTATTGGCTTGGGTGCGTTTTTCTCCGAACCGTTTTGACCCAACCAAACCACAAGAGATTGTTCTTGTCTGCCACAGAGCTCACTGCTTGACTGCACAATACGATTCATTCAAACATTTGCTGCTTTGTTTACAGCATATTAGACGAATTTTGGCCCGGTGAAGCGTTATAGCATTCAACTGTGGTATCGAGGTCAGTAGCGGATGAAGTCGAGAAAAAGGTTTTGCACAATCCTTCATTTCGAAATGGAAGAAGGTCCGCTGAACCATTATAGTATTCGACAGCAGTAACGAGATCAATAGCGGATGAAGTCGAGAAAAAAGGGTTTGCACGAGACTTTGGGTCGAAATTGAAGAAGGTTCACTCAAGGACTGCAGAGGGCTCCAAAGCCCCATAATTCAATTTCCTCTTCTTTTCCATTTCTTCGCTTAAAGCTGCATCCAGCAACAACTGATCTACACGCGTATGTACTCGTATGTTACTGAATAATTATTATAGCAAATAACTAAATGTAAATAATAACACGTTAGAGGCACTTAGTGCTAAAGTGATATAATCCTTAAACTATTAGTTTTGCAGTTAGGCTTGCAAATGGTTACGGAAAAGTGATGAAAAGTAATAGATGTCGAAGGAAGTTTATTTTGGCATCCTGATTAAGCGCGGTTTCTGCAAGCGAGATCGGCCTAACCGACTTCTAGACTTTCTAGTGGCCGCACACACTACTGCTACATTTTGTTAATAGTCCAGAAAAGGCTGATAATATGCCTGAGTCATGTACATCATGGTTTTCTCGTTATTGTGGTCATTTCTTTCTACCCTGTGATAATGATTTTGGCCTGATTGAGGAAAGTCGTAAAACATTTTTGTTTCTCATGATGGATTAAGGTTATATCAGGTGTGCCAGGAAGAATGACCCCTTTAAAAGTGCACATATTGGTGCTGAAGTAAACTGTACACTGTAAATACTTATATCAAATCGTAAAAAGTGTACAAACAATCAGAGAGGTGGATGGATGAAAATGCAATAGATGTGCTTTTTGGAAGGACGTATCTCACTTAGTATTGTAAAAATTCAAATAAAGAAATTGTTCTCTTTGATTATGTTGTCATAGGTTGAAAAGGAAGAAAGGAAGTTGTTTATAAACTTCAAAATTTGTACTTAAAAGGGAGATCCATACCACAAGAAAAGGTGGAAAATTTGAAGAACTTCCTTGCATCCATTTCACTAATATGTCACACATTATACCTGGCATTACACACTTATATTGAAAGTATCATGAATAAGTTTTTGCAACTGTAGGCTCATATTTAAAAGAAGATATTGTTTCATCACAAAACATTGATTTGTTAAGATAATTTATAATAATAATTTAATAATACATGCAAAGCAAATTACTTTGCAAATATATTTTGAAAGAAATTACTAAAACAGCATCTTCTCAATGCAATTACGCTTACCTTTACCGAGCCTCTATTAAGAAATACTTAAAAAATGTCAAAACTGGCCAAAACCACAACTTTTTCAATTAATATATGAAAAAATTGCCTTCTAATAATTTACATTCGATTAGTACTCCATTGTACGCTAAGTCCAGTGTAAATATGAATGCAATATAAAAAATGTACGAGACAAAATTATCAAAATCAGTTAAATCTCGAAAGCTCGATAACTCCATTTCATGCCAATGTGGGTTAGACTTCTTTGGCGCTGAGTGCGCCATAAAGAGATATACAGATTAATAACATAAACGCCCTGTTTGCAATATGGAATATATAGTTCGCAGTACGTATTGCCACACGTCTTGGGGAAATATTCAATGTAGGATGGTCAGTAATAAATCGCCTGCAAACTCCGTCAGAATAGCGCACTTCGCTCTCATTTCGAGTTTGATTTTGAGTGGGCGCATGCGCAGAGCTGAAGGTGCAGTCCAGTGCTGTGCGCCGTGTCGCGACAAACCTCCATAATAAGCATCCTCTCGTCGGTTTATTCCAAATTCTTTCGCCGTGTTTCGGCAGTTATGGTCAATAACTGTAGGGAACATCCGCAGACGATCCAACTCTATGGCAAACAGCGGTAGACTCAAAGCAATTCTTTGCAATATATATGCATTATATATATATATATATATATATATATATATATATATAAAAGAATTTTTATTTTGAATTTCTGCATTAAAATAACCTTTTCTGTACCAAGAAATCATTCATAACTAGGCATTTACCGGCACAAATGATGACGTATTAGATTTTATGTCACGAATAATTGCGTCATCACACATTTAGCCAATCGTAGCGAGAGAATCAGGGGGAAGTAGAGCTAAACGGAACAGTCAACCGGCGTTTACTCGCACGTTGTCAAATATCCGAGTCGTCACAGGGAAGTTGTTTCGCAAAATTAAGTTTGATTCTCTTGTAAATGTATAATGCTGTTATACAAAAAAATATAGTATGCAACTCGTTTTTAATGTTGAATTATTACGTTCGTGTATATATATATATATGTGTGTATATATATATGTATATATATATATATATATATATATATATATATATATATATATATATATATATATATTGTGGCGTTATGGGATTGTGCGACCCCATAACACCACCGTCTCGTATGTATGAACATCCACAGGGAGCGAGGACAGCAGGCGCAAAGCAAAGGTCCGTAAACGCGCAGCCTGGTATCCGTTGCCAGTACTAAATAAAAGCGAACTAGCGAGCAATGTTTTCCTTGTGAAGGGTTGAGAGAGAGGAAGTAGCCCCACCACTAAGAATTTCCCCAGGCGTCGCACAATAAATACGTAAACCCGCAAGCGGAAGCCCTCTTTTTGATTGTCGCCGTCGTCGAGTAAGCAGCATTTAAATCACCGCTCGTTAACGTCAGCTTAGATATTGTTTGCCGCCGCAACGACTGCTAGGTAGGAGTTTTCGGCGTCGAACAGACGTGCTAGTTAGTCGTCCGCGAGATAGTGAAGATTTAGTAAAGTGTTTCTCCAATTAACAACACGGGAAGAAAAAGTTACCCGTTGTGAGAAAAGCATTGAAAGTTCTGGTTTAACAAACGAGAAGTAGCAACGAGCGAGGAACTTGCACGAGTATTCGGGGAAGTGCAAGGGACATTTTCACAACGTGGGCGTAGTCAGAGGCGCCGGTAGCAGTCGAGGGAGAAGAAGAGGCCGACTAGGAAGAACGGAAGAGGACGCAAGAAGACAGGAGAAGAAGAGGCCGACTAGGAAGAACGGAAGAGGACGCAAGAAGACAGCGTAGGCGGCAGAGGCGAATCCTGTCTCGTACGACGCAGAAGCTGGGACCGAGCGACGTCGGTGCAGAGACCAGCTCACGACCATCAAGGCCAAAAGCGGGAAGTTCATGAGGTAACGCTTAGAACTGCGGAAAGTAGGTCAAGTTCACGTCGGCAGGGAAAAAGACTAGTATAGGAAAGTGTTAGGAAATTGAGGACACGGGTGGCAACAAATTGCAGTATTGTAGGAGGAGATTTTTGATGCGCTATTGCCTGCCTAAAACATTCTATTTGGGACATTTATTATTCTGCTATTAGCAGTCACAGTTAAATTGTAAATGAGAGTAGTGCACTTGCACACATTTTGTTCTTTGCATGTAATATTATGAAACAGGAGATTGTAAATTGAAATTTGGTTTTATGTGCAATGTAATTAGAATAGCATAAATTTAGATATAATTAATTTTCAAAGGAATTCCCAGTGTAGATTAGGGTAATTATTTCAGAGAATCAATTTTGGAGTAAATTATGTGTTCATTCATTTAATGTGCTGTAAAGGTTTCTATTTGTGTTTTTGATCATTTTTTGTCAAAGTGTGATTCTATTCTTGGTTGTTTTTTTTGTCATTAACTTATGCCACAAAGTTTATGGGTAAATTATACGCTCGTTTATGTGCAATTTGCGTGATTTTATTGTGTCAAGGGTTCAAAACTTTCTCGCACCCTGAAGATCCTGCTCCCTAGATTTTAAGCTCGCTTCACGAGCAAAATCGTGTTAACACGCTTACGGTTCATGCGTGCCTTGTGAAGGTGGTGGCAGTCAAGGCAAAAGGTGGGTTGGTTATATATATATATATATATATATATATATATATATATATATATATAGGGAGTTGGCGTGGAATTACCCATATGTATATGTATATATATATATATATATATATATATATATATATATATATATACATATACATATGGGTAATTCCACGCCAACTCCACATTGCATCATACCAACCCATCTCAGATCGAAAAATTAAAGTTATTTTCTTATTTCTTATGCCAAGATAAGCCCAAATTTAAATTTTCAACCATTTCCGATGTAAATAGCGTTTGTGAGAACAATTATCGATTTTTCGCGATTTTCAAGCATTTTACAGCATCTTTTTATAATTATCCATTATTTCGATATTTTTTAATGAAAAAATATGTTTAACTACTATTTTTATAGGAAATTTTCCGCAGAATTCGAATCTGTTAATGAAAATATTGAATTTTTTTCTTAATATGACAAAAATTGAAATTTATGATTTTTATTACTTTATTTTCAAAAATTAATTTTAGTATTACAGTACAATTAAAAAGTTAGTTTCTTATGCTTAAAGTACGTGAAAATAAGTGTACATTACGGTACAGGAAATTTTTTTTGGGGGAAATAGTGTTTAAAAGAGTTAAACGCAAGAAATACAATAAAATCTCATTTCTAAATGTGTTTTATCATTTTTAAATATCCTGTTAGTATTTTATACTACTTTTAGACTGTTTGGATGACTTCGGTGGTGTAAAACAATTTTTAATAAAATGTGCGTCCTGAACTTTTTTGGGAAATACGTTTTACATGAGTTAAAATTAAAAAAAATCGTGAATAATTAATCGATTATTATTGTTAAAGCAGATAAAATTATAAATAGTACAAACAAATTTATAAATTGGCACTTAAAAACTTTTTGATAAAAGTTTTCATTTATTACAATTTTTAGTTGAATAATAAAACATTGTTATTTATAAAATTATTAAAATTAATCTTTTATTTTCTTATTTCATTTTCTTGTTATTAATTAAATCAAACACCAAAGAACAGTGTTCTTGAGTACTTATTGTTTTACATTGAATAATATGCTCAGAGTAAGGAACAAATTCATGCAAATTGCGAGTACCCGGAATTGTAAATACTTTTTCAGTTTTGTTTCGATTCCGATATTCATCGACTTCAGCTTTTCTAATAATTTCACAATGGATGTTTTTAATATGTGCTTTACAAAATTCTAATAATTTGTCAATATCTATATACATGTAATGTTTTTAAGTGCCTATTTATAAATTTGTTTGTACTATTTATAATTTAATCTGCTTTAACAATAATAATCGATTAATTATTCACGATTTTTTTAAATTTTAACTCATGTAAAACGTATTTCCCAAAAAAGTTCAGGACGCACATTTTATTAAAAATTGTTTTACACCACCGAAGTCATCCAAACAGTCTAAAAGTAGTAGAAAATACTAACAGGATATTTAAAAATGATAAAACACATTTAGAAATGAGATTTTATTGTATTTCTTGCGTTTAACTCTTTTAAACACTATTTCCCCCAAAAAAATTTTCCTGTACCGTAATGTACACTTATTTTCACGTACTTTAAGCATAAGAAACTAACTTTTTAATTGTACTGTAATACTAAAATTAATTTTTGAAAATAAAGTAATAAAAATCATAAATTTCAATTTTTGTCATATTAAGAAAAAAAATTCAATATTTTCATTAACAGATTCGAATTCTGCGGAAAATTTCCTATAAAAATAGTAGTTAAACATATTTTTTCATTAAAAAATATCGAAATAATGGATAATTATAAAAAGATGCTGTAAAATGCTTGAAAATCGCGAAAAATCGATAATTGTTCTCACAAACGCTATTTACATCGGAAATGGTTGAAAATTTAAATTTGGGCTTATCTTGGCATAAGAAATAAGAAAATAACTTTAATTTTTCGATCTGAGATGGGTTGGTATGATGCAATGTGGAGTTGGCGTGGAATTACCCATATATATTCTATCAATTCATGCTGAAATGTATAAACCCACCAAGAAATTTCACATTCGTTAAAAAATTATTACTTACTCCTCGGATATGGTCATAGACGGCGTCCTTGGCGTGTAGGAGCAGGAAGGCGAGGAGGTGGTCGTGGTGGAGGGCAGCCAGCACGTAGCCGCCCTGCCTCTCCAGCCACGCGGGCGCGGTGCGCGTCCACAGCGGCGCAGACGGGCGCCACAGCAGCAGCGGCGCCGCGGCGCGGGCGTGCAGGGCGCGTAGCCAGCGCGGGCCGTCGCCCAGGTCCACCACGCCCACCGCCCGGCCCCCGCCCACGCCCGCGCCCCCCAGCGCCCACTGCACACCCGCCACGGGCGGCCCCGCCCCCTCCCACGGCACACACACGCCCCGCGCCTCTACCCCCGCCCACGCCCCACACAGCGCCATTGCCACAACCAGGGCTCGAAACGCGGCCCCCGCGCCACGCAGCCTTCTCTTCCCTCCCCGCCATCCCGCTCCCTCCCACGGCACACACACGCCCGGTGCCTCCACCCCCGCCCACGCCCCCCACTGCGCCACCGCCAGCGCCAGCCCCAGGGCTCGAACCCCGACCGCCTTGCACCGCAACATTGGCCGCTACGCCCTCAATTCCCGTAGCTCCAATCCCAGAGCTCGAGGCCTTGTCCCCCTGACTCGGCACCAGACGCCAATCACACCGCCCTGCCACTGTACGAACTAGCGCAGTTGCGACAGCGCGATCCGTCACGTTTCTTCCGCTACGTGCGGCTCAAATTTCATGGTCACTGAGCAAACACATACAGAAGGCGAGTAAACATGCTCCTGGGCTTCCCAGAAAATATTTGTTTCTTTTATTGTCACTGGTTAAAGTCATCAATCTCCAAGCGGCTGTTTTTAGTAAAAGGTACGATACATTCAAAATTATGTTTACGATACTTTTAAAAAGAGAATATAGTTTAGAAATATATGGTTCTTGAACTCCAATATCATTTTCATATTCCTAATTTTTGCTTCGTCGTATAAATGTCGCAGATACCTAATAGCACAAGACTGCATGGAAGACAAAGACTGATAACATAATGCAGAAATTTGTCATTTCCAAATCGACGTTCTAAGCAATTACCATTGTTACTGTATTCAAATATGATAAATCGTGATGCGTTACTGACTAGTTCTATATATTCCGTCCCTTAGGCAAGATTTCAGCTGTTGATGCCACGAACTTTGGAAAATTGCGAACATGGTGATGGAAAATTATGTCAAGTTTATTCTGGGGGCTAATCCATGTGTGAAAGGGAACTCCTTTTCTATTGAACGGCAATGGAATATCTGCCCAAAGTTGTTACATTGCGCTTAAAAATAGATGCCAGCCAGCGTATTAGAGACTCCCACCCTGTGTCATTTTCCAGGTATTACTCTCATCAACAGATGGCGCGAGGCTCGACGCAGTAAGGAGGTGGGAGTGCTCTGCACAAATTGAGCCTGATCATCCGGAATAGTTCCTCATTTACAAACAGAAATGAAGCTCGGCTATCTCAGTCAGTAGAGCATTGAACTTAATTTTAGGATCGTTAGAGCCTCTCGTTGGACGTTGCGTGGAGGGAAATTTAAAAAAGAATAAATGAAATTCTTTACTTAACACGGCACGACCATATTAGAAAAATACGTTCAAGGAAACAGAGAACTGATGTTGCAAAATACTATTTTGTACTATCGAGTCATGGAATAGCTTACCTGCTGCAATAATGGATTCTTTTGTGTTAATAATAAATTCTAGTAATAGTGTTTGAACTCTACATTATATAAAATTTGCTTTCGAAGGGTAAGCTGCATTAACTGACTTCAAACCACTTGTCCAAAAGCCCATCGCAGGGATTCTCTTCTCCAGACTGAGCCTCTTGGAAGTCTACTCGCTTACGAAGGTTAACCTGCATTAACTGACTTCAAAACTCTTGTCCAAAAGCCCATCGCAGGTACTTCTTTCACTAGACTGAGCCTCATAGAACTCTACTTTATATAAAACTCGTTTATGAAGTTTTCGCTTCCATAATTGAATTCAAAGCACAGGTTCAAAATCGCGGGGACTTCCTTTACCAGACTAAAGCCTTTGAAACTCTTTATAATATGAAACTCGCTTAGGAAGGATTCACTTCAAAGCATTCTCGAAAAACCTATCGCAGTGTTCCTTTCACTTGACAACCCGTTGGATCTCTTTCGCTGTGATCTCTACCACGGCCCTCTAACGGTCCGCGGTGCATTATAACTGTCTTTAAGGTCACTTCAAACCGCAATTTTCTCATCGCTGCACAAAATGAGTCGATTTAAGTTTTTCTGCTTTCTTGTATGTGGATGGAAAAAAAAAATAGACAGACTTTTAAGATAAATTGGCCTCCTCAATGCTCAGAAGACAAGTGTCTGTGCATCTTTCTCAAACAACGCATTACTTTGGTGAAGAATTCGCTTGTTTCAATACATTCGCAATCTATTGACACCCTCGGGGGCATTAAAACTGCTTTTAAAATTATTCTAAAGAGGGTGGATTTTTCTGTAAAAAAAAGAATTGGAAGCTACTGCGAGGAGAATGGTACGTGATCAAGTAATTTAGTAATTTTAGTAATTTAGTAATTAGTAATAAAGTAATTTTCATCGATTTTCAGAAACCAAAATGAAGACTCTATGACACACATTTGATACTTCCTAAAACGTCGATATTGTGAAAATGTGCAAAATCGGTCGTCTATAGAAAACGGGTAGCCCCGTGGGGTGGTTATTGGTTATCCAGAATATTTGAATTTCAACACCAGGGCCGAATTTCTTCTCCATCCGTCATGATCTCGCCATTCGTGGCACTTGCGCAGCCTCAACAGACAGTATCAACGCCGCCCTCATGGCCAGAGAAGTCAGTGAATGCCGCTCGCTTCCTACAAGCGGTTAGTTGGAGAAATTGTATTCCTACAGCCAACGCCGAATCCTAAGTCTGCGGCGGGGGTCACAGGTGGCGTCAGTGGTCACGTCAGAAGCGCAACGTCCGAGGAAGCCGGCAGCTAAAGGTCATCGTCCACGGCGACGTTATTTTGGTCGGGTCGAAGGGCTAGAATGACGTCAGAGTGGGGGCATCGTCGTTGTGGAACACAAGCGACTAACGTTCGGTGGCGTAGAGTCAGTGCCGGCAAAAGGCGACAGCGGTGACGCCACTACATGACGTCGTAGGAGAGCAATGTCTTCGGGAGAGCTTCGTCTTGAGGGTTGCGCTGACGACGGGAGTATTGGAGGGGCATAGCGGTCGGGGTGGTAACGACGTCAGTGTGCGACGTCGCGGAGTTAGTGATGGCAAAACGTCTCGACGGTCAGCGACGGCGGTTGGAATTCATTACACATGAATCACCTCTGAGGTCGCCACTTACGTGACGGAGCCTACATTGTTCAGCCCAGTTATCACGAACAAAGTGTGTATTATGCTGAAACTCTGAGTGCTGATGCTCTGAGTATTTATTAGATGTTAGAAAAATCACAGGGTGAAACTCTAGGTATTTGGAATGCATGTGTGAATTTAACGATACCATTCGTTCCCGTCCCGATTTTAATATACTCAAAACTAATTTATTAACACTAATCGTTATATTGTTTTTTCAAATGCGATTTTTATCAACTCTTTCGTTAAAAATTATCCGCAAATTATAAAGTGAAAATAATGAAATAAAAACATGGATATACAGAACTGCATTTCTAAAAACGCAACTTTAAAAAAATCGACTACCAAAGACTCAAAACTGCATTTAAATGTGACTGATCTCCCTTAAGGGATCATACACGGCGTCCTTGGTGTGTAGGAGCAGGAAGGCGAGGAGGGGGGCGTGGTGGTGGGACCCAAGCACGTAGCCGCGCGTATCCTCATTGCGACACCGTCTTGTCATCCACGGCACCGACACCTGTCAGGTATGGCACACTAGTTGACAGGCGCGCGCACACACACAGACAGACACAAACTGACAAACATTGTTGCGGAACGTTTATTGACTTACGTAACGTGCCTGAGTTCAAAATTCGAACGGTGCCTTTCTGTGTGGGCCGACGCCTGTAGCCGAGGTCAAATGGGTCAATGAACTTTTCCGTGCTACTCTCCAACGACGCTAGAGTTCGCTCGCCGGTTCGTACAGACGGAATATATGTTACAATTAATCTCGTTTTAGCAATGTGAAAATGTTAGAAGTTCGTATACGAAATCGGATTGAAAGATACGAAGTATGGGAATGAAATATCTAAAAATAAAACCTGTAAGCTGGAATTCATCCTTATTAGATTTTCGCCTAAATTACGTATGTAATACTAATGTAAATACGCATACTTTCTTTACGTAAAAGCAAGTGACTTTTGTTCTTTCTGAATTCAAGTTCATTAAATGTGTCATGTTTCAATTGAATTAAGAGCATTATAATTCTACATATTACAATATCGTTACCTCTATTTGATCTTGTCCAACAGCATTTCCGTAACGTTCCTCTTGATGCTGGCAATTGTTTTGCAATGCTTAGGGCAGGTCACTTCGCAAAATGGCCGCGAACCCGTTTCCTCTCATTCATTTGTGAATTCCGGTTGAGAAAATTCCTGACTGGGTAGAGCAGTGAAACGTGTAACTCTGTGTCAAAATTCGCGGTGGTGCGCTCTATCTGTCGTTGAGGGTACTCGGTAAACGGGATAACACTGAGCGGTTGGAAGCGGAAGTTTCGAAGACTTAAGATCGTAAACGGTAGCTAGCGGTTACAATACCAAGAATGAAAACGATTTACGAAAATAAATAAACTTGTTCAATGCCAACTGCTCTTACCGCATCTTTAAATGGACAGAGAAAAAAGAACGAAATATTCTATGAATCGAATTTTTGTAACAACAAATCACCTTTGATAATTCGTAAAGATAATGTTAGAATTGTCTTTTGCTGCGCAGTAAGACAGGGTCATTGCTTAAATCTGTCCGTCAACACGACGAAGTTTTAATTTGATATTTTTCAATTTCATTCTTGGGGTTACGAAATTACCGTTTCATCTTTTAGGACTTTTGTTATCAGAACTTTTCTGAAACCATAGTGAGAGTTACGTCATTCAACGCTTATCAAATGTTTTAAAAATATTAGAATTCCGTGAAAATGTATAAATTTTAAGAAAACATCGAAAACAGAATTACGATGTAAATAAATCAATATTTCTGAAAAAGGAGAAAATATAGATGTTTCAAAAAATAAATATTTTGTCATCCCTACACACGTAAAGATAGCTCCTTACATATAAGCTTGTCTTTTCCAGTTTAATTTACTATCAAAATAGATTTCTAGGTTCTTGCATGAAGAAACTCCCGGAATAATGTCGTTTACCGCTACTCACTAAAATGAGAGTAGTTATTTCAATGTTCCCAGTCAAATCAGTTACAACATGAAAATAGCACAGTTTATCTTCTTTGATTAAAAATGTAGAAAAATTGTTATTTTTGAAAAACAAATCTTAATTAGTATCACACTAATAAAGCACATGTATTCAAATAAGGCTTATCGACGATAAGAAAAATGAATTAACAAATTGGTACCAAAATAACAGAAAAAATGCTAAAGTTGACAGTTATATAAATAACATTGTGATAGCCACGAAAGCGAAGTTTCAGGAGAATGAATAAAATTTTCATTAAACTTGCTGAACAGAAATAGCTAATTGGACAGAAATCTATGATGTCATACCAAGAAACGTTTAAAAAAAATTGTTGCATCGCATTATCAAATGTTAAAATAAATGTTACGTCCATTATTTGTTGATTTAGTAAAAAAACTATTTCCATACAAAATTCGAAATCACTCGAATATATACCGCGAAAACCAATCCCTTATCCGTCTATGCCCTACTCCGAAATCAATTTACATACCTGTCTATACCGATGTCTTATCTCGGTCTGTACATCCGTCGCTACCGAAGACTAAATTCGTTCTGCCTAGCAGAAATTTTAAACGGAACCTTTCTATTTCTTTTGTTTTTTATCTTTTGTAACTAGTTTTATCACTAAACATGGTTGGTTTCTGTATTCTCTAGTCATTTACCTCATATTTCGTACCATAAAAGGAAACAAAACGTGCCATATTTCCCTGTAACACCCTACCTGGAAATATTACTTCTAATTGTATTATCTGCCAGGCCGTCTGACAGTTCGTTCTTCAGATCGCCCGTCCGTCCTCCCATCTGGCCGTATGCCTGGCCTCACGTCAATCCGTTCATCTGTTCATCCGTCCGCCTGTCTTTCTGTCCGTTCGTCCGGCCATCTTTTAGATCAAACATCATTTTGAAAAATAACGTCTCCAAAACTCAAACATTTTCTGTAAAAACGAGTTACAAATTTCGCTTTTGCGAAAAATCCTATGCGATCCTCTATCAAAAATAGCTTCATTTCTTGCTTTCGATATTCTATAAGTGTTATATTAAATGCATTTAATAACAGATAAAATAATTTATTATTTTTAAATGAAGGAATTCTTACCTTTGATCTTACAGATTTACCTTTCCAAAACAGGAGAAGGTGAAGCTGTGTTCCGAGCTCTTCGTACTCCAAGTACATGGGAGTAGCTATTCGCAAGACAAAGTCTCCAAACCGCTCATACATTTTGCTGCTTCCTTTGTGAACGTAAGACAAGGCTGCACCTCCGAGGTCCCTCGAGCGAGTGGCCACCAGCGCCTTGGCCTCGCGCGCACATGCCTCACTGCGCTCCTCACCTGGGTGAGCCACTCCCTGCTCCCCCCACCGGGGGCCACGACATCGACGGCCAGCGCCCACCGCCGCCCCTCCCCCTCCATCCCCCGTTCGCGCAGCAGCAGCCCGCGGAAGCCCTGGTGGCGCTGCCACAGCGCGGCCAGCACGCGCCGCCCCGCACGCAGCTGCGCCCCAGCCGCACTCCCGGACTCACGCACTCGCATCCCGCCGCTCCTTTGTTCCTCGAGGCGCTTTTGAGGTCGCTGCTCGGCCCGCACATCTTCCACAGAGAACGTACAGGTCTGCCAACTTTTCTGTTTGCTTTTACGTCTCTGATCGAACAGGAAGGGTATTTCTGATTGTGTCAGATTTGCCCAATTTCTATTATCCCTCTCAGCTTGGTCCAAATTGCTCTGGTGTCCAAAACATTTCTGGATATTATTGCATAATAACTGGTCTTTCCCCAAAAAACTCTGTGTGTCCTCCACAATTTTACCACTTCCTGCATATCCAGTTTCAAATGCTTGCCGTCCTAGACCTTTCTTGAATGTATGGTTCGGTGAAAGTGGGATTCTTCCTTTGTCCTCTTCCTCACAATTACGAATTTCTGGTGTCCCTCCAACCGCCAGGACGACTGGCGCCGAAGAATGCAGTTGAAGGTTGCGATGTGAGATAGCGCCACAAGTTATACTCTGTAAGAAATCAACATTATTTGTATTATATAAATCTTTCTCAGGAATATTTTGTTGCGATAATTTATTTAAAAGCACAAAATTAAAAGTCCATCGCGTGGGCTACCCTAAACAGTCGAAACGTTCCCGCATCCGCAAAGGATTCCTTGGCAACCTTTGCACAAGACATCGTCGGCTCTCTGACCTCTAGGCTCTTTCTTTGTTGTCCCACCTCCCTCCGCCCCCGCCCCCGCAACGATATTCGGACACTTCCTCACTTGGACATCGTCGGCTCTCTGACCTCTAGGTTCCTCCGATGTTGTCCCACCTCCCTCCGCCCCCGCCCCCGCAACGATATTCAGACACTTCCTCATTTGGACATCGTGGGCGCTCTGACCTCTAGGCTCTGTTGTCCCACCTCCCTCCGCCCCCGCCCCCGCAACGATCTTTAGACACTTCCACACTTGGACATCGACGGCTTTCTGCCCTCTAGGCTCTGTTGTCCCACCTCCCTCCGCCCCCGCCCCAGCAACGATCTTTAGACACTTCCACACTTGAACATCGACGGCTTTCTGCCCTCTAGGCTCTGTTGTCCCACCTCTCTCCGCCCCCGTCCCAGCAACGATATTCAGACACTTCCTCACTTGGACATCGTCGGCTCTCTGACCTCTAGGTTCCTCCGATGTTGTCCCACCTCCCTCCGCCCCCGCCCCCGCAACGATCTTTAGACACTTCCACACTTGGACATCGACGGCTATCTGACCTCTAGGCTCTGTTGTCCCATCTCCCTCCGCCCCCGCCCCCGCAACGATCTTTAGACACTTCCACACTTGAACATCGACGGCTTTCTGCCCTCTAGGCTCTGTTGTCCCACCTCCCTCCGCCCCCGCCCCCGCAACGATCTTTAGACACTTCCACACTTGGACATCGACGGCTTTCTGCCCTCTAGGCTCTGTTGTCCCACCTCCCTCCGCCCCAGCCCCAGCAACGATCTTTAGACACTTACACACTTGAACATCGACGGCTTTCTGCCCTCTAGGCTCTGTTGTCCCACCTCCCTACGCCCCCGCCCCCGCAACGATCTTTAGACACTTCCACACTTGGACATCGACGGCTTTCTGCCCTCTAGGCTCTGTTGTCCCACCTCCCTCCGCCCCTGCCCCAGCAACGATCTTTAGACACTTACACACTTGAACATCGACGGCTTTCTGCCCTCTAGGCTCTGTTGTCCCACCTCCCTACGCCCCCGCACCAGCAACGATCTTTAGACACTTACACACTTGAACATCGACGGCTTTCTGCCCTCTAGGCTCTGTTGTCCCACCTCCCTACGCCCCCGCACCAGCAACGATCTTTAGACACTTACACACTTGGACATCGTCGGCTTTCTGCCCTCTAGGCTCTGTTGTCCCACCTCCCTACGCCCCCGCACCAGCAACGATCTTTAGACACTTCCACACTTGGACATCGACGGCTTTCTGCCCTCTAGGCTCTGTTGTCCCACCTCCCTACGCCCCCGCACCAGCAACGATCTTTAGACACTTACACACTTGAACATCGACGGTTTTCTGACCTCTAGGTTCTGTTGTCCCACCTCCCTACGCCCCCGCCCCAGCAACGATCTTTAGACACTTCCACACTTGGACATCGACGGCTTTCTGCCCTCTAGGCTCTGTTGTCCCACCTCCCTCCGCCCCCGCCCCCGCAACGATCTTTAGACACTTCCACACTTGGACATCGACGGCTTTCTGCCCTCTAGGCTCTGTTGTCCCACCTCCCTCCGCCCCTGCCCCAGCAACGATCTTTAGACACTTACACACTTGAACATCGACGGCTTTCTGCCCTCTAGGCTCTGTTGTCCCACCTCCCTCCGCCCCCGCCCCCGCAACGATCTTTAGACACTTCCACACTTGGACATCGACGGCTTTCTGCCCTCTAGGCTCTGTTGTCCCACCTCCCTCCGCCCCTGCCCCAGCAACGATCTTTAGACACTTACACACTTGAACATCGACGGCTTTCTGCCCTCTAGGCTCTGTTGTCCCACCTCCCTACGCCCCCGCACCAGCAACGATCTTTAGACACTTACACACTTGAACATCGACGGCTTTCTGCCCTCTAGGCTCTGTTGTCCCACCTCCCTACGCCCCCGCACCAGCAACGATCTTTAGACACTTACACACTTGGACATCGTCGGCTTTCTGCCCTCTAGGCTCTGTTGTCCCACCTCCCTACGCCCCCGCACCAGCAACGATCTTTAGACACTTCCACACTTGGACATCGACGGCTTTCTGCCCTCTAGGCTCTGTTGTCCCACCTCCCTACGCCCCCGCACCAGCAACGATCTTTAGACACTTACACACTTGAACATCGACGGTTTTCTGACCTCTAGGTTCTGTTGTCCCACCTCCCTACGCCCCCGCCCCAGCAACGATCTTTAGACACTTCCACACTTGGACATCGACGGCTTTCTGCCCTCTAGGCTCTGTTGTCCCACCTCCCTCCGCCCCCGCCCCCGCAACGATCTTTAGACACCTCCACACTTGGACATCGACGGCTTTCTGACCTCTAGGCTGTTGTCCCACCTCCCTCCGCCCCCGCCCCAGCAACGATCTTTAGACACTTCCACACTTGGACATCGACGGCTTTCTGCCCTCTAGGCTCTGTTGTCCCACCTCCCTCCGCCCCCGCCCCAGCAACGATCTTTAGACACTTCCACACTTAGACATCGACGGCTTTCTGACCTCTAGGCTCTGTTGTCCCACCTCCCTACGCCCCCGCCCCAGCAACGATCTTTAGACACTTCCACACTTGGACATCGACGGCTTTCTGCCCTCTAGGCTCTGTTGTCCCACCTCCCTCCGCCCCCGCCCCCGCAACGATCTTTAGACACCTCCACACTTGGACATCGACGGCTCTCTGACCTCTAGGCTCCTCCGATGTTGCAACGATCGCCTAGGTACCGTTGAGAGCGCTCGAGACGTGTGCCTACGAGGTCGACGTCACTATCATTGAAAGCAGCGCTAAACCTACGAATGGGGAGTGGAATCCGCGGTGGAATAAGAGTAGCAATTTCACTTAAACATGATTTGTGCTGGGATGTCTCTTTACTGTGGTTCCTTCCACTATACAAGCCAGGTAACACGAACAATTATTAGAGTTATTGTGAAGCGAACGGTAATCATTGTTAGAGTTAAGAAAATAAGTGTGTAAAAAATTGATTTAATTGCTATTTTAAGTGTTATATAAAGCCAATTGGTGAAGTCTTCAGCAAAAATACCTTTTGTAAATAATAAATAAAAACCATGCCATGACGGACATGCGAATGAAGAATAGCGACCATACTAGTTAAAGCTCGCATTGACAATTGTGTGACAAATAAAATATTTTATATTTAAGTATGACTAACTTCACTGAAAGGAACATAGACTGTTCCGCTTGTTTGGTTAAGTAGGAAGGCGAGGAGGTAGTCGTGGCGGTGGGCAGCGAGCACGTTCATCTTACTACGCTCAAAACTATCTTACTTCGCAACTACAGACTTCCAACAAAGCGAGCTTCAGATAATTACATTTTTTAGAAAATCTAGAGATAACAAAATTAGTAATCTATCTTTAAATCCATTGTAATATGTGAAGATTTAAATATTGATTTTCAGAGCGAATCTCACAAAAAAGAGCAGTCTCTTAATTTACTGCAATCTTTTAATTTAGATGTAACAGTGAATGTACCTACACGGAATACATCTAAATCCAAAAGGGAAAAGATCAAATTATAATTAACAAAAAGATATATAATAAAAATAAAAATAGATATAAAATAAAAACTACTAATCTAGGTTACAGTGACCACGATGTTCAAAATCTTATAATTACTAATAACATGAACACTGACACTACAAATAATACACGTGTGTGTAAAACATACACATTCACTAAAGTTAAAATAAAATTATTTACAGACTACTTGTTGAAAGAATCATGGGACAGAGTTTATAAAGCTGTTGACAACAATGAACACTTTTTTATCTAAGCTTTCATTACCCTTTAACGCATACTTTCCTCTCAAAAACAAACAATTATAAATTTCACAAGGAATTAGAACATCGTGTAAAACCAAAGGTACGCTGGTGGTGGAGGAAGCTGTAGTACTTTGATGCTTTTTTTAAATTCTGGTCGGGTCTTGATGGATGTGTATAATTTTGATCGTACAGTGGCTAGATTTGTGAATGTAGGAGAAAAGAGCTGATGCTGATTGGCACAAGAGAAACACTTAGTATCCCTTTCTTGTTCATTAATAATCAGGAACTTAAATAATAACAAGAAAGAAATCTTAAAACATTAAATTTGACTCTCGGAAAAAGCTATTAATTAAAAAAACATGGCAAATGCAAAATTTACTAATATACACATAAATGAAGTTTCATCAAAAACTTTCTCAATATTTGATGATGTATACAATACTTTTCTAACCTGTGATGACACATAAAATATTCCCTTGTGACATACTATCTTCTGACTGCAATAACAGACACACATTAACAATGCATTAGCCACTTTAAATGATAGTTGCTTTTCTGCATTCTGCAATTGCACACCTGGCAAATCCATAAGCACACTATTGTACTTATTCTTTGAACTTGCTACAATAACATACACACACACACACATTGGCAGACACCAAAACATCTTTAAAAATTTATTCTTCTAACAAGATACAATGGGTCATATACATAGAGTGACACATATAAGTTTAAATAATAGTCAATCTTTGCTGCTTGTTGCTTAATATCTAATACACACAAGATGCTGCAGTGAAGGCAAGAAGAGCACAATCATCAGAACTCAGCATTGACATTGTTGAAGTCGAAATATAACATACACTACGTGGCATTGCAAGGGAAGGTCACAAAGTGGTAAGTAGAATATATATACGTGTAAATAAAGGCACATATAAAATAATTGGAGGCATTGGTAATGATCACTCATATTATTGTTTGAAAATATAATTAATAAATTGAGTAAGGCCCTTGATAACAAATTTCATGTTGTATGTGGCTACAGTGCACTCTACACAGTTCAAACAGCCTAGTGTATTAACTTTAGCAAGACACTAATTACTGTTCACTTGTAAGAGAATTTGTAAGTGATAAACTGCTAAATAGAGAGTTTCACATTGCAGCAACGTCACTATGAATCAAGTACATCAACATCCGACACTGAAATAGGAGACTGTTCGTAATAACGAACCCAATAGGGTTGTAAGCTGGAATATTTGCACAAAATCATTTTTTTATTTCTAGATTATTCTTCGTCGGTTTTGGTGAACTCTTCCGAAGTATTGCGCCAACCATGTCGTGGAAAGACATGTCAATTTTAAATACCTTCCAAGCACATACCCATGTTCAAAGGCTACGCAACAGATCAACGGGCCATCGAAAACTGCTGTTTTACAGTTCGTGATTAATCCTGGCTGTGCGAGCATTTATATTATTTGAAATCGTGTTAATTCGCTCGAGTCCACGGCCAGTTCCTGGAAAAACATGGAGACGAGACCCTTCTATATGCCATATCGACATGAAGGGATAGGAAATTCAACGAAACAACGTTTTTCCTTAGGCTTGAAATATATGTGTGTTGGCCTGCCATTTTCAACAGTGCTTCATGAAATGGGAGTAAATATATTTAAAAAGAATTTGTTTGGTTTCTGAATACTAGAAACTTACTATGTTATTAGAAACCTCTGCATTGTCTTGAACAATACTTGAAATTAAAGCTACATCATCTATCGTATATACCTTTAAAATTGAGTGATGTCAAGTTACATTTGTTATTATTTTATTTCATTTAATATTATGAAAATAAATTACAAAATATTAAATATATTTTTATCTGATATTTTAAAATGTTATTCTGCCTCCGTAAATAACAAATATATGTTGACTTCAAATATTTCAAGTTTGAAAATATTCGTTCCGAAATAAGAAGTTAAACTCGTCGCTTGCCGTGCTTTTAAGGATGGGCCTATTCTTTTGCTGCTGTCTGCACCTCCATTCGGACACATTGCACCGTCCGTCTCAGAAGGTACAAATTTCCGATAGCATATAGAAGAGGACGCAAAAAATAAATATCAAACTTTTGCGAAAATTGATCAATCAGAAGTGGTCTGACGTATCGAGAGTTTTTATATTTTTGCTAAATATGGAGAATATGAATGATACACACACGTGGCCTCTAATAGCAACCTATGACTGTTAACTTCATCAGAAGTCGCAGCTGGATATACGGAATGAAGATCCTCGAAATGGATCAATTGCATGCAACGCACAACCAACAATGCTTACTTATCCTTATTTTACAAACTAATAATTCTCCGTCAAGGAACATCAGATTCTTTAGAACAGTGATGGGCAAAAGTGATACAAACAGAAAAATGCATCACACTACCTCCAAAAAATAAATACTCAGTCACTGACAGAGGGAAAACAGTTGGTTAACTGAATCATTTTGCAGAGCATTCTACTCCTCGCAATTATTTTCGCAGGCTTTCTGTTGACGTGCAAGTAATCGCACGTTTATTGCGTAATATGGACCAAGTGAAAATTTAATTTTAGATGGTATTACAAATGCCTCCCCGTTACACACTAAACAATTGCATACTACAACCACATACTTTCTTGCGTTGTTCGTAAGGGCTACATATTGTCTGAACATACAAACGTACGTGAAAGCGCAAAAGTGCAAATGTGTCACGCCTCCCTCTCAGCCCTCCCCCCTCTTCCCCTTTCCCTTCTGCTCTTCACCGCCTCAACTTTTTCCTGTCTCCCCCTCTCCCCCGCCCCCTCTGAAACCGAGTTAGGAAGCTTTATTGTGCAAAAGTGTCACGCCTCCCTCTCATCCCTCCCCCATCTTCCCCCTTCCCTTCTCCTCGTCACCCCCTCAACTTTTTTCTGTCTCCCCCTCTCCCCCGCCCCCTCTGAAACCCAGTTAGGACGCTTTATTGTGCAAAAGTGTCACGCCTCCCTCTCAGCCCTCCCCCTCTTCCCCCTTCCCTTCTCTTCCTCACCCCCTCAACCTTTTTCTGTCTCCCCCTCTCCCCGCCCCCTCTGAAACCCAGTTAGGAAGCTTTATTGTGCAAAAGTGTCACGCCTCCCTCTCAGCCCTCCCCCCTCTTCCCCCTCCCTTCTCCTCGTCACCCCCTCAACTTTTTCTGTCTCCCCCTCTGCCCCGCCTCCTCTGAAACCCAGTTAGGAAGATTTATTGTGCAAAAGTGCAAAAGTGTTACGCCTCCCTCTCAGCCCTCGCCCTCTTCCCCCTTTTTCTCGCTTATATATACTGCATATCGATTTTTAGAGAGTGTGGACACCAGGTGAAGTACATTGTCCAGAAATTTGTATTTGTGATCCGACAACTTTGACATACTTAATTACGGACAAATAAAGATAATGCGAGAACATAATCGTTTATTCTTTTGAATGAAATATTGATTTTCTTTCCATGATAAAACTATTATTCCACTTCCAGCAATTTGGTCTATCGTTTCGAATTCCTCTTTACTTTCCGGTTTCATAATCAATTCTAAGAGACGGCCCTAAAAAGGAAACTGTAGTTCAGTATGTATAGAATACAGTATTATGAGATTTATAATAATATTTTTCAGTAAAACAGTAGTTTAGTAAAATATAGGAAGTATCTGACTTTAAAAGTTATGAAATTACAGTTACTTTTTTAAATTGATGTAATTTTAATAAAATCAGATTATTATTTTTAATAATATCCAGATTTCGGCTTCTAAAGTAGGCTAAATAGTATTATAAATTAATACTAATTAAAGAAAACTAGTGATATTTATGTGCATACGTCTTAGTGTTAGTATCCTCTAATTATACCGATTTAAAAAAAAGATACGAAATATTTATCCAGTTTTACTACGTTAAATGTAAAGGCCGGTTCCTACTTACATCCGAAGGTAAAAAATTGAGAGAGCTCAGAAGAGGAATATTTCAATCGTGTAAGGCTGTGTCCTCACCTGGTAGGCAACGGCGACGTCGACGGCGGAGGCGAGCAGCGCGGCGGCCAGCTGCAGGCGCTGCGGCGTGGCGCGCACCCTGTCCTGCGGGGCGCCCCCGCACGAGGAGAAGGCGCGCAGCGCGGCGGCGGCGCTGGCGGCCAGCGACTCGCCCGCCACCACGCGCCACGCCAGCGCGTACGCCACCGCCTTCCCAGCAGCGCGAGCCAGATGCGCGGGGAGAACACGCGCAGCGGCAGCGACCACGCCGGCAGCTTCATAGGCGGAGGCAAGACCATTAGAGATTTGGAGACTGATTGTGACGCCTCAACGAAGTCACACGAATGGTAGTGCTGAAATTCCGTTTGGATATTTCCTACACAGAAGGCCAGGCGATCAAACACTACATCTTCCACATCATCGATATCATTCCTGTATGCTTTTTCAGGATGTTGTCCCCGTAACATTCCAATACAATTTGGTGAAAATATAATGAAGTCAAATGCTACTTGTCTGAAGGAAATAGGTTGCCGAGGTGAAGTAGTCACCACTTATGAGCAGTTTCTCGTGGACAATAATTTTGATTTTGTCGCTACTGTTTCCGCAGTATTTAACAGAAAATATCTTATTGCCGGACCCTAGAAACGAAAAAGTGTAAAATTTGTGTTCATAGTTATAGTACATTAGATTTATTTAGTCAAAAAACAGTAAAAACTGTATGAAATGTATGGGAGAAAATATTATCTGCGCACGATTTCTTGTTTCCAGAATTCCTTCCTGTCATTTTAACTATAAATAGTTGAAAGACGAATAAACGTTTAACATAAATAAAAAAAATAAAAATCGCAAGATTAGCAATATATGAAAAATTAGACATTTTCGTTTCCGAGTTATAGAAACTTATTTGCATCGGTAAACGAATTGCAAGTATAATTTTTTTGCATTGCAAACAAAATAGCAACTCACTCTTCCTTCTACTCTTACCACCACAATCAAAAGGAGAGCTCAACAAAGCGTGCACATAGTGAAGCTACATATATATTCAGAAGCAAACCAAGGGGCCATCTCAGCATTTGCTAAATGTATCAGGGAAACTGGACAAAAAACTGATCGAGATGGAGGTCATTGACCCGGAAGCTGAAGTACATTATTTGTTACAAACATATAAAATCTTTAAAAAAAATACAATACAATTGTAAACTAATTCATTATATAATACTGTTTTGTTAAAATAAACATTATTTTTCATTTTGATAACCAGTATAGTATTTAATTGTATAGAAATAGTTATGCAGCAGTAAAGATTTTACTTTTAACTTAAATTTGTGTCTCGACTTCAATTTTTTAATGTTATCTGGCAATGCGTTGTAAAGTAACTTACATCTATGTAGATTTCTGATAGTGAGCTCTTGATAGTGACACTTGATGAACGTGATTTTTATTCAAACAACATTTTTTTGTATATGTTGTTACTGGGATCACATTCTGTGTTGCATTTTAAATATTTAATGAAGAAAAATCTAGTTGACCTGTACTCATAATATGTGAACATCGTATCCATTCGTGATTATCCTAACAAAACCTAATGTTGTTAGAAGGGAATCTCAGTAATGACTTCTCTTTCACCAAAGACATCTAAGACCTTGCCTTCAGGAAATGTTAATACAAAAAATATTTCGATTGCTCTGGGTACTGAAAAATTAGTAATGTTCCAGTGAACAATGACAATATAAAATCAAAAGTAATAATAATCACGAAATTTTTTGAGTTGGAAAAGTTACAAGAACAGTTTTAAAAGTATTCTACACAATGACTGTTAGTGTTTGTATTTGAGAGTGTAAAGTACCACAATTATGAAAAGATATGAATCAATTACTTACCTTCAAACTGTGACATTCTTTGTGGGATTTTCCCAAATAAAAAATGTAAGATTCAGCCGCCTTTCAAGCTCTCTGTCCTGTTGATACGCCGGTGCGGCCACTGTCCAAAAGAGGCCGTCATATTCCACACGCGAGGCGAAGGCTCGAGCGTCCGAGAATGGAAGGATTGCGCCTCCGAGGTCCTTTGAAAGAATTGCCACCAGCGCCTTGGCCTCGCGCGCGCATGCCTCACTGCGCCCCCCACACTGGGTGAGCCACTCCCTGCTCCCCCCACCGGGGGCCACGACATCAACGGCCAGCGCCCACCACCGCCCCTCCCCCTCCCGTTCGCGCAGCAGCAGCCCGCGGAAGCCCTGGTGGCGCTGCCACAGCGCGGCCAGCACGCGCCGCCCCGCACGCAGCTGCGCCCCCGCCGCGCTCCCGGCCTCACGCACTCGCCTCCCGCCGCTCCTTTGTTCCTCCTGGAGCTTCTGAGAACCCCGCTCGCCCTCCAGATGGGTCTTAAAAAGCTTCTGCAATCTCCACTCATGCTGCAGTTGTGTATTAATATTTATATCTTGACGAAATTTCTTGTTTTTCTCCTCGTGGCGTTCAGATCGAAAGTTTTTCTCAAGAAGTGTCGGAGATGGCCGGTCGTTTTCAAGCCTTCTATTTGTTGTGAAGCGGCTGTGCGATGGCGACTTTTTTTCTGTGTTCCTGTTTTCCCACTGCGTTCCTTTTAAATTGGAATGGATTGTAACGCGTTTATTAAAGTTGTTCTCGAAAAGCTGATCTTCCAACAAGTCCTTTTCAAAATTGGTATTCTCCACAATGTTTTTAGTTCTCGTCTTTTCTTGAAGACTGTTTCTACCTCTTCCGTTCTTAGCGTCTTTCTTTTTTGGATGTCGTTTCCTTTTTGTGCTCTTTCGCTTACAATTGTGAATATTTGGTCTTCTTCCAATTGCTAAAACGACTGGTGCTGCGGAACTCAATTGAAGGTTTCTATATAAAACGGCGCCTTTCGTTACTAGCTGCAAAATAACCAACATTTTTATGTAGTGTATTGTTTCTGTTATCTTACTCACGAATTCTCTCTCAAACGTTCACTAACATAGTGCTTGAGGCAATGTAGAGTTCCTATCTTTTTTCACCGTATTCCCAGGAATAAAGAGATATTAGATAAGAGCGTGGCAGCATGATAAAGGAAGGATCACGTGAAAGCCTATGATGGTGTTTATTGTATTATATTTCGTAATAAAACCATTTTCGAAATTCTCTCAAAACTTACTGCAATTTTTTTTAAACTTTGTCACTGGATATCATAAAATACGCATAAAAATGAAGCAGCTCTTACGTTCGTTCAAATCCCCGGTTTTTTGGAAATTGCAAATATTTTTGGACGACTTCCTACAACTTTATTATTCAAAATTGACACTTTCTCCTTAATAGATTCTGTTCTTTAAAGGTAGATCTTCAAATAAGGTCACGTTCAATGTTTCGAGAGTATTAGTTGTTTTCGCGTAATTTTGACCGAAATTTAAACATTTTATTCTTTAAAACAATTTTTCCGTCAAAAACTGATCTATTATTTTATTTAAATGCTCTCCTCTTATGCAATGAGGGACAATAAAGAAATATTCTACTCCCATTTCCAGAGAACTCAGTTTTTTTTTAAAAAATTGCCAAAAATTAAATTTCAAACCTCCAAAATGAACGATAGAGATTTTTACTTCAAACTAAGACAGTAATAAAAATTGGCTCTTTCAAAAAAGGTCGTGTACAATTACAAAAAACGAATTGATTTCTATTGAAATTTATACTATATCAAAAAACAAACTTTCGCAACCCCCCAATTTTCCTTTATTTTTTCCCATAGAGGTAAGACGCGTAAAATAATGACGTGGGTCTCATTTTAATCGAACTCTACAAATTTCGCATAATTAAAACTTTTGAAACAAAACGAAAATGTAACACCACTTTCTAAGATATTTAAAATACACTAAGGCAGAGTCCGCATTTGATCCACCTCATTGGCATGCGGTTGTTAACATGTGAAATGTCCCCAAGTTACATGAGACTTCCTGGCAATAATCGTAGGTTTGGAGATGTATGGAAAATAAAACTTTATTTAAACTCCCAATGGATAGAAATTATCACTAAAGGGAAAAAAACTTAAAGAGAAGACGGGGAACTACACAAGGAGCATTTCAAGAACATTACGTGGAAGTACAGATACATGCTCAATATTTTTGTTAGGGGTGCGCAAAGAAAAACAAACAAAATGGCTCACAATAACTGACCTCCCTGAAATAGTCATATACGGCATCCTTGGTGTGTAGGAGAAGAAAGTCGAGGACATCGTTGTGGCGGGTGGCCGCTAGTACATAGCCCCCTTGCTTCTCCAGCCACGCGGGCGCCTTGCCTTGCCTCAAAAGTGATGAAGATGGGCGCCACAGCAGCAGCGGCGCCGCGGCGCGGGCGTACAGGGCGCGTAGCCAGCGCGGGCCGTCGCCCAGGTCCACCACGCCCACCGCCCGGCCCCCGCCCACTCCCGCGCCCCCCAGCGCCCACTGCACGCCCGCCACGGGCGGCCCCGCCCCCTCCCACGGCACACACACGCCGCGCGCCTCTACCCCCGCCCACGCCCCCCACAGCGCCACCGCCAGCGCCAGCCCCAGGGCTCGAACCCGGGTCTCTGCGTCTTGCCGCCCTCTACCCATCGCGTCTTTCTTCCACTGTGAGACTTGCCCCGTTGCGACATCGCTGTTCCACTCGCTCATACACATGCACGTCACACATTTTCACGGTTTCAGGACATTACACGGGTCTTCATATAGACTGCACGTAACTAAATAAAGGAAGGCAATTTAAAATGGATATTTCATAAACGCAACATGTGTGGCATAATGCGGAAAATGTTCTACATTTTGAAATTATTACCTGACAAGTTCATATACATCTATTTTGTTGTAATTAACATAAACCGTATGGTTTCCTTACAGTAAAAATGTCAATACCCCCACATTCCTTGCTGTCCCGATCTTCTGCATAATTTAAACTATTTTCTTTCTTTCGCTCGATATAGGAAAACTAGTCTACTGGATATAGCAAAAGTCATCTCTTTCATTTGAATCCAATCTTGTTCCGTCAACAACTGCATAGAGTTATTGTTTGGTCGCATTGCGATTGGGCACAGAAAAAGTAAGACGGTTAGCGGGTCTTATACCTTCTGTAAAGGATGTTGACCATCCGGTGTTTGAGAGAAAATATCTTTTTCCCAGACCATTTGAGAGATCGTAGATGAGATTGAAGGGGCAGAGGCGCTAAGCGGGTTGCATAGCAGTGGGGGGTTGGACGTTGTTGATGAAGGAAGTTAAGTCTTTACGAAATGAAAGTGAGAAAAAAGGGAAAGAGAAAAAGAGAGCAAAGAGAGACAAAAAAGAGAAAGGGAAAATATAATACAAAAAGAGAGAGCAAAAGAGAGAGAAAAATATAGTAACAGAAATAGAGAAAGAAAGAGAGAATGAGAGAAAAGAGAGAGAAAAAGAAAAAGAGAGAACGAGAAAAAGAAAAAGAGAGAAAAAGAGAAAGAGAAGGAGAAAAAGAAAGGGGGGAAAAGGATAAGAGAAAAAGAGAGTAATAATAAAGAGAAAATAAGAGAAGAAAAGAGAGAGAAAGAGAGAGAGAGAGAAAGAGAGAGGGAGAAAGAGAGATGGAGAAAAGGGAGGTAGAAATACGGAGAGGGAGCAAGAGGAAGAAAGAGAGAGAGAGAGAGTAAAAAATACAAAGAGAAAGAGACAGAGAAAAGAGAGAAAAAAGGTAAAGACGAGAGAAAGGGAGAGAGAAAAAAAGAGAAAAGGCAGAGAGAAAAGGAGAGAGAGACAAAGACAGATGGAAAGATAGAGAAAGAGGTGGTAAATAAACACACTAACGAAGACGGGGTTTCAACAGAGTGTTGTATTTGAAATTCGGTGTTTACTTTGTATTCAGCAGTTAATCCTTCCGCCCTTCGTGCTCACGAAAGAGGCCACGTAGGCGAGTTATGTAAGTTTGGCTGGCAGAATCTTCGAAGTAACTAAGACACTGACTTTGCCCAAGAAGTAAATTTATTTCACAAGTCAGTGCATTTGGTTGCTAGAACTTACAACTAAGATATCAGACCACTTGCAGGGCTCCCTCCGTATTTATGTGCTCTGAAGGTGCTTGTCACAAGGACAAGGGGAATGGATCGCGAGTGCGGCGGTAACGCTGCAAGACCTACTTTTATACATTTCAAAATTTGGTAAGGACGGTCTTCGGAGCTCCCTGATTCACAGTCGATGTGGGTCAGTCTCGTCGTTTCCTTGTTCGTCATTGCGAACCCCGAAGATCCCTGGTTCAGTCAATGTGAGTCAGTCTCTTCTTATCCTTGTTTTCGGGCGTCCGCGACGCCGTTGTGAAATATTGCTTTAGAACTAAGGTGGTGTAGGGATGGACGCTGCTGTTGTACTAGCGGGCGGACATGACTGGAGCACTGCATGTTGCCTCAACAAAACAGTCTTTTACACCCTTAACACTTCTGTTAGTTAATTGAAGAAGAAAGAATAAAATCTCGCAATTATTCATAATACAGTTTTAAAGTCAGTACACTTCACGCATCACAGAAATGTAGGTTTGGGTACACGATAATAATTAAACATTGTTTCATAAAATCATATAAAACAAAATAAAACAAAGAAAATAAAAATGAAAGTAACTATAAATTTGTTATTAAATAGACAAATGAAATAAATGAAGCAGTCAACTGCCGTTCAATTTTAGAAAAATAACAATCCTTGTTTTAGCCAAGCCGCTTCCAATAACTCAAAATGCCCGATTTCATCTTCTATTACCCAAGTTTCGGTCTTTCAGCAAAGATAAAAAATAAGATTATAAGTAATAGGAATAACATGGTCGAAAACCACTTTGAAAATTCGGTGATTTTATTTACAGTGATGGACAGAACACCCAATAATAACCATGCTTTCTGCAATAAGCAATGTGCGTTTATCTTCAATATGCTATCTAAATTAATCGTGTCAGTAATACAGTATACTTCGCTTTTTTCTACCGTCAAATTTTTAATTCGAAATTTAAAAAAATCGAAAACCATTCCGTCTCCAATTATGTCATATGTTTGCCCTCTATTGCTCACATTCGCTTACGCCCCCAGTGCTTTGTGTATACAAATGACGCAATGTGCTCACACGAAGAAGATACGCCTGGACTCGGGCGTTGAAAGCGCCACTGAGTCTCCTGAGTCCTCAGTTCCTCGTTCTGCTCGCGCCGAGGGGTCGCTTCAGCCTGGGGCGAGGCACCAACGCGCGCAGTAGAGCGCGCAGACCCCTGCGCATCTGCGCACGCGCAGCCCCCCACCGACTGCGCGCGATCTCTGCGCAGAAGGCGGCGGCGGCCAGCGCCAGCCCCGCGCAGAGCAGCGCCAGGTGCGGCCGCAGGTCCTGCAGCTCCAGGGTCCGGGGTTCGTCGCTCTTCGCCTCACTCTGACGCCAAGACGCACCTCTGCGCAGACGCCAGTACATCCCCCATGTTCGGTTGAAGTCGTCTGCCCACTTGAGATCAAGGCCCGCGTCTCGGAACTGAATCAGCTTCAGATTAATCGGGTCCACCCACGGCCAGTTCCTGGAAATTTATTAGTAGAGACATATTTGCTACAGTCGGAGAATTATGGAAGCACGTACATGTTAGAGAAAACTATGAAAGTATTGCCGCGAAGAAAAATCAATTGGCTTCAAAATTTGGCCAAGAAATGAGTTGGAGCTCTGACGAGCATGAATTTTCAGCAATGAGTTTTTTGTGTAGTTTGTCGAATACGGCTAGACGATTGTTATATTGGCTATTGGATTAGGAGAAAAAAACAAGCTGGCTAGTGGTTTTAATTCCCTTTCCCTTAACACGTTGAACAATTCCGCAATTGTCCTTTATTACCGGTATGTATTAAATCTATCATTATACCATCATAAAAAACTGCAATAACATTATTTTTGAAACCACAATGTCAACTAAAAAACCATAAATTAGATCATTAATAATCAGCTACGCAATCAAAAACTAGCAGCGCCAGGACGCCACGTATTTTATACTATTGAATACGACTTTTCAATATTAAAAAAAAATTATTTCTAACTCGCAAGTGTTATTTATTTTAATTACTCTGATTATAACTAGTTTTGTCAAACAATGTCACGGGTTTTATCTTTAATAAAGTTTTCTAATTTCCTTTGAGAGGGTTAGCTGAACAGCCTTCTCCCAAGGTCTTATTAGTTGCCATTTATCGCCACCCTCAAGGTAATTTTTTAAATTTTCAGAATTTTTCGGTTTCCTAATAAAAGATTCTAAATATTACTTTCAGAATATTGAAGAGGAGTTCTGTATGGAAATTTTCATTGATAATTTGAAAGCCGTTTTTAAGAAAATGGCATTTAAGCTTTACTGAAAATGCGAAATTGGAAGGTTTTTTTTACAGAAATCTTACGAGTTGTCGAAAATCTCCATTTGAAGTCTTTTGAAGCTCTTGAAATCACAGACGTAACAATGGACAAAACACAAATAGAAGAAAATGTACATGTTAACCGCGTGACAGATATTTAAAAGATATTACATTTGGTAATTTTTGAAACATCAAAATTATACACTTAAATTATATTCATGTCATCTTAAGCAGTGCAATGAGCAATATCCGTTACAAAAGTTTAAAGAACACTTTTAAAGCCATTTTTGAGAAAATGACTTTTTAACGTTTTTAATAATGCAAACATTTGTACGTATTTTCACAGAAGTCAGTTCTCGCTCAGCAGCGGTCACGAGCAGACGTGCTCCGCAGCTGCGCTAGTTAGCCGAAGGCTAGCGCTTATCGCAAGTCCGACTGCCCCGGCCGCTACTGGTGCTGGTCCGGGGTCAGAAAGAAGTGCATTTATTTGTGAACAGTGGTGAATTAGGAACGTTTTCAACTTACCGTTCAAATTTACTAGTGATACAGTTGTGACCGCTCTTATTTGTGTACAAATGTGACTTCATTCTCGTGTGAACAGTGGTGTATCAAGAACTATTGAAAATCAATACCGCCCATATATAGTGAAGTGAATAATGTTAACTGACCACGTCCCCTTCGGGGGACTAATCACACAATCAACAGAAATAATAATAATAACCAAGAAAACAGTGAAGCTTTCGTCAACAATAGTACGAACGGATCGACTTTAGAATACAGTGACGTAACACAGAACCTTCAGCAACAGCATCAATTTTTATTGCATGAACATCAACAGCTGAAACAACACTTACATCAATTAGTGCAACAGAACCAACAGTTACAATTTCAAATACAGCAATATGTGCGTGAAAAAGAAATCCCAACTACCGTGCTAGAAGCTACAGCAACTAACGGCCAAGCATCTACAACGCAGGAAACGGCCTCAACCCTGTGCAGCTCATGACAAACAATCCCACTGCGTCGACAAAAAAGTCGCAATGATGACAACTCTATACAACCGTCGAAGAAGACTAACAGTGAACATGATCCCGTATCATCAAAAAACAGGTACTCTTGTGATGAAAATTTGGAAGAAACCTCGAAATCTGAGAAAATCAATGATACGACAACCAAGGGCAGCATACAAGAACAAGACAAATATCGAACACCGCCTATTTTCATACCAGGCGTCAGAGTAATATCTGATATGATCAGATCTATTAAAGAAGTCATTAAAGATGAAGACTTCTCATATAAACTTGTCAAAACCTACCAAGATGAAGCCAAAATTACAATGAACAATGTGAAAATCGTACCTCAAACACCGGATGTTTATCGAAAGCTTGTTAAACATCTGAATCTAAAAAATATTGCTCATTATACATTTCAGTTAAAACAAGAAAGAGCCTTTCGGGTAGTATTAAAAAATATGCACCCAACAGCAGATGAAACGGAACTCAAAGAAGCTATAGAAGCACAAGGCCACAAAGTAAGACAAATTCATAATATCAAGCATCGTTTAACAAAAGCACCTCTACCAATGTTTTTTGTGGACTTAGAACCTCAAAGTAACAACAAAAAAAATATGACGTCGAATACTTACTACATGCAAAAATAAGTTTTGAACCACCGCCACCGTTTTGAGAAATAGTACAATGCAAGCGATGTCAGTCCTACGAGCACAGTTTTCGTTATTGTACGCTTCCGTATAGCTGCGTGAAATGTGGAAAGAATCACGATAGTCGAACCTGTACTAAAACGAGAGACACACCAGCTACATGTGCTCTATGTAGCCGTGACCATCCAGCAAATTATAAAGGCTGCGAAGTCTATCAAAAAATTCGTAACAGCAAGTATCCTAGTCAAAGTCAACACTGTAGAAATGCTACGCAAAACAACTGAAGGTAACAATTCAAGTTCACTAACAAGTAATCAAACCATAGGAACAGGTAGACAGCTCACATATGCACAAATGGCCCAACATTCGCAAATCAATAATCAAAATGTGTCGTATGAAAATAATCTGATATCCATAATGCAAGAATCATTTAAAAAATTCGAGTCCATCTTAGCAAAGCAAGCTGAACAAATCTCCAGCCTAATTAATATCATGACTGCAATAATGAAGAAACTATGAGTAATTTACTGCGAATTGTCTCCTGGAATGCCAACGGAATACTTCAACATCGAAGAGAGTTAGAAGTGTTTCTACATCAAGAAAATATTGACATACTCCTAGTGTCTGAAACACATTTTACCGAAAGAAGCTATCTACGTATATCTGACTACGAAGTATATTGCACAAATCATCCAGATGGGACAGCTCATGGAGGCACAGCAGTAATAATTAAAACAAAAATCAGACATAATATGTACAAAGATAATGCTAAAGACTATCTGCAAGCAACCTCTATACAAGTATACGATAAGTTCGGTCCGCTCGTTATTTCAGCTATATACTCCCCTCCAAAACACAAGATAACCACCGATCAGTATATCAAGTTTTTTAGAACGCTCGGCACAAGGTTCATTGCTGGAGGAGACTACAATGCTAAAAATCAACTATGGGGATCAAGACTGGTAACTACAAGAGGTCGCGCTTTAGAAGGAACCATCTCTACACTAAAACTCCAAACAATTTCATCAGGAAATCCCACATACTGGCCAACGGATGGTAACAAGGTACCTGATGTCTTGGATATCTTCGTCACAAAGGGAATGGCACAGACCTATCACACAAAAGAACCGTCTTTTGATCTTTCATCTGATCATTCTCCAGAAATACTGACAATCAGTTCTTCTGAAATCAAAAAGAAAGAAAACATATACCTTACAAACAGAAAAACGAACTGGGAAGAATACAGCAACTGGCTTTACCATAACACCACTGCCAAGGTCCGTCTAAAATGTCCAGAAGATATCGACGATGCTGTTGAATACTTAATACAACACATTCAACAGGCAGCCGTATATGCAACTCCAGAAATGAGAGTGTTTGAAAAAAATAAATACCCATCAGAAATACTAAAAATGATTAAAGAGAAAAGACAGATGAAGATGACCTGGCAACGCACTCATCACCCGGACGACAAACGAATACTCAACAGAACTTCCCGCCTCTTATCAAGAAAATTACAAGAAATTCAATCGGAGGAAATGAAGGAAAGAATAGAAAAGTTGTCACCCTCAAAAGCTACAGATTACTCCTTATGGAAAATTACTAAAAAATTAAAAAGGCCTACAAAACATGTCCCCCCTCTTCGTAAAACAGATGGAAGCTGGGCTAGAACGGAAAACGATAAGGCAGAAGAATTTGCAAAATATTTTGCAAAAACATTTCAACCACACCCCTCAGCACTACTCACAGAAGAAAAAGAAATCATAGAATTCCTGGAATGTCCCCATCAAATGTCGCCACCAATTAAATTCTTCTCAACAAAAGAAGTCACAGCAGGGCTGAAACTACTACCAAATCATAAGGCTCCTGGACATGATCGTATTACAGGGGAAATGCTTAAAAAACTGCCTAAGAAACTCATTGCCCTTGTAACATCCATTTTCAATGGAATAATACGCATCGGACACTATCCTTCGCAGTGGAAACTGGCACAATTAATTGTGATCGCAAAACCAGGAAAACAGCTACAAGATGTTTCCTCGCACAGACCAATAAGTTTATTACCTTCTTTGTCTAAGGTATTCGAAAAACTATTACTATTTCGCATATATCCATTACTTAAAGAAAATGACGCAATTCCAGACCATCAGTTCGGTTTTAGAAATCGTCATTCTACAATAGAACAAATTCATAGAATAGTCGACACCATCAACGGAGCTCTAGAAAATAAAATGTATTGTTCCGCCTTGTTTCTAGATATCGCGCAAGCGTTCGACAAAGTGTGGCATCAAGGCTTGCTATATAAAATCAAGAAATGTCTGCCGCATCCATACTATAATATACTTCAATCCTTTATTTCAGATCGATTTTTTCAAATAAAATTCGGAGATGAAATAACACCGTTTCATCCAGTATTATCAGGAGTGCCACAGGGGAGCATCCTTGAACCAGTGCTGTACACGCTGTACACCGCTGACTTACCTCAGTCCCCAGATGTCACCACTGCAACATATGCAGATGACACAGCCCTGCTAGCTTCGCACGAAAACCAAGAAACGGCAACAAGAACATTGAAAGAGCACCTCGAGCTTATAAACAAATGGTGTAAACTCTGGAGAATAAGAATGAACGAAACAAAGTCCAAATGTATAACATTTACCCTCAGACGAACAAGAAATACAAGAATAGAAATAAACGGAAAACTAATTGAAAACGTAGACACCGTCAAATATCTCGGACTACATCTCGACAAAAAGCTAACCTGGAAGAAACATATTTCGATTAAAAGAAAGGAAGCAGAACTGAAAAGTAGACAAATGATATGGCTAATAGGAAGAAAATCTTGTTTAAGTCTAGGAAACAAAATTTTACTTTACAAGACAATACTCAAACCTATCTGGTCTTATGGAATTAACCTCTCATCTCATCTCATCACATTCAAATATAGAAATAATTCAAAGATTTCAATACAAATGTCTCAGACTATTAAGCAATGCTCCCTGGTTTGTATCAAACGCCACTCTACATAAAGATCTCAATATCACCACTGTTAAAGAGGAAATCACTCTCAAATTTCACAAATACCAACACAGACTCGAAAATCATATTAATCATCTGGCCATAAACATCTTAGATAACAGCACAATGACAAGAAGATTAAAAAGAGTACATCCTCTTGATCTGGACCACAGATATAAATAATATTTTTCTTTTAAAATAATTGTTACTGTAGATATATTTTTTTGTCACAATGCTTGCACTATTGTATGTTTGTTTGTTATTGTGTTATTGTTATTTCAATGTGATGTTGTTTATTGTTGTTCTTGTTTGTTTGTCTTTTTTTCTCTCTCTCTGAACTGGACAATTAGTTTAAAACCATTTTTAGAAAGAACCAGAATTGTATGGTTTCTTTACATGTCAATAATATATGTACAATTGTATTTGCCGAATGTTCGAGTACAACAAATTGCAAATAAAGCAGATGTTAAAAAAAATTTACAGAAAACTCTTGAGTATAAGAGAAACCTTATAGAATATCAATTAAAAAACATGTACTCGTAAAAGCAATAATGTGAAGAAATTGCCGCTAATGTACCTATTAACATGGTGAGAAACAAGCAAAATACTATTATTTGAAAAAAATAGAAGAGTAACAAGAAGTTTATGTCATATAAGAGTACATTTAGCACTATCTCTACCAAAAACGTTTGGAATTTTTGGAAAATATTTGAAGCCGTTCTTGAAAAATTTAGTTTGTTTTTTTGTAAGTTTCACATACTTCACGCAATATTGAGTGAAAACTATTAAAAGTTCCACAAAACGTCTCATGACCTTACAAAGAACGATGTATGGAAAACAAATTTCATTTGAAAATATTATCCCCAACTTCAATTTCCTTTTTGTAGGAACACGCCGAAATATATTCAAATTTTTCAAATTTTCGAAAACAGAAATATTAGCGAAAATTGAACATATGTCATCTCTATAATAGTATTTTGCTACTTCCTTGCAAGAAATTTATAGAAAAAATTAAGAGACAATTTTGAGAAAAAATTGAAAATGTCACAGAAGCATAATGTAAAGTATTAGAAAAAATTATTCAATGTTTTCGAAAATCGCGAGCTTCCAAACAAGCCATATCAACAGCGGTTTATTTGGTTAGGGAAGAATCGCATAGTTTAAGCGCTAGTGTTGTTCACTTACACCAGACAGCCACCGGCAGATGGACGTTTTGCCGTTGATTGATTTTTGGATATCAGGGAGCCACAAAACAGGGATTCTGGCAACATGACGTGTTAGAGGATCGTTTCTTAATTTAGCAGCTGAACATATCCGCTTTTTCGTCATTAGGTTCTATCGATTAATTTTTTAAAACTGAATGTTTGCCGTATTTCACGAAGCAACACACAACATTCTCTTTACCCCATAATACTCCGTGTGTACCGTGTATACCGTGTGTGTATATATATACACGATCCGTATATATACACGTATGTAAATGAAAAAGTATGAAGTGCTCGACATGTTTTATAAAATACAACTAAGTTTTGCAGAAAACTTGAAGGCGACAGCAATCGATAAATTCAAAAATATGTGGCTTGGAGTTTTACCATACATTTTTTAAAGAGCAACATTCAAATAAGAATTGCATTGAAAAAGAAATATCTGGT
Organism: Gryllus longicercus; assembly: GCA_038098605.1. NCBI lineage: Eukaryota > Metazoa > Arthropoda > Insecta > Orthoptera > Gryllidae > Gryllus > Gryllus longicercus. Next base: position 3,141,199 of record JAZDUA010000045.1, on the reverse strand, counting down.
GTACATAGTTGAAGGTGTGACACAGGTCCGAATACAAATTTGATCTTGCTGGATTCTTGTGATTACATTACTGAAATGGAAGAATTGTACAAAATATACAACAGAAATAAACATCACATATATAAACGCAAATTAATTCTACTTCCAAAACACTTTTCCATGTTTCTCACATTCTCTAAGATTAACCAAGTGATAGAAGTGTACCAATTGTGGGGAACCGCATTCATTATTCATTGAAGACACAAAGTTAAGCACGTGTCTGAAATTGTTATGTATATACATTTTTTTTAGATTTCAAAAACTTTAAACACTTAATTTAAATTCAGAAAATATACCATACTAATAAACATTCTGTGCCGTGTATACCGTTTGTGTATATATATATATATATATATATATATATATATATATATATATATATAAAGAGAGAGATAATATTGTAATTCAAATATTTCAAGAAAATTTTGCAATATTCAATAAATATTAAATGATAAAGGAGTTAATGTAATGTTTTATACACAACTGCAAATATTTAAATGAAAATGTTTGTATAGGACAAGGTTTTATCCTTCTGTAATACTCTTAAATTAATACTACCGTCTACGATTAGGACTTCGAAAAATTGAGGAAATAAAAAACAAACTATTTTGAGAGGAGCTAGATGGCAGCTTGTAAGAAGATGGGCAAGACTAAAAACCTAGGCCAGATTAGAAATATTATAATACTAGTACAAGGATATCTGTGCAATTCCGAAACACTTCACGTTTAAATATAAAAAACCATATTAAATGAACAACTTGGCGGACGAAAGAATTTAACAATTGGCATTTTACTGTCTTTCAATAATATTCTACTGCTTTTATAGAGGCTGTGAAAGAGGTTTGATCAAGATTTATTCTGCTCTATACGCTTACTGGAGGAGTGTTACCATTTGAATTATTTGTGGAACATCGCCCTCAACTACACAAATACTTGCTGTCTTCCTCCTAATTATGATCATAGGAAAAAGTTTACTTTCTGTGCCGCAATGAATGCAATTTAGTTGTTCAACAATTTGAAATGTAGTATATAATTCGATTAATGTAGCGTTATAGAAAAACTAGTTTGTTTCTATTTACTACTTTAAATTGTATTGTCATAAACTGTTATAGCTTCAAAGTTTTTAGAAATTAGAGGAAATTTAATGGTAATTTTTAGGACATACCATATGTTAAAAAATTGAAACTTTTGGTAACGAAACTACGTAACAGTGTATTCGTACAAACCTGCATACAATGAGTCAAGTGGAAATTGCGTCTGCAACATACATGAAATATGGAAAGGGACTTCCCTATCTGACTGCGACAAAGTACTTGGGAATTCCCTTAGCTGACAAGACAAAGGGACTCGAGAGGTGTCGCAAGGTGATCCCAGACTTAGGAGTGAAAAACGCAGAAGTAGAGAAAAATCCGGGATTCACGTTGCACGTGATCAAACAGGCGAATCACGACGACTTTACTCGACACAGACCCAATCACACTGACGAGACTGATCATGTGACGCCGGAGGAACCGAATGCAAATGTGATTCGGGTGACAGACTGTCGGAGAGAAAGATACAGTGAGCGAGTGGAAGCAGACGTGTCGTGAGAGGCATAAGGCAGCCAAATGAGTAAGAGGTGCCCGGGAGATGTATAGTGACGAGAATATGCGAATAGGAGAGGCATACGCGAGTGTGAGTGAAGACTGGCGTGAGTGGTGGAGAGACGGAGAACGCCCAAAGAAGTAAGCGAGAGATCGAGCGAGAGCAACTCCAAACGAGCCGGGAATCGAACTGTGGCCGCGGAACCGACTCTACTCATTCCGTTAGTTCGCGGCGCCGAGTCGCTTCATACGAACGGCGTCGGCGGTGGGGGCGGCTGAGTAGAGCGGAGCGGGGTACCGCGCCAGCGGCGTGACTTACAATGGGGCATCCCTGCAGGGAAAGGGCGCCGGCCTCTGCAACGCCATCCGATCGACGCGCCACTCGTCAGCAGCAATTCAAAAACACTGTAACTTTGCTCCGTCGCGAGGCTAGCGGACCTCTTTTATGTGCTAATAAATGTGCTCGAAATACCCGCAAAGATGTCATTTCGAAATCCGGAAAGTCCCTTTGGATTTCCCTAAACATGCAACCCCTATAAATAAACCCGCTCTGCTTTGACCTTCCCTCGAATGCGTGTGGTAATGGGCTGATCCATCTGAGCTAATTATGATCCAGGCTTTGATCACTAAAGCGCCGCCACAGCAGGGCTGCGAAAAGTAGCAGTCACCAGACCAGCTGTTCCCGTGACGTTCTGACGAGAGTCTGCGGCTACATACGGCCTCGCGCCGGGTCACGAACCCGGCCATTAAATAATACTACTTCCACTCATATATTGATTCGAACGTTTCTTTATGAAGATTTTATCTAAGTAATTTTCAATCGCCTGTGTACAAATTATGTAATACTTCCATTACTTACCATTTTGTAATCATGTATTCCCAATCAGGTGACGCTGCGTCGAAAACTTTCATTGACGCAGTCATTTGGCGATATGCAGATATCCGCAGAGGCCAATATCTATCGCTTGAAAGTGCAGCGTAACGATTTTCAGCCAGATACAATTGGTGGTCCCTCGAATTGTTATAATATTTGACATTCATCTTTATAAAATATTTGACTATCTCTTCTGTGCAAATACTATCATTTTTCTGTGAACAAAATACTTTTATCCTGTCTATTACAGGCTGAGAGACTTTAGCAGTCAACACTGTCATTCCGGAGGCAATGAGTTGGTCTATTGTTTTGATGTCCGGGTAGCGTTGTGGTATCATAATCAGGTCGAAAAGACGGCCCTAGAAAAAATCACTTGTTTAGTAAGTAATTCATTGTACAAATGGAGACATTGAGACTTTACCGTATTGCAACAGTTTCACACAAGATTTATCAGATTTCGAATTATGTGGTATTTGTTTTTATAATTTTTTGTCTTCGTAATCTCATCTGTATTCATTCCACACACATCAATGCCAATGCCTTTGCATTGACTCTGACCAGGAGGTCCTAGGGTTCGAATCCTGCGGCGAATATTTGACTCTCGCTGCATAGCTAGGTCGATTTTAGCTGCCGACTGGGAGAGATAACTAGGATGAGGCTGCTCTGATCGGTAGATTCTAACAGGTATAATGCAAGCCTTTGCATTCGTGAGTTATAACTGTTAACACAAGTCATGTTCGTAATTAGAAACTGATTTTCATGTAACAAGGCATATTCATGTACAATTGGAATAGGGCTGACAACATTAAATATCTGCAGTTGTTTCTGACTAGAGTAAATATTATAATATTCCTCAACTGAATAAGTACTCTTGAATAGATATAAATAAAAAAATAAAATATTCACTGATGGAAAACGCATCTCTTCGTAATTAATATTGTTTTAAAACTGAAGTTGATTTAATGTAGAATCTAGCCTTAAACGGCCATACTCTGAACTGCGTAATATGTCATTGTAGGCCTGGTGTAGTGCATAAGAGGCAATTCAAAACATACACCGAAAATAAAATACTCTGTTTAATCTTATCCTCAAAGATTATCTTGGTGCTTTTAATTCAACTTGATTTTACATAGATATTAACTGACGCTCTTTCATGGCTGCCGTGAGTGCACTCAAAGAACTAATTCTCCAAACACTAATTGAAAGTTTAACTAGTAATGCTATACAGATAGGCACAAACGTTCCAGTTACAGTTTTCTATTCCCTTTTGTCTCTGCTAATTATTCTGACTTGCCACATACTCTTATTAACTGATATCTATCAACGCCCAAAATATATTGTTTTGACATTTTCTAAATTTTTCAATTTCCTAATTTTGGAATGGAAATATTATTTTAAGAATATTAAGGAATAGTAAAACCCCGTCCTAAAAAGGAATTTTCCTTGAAACATGTGGAGCTTCTTTAAGAAAAAGGAGTTTAGGCGCTTCTGTAAACACAAAATTTGAAATATTTTTCATACATTTATTTTGAAAACTTCATTAGAAGTCATTTGAAGTACTGCACAAAGTACTTAATACAATACTGTTTACAAAAAGTTTTCAAATCTTCTGACAGTTTGGGCGGTTGCATTTCTACATAGCCGTCGCTGCATACGTGATCAACTAATATTTGATGATTGCGAATATATTTGCGATTTTGTATTATTCTGATAAAATGCTAAATACTTATTTAGACCGAAATTGCATTACCCATTAAACCAATAAAAACTTACAATGTCAAAGCAAACTTTCCTTTCATTTTGACTTGTAAAAGCAAGTGAGGATAGCAAAGGAATATAAAAAGGGGCTGTGTTCTCACCTGGTAGGCGGCGGCGACGACGACGGCGGAGGCGAGCAGCGCGGCGGCCAGCTGCAGGCGCTGCGGCGTGGCGCGCACCCTGTCCTGCGGGGCGCCCCCGCACGAGGAGAAGGCGCGCAGCGCGGCGGCGGCGCTGGCGGCCAGCGACTCGCCCGCCACCACGCGCCACGCCAGCGCGTACGCCACCGCCGCCCCCAGCAGCGCGAGCCAGATGCGCGGGGAGAACACGCGCAGCGGCAGCGACCACGCCGGCAGCGGCGCAGGCGGGGGCCCGGCCACTATGTCCCTAGAGACTAATTGTGACGTAGATATGATGTCACTGGAAAGCAACTGGCCATGTTGTGGACGGCACGTATATACTGTGAAATCCGCGCGATTAAATACAACATCACGTATGTTATTTAATCCATTTGTGTACCATTTTGCGGTTGGTTGTCCCTGAAACATTTCAAGTGTAAAGTTATCATAATAAAGGGAGAGTAAATATAGTTTTCTTCAAGAAATTAGTATAGCATATTAAAATTATTTAGCACATTCTTCACTGTAAATGTAGTTTTCACTAATTAAAAGGGGCATCAAAAGCTTTATAAAAATTATATATGGAGCATTTTAACTTCATGAAAAATCTTAAAGAATTGGATGCCAAATCAAATTTTAATAACAAAAATTATAAAATTAAGGTATCGGCTTTCCACGTGCATAACTAAAAGTGTATTATCGTTTATATATATATATATATATATATATATATATATATATATATATATATAGATATATATATATAAATAAATATATATATATATATATGAATAAGACAATTATTTATGCAGGTTAATAATTAGCTAAATTTGTTTCCCTGTAAACACAGTTGAGTTTTATTCCTTTTTATGAAGTATCACTTACATTATCCATTACAAAGTTTATTTAACATAAACTTTTTGCTCTTACCTGTAAACAGAGAAACGACAATTAATACTATCTAACCGCTTCTCTGTTTACAACACTTACTTTAATTACAATGTATCTTTCTTATATATTCCTTTAAGCTATACTCTTGCGTATTTAAGTATCTTTCAACAATCGTACCACTCATTCCATCTAGCGGTCCTTTGTCTCAACCACGCGCAACCACTCTTAAACACGCGCCAAGGGTGGAAAGCACGACATGTTCAAAATAAAGAAAATATATTTTCTTTACATATATATATATATATATATATATATATATATATATATATATATATATATTGAAACGCGGAAGCGTTTCTATACGCAATTAAAGACAAAAAGTACAAGAGTATAATTACAACTCATTTTGAACTGCGCGGCATAGCGGCAGGTGCGAGGACAAGCGGTGGGGGACTAGTGAACGTTGCCGCCGCCGTGGCCTAGCGAAGGGGGTCATTTCGGCCGTTACGAGCCGAGCGCGACGGTTGAATTCAGTTACCGAGAGTTGGCCGTTGAAGTGAGATGCAGAGGGAAGACGGTCGGCTGCAAGCAGGGTGAGACGTTACCAGCGACGAAGGACGTTAAGCAATGTCAGATTTGTAAAATCGCTGATTAGAAGCCGGTAACTCGGAAATCGGGAGAGAATGGCACGCAGAAACTCTAAATTGTGTTCGTGATACGAAACGCAGTGGAAAGAACAATAGAACCGTGTGTAGTGTAATGGACGCCGGCGCGAATTGCGGCCACGTTCTCAGCGGTTGCAAGAGGGAAGTAGAAATGAACTGAGAAAGGGTGCAGCGACATAATTCAAGTATATTGTTTGAACGAGATGGACATCCCCGAGATGCTGTGAGTGCGTGAGTGGAATTACATATGGAAACATCCAGGGGTGCAACCGAGGAATTCTCGTCGCCGCCACTGCAGGCCGGCGAGGCACGTGTCTGCATCTTCAACCGCCCGGGGACGCCGAGCTGCGGTGAAGGTCAACGGCCGCTGTCGCCGTGGGCGAGCAGCTGCGACAATCGAAGTATTTAGTGGGGCCCCAGGTATGATAAAATCGCATTGTAAATAGAATCTTGGTACCAAGACGTCGAGCTTTTATGTATTTAATCAGGTGTATTAGACGTTGGTTCATGAATAAATTGTATTTGTGTTTATGCAAATTTATTACGTTGATTCACCAATGTATTATCGATTCCTTCAGAAGACCCATTCACGAGTAAGACACCCGTCCTTTATATCCTTTAATTTGCAGTGGAAAGTACCGACAACCAGGTACGTCACAATATATATATATATATATATATATATATATATATATACATATATATATATACACAGTCCCTGTATTCCTCTGAATCCGCATCAATGTCCACCTTCCTATCCATATCTCTGTTGTCTCCGTGTCCACCTGTCTCATTTCTATTACAATTATCTAAAATTTGCAAGTTAATGAGCTGATTTCTTACCTTCACACTTGTTCCAAAATTTCTGATATCTTTCCCATAAATACGAAGATGAAATCTCGTTTCTAGCTCTTTTCTCTTGAGATACTCGGGACCTGCAAGCCGGATGGTGATTCCATCAATTACTACACGATTGAGTTTCGTCTCTTCATTTTGTGTGAAGAGATAATACAAGGATCGGCCTCCGAGGTCCCTCGAGCGAGTTGCCACCAGCGCCTTGGCCTGACGCGTGCATGCCTCACTGCGCTCCTCACACTGGTTGAGCCACTCCCTGCTCCCCCCACCGGGGGCCACGACATCGACGGCCAGCGCCCACCACCGCCCCTCCCCCTCCCGTTCGCGCAGCAGCAGCCCGCGGAAGCCCTGGTGGCGCTGCCACAGCGCGGCCAGCACGCGCCGCCCCGCACGCAGCTGCGCCCCAGCCGCGCTCCCGGCCTCACGCACTCGCCTCCCGCCGCACCTTTGTTCCTCGGGAAGCTCCTGCAAATCGTCCTCTACCAGTTTCTCAAAGATTTTCTGTGGTTTATGCTGACGCTCTAGGTATTTATCGTGCTTTTGTGACGTCTCGTCATTCTGTAAATTATGATCAACGTAAATGTATTCATGAAAGGGTTTTCGTGATTGCTTGTTGTTGCAAATGTTACGTTGTGATAGAAAGGTTTTCTCAAGAAATGTCTGAAATGACAAATTATCTATCCAGTCCCTTTCACGGTTGGATTTTTTCGTCAAATGAATTCGCGTCTGTTTATCCGAGTTACTATTCTCTATTTGACTTTCGTCCAAGATACTCTGGCTTTCAACGGGCTTTAGGACGTTGTTTTGTATTAACTGGTCATTTTGAAAAATGTTTTGAGGATCCCTCACAATTTTACGACTTTTTGAATCTGCATACGTAATACTTTGCCTTTCTCGTTCTTCCTTGAAGTCAAAATTCTGTGAAAATCGATAACTTTCTCTGTTTTCTTTCTTGCAATTGCGAATTTCAGGTTTTCTTCCAATCGCTAAAACGACTGACGCTGAAGAGTGTAGTTCAAAGTTTCGATAGAATATCGCGCCAGTTGTTATAACCTGAAATAAAAAAAACATTTTTCTATATTAAAAACCCGCTTAGGAATATTTCGCTGCCATAATTGATTTAAAAGCAAATTTAGAATTCCATCGCGTAGACTGCGTTTACTATTCCTCTTTCACCCTAATAAAAATCCCTACATAAACAAATGTGCCTTTCGGCGCCAAAACTCCCTAAGAGGCCGCCATTCGGTTTATCCTAAGTTGTAAAGCCGACTTTCTCCGCGTACGGCGAAAGACAGTGAGCACACCCGCAGACTCTCTAATCGGAAGGCACCATCGATGCTGATTCCCTAAGATGCCGCCATTCGGTTTATCCTAAGTTGTTATGCCGACTTTCTCCGCGTACACCCGATGTCAGTGAGCACACCCCCAGACACTCTAATCGGAAGGCTCCATCGATGCTGATTCCCTAAGAGGCCGCCATTCGGTTTATCCTAAGTTGTAAAGCCGACTTTCTCCGCGTACGGCGAAAGACAGTGAGCACACCCGCAAACTCTCTAATCGGAAGGCTCCATCGATGCTGATTCCCTAAGATGCCGCCATTCGGCTTATCCTAAGTTGTTATGCCGACTTTCTCCGCGTACACCCGAAGTCAGTGAGCACACCCGCAGACTCTCTAATCGGAAGGCTCCATCGATGCTGATTCCCTAAGAGGCCGCCATTCGGTTTATCCTAAGTTGTAAAGCCGACTTTCTCCGCGTACGGCGAAAGACAGTGAGCACACCCGCAAACTCTCTAATCGGAAGGCTCCATCGATGCTGATTCCCTAAGATGCCGCCATTCGGCTTATCCTAAGTTGTTATGCCGACTTTCTCCGCGTACACCCGAAGTCAGTGAGCACACCCGCAGACTCTCTAATCGGAAGGCTCCATCGGTGCTGATTCCCTAAGATGCCGCCATTCGGTTTATCCTAAGTTGTTATGCCGACTTTCTCCGCGTACACCCGAAGTCAGTGAGCACACCCGCAGACTCTCTAATCGGAAGGCTCCATCGATGCTGATTCCCTAAGATGCCGCCATTCGGTTTATCCTAAGTTGTTATGCCGACTTTCTCCGCGTACACCCGAAGTCAGTGAGCACACCCGCAGACTCTCTAATCGGAAGGCTCCATCGGTGCTGATTCCCTAAGATGCCGCCATTCGGTTTATCCTAAGTTGTTATGCCGACTTTCTCCGCGTACACCCGAAGTCAGTGAGCACACCCGCAGACTCTCTAATCGGAAGGCTCCATCGATGCTGATTCCCTAAGATGCCGCCATTCGGTTTATCCTAAGTTGTTATGCCGACTTTCTCCGCGTACACCGGAAGTCAGTGAGCACACCCGCAGACTCTCTAATCGGAAGGCTCCATCGATGCTGATTCCCTAAGATGCCGCCATTCGGTTTATCCTAAGTTGTTATGCCGACTTTCTCCGCGTACACCCGAAGTCAGTGAGCACACCCGCAGACTCTCTAATCGGAAGGCTCCATCGATGCTGATTCCCTAAGAGGCCGCCATTCGGTTTATCCTAAGTTGTTATGCCGACTTTCTCCGCGTACACCCGAAGTCAGTGAGCACACCCGCAGACTCTCTAATCGGAAGGCTCCATCGATGCTGATTCCCTAAGATGCCGCCATTCGGTTTATCCTAAGTTGTTATGCCGACTTTCTCCGCGTACACCGGAAGTCAGTGAGCACACCCGCAGACTCTCTAATCGGAAGGCTCCATCGATGCTGATTCCCTAAGATGCCGCCATTCGGCTTATCCTAAGTTGTTATTCCGACTTTCTCCGCGTACACCCGAAGTCAGTGAGCACACCCGCAGACTCTCTAATCGGAAGGCTCCATCGATGCTGATTCCCTAAGAGGCCGCCATTCGGTTTATCCTAAGTTGTAAAGCCGACTTTCTCCGCGTACGGCGAAAGACAGTGAGCACACCCGCAAACTCTCTAATCGGAAGGCTCCATCGATGCTGATTCCCTAAGATGCCGCCATTCGGCTTATCCTAAGTTGTTATGCCGACTTTCTCCGCATACACCCGAAGTCAGTGAGTACACCCGCAGACTCTCTAATCGGAAGGCTTAAACGAAGCTGATTCCCTGAGACGAAGAGCAAAGCGTCATTCCACGGAACCAGAGAAGGATCCGCGATGAAGACTAAGTCACAGTGCAGCATTGTTCACCATGCGATTCTTTGCACTACTCCCAACGGCGCATCCATGTGGCGTAGAAGGGGTAACAGTGCGTCAACAACCATAACCACATCTTTTTGTAATATACTATTAGAGATGGAATTATTTGTTGTTCAATATACAAAAAATAAAGTAGAACATTTCAGATTGCCATTTAAGTAACGAAGTAACAAAAAGCACATCGTTTTGAATGTTTTCTGTCCGTTATTGCATGGGAATCCATTGTTACCGGCAAATCGCAACGTTCAGAAGAAAGTCCGTGTTTATCGTATTGACACACCGGAAAGAACTCACTAACAAGAGAAGACTACATACGTCAGACCAGAAAAGAAAGGGTATAAAATAGTGATTAATGCGTACGATAACGTATTCAGTGCTGTTCGATTCAAAGTCAATTTCGTTCATCAAAACGGCAAACGCACAGAAATGAAACACTAACGCTTGCGAAAATCTTGCAGCTAATGAATTGTGATCAAGAACTTCCAAACTTTAGGGTAACAATTGATACAAGTAATTGACAACCACTTTCTGAAGATGATTAATCATAAGTAAAGTATCTACATGAGCATGATATTCGCATGACAGCTCTTATTCAGTCTGAAACTTGGATTCAAACATTTGCTGCTATGTGTAGCGGATATATATTTGGAAGCGTTCGCTAGAAGTGTTATTGCAATCGGCAGCAATCTCCATGTCAATATATATATTGTAGCGATACCAATTTCCTCATACAAACTTTCATAAGGCTGAAGGCAGCTGGGAGAATAAACAGCGCTGCACGTGCAGCCTCGCTTATCGCGGCAGCTATTTACACCCTCGGCCCATTACGAAGTTGCTGTTAAGGCTGGTGTTAGAAAATTAATTGTAATGCACTCGAACGCAGCCACGTCTGGGTTCTCTTTGGGACGCCTGTCGAGATGGAACAATAGAACACTGGATTGTAGCGGTACAGAATTCCTCAGACAAGTTAAATAAAATTAACCAGACCAAAGGAATTTATTCTGGAAGAATAGACAGACGGCGTCAGACGCCCACCCACCGCTTTAATGACCGTCCCTTGCGCCTCCGGCCCATTACCGAAATCTTTATTTGGGCCAGTGTTAAGAGCTTAACTGAGCAGCACTCGGAAGCTCGCTTCCGAGCTCTCGAGCATCTGGTAAATTTCTAGATCGCCCGCTCGTTCCCAGGGAAACCCCAAATCGATAATTCCTTCACCGGACAGCCCTTGTGCAGGAATGCCCGATGTATTTGAGAAGGAACAAGAACATACTGTATGCTTGCAGTGGCACAGATGGCGGAAAGTTCCATGGCTTCTCGCGCCGCGATTGGTTGAAATTAATGTGCTGCGTCAGTACCTCTGGCCAATAGCGACGCGACTTTTCTAAGGAGCTGGAGCACACAAGAGAGAGAGGGCGGGGGTAAAAGTTGACCTAATACAATTTCAACTTACAAAATTCAGAAGGGATTTGAGCGGTGGGCTGCCAGGAGCAGGGAGAGAGACTCCTCTGGGGGGGAGCGTTTCGTCGGTCAGAGGCAAGTACGCCTCTACCGTACTTAGAAAAATTTCAGTGTGGGTTATTGTAAAAGGGCCGAGTAGAGTGGGCAGAGATACTTCTCTGATGCGGGGATCGGTCGTGGAGAGAAGCGAATGTTTCTCTGAAAGATTCCTAATTTCTCCAAAGTTGTAACTGAGAATCATCGCGAGTATTGGAGGAATCCATGATTGACTGCTACGCTATCGAAGCTGAGAGCGAATCCTGGTCGCTACCGAGTACTACCAGACAGCACTACCAGACGACCGGCCAGCTGACGTGCGCGCCTGAAAGGGTGTCAGGGCAGCGCCCCCGGCCGCGCCTCTGACGTCACCAGGCGACCGCCCAGCTGACGTGCGCGCCTGAGAGGGTGCGAGGGCACCGCCGCGGCTGCGTCCTTGCCAAGGTCGCAACCGCCCCGCCCGCCCCCCTGCTCTCCGCGCCGGGTCCGTCCCGGCCACACAACAGAACCTTCCCCAAGGCAATGTAACTCAGGGCATTCACCCCTGTGAGACTCATATAACGCAGTGCCGCGCTTAGGCACGTCAAATTGTCAGTTTGTCACCAAATGTAATATCAGTTGGAATAAGTTTGCTTTCTTCCTAATTATAAGCTTTACTGTGATTACTAACCTCTAATTTTCTTTTCTCTCTAATCAATCTCTTCATTTTTTTCATTTTTAGTTTAAAATTGTAATTTGCCTGGTGCATTTTTTATTTCTTGCCCAGGAATAAAGTTAATCATTTTACCAGTGAACAAGTGTTTATTTTATGTTCCCATTGTACTGTGTAACAATTCCTTCCATCACCGACTGAGCTAAGCGTCGCGGCCGCTAACCGGTTCCCCAGGTAACCGGTAGTGTTACAATATATATATATATATATATATATATATATATATATATATATATTAATAATTCAATCTTGACGCGAAAAATTGCATCAATGAAATAGAAATACAAACCAACCAATAAAATAATTGTTGTACAATATACAAAATATTAATGTAGGAAATAACACATTGCCATTGAAATATTACTCACCCTCCGGAAATTGTCATAGACGGTGTCCTTGGTGTGTAGGAGTAGGAAGGCGAGGAGGTGGTCGTGGTGGAGGGCAGCCAGCACGTAGCCGCCCTGCCTCTCCAGCCACGCGGGCGCGGTGCGCGTCCACAGCGGCGCAGACGGGCGCCACAGCAGCAGCGGCGCCGCGGCGCGGGCGTGCAGGGCGCGTAGACAGCGCGGGCCGTCGCCTAGGTCCACCACGCCCACCGCCCGGCCCCCGCCCACGCCCGCGCCCGCGCCCACCAGCGCCCACTGCACGCCCGCCACGGGCGGCCCCACCTGCTCCCACGGTACACACACGCCCCGCGCTTCTACCCCCGCCCCCCACAGCGCCACCGCCACAACCAGGGTTCGAAACCCGGCCCCCGTGCCACGCAGCCTTCTCTTCCCTCCCCGCCATCCCGCCCCCTCCCACGGCACACACACGCCCAGCGTCTCTACCGCTAACGTCATCGCCAGCGCCATCCCCAGGGCTCGAAGCCGGGTCTCAACGTCTACCCGCCAGCTACCCATCGCGTCTATCTGTCGCTGTGCCGGCTTGCCCCGTTGCGACATCATTGTTCCACTCGCCCATACACATGCACGTCACTTAATTTCCACGGTCGCAACTCACGATGCAGGGTCTTCACATGGACGGCACGCAACTAAATAAGGAAATGCAATTTAAAATGTTTATTTCATAGACACATGAGTGGCGAAACGCTAACAATTTGCTACATTTTGAAATTATTACATCACATGACTATATGCAACAGATTCCTTACTGTCCCAGTCTTCTGAATACGTTAACAGGTTTTCCTTCTAGTACTCAATATAGCAAAAATCTTTCACTGGATATAGAAAAAGCCATCTCTCTCATTTTCATCTAATGTAGTTGCGCCAACAACAGCAAAGAGGTATTGTGTGGTCGCATGGCGGTTGATAGCGGCATAGTCAACCGATGAAGCGAAGAGGGGTCGCGAGTAAAGGTTGTTGACCTACAGGTGTTTGAGAGAAAATATCTTTTTCCCCACTTAAGAGATGGTAGATGAGATTGAAGGAGCAGATAAAGAGAGAGAAAAAAGAGAGAAAAAGAGAAAGAGAAAAAGAGAGAGAAAGAGAGATATAGAGAGAGAAAGAGAGACATAAAGAGAGAGAGAAAGAGAAAGAGAGAGAAAGAGAAAAAGAGAGAAAGAAATGAGAGAGAGAAAAAGAGAAATGTGATAAAAATGAGAAATGATAGAGAAAGGGGAAAAGGAAAGGGAGGGAAAAGGTGAGAGAGACAAGGGAAAAAGAGAAAAACATAGAAAGAAAGAAAGTAAGAAAGAAAGAAAGAAAGAAAGTGAGAGAGAGAGAAAGAGGAAGTAAATAAAGACAATAACCAATACAGGGTAAAAACGGAGAATTATATGTGTAATTCGGCGTTTACACTGTATTCAGCAGTTTAATCTTTCGCCTTTGATGCACTGCATGTTGCCTCAACAAAACAGTATTTTTTCACTCTAAACACTTCTGTTAGTTAATTCAAGAAGGAAGAATAAAAACTCACAACTATTTGTATTACATTTTGTATGTTAATACATTTTACGAATCACAGAAATTAGAGTATTTTTACAAATTGGATAACACATTGTTTCATAAAAAGTAAAATAAATAAAGCAGTCTCAAATAATAATGAAATTAAAAAGCTGTCTTTAAATATTAGAAAAGCATCAATTTGTCTTCATCAAGTCGTTTCGTGTAGCTCAAGATGCCTGATTTTTTCATCTCTTACATAAGTTTCAGCTCATCAGTACTGATAAACAAAAAGAAGACTGCTTCGAATGGGAAAAAATTATAAAAAACAATTTTAAACATCTTTGATTACGCTTCGACAGAATGCCCCACAATAACCGTTCGTACTGCATAGAGCAATGAGCGCCAATCTTCAGTCTGCTACCTAAATATATCATGTCCGTAATACAATGTTCTTCGCTTCTATCTTCAAATTTTTTACTTAGAAGTTATTAAAAATCAGAAACCTTTCAGTCTCCAGTTATTTCATATGTTTACTTTCTACTGCTCATAGATATTCGCTTACGCTCCCAGTGCTTTTTGTACATATATATGACGCAAAAGTGATCACACGAAAAAGAACCTAAACTGAAAACTGTGTCCTGATTTTAAATCCAAAAATATGTAGATCCAACAAAATAAGTGCTACGTAGTTGTGAATATTGCAGAATCCCGAAACCGAGGTCACACACACACACATTGAAAGATGAAATTTTTGTTCACAAGCGAGGTCAGATGCTCCTCTTCTAAAAAGGAAAATATTAGGAACTTAAGAATAGAACAACGTAATCTTTTATTGCATGAAAAAACATTTTACCTTCTAATCTGATTCAACAGAAACACGCGAAGCAATGATTCGTGGGGCGTCTTCATAATAGCTGCCAGTTCTTTGCCTTCAAAAACGTGGTCCAAGGGAAGCCTAAGTTCCTCTGTTCTTTGCGTCCCCAGCGTTTCTCTTTGCTCCACTAGGGGGAGATACTTTAGCCGGCGGCGGCGGATGCTTGCGCAGAAGGGCGCGCAGACCTCTGCGCAGCAGACCCTTCAGGCCTCTGCGCATCTGCGCACGGCGACTGCGCGCGACCTCTGCGCAGAAGGCGGCGGCGGCCAGCGCCAACCCCGCGCAGAGCAGCGCCAGGTGCGGCCGCAGGTCCTGCAGCTCCAGGGTCCGGGGTTCGTCGCTCTCCAGTAACGCCTCACTCTTAAGCCAAGTCGAACCATTGCGCATGCGCCAGTACATCCTCCAAGTCCTGTTGAAGTCACCAGCCCACTTTAGATAGAGTCCCGCCTCTCGGAACTGAATCATTTTCATGTTAACTGCTCCAGTCCATGGCCAGTTTCTGGAAACATACGGAGACATTGGACTACATTTGAAGTTGGGTTTGTAAAACTATTGCAGGGAGTTTTGTATAAATTTCTCGGGTATGTTTGGGGTGTCGCTAGGAGAATTTTAGCTTGCGGAGAATGTTCGCAAGAAGTCTTTTTTATTTAGCTCACCATAATAAACGAGGGGTAGATATACGACAAGAGTTACTTTCTTTTGTAACTATTCTTGTGAGAGAAATTCTGTTGATAGATAGTAAATCATTTCATCGGACTATTTTTCATTATTGAACAGTGTAATCGGGATATAGGTCGAGAAATCAGCAAAGCTGCTGATATATTTTAAACCATCTCTGGTACTCAGTTCCACTCACTATAGGTTCGATGACAGTATTACACGGAAGGAAACGGCTAAAATTGCTCAAGTTATTGTGGATGTAGACAAAGGTGATCAAGAAGAAGGAAAAAAACAAACGCAGAAATACATTGCCATCAAAATATCTTTTTTTATTGTTTACAAACAATGAATTTTCATCTTTGGTAACTCCTAGTCAAAATATATCTACATGAGCTATTCTATCAGAACAGAGTTTTTGGTGAAGGTCGTTCAATATGGAAGGATGATCTTGTTCAAACAATTGGAATACAAAAAGTTGGGAAGACAGTTGTGAATGACGCTGCAAACAGAGGTGTGAAACTCATTCAGGATTATAACAACGTCGTCACAAAAGACGAATCAGAAAAGCAACATCTTTCACAGATTGCCGCTGATAAAAAATACATAATTAATACTAAAACCTCTCTTAGGAAAAAGGAATGATCGATATTCATTCTTTCAAATAGTGCTTCGATTCTGTAGAAATAACTGCTGTAAATAAACGTATGATTTTCTGACATATGTGAATTATTAAAATACTAATGTTTCTTTACGTTTTCATGTTATTTTAGAAAATACTAAATGATATCTTAAATAATTTGATACAGAGTGTTTTTAAATAATTGTAGGAATAGTCTGACTGAGTCATAAAAATTAAGGGAAACAAGAAAGGAATCGAAATAATTTGTTAAGTATGATATATTAAAACGTCAAGGCGTTTAAGGCCAGATGACATTTGTTCTACTAAGCTGGTATTTTCCACAAATCATTTTCATACCAATGCACTCGCAAATAGGGGTTTGGGAGCGTAAATTAGTCTACAGCAGAGGACAACCCTAGGGTATATGTGGCGAGTGGTGGGATCAGATCTGCAGAAATCACCCAGCACGCAGGTGGTTTCAAATGTTTCACGGGGCCCGGCTGGACACATGAAATACGAAATAAAATACAAATTCAAACTTACGAGGCATTCAAGTCCATAGCATCACCATGCATCTCTAACTCTTAATTAGACAGATAAAAGTTAAATTTGATGGCATCCCGAATAAATTATATAATACAATGTTGTGAATTCTATAGGTAAAAGTAACAATAAATAATGCAACTGTGTTATCAAAATATTAAGAATGATTTTTATTAATAGACAGACTCCGCAGAGAAACGATCTCGTGTTCTTAAGAAGTATAAATATTCAGCATTACCTACCCCGTTCTGGATGAGTCGTCGGCCCACGTAAGTAATATATGTGTCAAGAGCATGTAGGAGTCGGGCATCGATAAATCACCAAGTTCATAATTGAAAACAGAATTCAAATTGGTTTGCACAAAGTCCTGTCCATTGTGATAATAATTTCCAAATATTTTACAGTCGTATCAATTCGGCTAAGCCCGGGGTGGTCCTGATTTGAAAATTATTGAGTTTAAATATTGTTCTTTTAAAAACGTTTCAAAGGAAGACATTTTCAGTAGATAATTTTATGAGAGGAATTCAATTTCTTGCATTTCTGACACTGTTTCTCGGCAAAAAGAAATTTAGTGCTATAGTTTAATACAACACGTACCTAGAAGATGCGGCTCTTCGAAAATGTATCTTATCTTATCTTTATGACTAGTTTACGCACTTGTAATTTAAAATTTACTCACCTTCTGGTAGTCACATACAGCACTGTGCGACTCATAAGATCGATCAGTTTAATCGACCCTGCATCTCGATACTGTGCGGAAGTTACCCGGTACCACGTTTCAGCCTCTGAAGTAACTGCATATCGATATTCACCAAGGTACATCGGTAAACGTTCATGTAGGTCGTCTACATATTTCAAAGTTAAATTAAAAAAACCTTTCGAATACAAATTCGTACACTTGCTGCCAAATCGTATACAAGCATTTCTTACAAATTCGATTGCAGGTTTAACATTTGTATATCCTACAACTGGTATTCCAGCAGCACTTAATTGCTCGATTGTATCGATGTTTGGATAAAATTGGGATTTAATAATGAGGTCGAAGAGACGGCCCTAAAAAAGAAAACACTAGTTCAGTACACAATTAATTCTGAAATTAAAATGGCTCAACTTAATGTTCAAGAAACATTTTCACATCAATTTGAAAATATGACTTCCAATTAATCCATTTATATCTACTATTTGATAATCGTGAGACTAAGCTAGTGTAACTAGACACAAGAAAATTCAGATATTCATTGTGGTGACCAATCTTACTTAATATTGAATTAGGCTGCAATTTCAGGAAAATGATATTGATATGTAGGTAAATATCTATTTTACCCTTAGTGTTAACAAGCTGAAAATATTTTTACTAAGGAAAAGATTTTTTTATCAGATATTAGCAGAGAATATTTTTCTCAAAAAATTGTAAGTAGGAGACCATTTCCACATGCGCTCGCCGGTGACAAAGCGATGTGGCAAAGCAACGGAATACGGCGTGCTTGTAAGGCTGTGTCCTCACCTGGTGGGCGGCGGCGACGACGACGGCGGAGGCGAGCAGCGCGGCGGCCAGCTGCAGGCGCTGCGGCGTGGCGCGCACCCTGTCCTGCGGGGCGCTCCCGCACGAGGAGAAGGCGCGCAGCGCGGCGGCGGCGCTGGCGGCCAGCGACTCGCCCGCCACCACGCGCCACGCCAGCGCGTACGCCACCGCCGCCCCCAGCAGCGCGAGCCAGATGCGCGGGGGGAACACGCGCAGCGGCAGCGACCAGGCCGGCAGTTTCAAAGGCGGAGGCACGGCCACTGTCAACCTAGAGGTGGATTCTGAAGCCTCCACAACCTCAATCGAAAGCGTTTCTCCATTGTCCAGTAGAATCGGTATGAATGTGACGTCCACGAAGTCAAAAACGACATATTGTTCAAAAAAGACATGTGCCCTCGTATATTTTGCCTGAAACATTTTAATACAAATTTGACAAATTTATTTATAGTGAAATGAATATATTCTGAAGTAATAAACCTAAATAATAAATGACACCAAAAAATAGCGGAGATCAATGTTGCGTTAAAATTAAAGAAATTTCTGCATTTTCAGAATTTTGAAAGTTCAAAATTCTTGGCCTCTTCCTACAAATACAGAATTGATTTTTCGGGTGAATAAAATGTGTTCTTTCAAATTAGATCTTCAAATGAGTACTATATTTAAAAATTGGTAAATTTTTAAAAATTACGGCAATTTTTAAAAGAGGTTAGCTTTAAAAGCCTGGAATTTTTTTTAATCTTATTCCACGGCTAGTGTTATATTCATTAAAGAAGATGACTCACACGCCATTTCGCTGTATTGTTTTTTTTACTAAAATTGAATTCAATTGAATTGAAATAATGTTATATTTTACGTGGCCAGACTGGAGGGCCATCAGGTCTGCTCTCCCGTCTGACCACGCGTATTTCCCTACACATCATTCATCCACAAGTCGGAGAATGGAGGTATTTCTTGGGTGACGAAACATGCGATTCGAATTTAGCTCAGAGGCGTCATTTAGGCTTGAGGACCATTTACATGCATGTACTCCAACTAAAACGGTGCAGCCGGCTTCAATTCTCCTCCGAAGGAAGGCGTACGAAGGATTTTTTCGACATTAAAAATCCACGGCTTCGATGGAAGTTGAACTCGCCAACTTGGGTATAACAGTCCGATACCCCAACCGTTACTGCATTCGATGGTGCACACGATTTATTTTAGGAGCTTATTAGTCGCTTTTAGAGCTCTGTTATATAAAAATAATTTCATTTGGTACCGGTAAAAACAATATCGCAATATATGAAAGTTCCTTTTCCTCGCGATTTACCCAAGCATCGAGCACGCGGGCGGAGTTTGTGTTGCTTTCCGAACACTTTTGCCTACAAAATCTGTCGACTGAATTTCGCCAGTGAGAGGCGAGGTGTTTCTAAGGGACATACAACTATATACTCATTATATTCTACTTTCAAGATTTCTGCAACTTTCGTGTGTGGAGTGCGTCTTCGTTGAAGTGGGAACGACATGCAGGTGCCGTCTAAACACTCCCAAGGGCTTACTTCGTGAAATGAACCCTTCACAACCAAAATGTAAGTATTTCTGTAAGTACGATTAATGAAAAATTGGAAAGAGAATATCATACTCATGAACTCACATTCCTCTAATCGCTCAAAACAATAGGAAGAAATATGAAGATAATTTCCAGATAATTTTTAAAATGTCAGAGGAGCTTTACTTGAAGTACCACAAAGTGTAAAATATCGTAATGATATCTTGAACGGCACCTCAAGATCTTATGCTACACGTGCTTACCATGCATGGACTCAAAAATACTAATTTGGCAGAGATATGCGTGACACATCCAGTATCTATTAGGTCACATAGACTTTCCGATTTTCGGGTTCAAAATTAGATTTATTTTCAAGCTACCTGCTCTTATCATAACTTTCTTTCGACCAGGACTAAAGACCTTGCTCCTGATGCTTGTACGAAATGACAGCTCAAAAAACCATAAACATTAATGTATGTGACCGACAATTCTACATCGTATTAAGATGATCCCAATACTTATAAACCGTACACTATCAGGTGTTATGGCAAGGAAATTCAAACACTTATTGATGGCTGAGTTTTAAAATGTGAACAACAGTAGCAGATGTACAATAGAATATTATATAATATACGAAAGAGAACTCTGTTTTACGTAGAATATATAATTAGAAAAAAACTATTTCCAAATATTGACAGCGATATCGTTAATTGAGTGGGCGTGTTTAATAATTTAGAATACTAAAGATATGTACCATTAAAAAAATTGTGCATATAAACTGATAACTTACGCCGGGTTTCAGGGGGAATTCCTCCAAAACGAAATTAAGATTTAGCCGTGCTTCCAGTTCCCTCATTTCGAGGTACAAAGGGCCTGGAATCTTAAAGCCGAGCCCCCCAACATATGCATGAAAGATCTTCATCTGAGTTGTCATGTGGCGCACGAAAAGCAAGGCTCGGCCTCCGAGGTCCCTGGAGCGAGTTGCCGTCAGCGCCTTGGCCTCGCGCGCGCATGCCTCACTGCGCTCCTCACACTGGGTGAGCCACTCCCTGCTCCCCCCACCGGGGGCCACGACATCGACGGCCAGCGCCCACCACCGCCCCTCCCCCTCCCGTTCGCGCAGCAGCAGCCCGCGGA
The DNA here is from genome assembly GCA_038098605.1 of Gryllus longicercus. Taxonomy (NCBI): domain Eukaryota; kingdom Metazoa; phylum Arthropoda; class Insecta; order Orthoptera; family Gryllidae; genus Gryllus; species Gryllus longicercus. The sequence goes on along the minus strand of JAZDUA010000045.1, from coordinate 3,120,220 downwards.
AGCCCTGGTGGCGGAAGCTTCTCCCATAGCCACTCGGCTTCCAAATGTTTAACGAGGCGCCCCTGTGATTTCTCCATTTTGTCGAGACATTCGCTATGGTGCTTTTGCCGCTTCCCTTTATGCTGCAAAAAGGTATCAACGTTGCGACCTTCGTGAGAGTATGTCTGAGATCGCTCGCTCTGCTTCATGTGGCGATGAAATGGAAAGTCTTTCTCGAGGCGTGTCTGAGAAGGCCAGTCATATTTCCGCTTTTGTTTAAGAATCCGATCCGACGTGGAGCGATTCTGAGATGGCATCTTGTCTTCAAAGCTTCTATTCTTCCTTTGAGGTACTTTTAACTTGGCGTGAACATTAATACTTGTTTCGAGACCATTCTGTAACAAGTGATCTTCCTTCAAGTTTTCCAGAAAATTCTGATATTCATCCACAAATCTACGTCGTCTCTTGTTTCCTTCATGAAGAGCGTACCTTCCACTTTTAATTAACTCATAGTTCTGGAAACTTTGGGCGCCTTTTTTGTTGTTATTCGTACAGTTATTAGTATCTGATGTACTTCCAACAGCAAGAACGACTGGTGCTGAAGAACTCAGTTGAACGTTTCGGTACGGGAAGACGCCATTTGATAAATCCTGCAAAATAACCAGCATTAGGTTAATTTTAGACAATATAATGATACCTGATCTCAGTGTTGTTCTACTTAGTTTGTCTGCACGTGTGAAATCAGACGTACTTGATCTTCGCAGAAATAAAAATAATTTGATTTTAAAACATGCAACGAAAGCAATTTTGTTACATCATAAATTTTAATTTTTATTAGAAATTTTACTTTCTCGTATACTTACGTATACGCGGAATAATGTACGTGGTATAGATACAGTTATATAATGCTGCGGTAAATTGATTTCGAGATTTAAACGAAAATACAAGTTGTCGGTTTATAATGTCTGTCTGTGAACACCACTAGGGTTTAAAACATATATGGGTTGTTTTCCAAAATGAATATTCACCGATCATTCTGTCTCAATTCAATGCCCTTAGATTTTGAAAAGCATTTTTTAAAATTTGGGGCTTCTTTACATTAAGCCCACGAGATATTTTTGAAAATTTCTAAAAATTGGCTCCAATTTTTTTTAAACATTGTTTGAAAGAATATACAACACATTTTAATAGTTTACACATGTGTTTCACTGTTAAATGAGGTACATGTGTTTTTTCCCGTTAAATAGGGAATTTTTGAAACTTGCAAAATTTTGAATTTGTCGGTTTATTCCCATTACAAATTTCAAGATAGTGATTTTTCCTTCAAATAAATGTTTCCCATAGTTAGTTGATTTATAAAGATCATGTCCATTTTCAACAAAAATTATTGTTCAACAAAACATTGCGTTCAATAGGTGCAATATTAAAAATTACCTGATAGGGAAACTAAACCATATGCAGATTTGACCAGTAGTTGTGCTGCTACCTCAAAGTCTCTTGTCGGGATTGATTTATCTTAGATTTAGATTTTTTAGCCAAAAAAAATAAACACTGCATGTCACGTAGGGAGGAGAAGATTACCTGCGCACGTTTTCTTGAGTTCCAGAATCCCTTTCTTTTATTTAACTGTAAATAGTTGAAAGAAAAATAAATTTTAAAATAAATAAATAAATAAATAAATAAATAAATAAATAAAAATGAACATTAAAATGCACGAGATAAGCGATATTTGAAAAAATTAGACATTTTCGTTTCCGAGTTATAGGAAACTTATTTGCTTCGATAAATGAATTGCAACTATGATTTTTCTGGATTGCTAACAAATTAGAAACTCATCCTCACCTCTGCTCTTACCATTACAAGTAAAAGGAGAGTGCAACAATCTTCGGGGGGTTCCTTCTCTTAGGGAGATAAAAACGGACTCCTATCCTTGCCAAGCCCAACAGCGGGGGTGAAAATGAAAGGTTATAAGAGAAAATAAAGTAAATAACAATTAAGTGGGATAAAAAAGATTAAAAGTGAAGCAAAGTGAAGATAGAGAAATCGATGACATTCTAGCCCTCGAGAACTAATAGCATCGGGGCGAAGATATATATCAAGGGGCCAAGAGAAACCTAGAAAAGATAACAGAAGTGTAGCATGAGTAAGTGGAAGCAACTCTACACTCGCTTGGTGAACCTTTAGCGTCATCCCTACTAGGAGGTGGTTCACCGAAGCAGTCATAGGTATCTAAATCTTGAAAACAAGACAGCCATGCCCCACCACAAAAATAATTAGAAAACTAAGACGATGCTACCGGTAAATTTAAAGCTACAAGTAGTTGAAAACATGTAGATTATGATGAATATGTAACGAATAATTCACACATAATGTTTAGGTTTTATATTCATAGTAATGCAAAAGTTGGCGTTGTTAATACAGCAGCGTGGATTGAACTCACTGAACTTTAATAAATGTTATGACGTCACAAATTTCCATTTGTTGTAAGTTTCCCTTAAAATAAAAGGACCCTTTTTTTCCAGAAATTAAGTTATACTCCTAAGACAAAGTTAATTAATTTTAAATTTATTTTTATACCTTCATAACAAAAAAGTATTTTAGTGGCATAATAAATGATAGCAACAATTTTTTGTAGGTAATACGAGTATGAACTATAGTAAATTGACATTAATTCGTCCATTTGTATTTATTAGTTAGAAATAAAGATATCCAGAAAATAGCATACGATAAAATTTAAATTTGAATGTGGTTAATTTCCTAGATATAAAAATTGTTATAAAATGAATATCTCTCTTTACCTTTAGCAAAAATATTTCTGGCTGAAAAAAAGAAATTAAATACTCCGATAAAGAAAAAAAACCATTTTAGATGTTAAGAAATTTAATTTTTAGCTTAGAAGATTGAAGTAAAAAAATACATTTCCAAATAAGAAAACGTTCGCAACTTTCCTTAGACAATCAAAATCAGATCCTGTACTTTACCTGTAGTAGTATCTGATCCTGTAGTAGACATTACAGATCTGTTTCTTGCGTTCTTTATGCTGAAGAGAGTATTTCACGAAATGTCAAGTTGTCGTGCGATAATGGAATGACGCTACTAGGCAGTTTGAAATTCTTAGAATTATATTTTCCTTGTTGGGCGAAAATGTTGCTCGCTGTATCCAACGCAGAATTGAACTATCGTTTCTTTGTTTGTTCGGTTGGTTGTTTTTTAAAGAATTATAGGAACGAATATTAATACTAAGGAAATGTAGGTATTGAAATTAGCGTTTACGTGCTCACAATAACAAGTCGATTCCTTCACGAAGGGCAAGGGGAGGCATAAGAGCTACTAGCTAAATAGTTTTTATGACACCATTAAGTTTTTTACCAAATCTTGTCAAAAATGCACATTACCATCTGTATTCACAATTCAGCTTGTTAATGTAAGGACCCCAAAATTGAACATAACGTCGACAGAATACACTTCCCCCTACAGTACGTCACACACACAGTTTCACTGTTTTGATGAAAAAGTTCTAAATAAATAAATTACTTTTCGCACCTCATTCACAACGATTGGTAATTAGTTTTACTAGTGGTGGCTGAGATGTGTTAAAATGAAAATACGCAGTGGTATTATGGTATTGCGTAACAGCTAATGGATGAAAGTATGTGCTGTTGTAGTACCACTTCTTCCACGTCATCAAGCCGAGTCTTTCCATAGCCGTTTCGTTTCTTAAATATCGAGTATGAGAATCCCATAACGAAAGTTTTGGAATGGCGGCGTTTATGTATACGGCACGTGAATAATTCTTGATCGATGGCTTCTTCGACCTACAAAACGACTCCAGAAGAATAGTTGCAAGAAGCACACACATTGTGTAACAGAACATATTTTCCTTACAAAACGTTGTACCAGAAGATTGTCCAGGATTAATTTTCGAAACGTTTAATATAAAAAGCACTGATAGAATAAAATTTAAGAGAATATCATTGCGTATGTAGGGCATAGTACAATCAATATTGTACTGAGCTTAAAATAAGAAAATCACAACTACACAGTAAAGTAGAGTCTGAAATGTGATCACAACATAGTGGCTTAACTACAACCAGGACACCAGGTGCAATTACCTAAACCTCTGGTCATAATTCTTTCAGAGAAACATTTTTTCTTTTTAACCGACCTTACTTTAAAGGACTGTTCTGAAAGCGATTTGTTTAATTTCATAAATCTACAAGTGTAATATATGAATTACATATTGTATTAAGAGGCAAAGATGTTTTCCAAATTTTTAATTTCACTGTATTCAGCACGATTTTTTGTTTACTTGGACAACATTTTTGAGAGTGAAATATAGGATTTTAAACCTGTGCCCAGAAAGGCTAGTTGCGCCACTGTAAGGGACATTAAGAATTACTTATAGAGCGAGACCGACTGACCTCCCTGTGTTCGTCATAGACAGCGTCCTTAGTGTGTAGGAGCAGAAAGGCGAAGAGGTGGTCGTGGTGGAGGGCAGCCAGCACGTAGCCGCCCTGCCTCTCCAGCCACGCGGGCGCCATGCCTTGCCTCAAAAGTGACAGAGAAGGGCGCCACAGCAGCAGCGGCGCCGCGGCGCGGGCGTGCAGGGCGCGTAGCCAGCGCGGGCCGTCGCCCAGGTCCACCACGCCCACCGCCCGGCCCACTGCCCGGCCCCCGCCCCCCAGCGCCCACTGCACGCCCGCCACGGGCGGCCCCGCCCCCTCCCACGGCACACACACGCCCCGCGCCTCTACCCCCGCCCACGCCCCCCACAACGCCCCCGCCAGCCCTAGCCCCAGGGCTCGAAGCCCAGCCCTTGCCCCCTCCCACGGCATACACACGCCCCTCGCTTCTGTTCCCGGCCGCGCTACCAACAGCGCCACCGCCAGCGCCAGCTCCAGGACTCGAATCCCGCCCCCGCGCCCTCCCATGATACACTCACGCCCCGCGCTTCTTCCCACGCCCACCCCCCGGGCTCGAAGCCGGGTCTCAGCGTCTCGCTGCCAACAGTCCATCGCGGTTCTCTGTCGCAGTCGCGGCTCGTCCCATTGCGGCCCCATGCTCCTCCTCGCTTGTTTTGTTATACGCCAATTACCTCCACGGTCGCCTGGCACATAACGCCGCACTTCACACAGACCGCACGCGAGTATGATGCAGCGCGGGAGCGATTTAATGTGTATGTTTGAAATGCGCGACATTTGTGGCGATACGCTGTAAACGAACCACCGATGTGAATGCTGTGGCATTTCTCTGCGTCAGCAATTATATTTACTCCCGCGCCTCTACCCTCAACCACGCTCCATACAACGTCATCGCCAGCACCAGCCCCGAGGATCGAAGCCTGGCCCCCACGCCCTGCCGCCTATTTAGTCAGGCCAACCCGCCCATCCTTCCTGCCTACCCCCTCTCTCATTGTGTGTCAAATGGCGGATCTCGAGGAATTACGCCACTGGGCTCGTTTCGCTCTGCTCTGACTCTGCCAGTCTCCCGCTAGACGTTAATATACCACGGCCGCGCAACCATTGCACTCGAACGTAATTGCGTGATGTCACGCTTATGGAGTTGCGTGTCATCTGTACGATTTTGAAACATCACGCGGCTATTTTCCGCTCGACTAACCTAAATGAAAGAGTTGATAGAAATGTAAGTATCAGAAGGGTGTGTAAAGAAAGAAAAACCATGTTATACCAAATTCAAGGTTCCACCTGAAATTGCCAATACATCGCCGCATATTTTTGTGAACCTTGTGGTACGATGTGGCCGGCATTGCAAATGATGCAAACTAATGTATTTCAGTTTAAGGGAAAGTGGGTAATGAAAGATGAGTAAAAGACGAAAGAAACGGAAGGCCTGGTCGCTGTTTTGGCCTTTCTCTGACCTCAGGGGCCGCGCGCGACCCGCTCTAGTGCAAAAGCTAGCAATTAGGAAGGGGGACGGGGCTCTTTCTAGGAGTGGGGACTACCAATCAGAATAGGCTATTAAAACCGTAGCGCGTACATTGAAATAGAAATCGACAAAAACATGACTGACACGCACAGTTCAAGTAATACTGTCTTTTCTATGTCTTTGTAAATGTTTGTTGTTGATTACTGACAATGTGAAACATGAACCTAAAACGAATTAGACCGTGAGATACACGTGGAGAAGACACTATTAGTTGTAGTGAAAATCAAAGAAAAATTCAACCTCATAGTTGATTCAAAACCTACAAAGAGCTTAAATCTGGGATCAAGCTGGAAGATGTTGCCATAAACCAAATACATGCTCTTCTCATTATACGTATTCTTAGAAACACATCCTTTAGAATTCTGGCTTTTAGATTATATAAACGTGTTGTTCCTCTTATCCTAAACAGGTGGTCCCTAAAGTACGTAAACAAAGGGCATTAAAAACTAACTGTACGAAAGTACACCCTCACGTCTCTGATAAACCTCTCTTTATTATGCTAGAAGTTCTACCACTTCCTCTTATCCTCATTTACGAGGCAGTGGTTTTGTTAAAAATTACTTACTGAAAGGTGGGGACATATTTCCAATAATACTTATATCTTCAGATATAACATTCAACGTAGTAATCATGTTCATCACATGCCCGTATCAACAGCTGACTACAAAATATTCACATAAAACACACGTACATTATTATGTAACCCATTGTCGGATGACCTTAAACGTTCGAAATCGATTCACATGTTTATGTGCCAAGTCAAATGTTTCCAGCTGTTTAACTGGTTCCACACAATTTGACTATATCATCCATAAGGAAAGTAATATTTATTATAACAATGTTATATAATGTATTATTTATCATTTTGAACATAATTTTAAAATACTAAATAGGCCTGTATCAATTATTGTAATAAAAAGTAAGTAGTACATCAGCTTCTAGGTCAATGATCCTCACCTCGATCAGGTTTTTCGTCCAGTTTTCCTGCTCCTCTGAGCGAATGCAGATGAGAACGTTGTTTGGTTTCTGGAAATAATAATTCGTGTTTGTTCTCTGAAGTCAGTGAATAAAATAATTATTCAAATTAAGGTTCTCTATATTCTCTTAGCGGTAAGAGGATTCCTTAATGAAATGCACGATGAAGACAAAATGGCCAATGTATGCAGCTTTTCTCTTTTGCAAATAGATTTATTACACAGGAACAAATTCTTTTTATCTATTTTTTTAAAATAACGCTCGCTTCCACCTGCATTCATAATTCAACTTGTACCTGGGGTTTCAACTTCGTGCGTAGGAGATGTTGGAGTAGAATGTATTCGGGTTAGGTACGTGCAAGGTTAAAACCTTCTCAAAGAACTCAGGTTAGGTGGTGGGGACCAGGTAGGACACAGATATACAGGCTCCTTCGTACGTTACACAAATAGTTTTAAATCTTGAGATAATTTTTATTACACGCAAATTTATAGGGTTAACACTTTACAATATGCAAAGGACACTCAATACTGCTCTTCGCTGCCGATAGTATACCCGCACTTTGACTGAGGAGTGTCGCCTACGTAACATGGTCAGTGTCAAATTACGCCCTTCATGATGATAATTGGTAATTAATGCAGGTATTCAAACAGCGATATTTCCGAAATCCAATGTTTTGCGGCGATGTTTATTATTATCAGTGCTTTAATTTTGAAGAGAGATGTTTTTTATGTCTCATATCCTGTTCCTAACTAACACTTACAAGCACTCACAAGTCGATCGAGAGCTTAGAGCTTGTCCCGGCTGGGGAGGTGGCCGCTGACTAGACACACCTGTTTGGGGCAAACCCCGCTAGTCAACCGGCGGTCGGCGCTGGTTCTCACTATCCAGCAGAGCAAGATCACCGCCACTTCGTAAGCACAACGTTCACTATACTAACGGGACCATATGTCCTTGTCAGATGGTGCGCCCGGAATCTCTAAAGAGTTGATCAATCAATCGAAAAGACTCCAGGGTTTTCTGAATAGAGATGACAGTCAATAAATTAAATATCGTTAATTACAACCATCAATAATTCAAACGGTCAACTTGAAAAAGCCTTCAAAAACACAATTCTGCCCTTGTTATCCCATGTACACTACTCTTTAAATGATACCTAACAATTACGGTGCTTCCAGCCCGAGAAATGTGCGTCAACCTTCAGCCTTTTACGTGAGATTTTTCGTGAAAGTTACACACTGTAACGAAAAACGTCCAGGCCCAATTGGTTTAAGTTTTTGACTCTCCTGTACTCGATGTTGACATGGCTGTTCCTTTGGCGCTCTGTTCTTTTGCATTGAGAACAACGCAGAAGGCTCACTCGAGGAAACATTTTGCCTCGAATCTTTAGCCGTTTGAAAGCCCTCTGGATATCACGCGTCTATTTTCTCGTTCTGCGCGCGCAACAGAGCACATGGACCTCTGCTCATCTGCGCACGCGCAGCGCCCCACCGACTGCGCGCGATCTCTGCGCAGAAGGCGCCAACGGCCAGCGCCAGCCCCGCGCAGAGCAGCGCCAGGTGCGGCCGCAGGTCCTGCAGCTCCAGGGTCCGGGGTTCGTCGCTTTCCGCCTCCGACACCACCTCACCCGTACCCCGAGAGGCACCATTGCGCAGACGCCAGTACATCCCCCATGTTCTGTTGAAGTCGTCTGCCCACTTGAGATCAAGGCCCACGTCTCGGAACTGAATCAGCTTCAGATTGATCACGTCCACCCACGGCCAGTTCCTGGAAATACATAAGCAGATGAAAGTACTTTTAACGCAGGAAATTTAGAAGTAATTCGGGATGTTCGAAAAAACATAGGAATGCATTCCGGTGTAACAAAGAATATGAATTGGATTCTCCATTTCGATAGAAATGCGATAGTCGGAGATAACAGAAATCGGTGTAATAATTCTTAAAATAATATACAAGGTCTGTCCCAAAAGTAAGTTGAATGACCTTACGCCCCCGAAGCAATCCACTAGCAAGGCGCGCCAAGTGACGTGAATGGTTGTGTGGGGTTTAGGGAAGCCAAGGACAAACACGTCAGTTGTCTGCAGGCTCTTCCACAGTGTGCATCGCTGCTAGTTTGAGCCCTTGTGTTAGTGACGCGTCGGAATTTTAAGATGCCACGTTTCAAGGACCAGCGTTACGCAATAAAATTTTGTGTTGCGCTCACGAAAACGGGCGCTGAGACCGTTGCCATGCTAAGGGAAGCTTATGGCGATAGCATCATGTCCAACAATATGATTTACCGCTGGCACAAGATGTTTCGAGGAGGCAGAGAGGACGCCGAGGATGAAGACCGCTCTGGACGCCCGTCAACGTCACATTCCGATCAAAATGTGAAGAAAGTGAGGGACATGCTGAACTCTAATCGACGCCTGAGTATAAGAATGCTGGCAGATGAGTGTAATATCCCTAAAAGTACTGTGCATCGCATTGTTACCGCAGATTTGGGCATGCGGAAGATCTGTGCGAAGATGGTCCCCAAGATGCTTTCCGATTAACAAAAGGCTGCTTGTGCAAGGATTTAGCGTGACCTCTTGGACCAGTGTGAAAATGATCCGAATTTTTTGGATAATTTTATTACGGGTGACGAAACAAGGGTTTTCGAGTATGACCCGGAGCCCAAAAGACAAAGTGCTGAGTGGCATACGCCAGCTTCCCCGCGCCCAAAAAGGCGAGAATGAGCAAGTCCCGAGTAAAGGCCATGCTCATCGTGTTTTTCGACAAAAGAGGCATTCTCCACTCAGAGTTTGTGCCACATCGACAAACAGTGAACAGTCATTTTTACTTGCAAGTCCTGAAAAGGCTCCAAAGCAGAGTGAAACGCGTCAGGAAGGAGATCACCGACTTGGCGTCTTCACCATGACAACGCGCCGTCGCACACCTCTTTCATTATTAGAGAGTACTTAGCCAAACGCGGTGTGGCAACATTGCCCCAGCCGCCGTACAGCCCCGACTTGGCACCACTGGACTTCTTTTTGTTCCCGAGAATCAAGAAGGAACTCAAGGGCCCCCATTTCGCGACTTTGGAAGCCGTCAAAGAAGCAACGACGAGGTGCTTGAAGGAGGTCTCCGTCGACGCCTTCCAGGGTGCGTTCAGCGACTGGGAAAAACGCTGGCGCAGGTGTTCCGAAGCGGAAGGAAGCTACTTTGAAGAATTTTAGTTACTTGTATATTTATCTGCAATAAATCTTTTTTCTTGGACTTATTCAACTTACTTTTGGGACAGACCTTGTATTTAGTTTGTTGAAGGGTTAGAGAAGGGATACCAAGTTTTAGTGGCAGTGTGTCAAATACAAACACAAATTTAAGGAGCTGATTTATCGTAAAGACCTCTATTTTGATGGTGTTTTTAAAGCGATTTTAATCCTTTGCTTAATTTTTTTTTTGCTTTGCTGGTAATTACTAAATCTAGCTTTGCTCCATCAAAAATTTCACATTTTTTAAAAGTTTTATTGTCACCAATCAATTTAGTTAAAAAGTACATACATTTTACTCAACATTAATCAACTAAAAACTTGTGCTACAAACTTTCTCCAATTGTTTGCAAAATTCGGAAATTGAGAAACTGAAATCGTACCTGCAGCATTTTCAAAAGCTCAGCCCAAAAAGCACAATCCGAGAAAGCAGGGCGAATGGGCTAAGCAGCTAAAAAATGGGTGTATTGTCAAAGCTATAAGGAATAAGCCCCGTCTCTGTTGTGGTGGGTGAAGCCCGGAGGAAGGCCACAATATGATGAGCGTAACACCAACAGTGCGCTCTAAGGCAAGCCACAACATGTTGGACATGTTGATGTTTCATCAGCGGTACGCACAAACAATGACCACAATAAGTTAGCGGAAACGTCATACACCACGCCAGAGAAGCGGCTCGCCCCGAATGGCCGAGGCAATACAAAATTCTACGCAATCATAAGAAATAGAGTGATAAAGGCTTATCCAGCCCTTGATGTTTATGCGAGGACTGTTACGATTTCAACAACTACGGGAATATATACTTCGACTACCAAAATTAATTGCCCATTTTCTTGAAAATAATGAAGACATCAAGATTTTTCTTACTTTCGTGAAAATAATGAATGAAATTGTGTTGTCCGTCAATTTAAAATGTAGAATATGGTTCAACTGAGGTAGATAAAAACTTGTTCATGTTACTTGTGTGAGTTGACAGGTTTAAAATCAAAATTGATTAAAAAAAGAAGCAATTCGATGAATATCTGTCACCACACCTAAAATGTTGCAAAAATTATATTAAAAGAATGTATAAGTGTATCTTCGTAATTGCAAAATATAAAAAAAGCATTACTGATGTTAGAAACAAATTTTCAACAAAAGTTTATTCAGAACTACATAGATACGTTTTTCTAACAATTCACACTTCCTTAAAAACAGCATTTGAAGTAATTATTCAATCTTTCTTGACAGATAGCTTTTCGCTTTCTGTCACAAACATTTTAGAAAAAATTAAGAAAGCTAAGTCAAGTTTTCCATGCGAAAATAGTCGAGCAAGTACAACCCTACCCTCAAGTATTATTTAATTTTCCTGAATTTGTTTTGAAGGACAGAGGGGTTTTGGAGGGCGCCAGTTTCCTGGGATGTAAAATTGAAAAATTGTTTGTATACTAAAATGTATTGGATTATTTTCTGCGTTTTTACGTGCCTCAAGAAAGGCAACTCCGCGCCAAAAAATAATAAAACTAATATTTTCACGTTTGAGTAATCAATAGTGTTTGTTACAATTAGAAACAATTCATTATGCTTAGACTTCACTTCGGTGCCTGTCAACGCTTCTCAAACGTTGTTTACGTATTGAATATCTTAGCGCACCGACTTCTTAAATTTAATACCAAACGGTGTGTTATTTGCAAAATGAGTTTACAGCTGGGCATTGATGTACAGGCTTGGAAATAGCGCCAACCTTTATATCGCGTGTCTGAATTTTCATTGTTACCAGTTCTCAAGTGACTTGTGCTACTCTTTCTATAATTTTAAACTTCATTGCTTTTAGTACTGGTTGTAAATAAATATACACTGTTGACCTTACAAACTAGAGACACAGCATTATAAACCGCCATAATGAATTTGGCTAGTAAAACTGATCAACACAATTCCATTCGAGATATAATGGCGCCAGCTAGAGATGCAAGCTTTGATTTCGATGCTATTAGAGCATTTACCATTCCTCCTCGAATTTTTTCACTGACTACATACACACAACAACCACATGCTCTCAAGGAAGCATCAGCAAACCCTGTTAGAATTATGCTGCTCGCTCCCACCGAGTGTCACCTTCCTAGGAAAAATCAGGTTTGTTAACAAAGGTACCTTTGTGAGTAAGATCGAGGTAAAGTGCCATCCCAGTCCAGCTTATGTTTTTACAACTGCAAAACACACAGCTGCACTTTCACAACTGCAAAAATATTTTGAATCTAATTGTCACATTGTCTAATTGTCATTGTGACTAGATCCATGGTTCCAGAAAGCGATGATCGTTATATGTAACACTTTCCTCTTTGTCCAACCGCCGGAGTCAGCAAGAGGTTGAGTATGAAATTGTGAGCTAGATGCAAATTGTCACTTCGTATATGGCACAAAAGGCCAAGTATTTTAGCAGAATGGCCTGAACCTAATGCGACAAGATCCTCCCTGTAGAATTCTCCTAGCAAAGTATTTATCATAGAGTCAGCATTGTTTCTTTCTCAATTTAAAAGGAGCTTCTAAAATCAGACCTGATATTTGTTTAAATAATTGAATTGCCTTACGTTCAGATTCTGCACGATGCAATAATTCGTCCACATAGAAAGAAATGGTAATGGCAAGGGCTGCTTCTGGTAAAGCAGTTTCATTATTATTAGCAAATTTGTTTCAAACATTTTGTCGCTAAAAATGCTCAGGATACAAGGCCATAGGTGACAGATTTTAATTTGTATGTTTTGTAGTAGTTGTACGATGCTCTCTACATAGAAGTTTCTGACAATTAGTGTGTTCATTTAATCAAACCATAAGATACATTTTCTCTACGACAACAGCAAAGGCGTATTTGAAAATTCTAAATTTTAAGAGCATATCAATTAATTCAGGCTAAACGTTGGAGCCAGCCCAGAGGATATCGTTTAAACTGGACCAAGTAGTAATTTTCACTGATGCGTAAACCACAATTCTCAATTTCGTGGTGAGAGAACTAGGGTTTAGTACACAAAAATGCGGTGTATAATTGCTTATTTCACTCCTCGATTCATGGCATTCCTATTCATATCCCATCGAGAAGCATTATCTCATGAAAGCAATATATTCCCTTCTGAGCTTCACATCCCTGAAAGCGCTGTTCAAATGTCAACATAAACTGTTTCGCAAAGTAGTATGGTCTCCCCAATACCGAGGGGTCTGTTTTAAACGGCAATGACACAGAAATATGCCCCCTAGGTAGCCTTCGCGCTGTGGATAGAAAAGGAGCTTCATCATCGTGAATTGAGTCCTCAGAACGAGGCGACTACTCATTTCTCTTAATCCCGTCCAAGCTTCTTTGCGTGTCGAATTCTTTACTACTAGTTTGTGCATATTGTTCCTCTATGAGAACAAAAACATTTGGCCTTACACCCTTCCTCGAAATCATTAGTTTGCACTGCCCCTGCAATTACTAAGACTAACAGTGTTACCCAGATGACAGGAATGTTATTAAATAGTGCTATTTTAGCTTTGAAAACTTCAAAGAACACAGTAGAGTTAAATAAAGTGTCAACTCTGGCCAATGGAACGTATCATCTAGCTTATAACATCATATTGACGCAGAGACGTCCCTCGCCTCTCACCAAAGAAGTTCGGATTCGATCCCGGACAATCTCATGTAAAATGTGTTCCCACCAAAGAAGTTCGGATTCGATCCCGGACAATCTCATGTAAAATATGTTCCGAGCAAAGAGTTTGGCTGCTTCACACAAAGGCTAGTCCAACTCCCACGAAGCCTCCTAAACCCTACCTACCCCTCTTCTCATTTTTTCTAAATTCTGACTTCTCTATAGTGACGCAGGGGCGCGTAGGAGGGCGTATGCGGAGATGCTACCTGGCGGTCCTCTTGACAACTGTCTGCGAGCAGACGTGTCTGATATGACAATAATGGAGGATTACTCCGAAAGCGCACAGCGCTCAAAGCCCCCCAAGGGGCTCGGAGACGCGATGCGTCAATTGTAGACGCAACAATTTAAAAAAATATTCGTTCATTTAGTATTTCATATTATTTCAACTTTTTCAAAAAGAAACGTAGAAGTTAGGACAGTTTTTGAAGATACATTGACAGCAAAAGTGAAACTTTTTACCGGGTTTCATTTCTATCAACCTCTCTTGCGAGAATGATTTCATTTGACGCGTTATTATTTTGCAAAATAGCAACACAGTTTTTCAAGATACGTCAGATGTATCCCATCGGTTGTGATGTCTGTATGATGTAGATAATATTCTTATGAAAGAAAGTAGATGGAGGGAAGATACATTTAACGTAGAAGTAACAAACACACTTTACTTACGAAATTTCCATGGCTGATTATAGTATTCAACAATTGAAACCAAACGTTAGTGTAGTCAAAGCAAGCTTATATGAAATTGTTTTTGATTTTCTGGATTATGTGCCGCAAATACTCTCACAGATAAATTTGTTTTTGTTTCATTGTAAAAATAGGAAATGAATGCTGCTCCTGACTATCGAAATCAATGCATTGTTTAAATTGGACGTTTTCAAGTAACAAGCTGAGGTGTTAGTAGCGCAGAAAATGCAATATTTCAATATTACGCAGAAAACGCAATATTGCAAGAACATGTGATGTAGCACCACTAGTTTCTTCAAACTTTTTGTATGGAGTTCTAATTTTACTGTTTAATATGACGTAAAAATAATTTTTGGGTATTGTTTGTTGTTTTTTTAATTTCACAAACGTATTTTTTAAACAGCTCTCACGCTATTAACAGATATTTTTCAACAATTTATAAACACTATTGCATTTTTGAATTAATGTGCTTCGCCTTTGAATTGAATTGATGCCTTATTTTACGTGGCGAGACTCAGGCCATTAGGCCTGCTCTTCCGTCTGACCACGTAAATTTCGCTACGCTCCTTTCACCAACTAGCAGAGAAAGGAGGTACTTCTTGGGCGAGAAACAGGCGATTTGAATTTAGCTCAGAGGCGTCATTTAGGCTTGAGGATCTTTTACATGCAAGTAAATCTACTAACATGTGACAGCCGGCTTTACTTCCCCTCCGAAGGAAGGCGTACGAAGGATTTTTTCGCCCTAAAAATCCACGGCTTCGATCGGATTTGAACCCGCCAACTCGGGTACAACAGTCCGAAACGCTAACCGTTACACCATCGCCGCCGATTGGTACCCGCACTGGCGTCCTTTGTACGCCACTGGAACAGTTATGGCCGTAGGAGTCAGATAACATAAGCGCGCTTCCTAACATTTGACCTAACCTCGCAGAAGGCATTCAGCTGCACCCTTCTCAATGCTCAGTGGCGTACGATTTACTGCAGTGGCTAGACGAGTGTACTTCCGTTGGAAAGTGTTTGTTGCGTACTACTCTGCGTACTACTACTGCAGTGGCTAGACGAGTGTACTTCCGTTGGAAAGTGTTTGTTGCGTACTACTCTGCGTACTACTACTGCAGTGGCTAGACGAGTGTACTTCCGTTGGAAAGTGTTTGTTGCGTACTACTCTGCGTACTACTACTGCAGTGGCTAGACGAGTGTACTTCCGTTGGAAAGTGTTTGTTGCGTATTATCTACGCCGCGCGTGTGCTAATGTACAATTTAATTTTCTTTTAATTATCACATTATTTATTGAAGTAATTAAACTAATTTATCTTGTTTTACATTAGGAACAATACAGATTATATTCTCCCCTTCCACTGTCGGTCTTTCAATTCATTAATTCTCATATCTTGTTAGTCTATATGTATATTTCGTAATTACTTCTGATACTACTTTCAAATCACCTCCTACGTGATGTTAAAATACAATATAATACTTGGCAACGTTTTAAGTTTTTTCACATTAAATTCTAAAGCACATAGAAAATATATTGGGCAATTTTTAAATGTACCTTAACATTAGTATAAGGCCCTAGTTGTTATTTTCACGGCTCTTGAATATCGACTTCCCAAATTAGGTTAGACGACCGGAAAATACCCCCCTTGACGCTTCCTGGCTCCCACAGGTGACGCAAAGCGACAAAGGCGTAACATTACGCGGCTCCTTCGAGTGGGTTTCGTTTTGCGTTGGGTAAACGTGGCATCGCGCCATGGGACTGCTGCTGGCTGTAGCGCTGTCGACATTGTTTAGTGCTGCCCCACATTCCGCAGGCGGCGACCCACGTAGAGACTGAAAGGCGTGGATCGAGATGTTTGCGCGCTGGTTGCCATAGTAACCACACATATTCGCTCTGCCACCGTGGAAAAATAATTCCAGGAGGATTGGCGTGTCGGCGGCTAGCTATGTAGCATTGAGGGGTGTTGACGCAGTAACAGTTGTACCTTCGGCTGTCAGTGGTACTAGTACACAGATACATACAATCCGGGGTTTGATGTCACTGAGCGGGCGGGAATGGCAGCGGGGTGCTGGGGCCGGAATTCGAGCCCTGGGGCTGGCGCTGGCGGTGGCGCTGTGGGGGGCGTGGGCGGGGGTAGAGGCGCGGGGCGTGTGTGCCGTGGGAGGGGCCGGGGGCCGGGGGCCGGGTTTCGAGCCCTGGGGCTGGCGCTGGCGGTGGCGCTGTGGGGGGCGTGAGCGGGGGTAGAGGCGCGGGGCGTGTGTGCCGTGGGATGGGGCGGAGGCCGGGCTTCGAGCCCTGGGGCTGGCGCTAGCGGTGGCGCTGTGGGGGGCGTGGGCGGGGGTAGAGGCGCGGGGCGTGTGTGCCGTGGGAGGGGCCGGGGGCCGGGTTTCGAGCCCTGGGGCTGGCGCTGGCGGTGGCGCTGTGGGGGGCGTGAGCGGGGGTAGAGGCGCGGGGCGTGTGTGCCGTGGGAGGGGGCGGAGGCCGGGCTTCGAGCCCTGGGGCTGGCGCTAGCGGTGGCGCTGTGGGGGGCGTGGGCGGGGGTAGAGGCGCGGGGCGTGTGTGCCGTGGGATGGGGCGGGGGCCGGGTTTCGAGCCCTGGGGCTGGCGCTGGCGGTGGCGCTGTGGGGGGCGTGGGCGGGGGTAGAGGCGCGGGGCGTGTGTGCCGTGGGAGGGGCCGGGGGCCGGGTTTCGAGCCCTGGGGCTGGCGCTGGCGGTGGCGCTGTGGGGGGCGTGAGCGGGGGTAGAGGCGCGGGGCGTGTGTGCCGTGGGATGGGGCGGAGGCCGGGCTTCGAGCCCTGGGGCTGGCGCTAGCGGTGGCGCTGTGGGGGGCGTGGGCGGGGGTAGAGGCGCGGGGCGTGTGTGCCGTGGGATGGGGCGGCGGCCGGGCTTCGAGCCCTGGGGCTGGCGCTGGCGGTGGCGCTGTGGGGGGCGTGGGCGGGGGTAGAGGCGCGGGGCGTGTGTGCCGTGGGATGGGGCGGGGGCCGGGCTTCGAGCCCTGGGGCTGGCGCTGGCGGTGGCGCTGTGGGGGGCGTGGGCGGGGGTAGAGGCGCGGGGCGTGTGTGCCGTGGGATGGGGCGGGGGCCGGGTTTCGAGCCCTGGGGCTGGCGCTGGCGGTGGCGCTGTGGGGGGCGTGAGCGGGGGTAGAGGCGCGGGGCGTGTGTGCCGTGGGATGGGGCGGAGGCCGGGCTTCGAGCCCTGGGGCTGGCGCTAGCGGTGGCGCTGTGGGGGGCGTGGGCGGGGGTAGAGGCGCGGGGCGTGTGTGCCGTGGGAGGGGGCGGGGGCCGGGCTTCGAGCCCTGGGGCTGGCGCTGGCGGTGGCGGTGTGGGGGGCGTGGGCGGGGGTAGAGGCGCGGGGCGTGTGTGCCGTTGGAGGGGCCGGGGGCCGGATTTCGAGCCCTGGGGCTGGCGCAAGCGGTGGCGCTGTGGGTGGCGTGGGCGGGGGTAGAGGCGCGGGGCGTGTGTGTGCCGTGGGAGGGGACGGGTCCGGGTTTCGAGCCCTGGGGCTGGCGCTGGCGGTGGCGCTGTGGGGGGCGTGGGCGGGGGTAGAGGCGCGGGGCGTGTGTGCCGTGGGATGGGGCGGGGGCCGGGTTTCGAGCCCTGGGGCTGGCGCTGGCGGTGGCGCTGTGGGGGGCGTGGGCGGGGGTAGAGGCGCGGGGCGTGTGTGCCGTGGGATGGGGCGGGGGCCGGGTTTCGAGCCCTGGGGCTGGCGCTGGCGGTGGCGCTGTGGGGGGCGTGGGCGGGGGTAGAGGCGCGGGGCGTGTGTGCCGTGGGAGGAAGCGGGGGCCGGGCTTCGAGCCCTGGGGCTGGCGCTGGCGGTGGCGCTGTGGGGGGCGTGGGCGGGGGTAGAGGCGCGGGGCGTGTGTGTGCCATGGGAGGGGACGGGGGCCGGGTTTCGAGCCCTGGGGCTGGCGCTGGCGGTGGCGCTGTGGGGGGCGTGGGCGGGGGTTGAGGCGCAGGGCGTGTGTGAGCCGAAGGAGGGGGCGGGGTCGCGTGGCGGTCGGTGATGGAGGGGGGACGTGTGGGCCGGGCTTCGAGTCCTGGGGCTGGCTCTGACGGTGGCGCTGAGGGGGGCGTGGGCGGGGGTGGATGCGCGCGGCGTGTGTGTGCCGTGGGAGGGGGCGGGGCCGCCCGTGGCGGGCGTGCAGTGGGCGCTGGGGGGCGCGGGCGTGGGCGGGGGCCGGGCGGTGGGCGTGGTGGACCTGGGCGACGGCCCGCGCTGGCTACGCGCCCTGCACGCCCGCGCCGCGGCGCCGCTGCTGCTGTGGCGCCCGTCTGTAAGACTTTTGAAGCAAGGCAAGGCGCCTGTGTGGCTGGAGAGGCAGGGCGGTTACGTGCTAGCGGCCCACCGCCACAACCACCTCCTCGCCTTCCTGATTGACCACGCCAAGGACGCCGTCTATGACCACTTCAGGAAGGTCAGTAGTGTTTAAATCCGGAATATGTTAATGATAACATCCGTTAAGGTGACAAAGTAATTTAGGAAACGCGCTTCAGCATAACACACTTTCTCAACATAAAGAATTTCTGCTGTTTTTGTGCTTTTTAAATATTCAGAAAGGTTTTACGGCTCCACATGATTTTTGAAATAGTTCTGGCTTTGCTGGCTTAATGTTAAACTGGCAAAGTAAATTCAGCTAAAAACATTTTCTTTATATATAGAAAATTGTGCTGTATTTGTTATTTTCAAACAAAACTGAATAATTAGGCTCCACATTTGTTGGTATTATAAACTGCAAATTGGCATCAATTAACTCTTCAGCTGTCTCGTTCAGACTCTTTGGAAAAAGAAGCACCAGATAATCAAATTTACAATTTTTACATATATGCAATTTTTGATTGTTTGAAGGTTCTACAAAATCAGAATTCCATTAATACATTTACTATTTTATAAATAGTATTACTTTTGCGTATATGGTTGCAAACTTTTCTTTAACTAATTTTAAGTGAAAAGTCTTTTTTTTCCATCTCGGCATTGGTAAATTCATTTGCGATTTACCAATGTTCAATTATCCATGTACGTTTCCCATAACACAACAGGATTCGTCGTTGCACATTCATGGATGTAGTATTATTAGCTAAGCTCTGAATCGTTATGAACCTAGCGGCGTGCGTCAGCGCAAGGCAAAAGTTCAAGTTCACATCTGATTATTATTAGCGCAACTTTTCTTGAACGGTGACCTTGCTTCCCCTCTCTGGCACAAGAAACAGTTCAAGAGAAAAGCTCGCAGCGAGCACTAATGACAACATTCGAAGCACATCTTCACAGGCGCGAAAGAGAAGAAATTTTATGTTAAAGGCGAGAACATCTGTCGGTGATTTTCTCAAAAAAATCTAAAGAAATAATCGAACCAGGTGAAGATTGATCACAGCAGATACCTCGAAGTCCTGAGAAAGTTAGAACGCAAATTATTGAGAAAGTTGCGAAGGCATGACTGATTGTCCAGACATTGGGATTGCTTCATAAAATCTAGTGGTCGATTTCGTAACTAATATCCCCACTCTACCCGCGTTTCTTCAAGACATCGTTCAAGAAAAGTTGCGCGAGTAATACTACGCAGCATTTTTTTGCGATTATAATTTTCGAGGAACGTACCGAGTAGTAAGTTTGTACCTTTGTACTCTGTATATTTAGTATCGCGAATTTAGATTCCAATATATATTTTTTGAAATTGATTAGTACAGGATAAGGAAAAATAGGTGAAGCTGAATGGGTAGGAACGGGGCTGGATGGAATAGGTTAGTATGCGACTGGTCCAGCCAGGACGGGTCCCCTGCTCTACCATGGCCAAGCTTGATGCTCTAGCATGGGGGGGGATGCACCATAATAGAAGTATTCGGGCGAGGACGAAATCAGAAAGAATTTCTATTCATTTCAAAAGTTAATTGGATTAATAAAAATCCATTCAACGCAGAGTAGTTCGATTTTTGATAGAGTAGTTCGATTAGTTTGATAAATTGGTTATTTTACAGGTCTTAACAGATGGCGCGATTTCTTATCGCAACCTACAACTCAGTTCTTCAGCGCAAGTAGTTCTAGCAATTGGATGGAAACAAGATAATTACAGTTGTATGCCGAGGCCTAAAAATGGTGACAGAATTACGCAAAAGCTCGCTTCCAAGGGGTTACCAAAGGGTAGACTTCACACAGCTAATGTTGAAACTGAAATCATTATAGAAAAAAGTAAACCTTTTCTCGGCGATTTGCAAGACCAGATATTACATTACAAGTCTAATAAATGCAATAAATCACCCAACAAATTGGAAAAGTGTCGGAAGGAGATTAAAAGATTTAAAATTAATAAAGAACCTCAGAGCCACTACAAAACAGATCGGAACCTCCAACTGAAATGGAAAGACAGTTGGCCATCACAGACATTCCCTGAGAAACCTTATCGAACTCAACGCCACTCAGGGGACAATGAGAGACTTCAGACGGTCCTTCATAAAGAACTCAAGGTCGATGCTAATTTGCTGACTGGACGTGACTGGAGACCAGAGAAGCTTTTTGAAGACTTCGACGATCACCGGAAAGACAAGTGCGGTTCACGCACTGTCCTTGAGGAAAATGGAGATGACTGGAATTTACAAGAATTCCTTGAAGACCTGGAGGGCGAGCGGGGTTCCCAGAGGCTTCTCGAGGAACAAAGGAGCGGCGGGAGGCGAGTGCGTGGGGCCGGGAGCGCGGCTGGGGCGCAGCTGCGTGCGGGGCGGCGCGTGCTGGCCGCGCTGTGGCAGCGCCACCAGGGCTTCCGCGGGCTGCTGCTGCGCGAACGGGAGGGGGAGGGGCGGTGGTGGGCGCTGGCCGTCGATGTCGTGGCCCCCGGTGGGGGGAGCAGGGAGTGGCTCACCCAGTGTGAGGAGCGCAGTGAGGCATGCGCGCGCGAGGCCAAGGCGCTGGTGACAACTCGCTCGAGGGACCTCGGAGGTGCAGCTTTCTCCTATGCGCACTATTCAAATTCTTTTGGACTAAACTCTTTTGTGAGTGTTAGAAAAACCCTCATCCATTTGGTAGGCCCCGTACACCGAGAGTACCAAGAGCTCGAAAAAAGGCTTCACTTTCATTTTCTGTGGAAAGATTTGAAGAATGATGACACAACATTGAGGGTAAGTGATTTCTTCATTAAAAATAATAGATAATTTAGACTTAAGTGCATATAAGTTTGGAGCCAATTTTGCGAAAGTGCCTTTGAGAGTTTCCGAAAACGAGTCGTTTTTGAAAGACAAATATAGGTGTTTAATTTTTGATGAAAGGTTTGAATTTCTGAAAAAACTAGTACGTCAAAATTTGTTGTAATGTTGTAGTAATGTTCAGTATGAAATTAATGGACAGACGGTTTGATTGGCTGAATATTTCGTGTTTCTGGGCGATACAACTGCTAAGGTCATTTTTCTGTATGGGTAGTCTTTCCTGTAAGTTCGGACAGTAATCTTCCTCCTCTGGATGTTGAGAACTGCCTTGAACCTAAACATCGAATAGTAAAGCTTTCCCCAGTCAGCTCAGCTTTCCCCAGTCAGCTCAGCTTTCCCCAGTCAGCTCAGCTTTCCCCAGTCAGCTCAGCTTTCCCCAGTCAGCTCAGCTTTCCCCAGTCAGCTCAGCTTTCCCCAGTCAGCTCAGCTTTCCCCAGTCAGCTGAGCTTTCCCCAGTCAGCTCAGCTTTCCCCAGTCAGCTCAGCTTTCCGCAGTCCGCTCATCTCCCCGATGAGTTCGGAATTCCGGATTGGTCTCCTGCAATATTTGGTAGTGTAGTTATTGTGTGTGTGTGTGTAAGTAAGGGGTCGGAATTCAACAAGGAAGGGGTGAAAAAATCGCGCGTAGTCCGTGACCAGCTTGGTAGAAAGCTGATATGGCAAACGCCTGGTGTTTAAAGAAGAAACAACAGAAAAATACTGATCAAGAGTAGCCGGCCCCTCGAACATACACCTCCACACAGCAGCTGATTTTTGTCAAGCTACCTCACCCCTCACTTCCACTCGCTTGCACTTATACGCACTACACATGCACACATGCCGGAAGACTGATCGGGTACTTAGAGCATGTCCACCATGCGGAGATGCCTCTCCGGTGGGAGATAACTGGTTGGGAAAAGCCCCGTTAGCCGACGGTAGTGCGGCGCCCGATGTCACCATCCAGCAGGGAAAATTACTGCAATCTCCCGAAGAAACAACATGCACTACATCTACGGGGCTAATGAATTTTGTTGTTGACGCGACCGGAATCACCAATCAAACCTAGCTATCTGGCTAGTGGCGAAAATCATCGTCAGGGCTAAAACCCTAGAAGCTTCACGTCATAGACAATGCAACGACACAAGCTGATGTCCTCAGAGAACTTAGTTGGTGACCATTGGCCATGTAAACGAACAGAAGGCACTTTTTGAAAAACAATATTATTGGAATCAGGGGATACTAAACAAGAAAGTTATTGCCAACTAAACACTATCTTTCAGCAAATCGGTATCGAAATCGATCTCGCTGAGCTAGAGACTATCCTGACCAAATACGATGACAGAAAAAGTATAAAAAAATTGAATATTGTATATCATGTGAGTAACGATAAGCGATTGAAAATTATTTCTTTTGAAATAAAAAACTCAAATATTATTTATGTAGAATAAGATTACAGCTAACTTTTGATTCACATTGTGACTTGAAGTTTTTAATTAAATTAATTTCAT
This sequence comes from Gryllus longicercus, assembly GCA_038098605.1. Taxonomy (NCBI): domain Eukaryota; kingdom Metazoa; phylum Arthropoda; class Insecta; order Orthoptera; family Gryllidae; genus Gryllus; species Gryllus longicercus. The sequence continues at coordinate 3,097,082 of JAZDUA010000045.1, read as the reverse complement.
TTTCATTTAAAATTCCGTAAGCAATACGCCGTGGAAAGAAATATTACGTGTGCTATTTAAATAAAGTTTCTACAACCATTTCAAGAAGTAAAAATTATATTTTAAGAGAAAACTGTGTGAAATGACAATTTTGTCATGACAGCGCCATTTCTTACAGAAAACGTTCATTTCACTTGTTTTAAATGTAACTTTCGACTTTAAATGTTTCAGGGACAACAAAGGACATTGTCATACAATAGTGTCGAAAATATGCTTAATTTCCTCTTCAACCGCGTGGACTTCACAGTAAATGTGTACATTCCGGAGTTTGGACAGATGCTGTCTTGTGACTTCGTACAGGCATCACAATCAGCGTCTAGAACGATAATGGCCGTGCCTCCACCTGCTAAGCTGCCGGCGTGGTCGCTGCCGCTGCGCGTGTTCTCCCCGCGCATCTGGCTCGCGCTGCTGGGGACGGTTGGGGCGTACGCGCTGGCGTGGCGCGTGGTAGCGGGCGAGTCGCTGGCCGCCAGCGCCGCCGCCGCGCTGCGCGCCCTGCAGGACAGGGTGCGCGCCACGCCGCAGCGCCTGCAGCTGGCCGCCGCGCTGCTCGCCTCCGCCGTCGTCGTTGCCGCCGCCTACCAGGTGAGGAGACACACGCCAGCCATATTCATTTTTCATCTTCAATTCTAAGTTTAATAAAGTTTCGCTTTTACATTTCAATTTTTTTTATTAAAGAAATAGTTGGTGTCGACATTTTGCCTCCTCCTCCTCCTCCACCTCGGACACACAGCTGCCGTGCGTAGGGTCCGCTCCGGGCCTTCGCGATTTCTCCCACGTCGCTTTCGGCACGACCCTGCACGTCTCCAGTCCTCGTCGTCCTCGCCCAGCCGCCTTCTTACCACGTCCTCTTCCGGTCTTCTTCCGCTTTGCCTCGTCCGTCGCACCAACACTCTTCTTTAGCGATCTATTCTTTCGATTTGGGCTTTCGTGACATTTAAATATAGTTCATGCGCCCATAAATGAAATGCACGTCATTCACAAGCAGTTCTTTTATCAAAATTAATTTTTCGTGTCCTAAATAAAAAACATAGTAATTGTGACCACAGTTACGTCACAATACTTATGTATTTTTTTAAATGTGACTCACTTCGTTAATATGCACATTTCGAGCGATTTGTAAACTCTTTTGCATTTGCGAGCGGAAGTACTTCAAATAATTTCCAACCAAGATTTTCGAAAACTCTAAACTTTTCAGTGAAAAAAGCTTGAAATGTCGCATTTACAGTAACGCATAAAGACAAATTTCTTAAAAACTGCTCCTCATTTTTCAATAAACATTGCCATTTAGGACAAGGTTTTTTAGTGTTCTTCAGGTAATATTTTGGTTTTACTATTGGAATAACCGAAAAAATAAGAAAATGTCGAAAAATATAATTTTGGTTGCGAAAGATTGCAGCTGGCAAGAGGATAGGGCAAGTCCCTAAAGCCTATCTCCACCAAGAAAATTAGAAAACGTTACTACGAGAAAGACTCTGCCACTCACTAGCACCAGTAGTTTTATATTAAGACCATATATTTTACACGTAGCACATTTATTCATGTTAAATATTGTATGTTATTCCATTAATCAGCTAGAGTCAAACCAACATGGTCATACTTGTTTATGTTGATGAACATGTGGGGTGTAAAGGAGAATATCGATATTTTAAATTATAAATAATTAGATTGATTTTGTATATACAAATAAGGAGTTTTCTCAAAATAATTGCTGTCTCTGGGCTGTCGCATTCGAACAGGTGAAGTAAACATATCTGTGCAATATAAAGCGACTTCTGGGTTAGGATGATTAATGCCAATTATGGGAGGGGTAACGTTTCTAATTTATCTTATTGTACTACACATATTAATATGATTGTCTAAAGAGTAGAAATAATTATTAGTTTATACGTTTGTTTCATTAGTTTATTGGTTATTTTTTTGCCGTATGTAAACTGTGTTGTACGTTTTCGTTCATGTTTCATGGCCGACTGGAAATACCTTTGCTACGTCTGTGCTATAGAGACTAATTAAACGATTTTTATTTTTTTAGTTCTGAATGGTAGGTGTGGAGTTTTAATTGCACGGCGGAGTAGAGTTTATTATTACAAAATCAATTCAATTATTGCAATGAAGTAAACTCATCCAGTATTATAAATAAATAATAGAAAAAACAAAATACTATTCGAAATATGATAATTCTTGTCTGAATCAGTGGCAACACTGAGAAATCTCAATGTTTCTACTTCTACAAACGATTGTCTATTGAGCAAGTGTTTCTTTTCTAGGGCCGTCTCTTCGACCTGACTATGTCACCCCAATACTACCCGGCCATCAAAACAATTGACCAACTCATTGCCAGTGGATTACCGGCTTTAATTGATAATGACTATGAACATGCCGTAGATGACTTAAAACAGATTTGTTCACAGTCAAAGGAACATTTTTGTACGGAACTCCAATTCCAAATTTTGTTAAATCTCAATTTAACCTTTTTTTAAGGATTTGGAAGATTTGCTATCATATCTCAATAAATATCAATACGCTGTTTTTGCAAGTGATGATGTGTGGTCGCTTGCACTTTCTACAGACCATCAAAAGGCAAAGTCAATGAAAGTTTTCCATACGGAGATGTCTGGATGGGATTATATGATTACGAAATGGCGAGTAATGTAATTAATTGTACTTAATTTGTAAACACGTGATAAAAGTAGATTATATTGATCTTACAAAATACTAGTTAGAATGAAAATATCATGAGAGTACATGTGATATTAATGCGTATTGTCATTATTGTAATGTTCTGCATGTTCTCAAAAGTACCCTTTGAATAACTTCTTTTTCCTCAATAATATTGAATATATAAGTTTTAAATCTGGCAACGTAAACAAGTAATATAGTAAAATAAACAAGTTTATTTTTAACACAAATGTACAATATTCCATTATTTAAATTGTTGAACAACTCAATTGCATTCTTCATGTCCAAAAGAGTTAATTTTTTACGGTTTCCATCGTCTAGAGGAAGGTGTCTCTATTCGACAGTGGAGGTAAATGTTCCAGTAGTTAGACAATACAACCTTCCTCGAGTAACCTTCAGAAGTTGAATAAATCTTGATCTACTTCTTCAGCATTGCTACCTGATCTTCTACTTGAAGCTGGAAAAATCTTCTGTTTTTTCAGCATTTTCTCCTTAGGAACTTGCAATTTTCATCTTCCACAATTCTCGGTCCTCTCGATGTCCAGGCTTGAGGCGTCTCTCCTCCATAGCTCCCTCGATGAACTATCCTTTTCTAAAACTAATATTCCTTTTCTCTTCTCGGGAGGTTTCTACTTTAAGATCTTGCGTGGCCATCTGTTTTCCAACATTTTCTGGACATGCCCATACCATTGTAGAGGTCTATTTCCAAACTGTTTGTAATAAAACAAATTATTTTCATCCTCTTCCAATTTTTTTTCATATCGCACTCTATCACTGCAAGGAAGGTGAGGCACCGTCTTACCACTGTCCTTCTTTGTCTCCTATTTTTGTTTGTGGCTACATTTGCGCTCCATATAACACAGGATGGCTCAAAATGGACGAATGGATTTTACTGACCTAGCTCTATCAGAGGTGGGAGTGGAATGGGCGTGGGGGACCTGTTGTTTTGTAGCTTAGAGCGTCCAGTTCCAGTAGCAATGGCGCAGTGTGCCGTGCACAATTTTGTTTTCGCAGTTGAACATTTCTTCAAAAGTAATTACTCAGAAATCACAGTTCCACGGGTTTTCCGTAAATACTTCAATGTCCCGCGAAATGGTTCGATAACTGATTGCAAAAGAATACTGCGTTGGTTCGCCTCTTTTCGCACTACTGGATCAGTTATGAAGCAGAAGTCGCCTGATTGTCCTCGCGCGATGCGAAGAGGTCGACAGAGGAAGAGCGACTGTTCTTCGAAATCCTCATCACTGCTCTGGGAGGAGACTTCTCGTTTGAATTGAATTAATGCCTTATTTTACGTGGCGAGACTCAGGTCATGAGGCCCGCTCTTCCGTCTGACCACGCAAATTTTGCTACGATCCTTTCACCAACTAGCAGAGAAAGGAGGTATTTCTTGGGCGAGAAACAGGCGTTTTGAATTTAGCTCAGAGGCGTCATTTAGGCTTGAGGATCTCTTACAAGTAAATCTACTAACATGGCACTTCCTCTCCGAAGAAAGGCGTAGGAAGGATTTTTTCGCCCTTAAAAATCCACGGCTTCGATCGGCTTTGAACCCACCAACTTGGGTATAATAGTCCGGTACGCTAACCGTTGCACCACCGACGCCGCTTTACTTCAGTGCATCCCTCAAGATGAGTTACAATTTCATCCTTACAAAATTATGATCGTGCAGAAGATTTACGGACGTGATTATAATGAACGGAGACAGTTTTGTGAGAGAATTCTTTACGCTCATGCTACTGATGTTTTGTTGATGATGAGCAATGATATGCTCTTTCACTTGGAAGGTTATGTACACAAAAAAACTGTGGCTATTGGGCAGAAGATAACCCAAAAGGATTGCATCAAAATCATTACACAGTGCAAAAGTGATATTGTGTGTGGGGGAGTCTCGAAAGGGGAATCGCGTTTTTGAAGAAGGCGGTGTAAGTAGAACAGTGCTTTCTGTGCATTATTTGCAAGGATGAGTTACAATTTCGTGCGGCCACAACCGGACTCTTTAGAGATGAACGTGCAACACATGAGAATCCAACACAAATGGACAAGTTTATGGTGTTAGCTTGAAAGTTGTACTTAGAAGATTGATTCCTTTAAAGTTATTCGGGTCTAAAATATCTTCTTTGTTGAAAAGATAAATTACAATGCTCTTTTTTCATTCCTCTGCTATTCTGCTCTGTTTATATATGCTTTGCGTAGGCTTCGCTTGTTCTTTGTGCAATGATCTGTAGATGACTTTCTATTTTTACATTCCCGTATATGTACGTAACTGTTATAAATAATGATATATAGCATGTGCTGTTGTACCATCACTAGTTTTCTATTACATAGCTGGTTAATATTGCAGCAAAGTATGCACTTATTATTTGTGATAAAAACAAAAATTATCTGCGATATTTATAAAGTAGCAAAATTAGATTTAGTAATTACCAGCAAAGCAATGGAGCATTTTAAAGATTCTCAGAGAATGAACGAAAAATGAATTAAAAACACTATCAAGTTGGTGGTCTTTACTCGAAAGCAAAATATTACGTTTCTGGTTATAAACTAAACATATTTTTGAGTTATTTTATTTTTCTTATAATTTCTACCATCTCTGCTAATCAATCAAAATTGTCAAGCTACTTTACATCTAGTTCCTTACACCGCAAATCATTCTTAGTCTAGCCTTCATAGGTCTTCATTAATATCCCAAACTAATTCCTAAATTACCTGTCTTCAAAACACCTTTATCTGCTAATGTATTTCCAGGAACTGGCCATGGGTCGACGCAATTAATCTGAAGATGATTCAGTTTAGAGACGCGGGACTTTATCTCAAGTGGGCTGGCGATTTCAACAGAACGTGGGGGATGTACTGGCGTCTGCGAAGAGGTGCGTCTTGGCGTCAGAGTGAGGCGGAAAGCGACGAACCCCGGACCCTGGAGCTGCAGGACCTGCGGCCGCACCTGGCGCTGCTCTGCGCGGGGCTGGCGCTGGCCGCCGCCGCCTTCTGCGCAGAGCTCGCGCGCAGTCGGTGGGGTGCTGCGCGTGCGCAGATCTCTGCGCGCCCTTCTGCGCAAGTTTGTGTCGCGTCCTAGTTCCAAGAAACTCTCAGGCCCACAGAACGTGGAACTGAACACCCAGCCGAGAAGTCAAACGTTTTTTATGTAAGCACGTCTACGTCATCTCAAAAGGAACAACTATGTGCAATAGAGAGTCAAAAACCTCAACAACTTGGCGCCAGAGGTATTCCGTGTTTTCACAAATTACATATCTTCAAACAAATATAGCGACTTAGGAAGCTTAGGGCATCAACTGATGTCCCTGCATTGCCTGTGACCTATAGATCCTGGGATCCTCTCGACGGCGGCAGATTTTTCAAAACTAGGCAGAGAGCAATGTCACGTGCAGCGGCTGTCTGGAGAACAATTCTACTGACCGGCGTCTCTGATCGAATGTTTTCCCTAGTACCCTTACAAACGGGCCACGGATCGCGCGCGATCTCTCCTTTCTCTTCCTTGTCCTATTCACACCTCTTACATACACACACTTACATGCACTTCCACCCATGCCGGAACCGGTCGGAAGTTTAGTCTCTTGGCTTGTGCTCGATAGAAATTGTCGACAGACGTCGAATATCGGCGTGGAAGGTAAGTCGCCAGTAACTGTCAGCCGAGCACGCCTGGAGCCCAAGCCCTGGCTGAGCTTTCGCGAGGGGACATTGGTACAACATATGCAATTGAAAGTTTTGGTTTCTTGAGTTTCTAAATTTGTTACAAATGTAAAATACATGATTAGTTCCAGTTTCTACCTATTTATTTTTATTTAAGTTAATATATCAATGTCTTCTGAACATTTAATTCTTACAATATTACTATCGTTATTATTTTTAATAAATATTCATTACTTAGTTGTAAATGCAATATTTGCCTTTCACATTATTTTTGGCTTTTGATTTATGAAAACCCTCAGCAATGATACTTCTGGTAAAATAAATATCTTCTTTATAAAATTGAAACTTCTCTAAATTTAGAGGTATTATTAATATCGAGTAGACTCTTAAATAATTATTCTAAACGTTGTTAAAGAACAATTTAAATTCCACGAGAAAATCCCAAGGTTATTCACTTTTGGAAATGAACTTGATGAAATTTCTGAACTGAATTCGGTACCCTTGAGCCCCTAACATCTAACAGGCGTAACAGAAGGCTGCAACTTCACTGCGTGATCGTGTTTAGGCCACGGGTTGGCTTCAATAGCTCTCCCCTTCAACCTCACTCATCGGGTGCGAGTGACCCTTCGCAAGGCTGGTCTCTGCACGCAAAGGACGCTCTTTGAATGAACAAGGTGCAACTGCAACGAAAGGTTCTTTGAGAGAACCGCGTCCCGCAATCCCGGTCATTCATTGATTCGGTTCGCGTCCACTGCTAGGACCATTAGGCCGGCTTCCCACGGCGCGACCGCAGCGCGCTTCGTTCAAGGAGCAGAGCTCTTTCGACGCCGCCACCGCCGGAGCCACGGCCGCACCGCCGCCCGCCGTGGAAGGGGGTGAGGTCTGGAGGGGTAGGTTTCGCCGACCCTCCGGCGACGACGAACAAAGGGACCGGAGCAGGTAGAACGCTGCGGCCGCGGCGCAGTGGGAAGGCCCCCATTTAAAGCTGTTCTGCTAGCGGGGGCGCGTGGCCCCTCCTCCGCTTCTGGTGGCGGGAGTTCGGCGTCGGCTGCCGCAGCAGCCGCCACCCGCTGCACGTGGGAAGGCCTCCATTCAAACCAATGCTCTGTTACGCGCCACGCTGCTGCGAAGCGCGCCGCGGCCGCGCCGTGGGGAGGGGCCCTTAGTCCCGTAAGTGCAATTCACGTTATGCCAGTGCAGGTGGCGATGTTATTCTCCCCCTGGATGGCGAGATCGGGCGCAAACCTCCACATCGGCTAGCGCGATATTCCCACATTTAGATATCTCCCTGTGGTTGGGGCCGGGATAGGCTGTAAACTCTCAACCGGTCACCAGACGCGCATGGTAGTGTAGTATGTGTAAGTAAGTGGAGAGGATAGGGCAAGGGAGGGGAAGAGATGATCGCACACGGTTCGTTGGTTAGGGTACTGCTCCAGCATTTGACTCGAGTTGATCGTAGAAAACAGAGCCACCCAGCCGCCCGCTGCTATTCTCCTCCAAACAACGTCTGAATGCTATTTGTCTGAATTCTATTTGTCAATTGATTCAAATATCTGAACGATATTTGTCAAGATTTTGCCGAAAAGTCGGCCACCTTCGGTGATGGAACCCTAGGACCTCCTGAATAGAGGCGCTGCTCTCACATCAATTGCAGCCCTGAGCCACCTCGACCGTTTTGGCGTCAGCTTGAAGCTCAACACCTGTCCAGGGTGGTACTGGAGCGTTACGCTGCTCCAATTCAACAGATTATTACTTCAATAATTCTTATAACGTCTTATTGATGCATCACTGTGTGCCGTTAATTGGAGACAGTAACCTCATTAATTCACCTGGCGTTTAGGCAAATTCGAACACACCAGTACCCGTTTTCTGTAACTATCGGTCTGATATAGGATTTTTGTTCTATATTGCATTTTCCGTTAGTGAACATTTTCTGAATTGCGCAATTCACTTCATAGACTTAACCTGTGCTATTGGGTAACTACGACATTTATATGACGAAGGTTTTATTGGAAACAATGAGGATTACTTTTGAAAGAAGCGTATAATAAGCCTAGACTACTGAGAAGCGCCACCTGGAGTTAATTGGCTTTCACGCGTGACAACATCAGAAACAAACGTTACGCAACCACAGAAACGAGCGCTAATTGGCTGTAAAACAAAAGCGACGCGGGGCGGAAGGGCGGTGTCGGTGGCGCAATCTGGGATCCTTTTGAGTCATACAGTGGAGGGCCGCGTGAGGGGCGGTTGGTGGCGTGGCAAGGGGTCAGGGGCTAGGCTGGCACTGGCGGTAACGCTGTTGGCGGCGTGGGTGGGAGTAGAGGCGCGGGGCGTGTGTGTGCCGTGGGAGGTGGTGGGGTCGCGAGGCGCAGTGGCTGGGACCGGTCTTCGAGCGCTGGGGATGGCGCTGGGGGTGGCGCAGTGGGGTGTGTGGCCGGGGGTGGAGGTGCGGGGCGTGTTTATGCCGTGGAAGGGGGTGGAGTCGCGGGCGGAGCGAAGAAGGCGGCGGTCCGCGGGGGCCGGGCTTCGAGCCCTGGGGCTGGCGCTGGCGGTGGCGCTGTGGGGGGCGTGGGCAGGGGTGGAAGCGCGGGGCGTGTGTGTGCCGTGGAAGTGGGCGGGGTCGCGGGGCGGGCTGGGAAGGCGGCGGTGCGCGGAGACCGGGCTTCGAGTTCTGGGGCTGGCGGTGGCGCTGTTGGTAGCGGGGGCGGGAACAGAAGCGAGGGGCGTGTGTGTGCCGGGGGAGGGGGCGGGGCCGCCCGTGGCGGGCGTGCAGTGGGCGCTGGGGGGCGGGGGCCGGGCAGTGGGCCGGGCGGTGGGCGTGGTGGACCTGGGCGACGGCCCGCGCTGGTTGCCCGCCCTCCACGCCCGCGCCGCGGCGCCGCTGCTGCTGTGGCGCCCGCCCTTGCCCATGCTGCTGTACCGCCCGCCTTGGCCGCTGTGAACGTACTATGCGCCCGCGTGGCTGGAGAGGCAGGGCGGCTACGTGCTAGCGGCCCTCCGCCACGACGACCTCCTCGCCTTCCTGGTCAACCGCACAAACAACGCAATCTTTGACCCCTTCAAGCATGTGAGTCACATTCAAATGCGGGAAGTGGTTTTGCTACGTGATTTTCCATTTGAGCTTAAATTATTTAATATGGTATCAGGACGCCTCGCTGTGATTCCATCCTCTTTATTTTATCATTTACAAAAGTTATTTTTACGTAAGACTTTACTTAAATGATTATATATAACACGATACAACGATTTGTATTAATAATTATGTATTATTTATCCCGACCCAAGAGAAAGAGTGTCTCGTTGTACCTGTTGACAAAAAACAGCTGATGATAACTGATGAAAAAACTGTGGGTTACTTTCAGATTATGTTATATGGCGCGCGATATCGTCGCAACATTCAACTGGATTCTTCAGCACCAGTGGTCCTCTCGATTGGAAGGGGTTCAGAAATTCAAAACTGTAAGAAAGATAATAAAAGATCTGATCGACTTCAACAGAACCAAGCACTAAAGAAAAATCGAAGAGGGCAAAGATTTCAAACTCGAATTACAAGAGGTGGTAAAACTGCAGACGCAGTTCAGGCTGCCATGCGAGAAAACAAGTTTTTTCACACCAACCTCCAGAAAAGCTTTAAAGACCAGAGCAATTTGGACAACACTGAGAGGAACAATGGAGATTTGGATAATCTTACGCAATGTGAGACACACTCGACGCCAACTCGAAGACTTAAAACGAAATGGGAAAGCTACCCGCCATCTACGCTCTTTGCAGAAGATATGAAGCTCGAGGGACAATGGCAGAAGCTCTCTGAGGAAGACCTGGATGGCGAGCGGGGTTCTCAGAAGCTCCAGGAAGAACAAAGGAGCGGCGGGAGGCGAGTGCGTGAGGCCGGGAGCGCGGCTGGGGCGCAGCTGCGTGCGGGGCGGCGCGTGCTGGCCGCGCTGTGGCAGCGCCACCAGGGCTTCCGCGGGCTGCTGCTGCGCGAACGGGAGGGGGAGGGGCGGTGGTGGGCGCTGGCCGTCGATGTCGTGGCCCCCGGTGGGGGGAGCAGGGAGTGGCTCACCCAGTGTGAGGAGCGCAGTGAGGCATGCACGCGTCAGGCCAAGGCGCTGGTGGCAACTCGCTCCAGGGACCTCGGCGGCGCAGATTTCTCCTACTCGCACGAAGAAGAAAGCTATTCATTTCGCTATGTGCGGGTTGGGGACGTCATCGTGCCGGTGAATTCACCGAAGCACTTAGAGTACAAGGAGCTCGAAGCGCGGCTTAACTTCCTTATTTATTGGAAAAGCATCGGGAATAAACCTACACTCACACATGTAAGTATTTCGTAATTAAACTAGTGGTGCTGCCAAAGCATATACTTCCTCTCAATGTTTATAAGCGATCCGCAATATTTCATTGATTTGATGTGGCACTTCCAGTTTATTTAAAATATTAATAGGCTGAATAGTACTGACAAGTAGAATTGCTTCAACTGATTTTCAGTAAGTTTCTGAAATTCTCGATAACTTCTTACGGCAACAGAGAGTTGTCACAAATAATTATCCCCGAGACAGGCTGACACCTGCGGCCGTTCCCCTCGAAACGTTGAGTCCGCACCCGACATTCAACCACTTCGGCCACTCGTTATACAGAGAATCGAGACTTCTCGAATAGTCATAAGCGCCGAAAGACTATTGATTTGACGAGACACGCGTTTTCCATGAAACATTTTACAAATCCAACAAGACATGTAAAAAATTGTTTAAAAGTCAAAACTTCGAAAATCACATACAGTTTATTTATCTTGATTAATAGTATTTGATTAATAGTACGTCACTTCTAGTCTATTTATCTTGATTAATAGTATTTGCGATTAGAATTGCTTCAACTGATTTGCAATAAAGTTTCTAAAATTCTCTATAGTTTCTTTACGGCAACACAGAATTGTCACAAATAAAAATTCCCGACCGAGGCCCGAACCAGCGCACCTGTCCTTCAAACGTTGAGGCCTCACCCGCCAATTAGCCACCTCGGCCAACCAGTTACGACGAGCGATGAATAATTCTATAATAGTAATTACTGTAGGAAGGTTTTAGTTCCAGCATTTCGGAACCGAGTAATTAAGAAAATGTGGGGGAAAATGTTTTTCGGGCGACAAAATGAAAGCAGCTGTGAAGAGAATGAGGCCTGACGCAAAATCTAGTAAAGAGTAGAGATATTACAAAACTAACTAGAGTAGGAAAGTGTGTGCCATTCTATAGCACCAGTAGTTAATTTATTAGTTCTTTATAGGAATAGCTAATTTTCTACAAAAAACTTTTTTTAGGGCAACTATCTTTAATTCTGTAGTTTTGAAATGTCAATTTTCAAAAAAACGAGGCAATACCCAAAAAGGCATCTTATTGCTAGCAAATTTCTTACCGTCCCTTATTAAATACGTGGAGAAAATTTAAAGAAAACATTTAAAGTGATTTTTTAATCGTTAATTTCAAGCGCAAATTACGTAACTACTAACATTTACAAAAAAAAATACATGATTTTTTTACAGACCTAATTTCGTACAGCAAACTGTCTGAGCCAAAAACCTCTATCTTCAATTTTGTAGTTTAAAATGTTTTTTTCAATTTTCGAAATATTGGGAATATCACTGAAAATGGGACCTGCACCATTCTTTTAACCATCTTTCGCACTATTGAACAACAAAACTTAATCAAACAATTAGGAGCCATTTTTTATAATTTTGAAAATGTCCGAGGGGCTACAACTAAAATTCCCCCCAAAATTGAAATAACGGTTTCAAATTCCATGGGTCGCGACGTAAGTCAGATCGATTGGGGAATATCAATTTTGAAGCAAATAGGCTGAACGGTTTAGCCGCTAGCGTTGACCACAAATGGTCAGAGACACGGACGGTCAATCGATTCATTCGGTATCCAGAATCAACAAAACGAAGTCTGGCTACACTGTTGGAGGATTTTTTTAAACTTAGCAACAGGATTTATCCACTTTTTTGTCACCAGAAGCCGGTTACAAGACTTTTTCTGGCGAAAATTCGCCTTTTTCCCGCACACGATTACATAATTTTCTCTTCTTACAAAGAATTCGTAAGGCCGTTAAGTAAAAAATATTTTTTTTTTTTCATTATTAAGTGAATGTAATGCTAGTCGTACAAAATGTTTTTTTGTTCAAAGGATCTTTGTTCCTTTCTGAAAATGCGTTATTTTGAACTAATATTTACAAAAACGTTTTGGGATTAGAAGTTGTAATTTTTGAAAAATCAAAAGAGTATATCTACGTGATTTTAATTAATTTAATTCAATGAAATAAATATTTTTGCGGTAATGTTGAATATGGAAAATGATCGGGCGGACGCACTCGCGGACGAACAGACACAGAAATATCTTCCTTCTGCAAGTATATATATATATATATATATATATATATATTTATCACCAAATATATATATATATATATATATATATATATATATATATATATATATATATATATATCTTTTACTTCAAAACATTTGTTCAATCAAAATTTATCCACTTTTAATGCACTGACATAGGATTTCCTTGACAGCTCAAATAATTTTAAAGAGTTTTGCCAACTTTTTTCTTTTGATTGGTACTAAATACTGAGAGGTACTAAACCATCAATTAGATTTCTGAATAAATAATATTTCGAATTTGAATCCAACTTAATGCATTGATTTTTAACAGTTCTTTTCAGTTTTACATTTTTTATAACAAAAACTATTGAACCGAAGTGTAAGATTTAGCATGGTTTTGTAATTAATAATTGGGTACACGCATCCTAAAAATTTCTTCGCTTTAACATGTTTAGTTTTCGAGTTAAGGGATCATCAAATCTGTAATTCTGAATAAATTTTGATATATTTTTGAATGAGTTTTGCTTACCTTACAACTCTAGTAGATGCATGATGCAGCAACATCAATTCATGGTTCTAATTACATACCTCAAAAACTAATGCAGATATCGATATATTTATCACCAAATATTCCTAAATAATTAATGCTTTGGAAAAAATGTTTTCTCAAAATCGATTTTTTAGTTTCAAGGTGTACCTGTCCCCTTAAATTTGGCCAATTTTATTTTTAAATGTTTCAGGATCACGTTTTGGAGAGATCACCCAAAAGTTTTAACGCTTATATGCAAGATCTCCTACTCGAGCATGTGGATTTTACATTTGAAAGGATTAATCCACAGGATGGGCAGCTGCTTTCGTGCGATTTTGTGCCGGCGTCACAATACTCCTCAAGGATGATAGTAGCTGTGCCGCCTCCTGCGATGCTGCCGGCGTGGTCGCTGCCGCTGCGCGTGTTCCCCCCGCGCATCTGGCTCGCGCTGCTGGGGACGGCGGTGGCGTACGCGCTGGCGTGGCGCGTGGTGGCGGGCGAGTCGCTGGCCGCCAGCGCCGCCGCCGCGCTGCGCGCCTTCTCCTCGTGCGGGGGCGCCCCGCAGGACAGGGTGCGCGCCACGCCGCAGCGCCTGCAGCTGGCCGCCGCGCTGCTCGCCTCCGCCGTCGTCGTCGCCGTTGCCTACCAGGTGCGGACGTCACCAACCAGCCTTCTACTGCCTCGATATTCCTTTGTTTCACTATATGGCTTATAAATCAAGTAAAAGTTACGTGAAGTTTGGATTTTCCTCCAACCTATTTATTGGTTAAATAGATGTCATTTCGGTTTAAGAATTAACTCCACAGAAAGACCAAAATGAGGAAATATATTCGCAATCATCGTTCTCCTATCTCTCTCTTTATAAATAGCTTTGATGTTTTATGGTACGTGAACCGCTGGAGTCAATAATCGCATTATCATAGTGAATGTTTTATTCCGGAAGCAGTTCCTCCTCTCTGCGTCGTAAGATCCGGCACCAATCTACACCACGCACTGCGGGGAATTTCCTCCTCCAGGTACCTCCCAAAACTGGGACACGGCCCAGCCGGGACACGCATGAGAAGACTGCGCCTTCATTCAGCACTGGGCCCCTCTGATTGGCTACTGGGCGTCTAGCTGGAAGCCGAGACATTTCTTATGATGCGCCAATGTTAGTTACGCGCGCGATTTGCGTGTAATTTTAAATGTGTCCCTATGAATTTCTAAACTGAACGTGTAATTTTAGTTTTACTCATATCAGATATATTGCGTTCATTTTATCGTTAGTATTATTTACGAGATTAACAAAAATAGCGTAATTAAATGCACATTTAAAACATGCACTAAGCATTTTTATTTACACTCACATCTAGTTTTTGATACTGGATGATCCGTCAAATTGATCTTGCTTTGTTCTGAATGCATACTTTAATTTTACATTTGTACATTGCATAAAGAGTAATCTTCATTTTAGGAATTTCCTAAGTTGCATGTTAATTTGTTGTTTTTTGTGTACACATAGGAAACCAAACATAAGTAGGATTCAAAAGATATGAACGTATTTCATACTTGAAATTAAATGTTGCACTAATTTCCGCATTGTTACTCCGGTTACATTACTTCAAAATTTTATGAGTATGCTTAATGGGAGGTAAGAACAAGTTAGAAATGGAAATCGCACACTTGTGCAATAACATTGAAACATCATTGAAGAAGATATTTCTATTGCATTGCTTAAAACACTTTGCATCTTGTCACTTACTTTTGAATTCCTGTTTACTCTCTCTGGCAAAAAACCAACAATCTTCCGTCATCACCCTACGAATTCCATGGCAAAATTCTTAGGCCCTTGGTATCTCTTCTTCATTGCAATAATATTTTGATGAAACTGTTTACCATGTTCATCACTAATATCATCCAAACTCTGCGGAAACAAATTAAAGTGGTAGTGAAGAAAATGAATTTTCAGAGACATTGTACACCACATACTTTTTTAGTTTTCTAATCATTACGCGCCCAACGTTTTATAATTTCCTTCTTTCATTGTCCTTAGAAATGCTTTCAAAACTCTCTTAATGTATTACCAAGCTGCTAACACAATATCTCGAAATTTTCCTTTCAGTCCTATAGTTTCCTTTAGTATCAGAAATATTTCAATCCTTTGGGTGCATCCACTACTCTGGGTGCATGTCGTTCTAGCCAAAAAAGAACAGAAGCTGAATTACATGTAAAATTAAATTGAATGGAAAATACCCAGATAATCTTTTTTGATAAGATTTTAGAGGAAAATTATATAATGAGTGTTTTCTGGAATCCTTCTTTCTTTTGCAGAGTACCAGGTCTCCAATTCCATAACACACAGTTCAGAGAATGGCCGTTCAAAGTTAGATTTTACATTAAATCAAGTTTCAGTTTTAAAACAATAATTGTTTACGATGACCTGAGTTTTCGATTTGTGGAAATTTTATAATTTAATTTATCCGCATTCAAGAACAAATATACAGATGAGGAAAAAGAAAATATTTGCTCTAGTCACAAAGAACTGCAGAAATGTTATGCAGTGAATCCTTTTACATGAATGAGCCTTGGTACATGAAAACCAGTTTCTAATTACGAAAATGACTTGTGTTAACAATTATAACTCACGAAAGCGAAGGCTTGCGTTATAGCTGTTAGAATCTACCGATCAGAGCAGCCTGATCAGAGTAATCTCACCGAGTCAACAGCTGCAATCGACCTAGCTATGCAGTGAAAGTCTAATACCCGCCGCAAGATTCGAACCCTAGGACCTCCTGGTCAGAGTCAGTGCAGAGGCTTTGGCAATGATGATTCTGGGATAAATTAAGACGAAATTACAAACAAACAAAAATATAAAAACAAATTCCACAAACTCGGATTCTGAATTTTTTTGTGTAAAAGTGTTGCAACACGGGAAAGTATCAATGTTTCCATTTGTACAATGAACTAACCTACTAAAACAATTATTCTTTTCTAGGGCCGTCTCTTCGACCTGATTATGATACCCCAATACTACCCGGACATCGAAACAATCGACCAATTGATTGCCACTGGAATAACAGCAATAAATCATATATACTATCAGTCTAGAATAGAGGAGATGAAACTGTTTTGTTCGGAGACAAATAGCAGTATTTGTACGGAAGGACGTAACAAAATGTATTTAAATCTCAATGTCAAATATTATTATCATTCGAAGGAGCAACTATTGTATCTCGCTGAAAATCGTTACGCTGCCCTCACAAACGATAGAGAATGGCCCCTGCTCGTTTCGATCGACCATCGGAGGATTGGGCAAATGCACGTTCTCGACGCCGCGCATCCCGAATGGAAATATATGATTACCAAGTGGTAAGTAAGTCAGTAGTTCATAATTTGCAATGTTAACGACGAATTTGCGATGTTAGAAATAACTTCTTTTTTGAATTGAATTGAATTTGCCTTATTTTACGTGGCGAGACTCGGGCCATCAGGCCCGCTCTTCCGTCTGACCACGCAAATTTCGCTACGCTCCTTTCACTAACTAGCAGAGGAAAGAGGTATTTCTTGGGCGAGAAACAGGCGATTTGAATTTAGCTCAGAGGCGTCATTTAGGCTTGAGGATCTTTTACATGCAAGTAAATCTACTAACATGGGACAACCGGCTTTACTTCCCCTCCCAAGGAAGGCGTACGAAGGATTTTGTCGCCCTGAAAATCCACGGCTTCGACCGGGTTTGAACCCGCGAGCTTGGGTATAACAGTCCGATACGCTAACCGTCACACCATCGCCGCCGCTTCTTCCTAAATACTCGTTAAAAATAATATATCGTTAGAGTGGAAATAGTTTTAATATATACTATTCCAATTTTTAAGAATTTGCATGACCTAAAAATTATCCTTAAGATTTTCTCCGTTTCTACGTTTCGATGAAAAGTTTCTAAAATAGATTAAAAATCGTTTAAAACGCGGTAAAACCAGATTCCGTGTTTCGCGAGTCCTTGATACCGGAAAACCGATTGACCCCTGTCCGTCCGTCTGCTTGAACAACGATAGCGTCTCTATTGTACAGCCGTTTTCCTATAAAATGGATATTCCGCTATCATCTGGCTGCCGGCACGGCCGCTTACATTTCAACTCGATATTTTAATTTTTTTAACTTTACATGAAATCTCAGTTTCAATATTTGTTTTAAAAATGGCCTCAAATTGTTTTTTTCCGTATAAGTGCGTATATACGGAGTAATATACATAGTTTAAAGTTATGTAATGCGACGGAAAATCGATTTCGAGATTTCAACAGAAATACGTTTTGTGTCCCCTGATACCGAAGAAGTGATGGTATTTTCAAGTCCTTCCGTCTGTCTGTTCGTCCGTCTGTCAGTCTGTAAACGCCACTACCATATGTAATGTAAACCATATGTACGATTGTTTTCCAAATGGATATTCCCCGGTCGATCAGGCTCCACTCACTGCGCTGCGATTTTGAAACACTTTCTTCAAACTTTGGGGTCACTTTACATGACATTTTCAAAATTATCTCAGCAACCGCTCCCAACTGTCACCTACGTTTTCTTTAACATTCCGTTCTACTTCCAAAATACCCAATCTGAAGAAAATCTGCCTCTACTTGTAAATTTCCAGGAACTGGCCGTGGATCGACGCAATTAATATGAAGATGATTCAGTTCCGAGACGCGGGGCTTTATCTCAAGTGGACCAGCGATTACAACAGGACATGGGGAATCTACTGGCGCTTACGCTCAGATGTGCCTATGAAGGAAAGGGAGGAGGAAAGCGACGAAGTCAGGACCCTGGAGCTGCAGGATATGCAGCCGCATATAGCGCTGCTCTGCGCGGGGCTGGCGCTGGCCGCCGCCGCCTTCTGCGCAGAAATTGTGCGCAGTCGGCGGGGTGCCGCGCGTGCGCAGGTGCGCAGGGTTCTGCGCACCATGCTGCGCGCGTTGGTGCCTCGCCCCAGGCGGAAACGCCCCCTCGGCGCGCGCAGGGCGAGGAAGTGAGGGCTCAGGAGACCCAGGGGCGCTTTCTACGCCTCATTCAAGGCGCATCTTTTTCGTGTGAGCACTTCTGCGTTCGTTTGTTTGTTGTTGTTTTTTCATTCAAGAAGGAGTACGAGCGCAAAGAGAAGTTGTACGAGCAGAACAGAATAAAAATCTAAAATAATAGAATCTTGAGGTACGTCGGATTTTTATTCACTCATCAAATGTTAGAAGAAAAACTTGTTATTTGAAGGTAGTCAGAAGCGAATTACAATGTGTTACTGTCACGATGCAATCTAAACTTACGTACTAACACTGAGGTTTTCATATTTTAATCAATCAAACTTGCACTGGCTCTTGACAGTCATAGTTGCGGTGACGCACGCACACATACACACACACAACCGATGACTGCCCGTCGGGGTGCAGACAGAAGCTCGACGTGCGCTGCTCGGTGCAGAAAGTCAGTTCCTGTTAGGCATTCGATGGACCCTGCAGCACAAAGAACTGCCTCGAAAAAAAAATTCTATGATAGAGCTTTTGACCATAGAGCATTATGTGTACTAACGGTTCCGAATTTTGACATACTAATTCTCTTACTTCTAGGCTGTCCGGGTGACGCCGCGTCGTTGGCAGATAGGCCGACGTTTCGCCCGTCATGTCGCAGGCTTCTTCAGGGTAGTGACACAGTAAAGTTCCGCCTCCGGTGTCACTACCCTGAAGAAGCCTGCGACATGACGGGCGAAACGTTGGCCTATCTGCCAACGACGCGGCGTCACCCGGACAGCCTAGAAGTAATGGACTCGAGCCGCGGAAGCCTACGTGTACATACTAATTCTCCACTGTTTTTTTTTGTATTTAGAATACTCACGGGTCCTTTCGGGCGCTTGATGGACTGGACATGTTGATGCAAGGACTTCTTGGTCATTTCTGTACTCCAGTTGCATATCATTCCGATTCCCGAGAACGCTGGAGGTAAACTGAGAAGCTATATTGTTTTTTTTTTATTTTTATTTCTCTACTAAAATATCTGAGCACACACACTGGACAAATGTTTCGCAGCGCTGTCGAGCGTACTTGTTTCGTTGACGTCAGTGATAACGAAGGGCCACGTGTCCCTTTGGTGTCACCACTGACCCCTCAGTCGCTTCCCTCTTATAAGTCTCCCGTATGGTCTTGTTGCTGACGGCAGTCTCTGGAACTTCCTTTTGTCATTTCTGGTTTCATAAGGAACAAAGCGACATACTTTAGAAATCACCTTCCAGACAAATTTTCTCCCCCGTTGTTGTGTATAAACATTCTCAGCACCGATTGCAACGACATTCACGTTAGCTTAGGTCAGAAACTGCACCGCAAGTGGTCTCGTGGATTACTGTGTGCAACCTGAGCGGTTCCCGGCGCTGATCGCTAGAACGGCATTTTCCACTTCAGTCATTTTGATCCCTAGTTCAATAACTGGGGCCGTCTACGAAACGGACTGAAAAGTCCATGCCATACGTTTATCAGCTCTCGCCGTGCACAGCGAATGAATACGTCTGGATAACACTAGTAATCCACGCAACCACTAAAGGGTTAATTGGTTCAATACATTAATAAATCACCTGTACTACCCGTACTTGGCTATTAGTTCTTACTTAGTATGGATGTCCAGTGATACCTAAAGAAAAATAGTTGATATGTGATTTTCAAAGTTCTAATTTCTTGAAAACACTCAATGTACAGTTATGTATTTACTACAAGACATCATGTACCCTGAGCTGCAAATAACTATGTCTTTTCAAAAACATGATGTATTAAATGTGAATTTATGTAAATGATTTTTTCTGATAGAAATGATTCAATAAAGTACTTTTTTAAAATTATGGTCATTCTTATTATAAGTATCCCTGTAACAAATCTTCATCCAAAATTCATGTTACAAGAAATTAATCGTGAAATTAAGAAATCCCATATGCCCATGCAATAACTTTTATCAGGGGTCACAAAACACTATTTCTAGCAATAAGACAAAAAGAGGTTTTTCCCCATTTTTTCGTTTCAAGAAATATGAGTGATAATGTAAACAGAACATAAATTCATATTTAAAGAAAATTGTTTTGGAATTCCTGGACTGGTTCGATATCTCATATCCCACCCAAAATCATGAAAAACTAATAGTAATGTTTCCTTTAATATCTTCCAATACCTACAATAAAAATTCTTCGGTATCGTTTTGACCGGTATCTAAATCCCTACCGTTACATAAGAATGTCCTCTTATTAGAAATAGCGATGAATGCTGACAAACCTTTCCTGTGGTATTAACATTAGAAACAACTTAATGTTCCAGTTGTTTTCATTTTTTTTAAATACACATGCAGATGTGTCATGTCGTTGCTACCGGCCTAATTACTTATGACCAAATATTCTGCCACTGCATTCCATTTAAAAACATAATTGAGATTAGAATATTTAATTTTCACTTATAATTCTTTGCACGTGGGATTGTCAATCCCATAATAATACAACAGTTTACGAAAGTGTCCATTAAATAGTTTGAAATAAAATCTGTTGTGTATAATATTTTTTGAAATAAAATATATAATCTATAGCGTATTTTGTTTTTGGATACTCTGACAAACAATTGGCACCTAATATTAATATTATTAGCTCAGTAGCTGTGAGAATTCAACAACTGACAGAGCAATAGAGGAACACCGCACGTTTAGGGCAAGGAGGATTTGTCAGTTTCTGTAGAATTTCAACCTTCTGTACAAACTATAATTCTAAAGGAAAAACATAATTTCTCAATAGATCAGAATATCAATTATTTTCTTGCAATAAAACTATTTTGTCAAAAAGTTAACATTAGGGGGATTCTCAAATTCCTGAGTCAATTAAGTACCAGAGGAAGTCTGTGCCTGGACAAAAATAACCTATTACTTATATCTTGTTGCTTTTAATAATATTTTAATTAAATCACTCCTATTATTCGGTATGGAAATTTAAGCGTATATTAACAATTACACATGCAATATAATATTAAATATAACGTTCCTGTTCACACAATACTGACTTCACTAAATGTGTTTACCCCTATAATTATTTCAAAAACATGAAAATTTATTAAACATTTCACTAGTTTCTGGAATATAAATTTTGTATTCGATCGTTATAAGTAAGTAGAAATGGTACAGAATATTGATAATACCACTCGAAATAAGTCATTCACGCAGGCGTTTGCACAGAGATTATTAGAAGTTTATATTTTTATTACCAGTTAACACGACTTTTTTGTAATATCAAGACATTGAGATGCGTTATTTTGAATCATTTTTCATTGGTTCCACTCTCATACACGGATGAGATGTTGAATTCTGACGATGGACAAGACATTAAGATTTGTTTTCGTAAAAAACGTCCGCAGCGGAGAAAATCTTAGCGACGACAGGAAGCGGCGGACGTCAAATGCAGTGCTACGACGGCTGCTGTCGGGAGAGGGCTGTTCTTATTCCTAGTTTCACAAGTTGGCTAACCTGACCGAGAGTTCTCAATTGAATTAATGCCTCATTTTACGTGGCGAGATTCGGGTCATCAGGCTCTTCCGCTCTTCCGTCTGACCACGCAAATTTCGCTACACTCCTTTCACCCACTAGCGACGAAACACGCGTTTTGCATTTAGGTCAGAGGCATCTTTTAGGCTTGAGGATCTTTTACATGGGTCAGCCGGCTTTACTTCCCCTCCGAAGGAAGGGGTACGAAGGATTTGTTCGCCCCCAAAACGGCTTCGATCGGGCTTGAACCCGCCAACAGTGCGATACTCTAACCGTTACACCATCGCCGGTACACACACGCATTGGTGTAACGTTTAGCGTACCGGACTGCTGTACCCAAGTTGGCGGGTTCAAACCCGATTGAAGCCGTGGATTTTTAAGGGCGAAAAAATCCTTCGTACGCTTTCCTTCGGAGGGGAAGTAAAGCCGTCTGTCCCATGTTAGTAGATTTACTTGCATGTAAAAAATCCTCCAGCCTAAATGACGCCTCTGAGCTAAATTCTAATCGCCTGTTTCTCGCCCAAGAAATTCCTTCTTTCTCTGCTAGTTGGTGAAAGGAGCGTAGCGAAATTTGCGTGGTCAGACGGAAGAGCGGACCCGAGTCTCGCCACGTAAAATAAGGCAAATTCAATTCAATTCAATTCAATCGTCGCCGAGAGTAGGTGCAAATGCCACAATGAAAGTTTGGTACTTGCTGTTAGGTGATTTTATCTGTGCTAGCGTACCCCTGGAAGAACTCTTACACGTTTTTACATACTTCAAGAGAAGACATTTTAAGCCAAAAATAATAAAACTAATAATTTCACCTATGAGTAATAAACACCATTCGTTACCATCACATTTTTTTAAAAAATCATTAATTTAATTTTCAATTCATGTTTTCAGAAAAAATATTTCCCTTCTTGAAATGTGTTGTTCATAAACGAGTAAATGATGTAAATTAGCAGAGTTTGAAATTTGAGTGGTGAGCGATCAAAACAAATAGATTTTTAACAAGAATAATATGACCGTTTAGTGTTTAGTAGATATGTATGGTGTAATACCATACCAAGTGCAGGAGTAATGTAGGTTATGTCACAAACGTTTAACAGAAACAAGAATATCAATACTTCCATTCGTGTGTTGCCTGGGAAACCAGTGGGAACAACAGGAAACTACCCTAAGTATATTATAAAAAAAAAAAAAAACACCATCATGGATCACGTAACTTTCATCTACGGAAGAACAGGACCAAAGATAAAACATAACTCGCAAATACACAAACCCATCGCTTTCTACATTTCTGTTTTAACGTGGTGCTTGTGACATTGTACGTTATTCCCCAAAGGCAAGAATCGTGAAAATGATGTTTCACAGTTCATTTGTTTCATTGTTTTCGCTCATTTTCAACTGTTTTGGTCGATGGCGTGCCCATACCAATGCGCGTTTAGAAAAAGGATTAGGAAAACAACCGCATCGTACTAATTTTGTCTTCGTCTTAAAACAGACGTGGTTAGGCGGGATAATAGTAATACAAAAATTTACGATTTGCGAAACGTGTGCCTTTGCAATACAATACAATACAATACAATACAATAGTTTGCGTTTGAAATCCGTGTCTTATATCATTCTCTTAAGCCACATATAAATATGTCACAGAACTGTATTGTCAATTTCAAGCTATACCTTAAGGTTCCTTCTCGCTTTCTATGTGTGTGTGTGTCCTTGTTTGTAAATAGGTTAGTGGACTGGAAAACACGATAACTACTGCAGGCCCCCACAACTACACAAGCGTAACATACGCGACAAGTAGAATTTGGGCGTGGCCGCGGGAAATAAACGATATATATATATATATATATATATATATATATATATATATATATATATATATATATATATATATATATCATCCAAATATCCCATTTGAAATCAACAATAACAATTTTCGTAAACACATTTCTTTCATTAATTATCTCATTCTCATTATCTAATACTCGCTATAAATCCCTTTTTGCAGCCATGGCCATATTCCCTCGTAATTATTAATTTAGAAATTTTACCTTCACACAAAACTTGGTCTTCCTAAATTAGCAAATACAAATAAACATAAATGTTCCCAGTTTTGCTACTTTCCTCCCGGAGATCCATTGCAATCTTGAACGTCGTACAGTTTCCATTCACCCTCAATTTCCAAAGAATTCGGTCCACTCCAAAGCCGTTCACATCCTCCACACACGTAATTGTATTTTCTCTTCAGTTGTAGAGTTGTTCCCTTAAAACACCGCCTTTACAAACTCCCAATTCAGTCTAATTCTTCCCGCAACCAAATAGCTTTCCCATACCGTGTCAGAACATCTGAACACGGCAGTTAGATATTCTAAAAAAATGCTCATGGTTGACATGTGTTGTACGTATGAAACGCAGTATTTAATTATCAAAATTGTATTGATATTTGCTTGAAAATACTTATTTTTTTGCACCTAAGTTCAAATATTTGTAATAAATAGAGTCATGATTTTCATGCAAACGGATGTTTGTATTTAAGCTTTATGAAGCTTCTAAACTTTATAATCGTTTGTTCTTGGCAAACATTTTAATAATCCACACTTTTTCCGCGCGTGCTTGCGTGGTATGATAGTTTATTCAAAAATACATGCACAATGCATGATTTGACATTTTGTTTTTAATTATCAGTTAAAACTGTGTATGTCGTACTAATTGAACTCTGCTTCTCGAGCCCCTTTTATGCTAGATGCAAGAAGAGTGGATGGCGATTATTTTGCGGACAGGACTATTTTATCAATTATTAATTCAGTAGCTAGTTGTCGATGCAAAATAGTATATATTACACGGGAATCAATATTTCTTTTCTCAGATTGCGTTCCCTCGTTGTTATAATTTATTCTGAATTCAAATAATGTCAGGGAGGAGTTGGGGTACATATTCCGAGGCTCAAGAAAAAGTTCTCATGTTCCGTACTTGGGAGAAACTTGTACGAGTATTCTGTGCACATTTTTATAAATTTTGGGGCGTCTTTCCTTCCCCATAAAGAAGCTGAATTATGGATACTTATAAGGGGGGAGCCCTTGCACATTGTATACGACTTCAGCCAATGAGCTTCAGGAACCAGTTTGCGTCACAATATTAGAAAGAATTTTAAATGCACCTAGATACCAAATGTATCACCTTGTTTAAAATCATGGAAACATTTCTTTTAAATATTGCATCTTTTACACCTTCATCGTATTATTTTTGGTTGGTTAGCGTTGAAAATTGTCATTTTGTGCCACTTTCAAAATGTTTCTCAACACTTCTCTGTTTCTGGATATTCAAAGTGCCCGTTCTGTGGTCACGTGGTTCGTGACGCAAACTGGTGCGATGCAGAACGAGGAAAAATCAGTGTGCCGGAGAATTGTTTGTTGTTGTTTTTTTGTTTTTGTTTTTTGTTATTTAAGGTCGCATCAACTACTAGGTCATTAGCGACCACTACTGCTTGTAACGGTATGGTAACTGTGGGGATGACACGATATGATGATGATAGGGGGTGAAAGGACGAACACAATACAACCATGCCCGAGGCGGCACTCGAACCCGCAATCCTTCGGTCCGAAATCGCTACGGCACTACTGCCTTAGAGATCTCGGCCATCCGGACCGGCTAGGAGAATTGTTGTTACATTAACACCCACATGTTACAGTAACCCATTGTTACATTAACGTAGCTCTGGCAACAAAGCAATGTAACAATGCTGTGCTGGCAGCCGCTACTGCCAAAGCCGAACCTTATAATTACCTTAAGGCTAAAACTCTCATTATCTATCGAATTTGTGTTAATATAAATTACTGTGATATAAATAAAATGTTTTAAAGTAATTTCGTATCAGATCAATGCACGCTGATAAATCTAAAAAACCTTAAAACAATCAGAAATTACAAATTCACCGGAATCGTGTACATAACCAAGCTCCTTCCAAGAACCGGCAGTCTCTCTTACAATTACAACGGAACACAAACATTGGCGCACCAGGGCACCGTGATGATGGCGGTGTTTTGGCTACCAGCAAACAGAATAAAGCAAATCACAGAACAAATTAATTATCCACAATGCCAGGCCACTGCCAGGGCGACAAGAGGAAATTCCATTTATCACGGTCGCTGATGATACATTTTCGCTGCAAGAAAACCTAATGAAACCATTTAAACAACAAACACTAAATGGAAGTGAGCGTGTGTTTAATTACAGGCTATCTCTGGCTCGACGCATTGTTAAAAAGGTGTTTGGCGCGGCGATTTCGGGTTTGTATCGAACTATTGAACTTCTACCGGAGAAAGTTCCAATTGATACTAGGCACTACTTTTGTCTCACATAATTTTGTGTGTTCCACCTCCGGCTGAGTGTATGACCCACCTGCAACGTGTGACAAATGTCAATAGCGTGTTTGAACCAAGGAGTTTGAGGGATGGTATTACCCGCACAACTTTTCTAGAACGATGGATTGAAGAAATGCGGGTATAGTGGGGGTATTAGTTACGAAATCAGCTACTAGATTTTATGAAGCAATGCCAGTCTCTGGAGAATCAGTCACGCCTACGTAACGTTCTCAATAATTTGCGTTCTAACTTTCGAGGTATCTCCTGTGATAGATCCGTAACTGCTTCAGTCATTTCTTTAGATGTTTGGAGAAAATAACCGATAGAAGTTCTCGTCTTCAAAAACAAATTGTTTCTACTTCGCGGCAGTGAAGACGTGTTTGGAATGTTGTCATCAGTGCTCGCTGCGAGCTTTTGCCTTCGTCTGTTTATTGTGCCAGAGAGGGGGAAGCAAGGTCATCGGTCAAGAAAAGTTGCGCGAGCAATACGAATATTCCGTTCCTTGACCTTCAACCAACTCAAGGCACAAATCATTCCACCAACGCCAGAGGCATTAGAAATGAATTTAAAGAATATTTCGTAGCAGAAGGTGAAGTTCCGTGGCAAAATAAATGTGTATAATAAAATATTGACTTACCATTGAATCAAATGCGTTTTCTTTTTCTGCCTCTCCTTCACATAAAAAAGTCAGGGATTTCAAAAATCTCCCATTTTGACGTATACACTTCATTTGCTCCTGCTGCAATTTTCCTCGTTCGATCCTTCTTCCCTTCATTTCTATACTGACATCTTAAGTTGTGAATTTTGTTCTCGATTTCTTTTGGAGTTCCTGTCAACTGGTCGGACATTTCAGAAAGGTTAGCATTTCGCCTCAACCTATCTTCATAAGGCATGAGACTTCCTGAAATGAATAAGAGGTGCATTTATAATAGCTGATTTGCCGAATAATTAAAATAATGTTCCAACTAGCAACATTTATAATAAAATTTGCACATGTGAAAATAGGTTGCATAAATGTTTCTAACTAAAACACTGATGATTACTGTATGCTTGTTACTGATATTGTTATGCATTGGTACTTTTGAATTCCTTAAAATACTGCTAGAAGTGATAGATAGACTGCTAGATAGCCTATTAATACAGTGTATTTGCAGGTATTAACAGACCACTTAGTTCAGTACAGTAATTTTAAGAAAATTATACTTTCATATTAATATAAAGTATGTGTACAGTATTAGTATATTATATACTTATATTTATACATGTGTGTATATTAGTTTATGTAAAGTATTAACAAAACATTATACTTGTAACAAAAGTTCTAATTTCTAGAATTTGTAAGCACCGATTTCTAGGTTAATGTATTATACCTCCATATACATTCCCTTGTCTCGAGCAATTCAGTTAACTTCAAGACATTCTCTTTCAATTAACTCCAAGTCCATTTCCTGTAACAAAATCAGAGTTCAAAAATTAATGTCATTCAAGTTTAATAAAATATATTTTTACAGGTAAAATGTACAAGAATCATCCACCAAAAAGTACAGAATAATATGTACATTATTTCAGAAATCAATATTTATACACTGCATTTAGTACATTACTTTGTATTAAACTGTACATATTGCATACTGTGTTGATCGTTAATCTGTATACAATCAACATTGTGTTCAATGTTCCTCGTGAAATTTATTTTAAACTTGTATTGTATAAAATTACACTGTACGTACTCACGTTTCTCCTGTGTTTGCAACAGCTTCCGTAACTTTCATTTTTTTCTATTTCACAAACCACAAACATGAACAGAAATTCACGGCCCAAACCTTAACAACTCGCAGACGCAGAAAAGCTGCTTGTGCACGTGAACACACCAAAAGAGCAAAATGTCTTCCAACTCTCGTGGAAAACTTTTTACGTTCTAGGAGACGAGATTTTTCATCGACACCAGTCTTTACACTGCTCTCTCGTGGAGACATTGAAAATCTCTTGTGACGTCATGTCTCCGGATATAAGATCGCTTTCCTGAGTGTTTACACGTGTCTCCTAACCAGTTCCAGAAAGTTAGGAGAGAAAACTCTCTCCGAGTAAACGGGCCTTACAGCCGTCTAAGAGAGTATATCTCCTACTCCATGAATGTTAGGAGACTTCTTCTCTTCATGTAAACGCACCGGATTCAGAAAGATTCTAACAATAAAAATCTTAAAAGAAGAAACGGTAACTCCCTAACACAAACAAGGGAAGGAAAAAAACAGTGCTGGATTCGGCTGTTGACCTCCCCTCTCTCCCGTTGGTTTGTGACCATTACGAACTACTGTGATCCTCTGCTGTTGGAAATCACAATGAAGGTATTACTCGCGGAACTTTTCTTGAACGATGGATTGAAGAAAAGCGGGAAGAGTGGGGGGTAATAGTTAGGAAATCAGCCACTTGATTTTATGGAGTAATTCCAATGTTTGGAGAATCAGTCATGTCTTCGCAACTTTCTCAATAATTTGCATTCTAACTTTCTCAGGAGTTCGAGTTATCTAATATGATCGATCTTATTTGCTTCAGTCATTTCTTTAGAGTTTTTGGAGAAAATAAACGATAGAAGTTCCCGTCTACAAAAGAAAATTGTTTCTATTTCGCGCCACTGAAGATGCG
The DNA here is from genome assembly GCA_038098605.1 of Gryllus longicercus. Taxonomy (NCBI): domain Eukaryota; kingdom Metazoa; phylum Arthropoda; class Insecta; order Orthoptera; family Gryllidae; genus Gryllus; species Gryllus longicercus. Next base: position 3,068,311 of record JAZDUA010000045.1, on the reverse strand, counting down.
TTTGGAATGTTCCAATTATATAATTATCTGTTTGCTTAGTTTGTAATATGTATGGAACTATGTTTTTAGAATTTTCACTTACTGCTACGTGATGTCTACATGCGATTACTACTCTAGCATTTCTTATTTTCATTTTGTATTGTTTTAATACAATGTACCAACTAGGGCTTTAGTGAGGTATCCAGGTAACCTATCGTAATTTTGCCATCGTTGCAAATATTTTCATTACAATATCTATTATAATTTTCTTTAGATTTTTATTAGCGTATTGGATATTATTTTGTTCTGGCAAACCAAGAAGTTTTCTTTTATGTGGAGGTTGTTTTGTGTTGTTGTTGAACATTGTGTTCAATGTTCCTCGTGAAATTTATTTTAAACTTGTATTGTATAAAATTACACTGTACGTACTCACGTTTCTCCTGTGTTTGCAACAGCTTCCGTAACTTTCATTTTTTTCTATTTCACAAACCACAAACATGAACAGAAATTCACGGCCCAAACCTTAACAACTCGCAGACGCAGAAAAGCTGCTTGTGCACGTGAACACACCAAAAGAGCAAAATGTCTTCCAACTCTCGTGGAAAACTTTTTACGTTCTAGGAGACGAGATTTTTCATCGACACCAGTCTTTACACTGCTCTTTCGTGGAGACATTGAAAATCTCTTGTGACGTCATGTCTCCGGATATAAGATCGCTTTCCTGAGTGTTTACACGTGTCTCCTAACCAGTTCCAGAAAGTTAGGAGAGAAAACTCTCTCCGAGTAAACGGGCCTTACAGCCGTCTAAGAGAGTATATCTCCTACTCCATGAATGTTAGGAGACTTCTTCTCTTCATGTAAACGCACCGGATTCAGAAAGATTCTAACAATAAAAATCTTAAAAGAAGAAACGGTAACTCCCTAACACAAACAAGGGAAGGAAAAAAACAGTGCTGGATTCGGCTGTTGACCTCCCCTCTCTCCCGTTGGTTTGTGACCATTACGAACTACTGTGATCCTCTGCTGTTGGAAATCACAATGAAGGTATTACTCGCGGAACTTTTCTTGAACGATGGATTGAAGAAAAGCGGGAAGAGTGGGGGGTAATAGTTAGGAAATCAGCCACTTGATTTTATGGAGTAATTCCAATGTTTGGAGAATCAGTCATGTCTTCGCAACTTTCTCAATAATTTGCATTCTAACTTTCTCAGGAGTTCGAGTTATCTAATATGATCGATCTTATTTGCTTCAGTCATTTCTTTAGAGTTTTTGGAGAAAATAAACGATAGAAGTTCCCGTCTACAAAAGAAAATTGTTTCTATTTCGCGCCACTGAAGATGCGTTTGGAATGTTCCAATTATATAATTATCTGTTTGCTTAGTTTGTAATATGTATGGAACTATGTTTTTAGAATTTTCACTTACTGCTACGTGATGTCTACATGCGATTACTACTCTAGCATTTCTTATTTTCATTTTGTATTGTTTTAATACAATGTACCAACTAGGGCTTTAGTGAGGTATCCAGGTAACCTATCGTAATTTTGCCATCGTTGCAAATATTTTCATTACAATATCTATTATAATTTTCTTTAGATTTTTATTAGCGTATTGGATATTATTTTGTTCTGGCAAACCAAGAAGTTTTCTTTTATGTGGAGGTTGTTTTACATTTTTTATCGATAAAAATTTAGTCGCTTACGTATTATTTTTGTCACTACTGCTTACACAGAATAGAGAAAGTATTGCAATGCGGTATTTGGGTAAATGCTACATTAATTGCGACAATGCTCTTATAAGAAGGATGAGGATAACATTTAAAGTGTGAGGAAATATTTTGATAAATAAATTATTTCTTTAATTGCGTCAGTATCGCGCGAAGTACATTTTGGAAAACCGTGCAAAATGCCTTTACTACCGAAAAACGTCACACGCAGTTCGGTGGCTTTGACGGATGACAACAACGGACACGAGTATTACGGGCTGCGTTCGCTGTCCGTTCACTGAGGCGCCCTGAAAACTAAGCGGTAGAAGCGGAATGGGCCTGTTGGGACGCAATGTCGCAATAGGGCGACGGCATACAGTCGACGACGGCGTGATGGGCGGTTGGTGGCGTTGCAGGGGAACACGGCTTCGAGCCCTGAGGCTGGCGCTGGCGATGGAGCTGTGGGGGGCGTGGGCGAGGGTAGAGGCGCGGGGCGTGTGTATGCCGTGGGTGGGGGCGGAGGTAGGGCTTCGAGCCCTGTGGCTGGCGGTGTCGCTGTGGGGGGCGTGGGCGGGGGTGGAGGCGCGGGGCGTGTGTGTGCCGTGGGAGGGGGCGGGGCCGCCCGTGGCGGGCGTGCAGTGGGCGCTGGGGGGCGCGGGCGGGGGCGGGGGCCGGGCGGTGGGCGTGGTGGACCTGGGCGACGGCCCGCGCTGGCTACGCGCCCTGCACGCCCGCGCCGTGGCGCCGCTGCTGCTGTGGCGCCCGTCTGCGCCGCTGTGGACGCGCACCGCGCCCGCGTGGCTGGAGAGGCAGGGCGGCTACGTGCTAGCGGCCCACCGACACGACCACCTCCTCGCCTTTATGCTCGAGCACTCTAAAGACGCCGTCCACGATCCCTTACGGAAGGTCAGTTACACTTTCAAAAGATAAAGATCAATTTGCTCCCCTACCTTGTATTCTTTGAGGTTGAATTAATCGTTGGACCCGTTAAACATCCTTAGGTTGAGAGAATTGAGTCTCAGTGGTTGCGGATTTTACGTCCATTCCATGGCGCTATGAATCAATGCAAAATAAATGAAACTAGCTATTTAAAATTTTGATAAACACCCTGCTTACGAATTAGTCGCTATCGTTGTTCACAGACAGACACACATGTTTTGTGATCAATCTATTTTTCTGTATCAAAGACCCACAAAACATGGATTTCGTTACTATATTTAGCTGCTAAATTTATCCAGTCTATCGTTACCAGAGCCCCGTGATAAGAGTCTGTTGCAAGTTTCTTCAATTTTTTACACGGACAGACGAAAGGATGATTGAAGGAATCATTTCCGTTTAGCTCTAAATTTTCGAAAACTGCAAATTTAGAAATAGTACGAGTTGTTGTAGCACCATTAGGTATTGATTATCTTGCAGATATTAACGGACGGTAACGTCGCTCATCGAGACCTTCAGCTAAGTTCCTCAGCGCCAGTAGTTCTATCGATTGGAAGAAGGGCATATATCGATAATTGTAAACAGGAGAAGAAACAAGACCTTCGAAGTTCACAGAGCCGTGCCTACACGAAAGGTACAGAAAGGCATCGTCTTCAACAAGAATTTAAAGGCAATGGAAGCAGAGTGGAAAAAACGAAGAATTTTCTAAATAACCTGCGGGAAAATCAGGTCTTACAGATCTGTCTTGAGAAACGCAATACAACTCAGAGACCTTTGGAACAATCTCTGAGGGAGATAAGAAACTTGAGAAGGAACACGCGAGTTCAAAACCGCTTCACAAAAGTTGGTATGGTTGACAGTAAAATGAACGACGACAGACCGCCTAAGACACGCCTTGAGAAGTATTTTCAATCACAACGCTACAGTGAGAACAGTCATCGACTTCAGACGTTCCTTCATGGTGACTGTAATGTCGACAGACCCTTGCAGCATGACTGGAGATTAAAGACAGTCTCCAAAGAAGACCTTCAAAATGAGTATGATGCGCAGAAGCGGCTTAACGAAGACCTGGAGGGCGAGCGGGGTTCTCAGAAGTTCCAGGAGGAACAAAGGAGCGGCGGGAGGCGAGTGCGTGAGGCCGGGAGCGCGGCTGGGGCGCAGCTGCGTGCGGGGCGGCGCGTGCTGGCCGCGCTGTGGCAGCGCCACCAGGGCTTCCGCGGGCTGCTGCTGCGCGAACGGGAGGGGGAGGGGCGGTGGTGGGCGCTGGCCGTCGATGTCGTGGCCCCCGGTGGGGGGAGCAGGGAGTGGCTCACCCAGTGTGAGGAGCGCAGTGAGGCATGCGCGCGCGAGGCCAAAGCGCTGGTGGCAACTCGCTCCAGGGACCTTGGAGGCGCAGCTATGCCTTATGTGTTCGCACCAAATCCAATGACGAGGCTGATTCTCGTGGAGATTGACGAAACCAGCTTCCGAATTGAAGGCCCGGAGTATCTGAAGAGAAAAGAGCTAGAAGCGAGGCTACATCTTCGTTTTCATTGGAAAGATGTCAGGAATAACGCCACGCCATGGAAGGTACGTAATCGATTCCATTAAACAATTATTAACTAGTAAATTCTTTAGCTAAAATTTGTTTTAATTTTAATAGAAAAATTCAATTAACAGTACTTTTTATTATTAAAAATTTTATTTTAAAATTATATACGTATCTATATTAATGATTACCATTGCGCACAGAAATTTAAATAAAACTGTGCATCCTATGGATATGTCAAAGATACCAATGATTTCTTTAGATACGAAGAAAGTGGAAAAAATAAAAATAAAAACAATGAAACAATTTGGATTGTGGCAAAAAAATGAAAATATGTTATTATGTTGTTCCGCGTATTTTTGTACTGCACTTACCGACTCAATTATCATACTCAGCGCGCCACTTATTACGACACATTAGTCATCATGATACATCAAGGCTCCAAGGAAGAGGCCGAGCGTCATTAAATGGATATTTGCCATTTACTTGTTGAGTTACGGTTCGCGCTTTTTTATATTCTTGATATTAAAAGACAAATCCGTAAAAAACTGCTGTACTGTATCCAAACCATACTAGGTTTTTGCCGTATTCATTGAAATGTTCTTTTATTAAAATATTTAATTTATTGCAGGTTTTTTTATTTTATTTTTCGTTTTTGTGCTGTGTGCATACTGCTTTTCAGAAAATCATTTTGTTTGGTTTTGTTTAGTAGCAATTTTGCTGCTGCAAGTATCACTTTTGCACTTTTATCCCCATTTTGTTCGATAGAACTGTAAAACAGATCTGTTGCTACAAAACAGTATTGAACATAGGTTCAAAATTACACATCTTACCGTATACATAACATTCGAAACTTTAATGATTAATTTCTTCTGAACAATATGTACTCAGGTTCCACATCATTTTGCATTAATATTAAGTTATTCCTAAAACAATCGTGTAAAAAGTATAAGGGTGTAATTTTTTAACTATATTACAGTGAATCTACATATATTGAAACTAATATATTTCCCAAATCAATAAGAAACCAGTACGGGACTAGAAAGTACTTCCTTATAATGCAGTAGGAAATTCATTGTAGGTGGTTTCTTATAAATTGTAAAACCGAACTCAGTGCATTAGTGCAGTGTAGTAGAGATCATAACAAGAAATGCCTAAAACATATATACATATATATTACGTACAAAATATATACGTACATAATATAATATTATACGTACAAAATATAGTTTTGTCCTTCTTTTAAAAACAGATTTACAGTTAGATCAATAATTAATTTAATTCTCTTTTGACGTTCAGATCTTTGACGGCATGTCTTTCATACCTTTGAATTAGAGGAAACAAAATTGTTCGATGTCCAGAAGCTTTAATTTTTGAAGAGAGAGTAAAAAGATTCTAAGTTCCGAACATCGAACATTTTTTCTTCATATTAAGCGTTGAAGGACACGCTTCAGATGTTACAAACACCGCAGGCAACAAACTTTTATGCATGGAAAGTTGAATTTATATTTTAAAAACAGTTTCCCACTTTTTAACTACAAACCGGCAAAATGTGACATCGAATCTGTTTGTTTGCTGCGATTCATTTCATCTGGATTCAAAAGTGTAAAACGGTTTATACTAAAAAAAATATTTTCAATGTCCAGTGGAAGCATAGTCGATTAAAAACGTAAAAGTTAGGAGTTGGATAAAAATGTAATGAATGTTCCACACCAACTCAAATCTCTTCAAAATTAACATAGTCTTAATTGATTCTAGGACAATTCATTCTTGGAATCTCCATCTACTGAAAAAACACACACATTTCACTCCATACAAATTTAATGTCTTGAATTAAATTTGTCTGGAAACTTTTCAGGGTCAACCATACAGTGAAGAGAATTATCTAGGTGCTGTCCTGTTTAATCACGTAGCCTTCACAGTTCTCCAGTCGCGTGAGAAATTCGGGCAAATACATTCGTGTGGCTTGGTTGAGGCTTCACAATCAAACTTTAGAATGATTGTGGCCGTGCCTCCACCTGCTAAGCTGCCGGCGTGGTCGCTGTCGCTGCGCGTGTTCTCCCCGCGCATCTGGCTCGCGCTGCTGGGGACGGCGGTGGCGTACGCGCTGGCGTGGCGCGTGGTGGCGGGCGAGTCGCTGGCCGCCAGCGCCGCCGCCGCGCTGCGCGCCTTCTCCTCGTGCGGGGGCGCCCCGCAGGACAGGGTGCGCGCTACGCCGCAGCGCCTGCAGCTGGCCGCCGCGCTGCTCGCCTCCGCCGTCGTCGTCGCCGCCGCCTACCAGGTGAGGACACGGCCCTCTAACCAGGGCTATTGTTCTTCTTTGTTTTCTTACTCCTGCAATCAAAATGAGGAAGAAATTGTATTCTATTCAAGTTTTTAGTGGGTAAATATTTGTTGTGGATATTTATTTTCTGATAAAAAAATGTTTTTCTTGTTAATGGAAAGATGAAAAACTTGTAAATACGTAGAATGTTGCTTAATTGAATGACAATCTAATTCAAGCGAATACATTAGATGTAATCAGGCCATTTTAGGCTTCTAAGTCTTTAATTTTAAGTCTATTAGCCTTAACACTTTGAGTACCAGGCGCTTGATGTCTGTTTGGATTCCAGTATTTAGAAGTGTTTTAGTGGTATTAGTAATAATTTTGCTGAAATAAACTGTTACTACTTATTTTAAAGTTTCGTCTTTTTGTTAATTGAAAAAAATGAAAAATACGTAAAATGTCAATTTTTATATTTTATTGACATACTTGAATGCATTACAAAAATTCAGCATCAAATAATTTGCACAACATTATATATGGTTTTGAGAATCATACATTTCACATAATTATATAATTCAAAGTTTTCTTCTGATTTTTTCTGAAGCTCATTTCTGAATGATTTTCCGAAAAGTCATAATTTTGCGGCTAAATTCAAAACAACACACGTGCATAGTACATAACTCCGTGTACCTCTGCACACTACCACAAAAATCAAGTGACATTATGAGCTCGCATTTCGTAAATTAGTTCTCAAAGTGGCGAACATGTCGTAATGCAATACGGCCAGAACAATGGAGAATCGCCTCAGGGCTAAAAACCGACTTGTAGCTAGGCACGTGCACGTAAAGTCGAGGTAACATGTCCTAAGCTCGGGCTTGTGACTGACCATCATTAAGCAGACCTCGAGTCGCGTTTGGGCTTCAATGTGTTAAACTTTTTTTTTCACAAGGAAATGAAAGTATCTTTCTAATTCCAGTATGTATTCGAACTGAATTTGTGTTTCCTTTCTAGGGACATCTCTTCGACCTGATTGTGAAACCACAATATTATCCGTACATCGATACACTCGACCAGCTAAGTGCCAGTGGCTTACCAGTGATAACAGCGGAAAAAAATAAACTTTTCATTGAGAATGCCAGGCAGATATGTACAAAATTTGCCTTTGTTTGTGCGTATTTAAATGTACCTGCTAGAAGGTTGTTCAATCTCAATTTAAAATACATTACGGGCATGAAAGATCTGATATCGACTCTCAGTAAATATCAATACTCTCTTCTTACAAGTGATCTACATTGGCACATGACAGTTTCTAAAATCTACCGAAAATCAGGTTCAATGAGAATTATCGATGCCTTCATGCCCAAGTGGAATTATATTATTACAAGGTGGTAAGTGAATTCAATATTATGAGACGAGTGAACATGTAGGGGATATAGAATGGCACAGACTTTCCCGTATTATTTTTCTATTTCCTTTGTTTTCGGCTAGCTACTCGGACTTACCACATACTCTTGCCAGTTTCTATCTATCGCCACAGCTATTTACCATCTACATTTCTGAAACGTGTTCTTAATTTTTCGGTAGGAAAGAGTATTGGAAATATTATTTTAAGAAAATTAAAAAACAGTAGAACCGAGCCCTCAATGGCAATTTTCTTTGAAAAATTTGGAGCCGGGTTTAAGTAAATGGCGTCGAAGTGCTACTGTAAATGCGAAATTTGAACCTGTTTTCACAGAAAACTATTGAGTTTCCGAAAAACTTCATATAAAGTAATTTTAAGCACATCCAGTCATAAATGCAATAGTGTTAACAAATCGCTGGAAATGTGCAAATTAAAGACGTGAGAGATATTTCAAAAAAAATTATATTAGTGTAATTTTTCAAAAAACTAAAAATACCCTTAAATGAGCTTTAGGTCATATCACAGAGTGCAATTAGCACAATCCCTTCGAAAAGTATGAAGAAAAATTTGCAGCAGTTTTTGAGAAAATCTCGTTTGAGCGTTTCTGAAAATGCGGAAGTTTGAGCTAGTTTTCACTGAAAATGGTTGACTTTTCGAGACATTTTATATGAAATTATTTGAATCACATGTACTCATAAATATAATCATGTAAACAATTTGCAGCTAATGTAAATATTAACAACGTGAGACACAAGTCGAAAAAAATAAATTTTTGTTATACTTGATAAAACAAAAGACTAGCTCAATATGATGTTCATGTCATCTTGTATAGTACATTTAGCACAATCCCTAACAAAAGCTTAAAGAGAGCTGTTTTTGAGAAAGTCTTGTTTTTGTAATTTTTAAAATTTCACATATTGCACGCAATATTGCGTGAAGACTACAAAAAGTTTTAAAAAAATGTACAAGACCTTAATGAAAGAATTCATTTAGGAAAAAAATTGTATTTTGAAAAAAAATTGAAAAAAACAAATTTGAAAAACAAATCCTATGCATGGTTTAGGCGCTAGTGTTGTTCACATTCACCGGACAGACGGATATTTAAAAAAACAACACTTTTTCGGTATCAGAGGCCCCAAACAATGAATTTCCATTGAAATCTCGAAATCGATTTCCCGCAGCATTACATAACTTTCCCTATACTACGTATATTACTCCGTATATACGTACGTATACGGAAAGTAAAAATAGATCAGTTGAATAGACAATTGAATTTATTCTGTCTTGTAAAGTAAAGTTTCCATGCATTCGGAGTTCATCTAAAATAAGGTTATGTTGTCGGCACTTGGGGAATGTCTCAGTAATATTTCGATTGTTAACATTCATCAACGTGGGAACCTTAATAAATCACGAGCTCCCCAACTCTTATCAACTTTAAAGTCTGGACAATTCCCATAGTTCTACTGGATTTTTCATTCATTCATTGTTGAATAATAATCGCACGACAGATCTGACTGTTTTGTTTTTTTCTCTTTCCGTCTGTTTATTTCTGCCTGTTCAGTTTGAATATAGTTTTTATATTCTATTATATTATATTCTTCGAAAGGATAAACGCCCCACGGTGACCCTAAGTTTGTTTATAGAGAGAATCAAAAGAATTTATACTTTTGAGAGTGGCACATTTTTTTTTAATTTTATGTTCAATGCTCTCAATGCTCTCAAAAAGATTTTATCGAAGGGTTATATGCCATCATTAAAAACTGTCTCTAAAGAAAGCATGGGATATATTTCCCTCTACGCCTAAGGATTAGGCACCTATGTCTGTTCCGTCCTCACTTTGCCCTTCAAAACTATCTCTTGCTGGGTCTTCCGACATCTTGTCCCTCTTTCCGTTAGTATTGCATCATCAGACGTAGAACTCTTTCAATAGTGTTTCTCCATTATTCTCTATATTCTTCTACCTATTAGTTATGTTCTATAATGTATAGTCTACCTATATATGGAGTCTATATTCTACCTATATAGGAGATGCTAAAGTTTCGCGGCTCATCCTATATATATATATGTATATATATATATATATATATATATATATATATATATATATATATATATATATATATATAGGATGAGTCGCGAAACTTTAGCATCTCCTGCAGGTTTTGAATGCAGTTTTCACGGAGGTGCATGAGGGAATGTGGTAAATTGTCACATGTATTCCTTTCTAGAGATATTGAGGCAACTTTTTTTAAATAACCTAAGTAATTTTACTAAGTTAAGTAACTATACAGTTTTTTAGTCTATTACGACGTAAAAAGACGAATCCAGTGATATACATATTGTCATATGCCATATAAACATTTTTTTGAGTCATTTTGATTTTTTCCAACTAGAGATTAACGGATATTTGGAATGTAACATTCTACCGAACAAGGCCATGCACCGCTCTGCCTGCTAACGAGAGCTAGAGACGTTGCGATAACCGTTAAACACGAGTCACAAAAATAAAATAAAAAGTCTCAAAAAATGCTTCTCGTTTGGGAGCAAAATTACTTACAAAATATGTTATTTATATTCATAATTTGTACGTAGGCGCAATCATAGTTAAGTGACTCCTCTTGAAGCACACCAAACACATTTGTGGAGTTGTCATACTCGTAGCGATTTCTACGAGGTGTGCCCATCGCAATACTGTCGTTAACAACAGACCAATAAACGTCTGTTTCACTCTCCAATTCCTACATAAACACATCTGTTACTTTCAAACTACCTGAACTTCCTCATGCAGCGCCTTTCAATGCCTGCTTATGTATTTGCAGGAACTGGCCGTGGATAGACGAAATCAATTTGAAGCTGATACAGTTCCGTGACGCGGGGTTATTGACGAAGTGGAAGGACGATTTCAACAGGTCGCAGGCAATGTTCTGGCGATTACGTCCAGATGTCCCATGGAACACCGAGGCGGAGGCAGCAGCGGCAACGGGGTCGGAGGGCGACAGGGTGCGAACCCTGGAACTGCAGGATGTGCGGCCGCATATAGCGCTGCTCTGTGCGGGGCTGGCGCTGGCCGCCGCCGCCTTCTGCGCAGAAATTGTGCGCAGTCGGCGGGTAGCCGCGCGTGCGCAGGTGCGCAGGGTTCTGCGCACCATGCTGCGCGCGTTGGTGCCTCGCCCCAGGCGGAAACGTCCCCTCGGCGCGCGCAGAACGAGGAACTGAGGGCTCAGGAGACACAGAACGAGCAGAACGAGCCACAGGGCTTCAACGCCTCATTCAAGGCGAATTTTTTTTCGTGTGAGCACTTCTATATTGCTTGCCTTTTGCAAGCAGCTTTTTGTGCTTTTTTAGTAATTGAAATGTTAAAATAATGCAGTGTATATGTAACGCACAAAGGCACAAACATATCAGAAAAATATTGTACATCAAGGCCAAAAATCAATACCAAAAATATTGTACATCATCAAAATATTGTACACCCTCGCATTAAAATTCTACATATGTTATCTTCGAGAGTCTTCTCGTATATCATCCTTTGTTTCACCAGCAAGTTATCGAAATCATTTACATTTAATTTTCACAAGGTGTTTCTTAATTTATTACTATATTGGAAGTAAATATTCATAATGTGCCTGGCAAAGATTGTTCACCTTGTTAAGCAATTCTTGAGTATAATTGTTAAGAGTACAAAAAAGATTTTTGCCTACCATAGTATTAATCAGAAGAGAATTTTTAATATTTTAGAGGTTCTTGAGAGATGCTAGAAAAACTGACATATTTGGTTTGTAATATGCCCCATTTCTCGAAAATGAGTCCATCCTAATTAGATACTTAAAATTGTGTGACCTAAAAACGGAAGCAGTTCAATTCGGTTTCTGTCAGCAAGATGTTTCATTAACAATGTTTCGGTCTTACGGGTCTGTTTTTATCTGTTACCAAAACGATTTCACGTTTGGTGTGTGTGAGTGTGATGTCGTGAATTAGCACGTTTCGAGGAGGTAAAAGCGGCGAAAAATCGAAAGACGGCTAATCGTCTGGCCGTCTGTAAATAACGCAAGAGGTTACCCCAGCCGATTTTCTCCAAAATTGATGGTTCGTTTGGCGGCTTCGCGGCCTCTTAAATTTGAAATCGATACTTTAATTTTGGAGATACTTTACATGAAGACCCTAGGGCATTTTCAAAATTTTCAGAAAACTGGCTCCCTTGTTGTTGATTAAATTTTGTTGTCGGATAGTGAGAAGGATTTTTAAGAGAATGGAACAGGTCTCATGTTCGTTAAAAGCCCTTCTTTTTCGAAAATTGCAAAAGTTAAAAAATTTGTTGGGAGTCTTCCCACAACCAAAATGTTAAAGATAAATATTTTTCCCTTAATGAAATTGGTTCCTTAAAGTTATATCTTGAAATAAGTTCACGTACATGTTTTCGAAAATTTGAGTACTGTTCGCGTAATTGTGAGCGATAATACTAAATTTCGGGCGAGAAAGTACGTGCTCTTTTTAGCAATAGTAATAAGAGATTGATTCCGGTCAAATCAAATGCTATGGTCATTAATCTCGTTAGTGTAGTGAATGTCTCATCCAAGGAGGTGCCGATGTTCCTTTTCCGGTGAATGGTGAGATCCTACTCATAGATATGCCGGGGATTTCCCTTAAAGGTATCTACCGCCACGTGACAGCACCACCACACGGGTTTCCCAACATGTCTGGTTATGTGCGTATACCTGTGTGTGTGTGTGTGTGTGTGTGTGTGTGTGTAAGGGGAGAGGATAGAACAAGGAAGATGAAGCCCATTTATTTGGATACTGCTCCGTCATTCGCCTCGTTTTCATCGGGGGGAAAAAAACATGCAAAATCACCGATCAAAGCAGCCGGCCACTAGAATTCTCCTCCAGACTGTGGATAAAATCGATATGTTTTCAGTAAAACTTTCTTTCTTTTTCCCCTTTTTCCTTTACACTTTCCCCTCCGTGGATTACTTGCCACGTCACACAGAGGGCTAAATGGCAGATCTAGACGGAACTAGACATAAATCTATTGATTTAAATGGTGTGTGGATATGGAATGGGATGATAGGGTTGTAAAACTGATTGATATTAAATATACTTCATTTTTCCGATTAATGTTTATTGTTAATAATGAATTTATGTTAATTTTTTAAATGTAAAGAACACTTTGAAAGTAGTGTTCGTTTTATTACTAGTAACTGGATAATCAATAGTCAAATTAAAATTAAAAAGCAATATCTAAAGCACATTTCAAAATATCACAATTTGATACTGGTCCATTTAATTTTTCAAAATAATTAAGAATCGGAGTATTCTGATGTGCATTCCGAGTAATCGGAGGAATCTTCATTTTCAGGTTTGTATAAAAATAATAAACACTTAAATAAACTTTACACTGCAACATAAAATAGTAGTGTTCTCTTTTGTGACCTTTGATAGGTCTATGAAAGCAGTAGATCTGACGTTTCGAGGACAGTATGGAGAAGATCTTCTATGTTATCTCTTCTGGATCTTTTTCTAGCATGACTCAATCTGTGTCTTCTCGCGTCTATTATCCTGGGCTTCCTCAGATAATTGTCCAATAGACAATATGGCGTGTTCAATAATTTGTAACCATGAATCAAAACGTTGTGAACGGAAGAAGGCATACCATGGATAACGTGCTGTAAAAAGCCTTGCAGTACTTAAAGCGTAATCTTTGAATACTTTCAAGTCTATTGCAAAACCGGAAGATATTGTAGTCAGGATTGTTGTAAAACTGTGAATAATATCGTCGATGCCTGCAATAGATGCTAGTAATATACCACAACTCCATCTCTCGAGTTTCCGATCTAATATTAATACATTGCAGCTTTGTCGTTCTACCATACATGCCAAGGCTTCTTGGGTAGGTACTGGAGAAGGACTTGATTTCTTAAAAACGTTTTTAAAACTTTGTAACTCTCGTAGGAGTTGTTGTAATCGCCTCGTGAAATACTTGACCCCATCTCTTTGACTGGACGTATGCAATAAATGTCTCCCAGCGTTCACAATTCCTTGCTTCGTGTGCGATGCAAGCAATGTTAGAATGCGTTTGATCCTGCCCCTCTCAGTACGTTCATTAAAGCTTTCCATCGGTTACCTTATGCCCAAACCAGTGATGCCAGATGTTTTTAGAGGGATTCCGTCATGTTCGTTTCAGTTTCCACCGAAAATCCGCTGAACTGGTTTTAAATTTCCCGCCTAAATCCGCTAAACGTAAAATACTTGTTCCATATTTAAATATTGTATTAATTTATTCTATTAAAACAAACGATAGAAAATAATGATAGAAAAGGACAAATGCTTATGAATGCATGAAATAGATAAGGACAATTGCTTATTCTTCATCATAGCCGTCGTTATTGGCGTATTCGAGCCCCAATATTTTAAAATAATAATAAAGGACGCACTTATGTAGACTGAATTGTCTGTCTTTTATTATTATTATTTTAAGATGTTTCTGCTCGAACACGCTATGTGTCCAGGCCTTAATAGTGAAGATTTGAAATTCCGCTTATTTTCCACCGTCTTTATTAATTTCCGCCGTTTATTCCGCTGTCCGCGAAACTAATTTTTTTTCCGCCGTACGTGTTCAAAATCCGCTGAAAACGGCGGGAATTCCGCCGATATGGAAACACTGGCCCGAACTGTTATATGGAGAACTTCCCATTATACTAGGAGTTATTATTGTGAATATCATTTCCGGGAATTGAACAGCAGTATCTAGCCACCTAGAATTCTTTAAAATGAAGTGGGTCTCCACGTAGCGCCATTTTCTCGTCCTACTTAGAATGAAGAAATGCTTAAATGACACTTTTTAAGTATTTTATGACAATTTTCTTTCTTCGCATTCTCGTAAAACTAGCCTGTCCTTCACAAAACACAGTAGCTCAGATTTTACGTCCACATTCCTGTGCGCAACGGGAAAATCACGATTGGTGACAACAGAACGCACGCCGTATAAAATGAAAGATTGTTTTCTTATTTGGACGTAGTTGGACGAACAAATTTTTTTGACAGTCAAATGTTCATGCAATATTGAATGTATGCTGGTCCCACTAATGCCTAAGGTTGTCTCAATCTCACGATAGGTCACATGACGTTCTTGCAATATCTGTTCACGCACAGCATCAATGGTTTTCGGAACAACAACTGATTTTGGACGACCTTCGCGAAATTCGTCTTGAAGTGAACTACGACCACGATTGATTTCACCATACCATCGATAAACACTGGTCCTTGATGGAGTTTCATCGCCAAAAATTGAATTAAGTTCATCCATGCACTGTTGCTGAGTTAATCCAAGTCGAAAGTTGTAAAAAATAATCGCATGAAAATGTTCACGATTTAATTCCAATGTTAGGCCAAGATGAATCTTTTAAGTTACTGTAAACAACACAAACAGCGCTCGTACGTCAAAAGGTTCTGAGTACGTATAACATCAAAACATCCAACTTTACGATAGAGCTGTCAGTTGCCAGATTGCAACACCAGGGTTGCCAAATCCCGAAACATAAAAGGCAACCTTCGTACCATTTCAAATGGCTGCCCAGCGTGGGGTAAAATAAAATAAATAATTAATTAGTGGAAGTTAGTAAATTACATCATCACAAAATATAATCTTATATCTTTTCCTACTTTCCTCATTCAACCCATAATCCCATTTTGTTCCTTCCTCATGTATGTAGTGCAAAACACCATACCAAACACCAGTGCAATCACCATTTAACCTAACCCATATATCATCTCCATAACTTTTTTCTTATCTTTTTTTTCCCTAATACCTTTCTTCACTTCGCGGATTATTCCCCCACTTGCTCTTCGTTCTTTATTTCATATCTTTCTAGGGCTTTTCCAGCTTCAGGGGATGCCTATTTCCACTATCCACGCCGGTACCCACAATGTCTCTCATAGGGACACATTAATTTTTACACTACACACTCACGCACTTGCAGACTCGCAAGGTCTTCCGCGACAACACGCACACACGAAAGACAAAAAACAAACAACCGTGCCTACGAGACTCGAACCCGCGGCACTTCGGACCAAGGCGCCGAGTCGGCTCCCACTCTAGCCACCTCGGCCATCCAGGTCCAATTGCTCTCTCTTCCTTGCATTCCCAATTAGCAAATTGCATTTTCCATGTGAGAGCGTAGGCTTCCGCGGCTGGAGTCAGTATTTACTAGGCTGCCCGGATGACCTTCCTGCGGCAATACGCCCTGAGGAAGGTCGCAGAATGGCGACCGAAACGTCGGCACCTTCGCCATGGACGCGACGTCACCCGGACAGCCTAGTAAATGCATTTTCCATTTCAAACTTTAGACAGTCATTCCAAACATTCCTCCCTCTCATTTTCCTTAGTGCAAGTTTCAACTAATCCAACATCGCATTTATTGATCTGCTCCCGAAATTCCGTGCCTTTATTTCTTAATCCTCCCACGTTCCAGAATTGCATCTTAATATCCCTTATTATTTTACATTTATCCGCTTTTCTGTCAATGATATCTTTATTACACCTTACCTGTACCTGCTCTCCTTGTCTTCCTCTCCCCTCGTTTATGTCCTTGCTGTATATAAGTATTCCATCTATATGTTACATTATTCATCCACATACCGTCAGGTCCAATCCTATCTTTGTTCTTTCCTCTCCAGCAAAATCGTTAATCTAATTAATTTTTCTTTCCTGTATAATTGGGTCAGCTCCTACCCATACCTCCGTTACCTTCAGTTTTCCTGTTTCTCAAAATGTCTTTCTATTGTAATTATTCAACTTAAAGGCTATGTTAACTATCTTTTCCGAATACTTTCATACCATCTATCAATACTTCTTTAACTCCTAATTTTTCTTCTATCCAATTACCCATCTCTTTATCACACTTGTTTTTGAGTCCTTTAATCACATTATTCCTACTCAATTCTTTCTCTACTTTTTCAATTTTCATCCTCCATAAATGAATCTCTTCCTCTTTAATACTTTTCAATGCCATTTCAATGTTTTATTACTATGTAAAATTCATTTTTTCGAATTTTTATATAAAAATGAAAGTAAGGTTGAAAGCATAAGAATGTAATGAATATTGTTATAATTCTCATTCACTAAAAATAAATGTAAACCATATTAATGAGAGATGTTTGGTTAATTGTTCTATGTTAAATGTAGTTCTCTCTGACAGATACTTTGCAATCATTGACAATATGGGTAACATGAATAAAACTATTAATTATATTTGCAATTTTTGAATGTGAATGGTTTTTAATTTCCAAATGCCACAAAATGATTAGTATTTTAAAATAATATTTTGATTTTTCAGGCAGACATTTTGATAATAGGATTCTGTTATATTTGAATGAAAGAAAAATACATATCATTAAAATTCAAACCAATTCTCTTAATAAAATAACATTAATTGAGGAGCCCTCGTGGGAAAGCATGTAAGTCCAAAAAATTACTTTTTGGGGGTTTTCTCATGGACCTGCACGTACAATCCGATGCCTTTAGCATGGTGTTTAAGACCGAGCTTCATCGTAATTTACAAATTGTGTGTAATACAATACAATAGAGCTTCTGAGAGCAATTAAGGAGATAGTAGATCGCTTCGAGACGTGATCCCCAGGATCTTGAAGGCACTGACTGTGGATCTTGGCATTGTAACAGATGTTCCAACTACCACAGGCAGGATTCTGGCGTTGTGTACTCCATGAAGTTGCGCTGCCAAGCGAATGGCTGTTTTTTCTTGGTGATATATTCCTCCCCTACTTCCAGAAGGCTAGACCCATCCTCCTGGCGGACGTCGGCCGCATGCACCGTTTGTCACATCGACCACGTGTTAGAGGAAGTAATTTACACATAGGGACGAGATCTATCCACTATTTCGTTACCAGGTAGGATACGGCAATAAGAGTTTTTCTGTCGATAATTCGCCGTTATTTCCCGCAGTTTTATTGTAATTTTTGCTTATCTTCAAATTGCACATTCGAATTCCTTGCGCTCTATTTTCTAGTCTCTACATTACAATAAGACAATAAAAGCGCCGCGTCCGTTTAACATTCTCATAATTTCTTCTCTTGGAAGATTTACAGCTGTACGCATCGCAGTTTTATTTGTCAAATTTGTGTTGATATTTTAGTTTTAAAGCAGTCATCGTACCTAATGTTCAACGATTTGTTTTAGAAGATATTGCTGTTAAGTAATATAGGCAGAAAATATATTACGTAATCGTTGCAAAGTGCGAAAAAGTATGTGCTAGTATGTACGAGAGTTTCCAGGAACTGGCCATGGACCGCCACAATTAATACGAATCTGATACAGTTCCGAAGCGTGGGACTAGATCTAAAGTGGATTAGTGATTTCAACAGGATGTGGAGGACGTTCTGGCGTCTGTCCAATGGTGCCCCACGGCGTAGTGGCGAAGGGGAGAGCGACGAACCCAGGACCGTGGAGCTGCAGGACCTGCGGCCGCACCTGGCGCTGCTCTGCGCGGGGCTGGCGCTGGCCGCCGCCGCTGCCTTCTGCGCAGAGCTCGCGCGCAGTCGGTGAGGTGCTGCGCGTGCGCAGATGAGACGTTTGCCCCCGAAAATGATTTTAAACTGCTTCATTAATATTCGAAAATATTTGTTTAACTAGAGAAAATCTATGTACATTCATTCCAGAACTGTGAAATGTCTTTTAAATTTTTTGTACTATTATTGGTGATTTATTAATTTGTTTTGTTTTTTCAGAAGTGTTAAGTAGAAAATCCAGTTATAATATTTTCTACACCGAATTATTCCTTTAATGGATGTACATAACATAGATAAAACAATATTATTCATGTTGGCAAGCATTACTGCCATTGTTAGTAGGCTCATTAAAATGTTAATATATTTAAAAGTATAATTTATAAATTATCTTGGTCATTCATACACAATGTTAGTGTAAAGCAAGTTGGGTTATTTTATACATAGTAAAATATCGTGACTTCTTTTGGGAGATATAAGGGTCCCACAGTAAAACCAAAACTAACTTCGTTCATGGGTAGTGTCTGTAATGTTTTTACATGTCATGCCTATAGAATAGGTATTTTTAAAGGTAAATCCGTTCTAACAGACGGATTTACAGGCAGATAAAATTTATTTGACAATACATTTTACTTATAATAGCCCGAGTAACATCCGTCCGTGTGTTTGTCACTCAAGTTAACCTAATTCCAATAGGATTCAACTATTTTTGAGCGAATACTTCAACAGGAATCGCAGTTCAACCATCGACATTATGCAATGGCACCGCCCCGCCGTCGTCTTTCCGTTCAATCAGCGCTATTACGATTTGGTAGATCTCGTGCAGAAATCACCCTCTCGCTGTCGCCTCCCAGCTCAGCATTCGTTCACACTACCACGTTCCCGAGCTCGGTATGTCCTGCCCGACGCCACTGGGCCACACGGCAACGGCCAGCAACAATGAAGCTCGTGTGGATCGGAATTTGAATGGAAATTGAATTAAAATGAAAATGAAAACCAGCAAAAAATGTAAACATCTCATCCTGTCGATTGCGGTGTCCAAAATGTTTCTTCGAGTGATGATTGCGGTGTTCAAAATTTCAGTTTTTAATGCCCTAGAACGCTTTGTTTAGGAGTTATTTAACGATGTACTATAGCTTTAAATCTTGCCGTGTGCTGCGAGTTCCATTTAGCAAGAATTTGTGTTTTTCCGTGAATCTTTCCGGTATTTTAATAGTTATTCTGCTATTCCGGGCGCAGATGAAAGTTAAATACAATATTTATAGATAATTAAAATTGCTCCAACCATTATTGAGTTATAAATGGGTAACGAACACAATTTCGTTTTATAAACACACACACACACACACATATATATATATATATATATATATATATATATATATATATATATATATATATATATAATTCATAAATCCACACCCTGAATAAAAACATAGTGTTCCAAATAGGGCGACGCTAGCCGATGCTTTAAGAGCTCCATTTTATCTGAGGGATGTGGGATCTTTAGAGCGTAAGAAAGGGGCAATTTCAAGAGACACAAATCAAATAAACGGTGCTCGTGTATTTATAAAATAAACAGTTACAATTAAAAGAAGTGCGTATTTCACATAGGATACACGTATGCAGAAGACATCTCACATGGAACAATGGAAGTTTTTCTCACCAGTGTGGATACGCATATGGTTATCCAAGGTTCGTTTTTTAGTGAAGGCATTTTTACAGACGGAACACTTAAAAGGTTTCTCACCAGTGTGAGTACGAATGTGGCTACCCAAGTTACATTTTTTATTGAAGGTCTTCTTACAGATGGAACACTGGAAAGGTTTCTCACCAGTGTGAATGCGCATGTGCTCATCCAAGATTCCTTTTCCAGTGAAGGTCTTCTCGCACATGGAACACTGGAAAGGTTTCTCACCAGTGTGGTTGCGCATGTGCCTCGCCAAGTTTCCTTTTTCAGTGAAGGTCATCTCACAGATGATACACTGGAAAGGTTTCTCACCCGTGTGAATGCGCAAGTGTCTATCCAAGGCTTCTTTTCGATAAAAGGTCTTCACGCAGATGGAACAGTGAAAAGGTTTCTCACCAGTGTGGATGGGCATGTGCTTATTCAAGGCTCCTTTTTCGATGAAGGTCTTCTCGCAGATGGAACACTGGAAAGGTTTCTCACCCGTGTGGATACGCATGTGTCTATCTAAGGCGTTTTGTCGAGTGAAGGTCTTCACACAGATGGAACAGTGAAAAGGTTTCTCACCAGTGTGGATGCGCATGTGCTTATTCAAGGCTCCTTTTTCGGTGAAGGTCTTCTCGCAAACTGAACATTTAAAACGTTTTTTGCTCTGGGTGGTCGTATTTGGAAACGCGTGCTTGTGGTGAGTGGTCTGGTCATCGTTGCTCAAGCTACTCTTAGGGATGCAACCCAAGCCTGTACTTTGGCTCTGTTGTGACTGGATTGTTTGGATTTTCTCTGATGCAAAACTCCTTTCATCTACCAACAAAAAACGTTTGTATCAGACAAATTCAAAGGCAGACTAGCAACAACAAAATGTATGATGCTTAAGAAGCAAACATTTGTTGACACAATAAACATGCAATGCGATTGCAATAGTCTGGAACGGGAAAGAGGACGCATTGTTCCAAAGAGGTGACAGAAAGCTTTTTAATTAGTATTTTTAAAATATTACATCTTATTACATTTTTGCAATAGTTCAAAACGTAATATGATGTATTTTTTTTTAAATATGGAATGTTATGATTCCTTGATAGTAAATCTGAAATTGGAGTAGGAATAATCCTTTATGATCCGATCTATATTTTGAGGACGAGAAAATGTTTTTAATATATTAACTATTGAAGATTCTACTCGAATGACCCCACCAGTTGAGGGCTTGAGCTATCCAAAACACCGCCTATGGCAGGGATGGGAACTATGGTTCCTATGGAACATAGACTAGGCGCAAAAAAATTGCATATAATTTATTTTAATTATCAGAATGTTCAGATTATCTCAGCAAATGTGTCGAACATGTACTAATACATCTATAGAATTACCATTTACTGGGTTTATTTATTACGTCAAAAATTGTGGGTGACGTGTTATGGGGAGAAGTTAATTTGAACTTATACTTGTGTCCAGAAGCAAAGCATGGTGCCATTTTAGCGTTTGCTCAAGGATTGGACTCTCAAACTGGGGATGTCCAAGCAATAGAGAGCAATGTGAGACAATGGCAACGTAGCGAAACGATACCATCATCATGGCGTCATTAAGCTGATTCAGTTCCATACGGCATACGATTAACGATTTTAAAGATCTTATAAATGAAAGTTACTGCCACATAAACATGTGATACACTCAGCAATTATCAGTGCAATAAAAATGTCATTTCGGCAATTTGTGTTTAAAAAATTAGTTGTTCAGTTCTACAGGAATTATAAAATAAGTTCTTTACATTACAAATAAGCATTTTATTTATTTTGTTTATTTTTCCTCAATCCCGTGTAATTTGCAAAACAACAAAAAATATCCCGAAAACATTTACACCTCATATTAAAGAGTGCAAATAGTATTAACCGTTCGAAAAGTTTGGAGGAAAAAATTGGAGCCCTTTTTTAAGAAAAATGCGTTTGAACGTTTCTTAACACGCAGAATGAGTTTTTGAGCTGTGAACTATGCTAATGAATCGTGAGGACATTTGATCCCTACGTTCCTTAACAAGAACAGAATGTATAATTCCGTTGGGTATTTGCGCACTTGAGTGCTTTAGGGGTTCCGTCGAACCCATTTAATCGTGAGGGAGCTATCAGGTGCTTTACAGGGTCTACAGAACCTCAAGGACTGATATGGCTTTTTAAATTGATAGGACGGTCTCGCCACATTATTTTGTGAACACCTCAGGCATAATTTTTGTCTAGTTCTTTACTCACCACCCCAATACTTTGTAACATATGTTCACGAAATAATTAAAATGTATGTCATACCTGGGATACATGAAGTGATCTCTTGTTTTATTGTAGCAATAGAAGCACCACCACAGCAGGAAGCAAGAGGATCCTACAGAAAAATAATACACAATCTCATCACGCAGTATAATATTGCCATTAAAATTTGAAACTTCATTTGGGAGGGTAACTGTAACTATGAATAATTCTAATAAGCCATGTTGACCCTTAATGATTTCCATCCTAGCACCTTAAATTATCATTGCAAGGACATTCTTGGTTATTATTCAGTTGACGCCCATGACACGGATAAAAAAATTCGTTTCTGAAATGAAATGACTGGCATTTAGTGAATTTTGCTGTGGTAAACTTTAAAATTACCACAAAATGTTCATATGTGATTTGATCTTCTGTTAATTTTAAATCCTAAAAGATATTTGAAATATTGCTTGCTGCTCTACCTGGTGACATTTATAACTTACATTTTTTAACTCGACACCGGAAGTTGATGAATTTATTTCACCTGAAATAGCCATTCACTTGGGCTTAAGGATACAATTCGTAGTGCTACGAAATTGCAGACTTTCTAGTTGTTGTTCTTTTTGTTTTTGTTTTTTTTTTTTTGTCTGGGCTAGCTATTCTGACAACCACAACTCTTGCCAGCTGCCATCAATCCGCCCCAATAACTTTTTTCTTATTTTTTCGGTTTCCTAATAGAAGAACAGAAATATTACTTTAAGAATATTAAAGAAGTGGAAATCCTTCTCCTGATTCGCAATTTTCATTGAAAATTTTCGAGACAATTTTAACAAAATGGCGTTTAAACGTTTCTGTAAATGCGAAATTTAAAACTCTTTTTCGCGGATTTTTTTTTATTTTCGAAACAATTCATTAGAAGTCATTCCACGCACTTAAACTTACAAATGCAAAAGTGTAAGGAAATATCTGGAAATATTAACGGAGTGAGAGATATTTTAAAAAAATACAAAGAGTAATTTTAGAAAAAACAAAAGAATACCCGATATGAACATTATGTTCTATAAATGCAATTAGCACTATCCGTTGCGAAAATTTGAGAAAAGTTTGGGGCCATTTTCGAGAAAATCTTGCTTTTGTTATTTCGGAATTTTCTAAAATTCAGAGTTAAATTGATATTTTAAAAAATTGTCAAATGTCAAAGTTAAAATTTTGCATACTTGCATTTCCAGAAACGCATAGAAAAATTCTGAGAGCAGTATAAAGCAAAAATTGTATTTACTACACTTATGAATTAATACAAGAAAGTGTCTATGTAGTAAGATATAGACATCACTGTATATAAAAATGATATTAAAACAGCACTACTGACATTAGGTCATTCATTCAGAAATATAAACATTTTTGTCATTACGTAACGTCATAACGTCCGTCCGTCTGGCTATCGGTGAACAATACTGGTGCCGGAACTATTCATATGATCTTTTCCAAACTGAATTAACTGCTGTCGATCTCGCCTCATTTAAAGCACAGCGATTTTGAAATACAATCAATTTTTGGATATACTTTACAAAACGCCCCAAAATGCACTTCAAAATTTTCACAAAAATGGCTGCAAAGTGTATAATTAATATTCTTCTAAGAATAGAGTGAAATACACTTATAGAGGTGGCATAGGTCCGATTTTCAATGTTGAATTGCAAAAGTTTGAATTTTTTGGCGTCTTCCTACAACTACAAATTTTAAGACAGTTCTTTTCTCCATAGTTTTTTCATAGTCGTATACATTTTTTATATATATTAGAAGTTTTCACCCAACATGAGTAATATTTAAAGAAATGCAAAAACCAAAATTTTCGTAGCAACAGCAGGAATTTCTTTTTTTTAACTTTTGGCCATATTAGCGCTCAACGTACGCTATAATACGGCATAAAATCTATTTTGCTATATTATTTTATTTTTCCAAAAACAAATACAAAAATGTACACTGTTGACTTCTTTCTCACGTTAGCGGTGATTTCATCACATTATTAAATTTATTTGCACATATGCCATATTGTTTTATAATTTTTTCTGTGAAAATGAGTTCGAAGTTCCTCATTTCGAGAACCGCTCAAACGATATTTTCTGAAAAGCGACTCCAAATTTTTTCTTAAACTTTTTCGTACTGATAATGCTAATTCTGTTTAAAATGACAAAAATAATGATGCCCTCTTCTTTTATTTCAAAAATTACACATGCATTTTTTTTAATATACCTCATGCCTTTAACATGTACAGTTCCGGCTCTTTGTATACCCTATTGCATTTGTGAGTGGAAGGAGGACTTCAAATTATTTTACAACACTCAAAAGATATCCGTGAATAAAGGCTTCAAATTTCGCATTCACAGTAATGATTATACGCCGTCCTTTAGACACGGCTTCGAAGATTTCAACGAATTTCCTTATTAGACGAGGTTCTACACTTCAATAATATTCTTAAAGTAATATTTCTGTTCTATTAAAAAAATCAAAATCAAAACAATTTCAAAAAAATGCACTTCAGGCGTCGATAGATCGCAGCTGGTAAGAGTACGTGGCACGTCCGAAACGTTAGCCCGCACCAAAGAAACTACACAACTAATACGAGAAGGACTGTTCCACGCAGTAGCACCACTCGTTTTACATCACGACTAGCTCACTTGGAAGTGTTACTGTATGGAGCCCCCGCCCCATTTCAACCTACGAACTGGGACGTTTATCCCTGCAAAAAGACGTTTCCCTACAACAATAATAATAACTGCGAATTAAACCCTTCGAAGAAGTTAGCTGTCAGGATCTCAGGAATAATGAAATGTCAGATTCTTCCAGGCAATGTCAGCAAGGCACATGATTCCGATACGTTACGTATTCCGAACATGATTCCGAATCGTGAAAGCATTGGGAATCAGTGGAGAAAATGGACCAGAAACCACAGTGTATCCTAGGCGCCAAAATGAGAACTACGACTGTGCATTGTTATTCTTACCTTTCCGTCATCACTCAACGTTTCTTGCTTATTAAACACGGCCATTGGAGTCTCCAACTCCTCCTGCACAAAACAAAAATATGACAAAACAAAGCTGGTGGACAGGAACAGGAAACACTTTATCGCATTAGCTGTAACGGCTCCGCAATATTATATAACACGAACCTGCACAAGTCGTTCGAACAAGCAATTTTTTGTCCGCACCGAGACCTGATCTAGTAGAGGTCTCACTTGGGCCGTCGCTTAAAAATGTAATTGCCATCCCCATTATTTCCATCACGCAATTTTCGAAACTTCAAAGAGTTCAATGAAATTGAGACATGCCCATAATTTTAGGTGCCACTTATTTAACCGTGAAAAAAAGTTTAGTGTGTTTTTTATTCTTCAGAAAACTTTTTTTTATAAATTGCATTAATATCAAGCAGAAACAACGCGAAATAACATTCGTTTTTACTTTACCGTATACATACGTATACACGGACTAATAATCGTAGTGTTAGGGAAGTGGTACCGAAAAAGCGTTTTTTTTTTTTGTTTGTTTTTTAATAAAAAAACTGTATATCCGTCTGTCCCTCAGTGAACACCACCAGCTCAAAATTCTACGTAGAATTATTTCTAAAATGGATATTTTCCGGTCGATTTGACTCGACTCGACTGAGTTATTGAAAAACGTTCTTCAAAATTTAAGAGTTAACATGAGGGCCCTCTGACATTATTAACATTTTCTCAAAAAAGGTTCCAAATTTTTTTAATTTCTTGTTAGAATATACTAAAATACACTTATAAGGTGACATAGGCCCGATTTTAAAGGTTAACTCCTAATTTTCGAAAATTTCAGTTTTCAGTTTTCCGGTATTCTTCCTAAAACTATGATATTGAAGATAGTGAGTTTTCCTCCCAATAAAATTTTACTCTATAGTGAGATTTTTCATTAACGTCATCTACTTTTTTAAAAAAATTTAGCAGTTTTCACGGAATATGTGCAATTTTAGAAAATAAAGAAAAAATTCTCAAGCGGCTCCAATTTTTTTCTTTAATAGTTTGGTAGGGATACTGCTAAATGAACCTTATTAGATGATAAACATCAGTTTCCTCTATTCTTTTGTATTTTCAAAAATTACAAAAATGTAATTTTTTCACTTGTCCCTCACATTGTTAATATTTACGTTAGCGGCGATTTGTTCACATTATTATATTTTTTCTGAGTATATGTGCTTTAAATAATGTCATTTCACGATTCTCGAAAACTCAACCGTTTTCTGTAAAAACTAGCTCAAAATTTCGCGTATTCGGAAACACACAAACGCCATTTTCTCAACTAGTGGTGTTGAAATAGCTCATACTTTCACACCCCTCAGTAACGGTTATATAACAATATTATATCGCTATTCCTGTCTATCAGCACATGGGATGTCTAGGATGTCAACGAAAATGAGTCCTGCACCATTCTCTTAAACGTCATTTCCACTACTGAACAAAATTTAACCAAAACACTTGGAGTAATTGTTTTTGAAAATGTCCCAGAGGTACCCCTAAAATTAAAATTTTGGTTTCAAATTCCAGGGTCCACGACAACTACGATTGGGGAATATCAATTTTGGAGAAAATGGGAAGAAGTTTACGCGCTAGCATTGCGCACAGATGGACGGCCTGACGATTTACCGTCAACAGATTTTTCTGTGTCAAGGACCCACAAAACGTGGATTCCGGCTGCACGTGTTAGAGGATCTTTTCCTATATTTAGCAACCGGATTCATCCACTATTTCCTTACCAGAGCCAGGTAATAACAGTACTTGTGTCGAAAATTCAGTTTTCCGGCGCACTATTACAATACTTTATCTTCTTACATTAGTAAGAGCGAGAAAGTAAAAACGGCTTCGAAGTTTTTCTTCAAACTTTCCGAACGAATAGTTGCACTTTTAATATGTCGTAATGTTCATTTGGGGGTATTTTTGTTTTTTCAAATATTACACAAATGTAATTTTTTGAAAGATCTCTCATGCGGTTAATATGCACATTTCCAGCAATTTGTGAACATCATTGCATTTGTGAGTCAAAGTGCTTCAAATGACTTTTAATTATGTTTTTCGAAATCTCAAAAATTTTCCGAGAAAAAGAGCTTAAAATGTCGAATTTAAAGTGGCTCTTAAACACCATTTTCATAAAAACGGATCCAATTTTTTTTAAAGCAAATTGCCATTAGAACAACTATTCAATATTCTTAAAACAATATTTCCGTTCTATTAAGAAGCCGAAAAATTAAGAAAATGTCGAAAAATATACTTTGGGCGGCGATAGATGTCAGCTGGCAAGAGCATGTCGGAAGTTCGAATAATTAGCCGAGACCAAAGGAAATACAAAACTAATATGCGAAAATCTGTCTTTCTGTAGCACCAATAGTTACTTTCTCGCATACGAAACGTATATACGGAGTTATCTACGTAGTTTAGGTTCGGTAACGCTGCGAAAAATCAATTTCAAGATGTCAACGGAAATGCCCGTCATGACTTTCCCGATACCGAAGAAGTGTTGTTTTTTTCTTCCGAAACGTCCGTCTGTCGTCTGCGAACATCAATGCCTAAACCATGCGTAGGATTTCCCCCGACCAACCACTCTAGTCGCGGCTCTGCTGTATCAAATAAATTTCTTGACCTTTGGGGGTACTTTCCATTAAGCCATTTTCAAAATTTTCCTCAAAACGGCTCCAAATATTTTAATTCTTCTGTAAGAAAAATACACTTAAATGTCTTTGGTACGATTTTCACTGTAAACACTAAATTTGCGAAAATTGCAAAAGTTAAAAAAAATATTTCGTTATTTTCCTACAAACCGATGTTTTTTTCAAAAATTTTAGTAGTTTTCAATCATTTTTTGTGAAACATGTGCGGTATTTGTAAATATACAAACCAAGAATTTCACAAATACTCCAAATATTTTCTTTAAAATTTGGTACGCATGATGCTAAATGTACTGCAAGACATACTGTTTTGTTATATCTTTTGTTTTCTTGAAATTACTGGTGATGTGTACATTATTGTGTTTATAAGTACATGTGCATCAAATGATGCTTAAAACTAAAAAGTGTTCTGTGAAAATGAGCTCAATATTTCGAATTTTGAGAAGGGGCTTTAAAAGAAGTTTTCTTGAAACGGCTCAAATTTTGTCTTTACATTTTTTAACGGATATTAGTAAATGGACTGGACAGCGTGACATCAATGCAACTTTGATGCGTTTTATTTTCAAAACTTACATAACCCTTTTTTTCTTAATATCTCACGCCTTTGATATTTATATTACCAGCAATTTGATACATTAATGCATTTGTGAGTCGAAGTGCTTAAAATGATTTCCAACTGATTTCACTGCATCACTTATGTAATTGCACTATTTATTTTATTATAACCACAATTTCAAATAAATAAACAATCCTTGTTTTTTCACATTTTATACAAATATTTATATTATTTTATTTATTTATTAACGGACTGAAAGCACTCAATTTACAATTTATATATGAATTAACAGAGAAAGAAGTTACACACTTTGTAATAACATTATTCAAAGCGCAACAGCAGTTCTCTAGCTTTGGTTGCAAAGCAGCCGGGACAAATTTGGTTTACATCAATAGGGAGTTAGTTCCTTGTTGTACATAGTCTGTCGTTGGGTTATTTGCTGTATAGTCTAAGATATATTTTTGTCAATTCTGAGTGTGTACTTTTTTCTAAGTGATGAAATAGGAACTATAAAATTCAATTGTTCTCACACCAAAGAACAATCTATTTCTTTATTGATCAATTTATACAAAAAATATGCAACTATGAGATCTCTAGAAGACTTCGGCGAAGACAGATTTAAGACAGCAGAGATATGACCATAGTCACGATGCATAAATGGGTCTTTGAGGCCAAATTGTCTTGCTGCTATTTTAAGAAACACTATCACTGAATATATAAGCATTAACTTAATATAAACAATTCTAAATGTGAGCATTGTTCTAAATGAGCTAACGGTTCACCTAATAAAATCCAATAGTTAGTTTGGTTTGCCAGCTATATAATAGACGTGTCGATAAATGTCATCTCCAAATCGAAAATTACCAGGTCTCCAGGTCAAACTTACTCAACTCTTTTATGATATTCACGCTTCAAGTGTAACATTGTTGATACTATGAATATGATCATGAATTAATTTTGATCTAGAGAAACTTATAAAAATATATTCCATGATAATTTTCTTTGTGAAGACCACTATTTCAAATATATACATGCATGGTAGAGGAAGAATCCTTAGTTTATGGAACAAGGGTTTGCAAGACTCCAGCTTATGAGTTCTGGTCATTGTTTGCAATATTCTTTTTTGTATAATAAATGTGCGAGTGCTTTCAGGGGCACTTCCCCAGGTCTTGTTCAGTTGAGCATCGGGCGAGTTTATTTTCTAATGCTACATTTTGAGAATCTTTAATGAATTTGAAAATTGTACAATCATCTGCAAATAGTAAGAATTCAACCTCTCTTGTGTAATTTTGTACATTGTATGTCTTGTACATTTATGTACATTGTAAAAAGGAGTGGTCCCAGATGGGAGCCCTGCAGTACATTTGACAATGCTTTTATTTTACAAGACTGTAGATTATTATACTTTGTTTGAGTATGTTGTAGAGTTGTATTTAGAAGAATCAAATTTAATCGGTGTACCCTTCATAATTAAGAAATGCAGAAAGTTTCATTGGTGGAAAATAGTTTTCACCCAACCACAGTTGGGGCCCTTTTTAATTCTCAGAAAAGTTATGCAAATAGCACAATTATGATTCTGAAAATGATATGAAAGTGGTTGCCTTTAATGAATGTGAAAAATGTGGTATAAGTTGTTGAAAAAAGAGACAGTGATGCGCTTCCATTGGGGGGGGGGGGGCTTTCGATCAGTTACAGTATTTTGAATTCATTAATTGAATGCCTAAAGAAACGAAGTCGGTTCAAATCAGTAGGTGGTCTGACAGAAGATACCTTCTTATCGTTTATTCACATGACAATTGCCATTAAAGAATTCATAGAAGTTTATGTGAATGTAGATGACACTGATTATATTTTGCCTGGCAAGTTTCAGACAGATTCTCTGAAAGCAAGGTTAGGGAGGTATAGACAGATTTGTGGTTATAATGTGTCTGTAGTGGAAGTTTTAGAAGCGGAGAAGAAGTTGGGCATTCAGAACATTTTGGGCCTTAAGTCTGCCCATTGGGATAATATGGTATGTAACATTCGTAATCTTAAGACTTGAAAGAACTAGATAAAGAATTTTCGTTGGGAAATCCAGAAATATGTGACACTCCTTTTGACGTTAAAGTACGGGATCTGACAATTTTATTGGATATGGAGGATTTTGACAAATCTGCAATGATATATGTTTCGGGTTATGCTGCATTCAAATTGATGCAAATGTTACAATGTAATTTATGTCGCAATTTACTTCACACATCAAAAGAGAGTGATAATGAGGCATTTAAACCAATCAATCGAGGAGGTCTCTTAAGTCCCTCTGATTTAGTTTTAAAAGTTGCCAATGTAATGTTTCGTGTGTTGAGCCTCTTCATTTCAGAAGAAAATGAGTTGTCTTTCCTAAAATGCTTAAATCAAAAAGCAACACTAATTAAATGTGCTGAAAATGTATTAAGAAAACACTCACAGAAAACATACCTTCAACATTTTACACTATTTTTTGAATAAATAATTGAGAAATTTTTATTATTGTAGTAAATAATAATTTCCATCTCATAACAAATAATATATTTCCATACTTATGAAAGGTGTCGTTGTAGTATATCCACCTGTAAATACGTTTTTCCTTCTTGGAGCAGAAATAACCATCTTGCACATGAGCATTCCTTAATAAAATAATAATAATAATAATAATAATAATAATAATAATAATTATTATTATTATTATTATTATTACTTTATTATTATATTATTATTATTACTTTATTATATTATTATTATTACTTTATTATTATTATTATTACTTTATTATTATTATTATTATTACTTTATTATTATTATTATTATTATTACTTTATTATTATTATTATTATTATTATTATTATTATTATTATTATTATTATTGCATTATAATAGAAAACAATGAACCTCATTTTATTCTACTGAAATGCTTTTGATGTAAGTAAATAGTGTTAGTTGCCAGAACGTATAGGCTCTTACCTGGATACCTCACAAGAATATCTCTCTTACCTGGAACTTCAAACGTGAGTTTAACTTCAGCAAGTATTAAAACATTACTATTTAATCGCATTTTATGTATAATCACCTTAGACAGACCATTTTGGGCAACTTCAGAATAATAAGGAAAATTTGGTGAATATTTAAAATTTCATGGCTATTACAAGATAGATCATTAAAAAGTTATTACCCCCAAATCAAAAAATTGCAGACTATATTTTGGTTTTTCAGGGAAACGAAATTTTCCCTGAAGTATTCGGAGGTGCAAAATTGAGCATATCATACTGAAGAAAATATTTACGAAATAAAAAATAAAATCATCTACCGCTCCTTTCGGAAGGTGGACCCCCTTTTGGCTCCCCATCGACTGCACTATATATGAAATTTGAACATATTTCTGCCCTAATGTCAGCCTATTACTTCAAATGATAGAAGAAACATACTCTCGTCTAACTCATAAAAACATCAAAAGATTTTAAAACCTAAAACCGAACCTTAAGAAGAATATTGCAGTAAACAATGAATATGAATCATGTGACTCTGATATGGATTACTCCCAAACGTTAACTTAATTATTCCATGTGATTAACATCAACCTTCGATGGAACATGAAAAACCCAACTTGAAAACGTACACATTCTTATTACTACATATGTCCAAGACAAACTTCTGCAATAAAAATATACAGAAACTTAAATATTATAATATCTATTACAAAAATCATTCTAATGACCTTTCAGCCAATAGCGGTGTTGCCAAATACACAAAAAATTCTGATCAACTCGCCAATAGAACAGGTGTGTGTTCAAATTAACATCAGACCATCAAAACTTTGCTTTTCGAACTGTCCTCTCCATAAAAGCTACAATTTCTCTGAAAGAGAAATAAAAACTATCCTTTTTTAACTCCACTGCCATTTGCCATAGTTGGAGATTTTAATAGTCATAGTCTCTTATGGAATTCATATAAAGACGACTCACGAGGAAATATCATCCTAAATATTCCAGAAGATACCAACATTATTACTATTAATTATTATTATTCCTATTATTATTAATCATAATAATAATAATAATAATAATAATAATAATAATAATAATAATAATAAAAACACATAAGAGGCTCTAGTTCCATTGAACTTTCTGTTTGTATTTCATCTATAGACATCCATTCAGACTGGTCCACTGAAAGATTCTTTCTTTGGCAAGTGATCACTTCCCAGTTTCACTCAGAAACACTAAAGCTTCATCACAATACAGTCGTTGTAATGCAAACCCTAAATGGAACTTCTCATTAGCAACTTTAATAAATATAGACAAACTGTCTCTGAATTAATGGATCAAAACATTACTAATGATAGACTTTCTTTCATCTCTCCAACAGACAAAATAACTAATTTTATTTCAACCATCCTTCAAGCTGCTTATCTCACAATCCCTAAGTCTACAAATAAAATACGAAAGAAAAAGCTCGCCTGGGGGAACAACAACAGCCAAATAGCTCATTAACTTAACAGATATGCTTTTTCTACATTCAAGAGATATTCCACAATTTTCAACATGATTGAATAAAAAAACATCTTCGGTCCAACACCAGAAGAAGCTATAAAGTAAATTAACAACTTTCATAGATGAATTTCATTTCTTCACTAACACTGGCATCCAACGTATCTAAAAGCTTCAAACAATCTAATGCATCAGTGGTTCATATCGATCTAAATATCTTCCTAAATGTATACTTTATAACAATCATTTAGTCATTACTGATGAAGATATATCAAATATCCTCTCCTTGACCTTTGCAATTAACTCACATGATGACAATTATGATAAAGAATTTCAAAAATTCAGGGCCAAATCATGTTACAATTAATAATATACTTCAAAAAAAAGCAAAAATAATTCAGAATTAAATCTTCTAATTACACCCTGTGATATCAACTATGTTCTGAATAAACATTGCAATTCAACTCATGGACCAGCTGGTATCTATAATACATTTTTACGAGCACTTCCTCCTAATTCATTACAATACATCTTCCTATTTAATGACCTCTCTATTGGCTGTTTTCCCAACCCTTGGAAAGACTATTTTAATTCCAATACTTTACAAAAATTAGAATCCTAATCTTTTTAACAGTTATTTGCCTATTTTTCACTTAATACTTTATGCAAACTACTACTGAAATTAAATATCTTGCATGGTTTGCCAGGTCTTTAAATCAACAACAAAATTTCTCTGCTTCAAAGAGGATTTTGACAACACCGCTCAACTATAGATCACCTAAATAATATTCATTGTGATATCTGTAATGCCTTCTAATGCCTAATCATGAACATCTCACTATAAGCCTTGATATGGAACAGACTTATGTCAAGGTTGGGAGAGAGAGAGAGAGAGAGATTTAATATCATATTACTTCAATTGGGAACAACTGGTAATATCTTCATATTTACAGCAAATTTCTTAAAGAATCATTTTACATGTGTTCAGTTTCATATCCAACAAATGCAACGTCCAAAACAGTGCCCTTCAAGGGTCTTATCAGTGTATTATTGTTTTTATTCCCAATCAACAACATAACCTTACAAGTCCCTTGACCCCCAAAAGAGTATTTATTTACTGTTGACATCATTATAATAAATGGTGGCAAAAACATTCGCACCACTTAACAAATTTGTTGATTCGACTCAAGAAAGAGGATTGAAAATATTCCACACAAAATCTCAATACATTCTCTTCAATAAAATGAAAAACTCTACCTCACTATAAAATCTCAACATATTCCTTGTTGTAACAAAATAATTTTGAGAATGCTTTTTGACAATAAATTATCCTGGAATTCTCATAACGAACTTGAAAGTAGAATGTCACTGCACTTTCATAATGGTGACTACATCTTCTAAAGTCCAATATGTCAGGTCATCAATTACTTTCCGTTTACCACAAAACACTGATTAGATTATGCTACTAATGCAAAGTTTACTCACAGAGGCATTCCAGTAATTATCTTCATTCGCATCCATCAGTTCTTCTTTAATCTAGAGGTAACACACAAACAATTTAAGGTAAGCATACCATTAACATATGCTGCACTTAGAAATACATTATAACCGTGTTTCAGCTTCATTAATTTAGTGTTTATAACACATTACCCCAAATCATAAGACATTTTAATTTGCCAAATCACATTCAGGGTCTACGATATATATTCTTACACCGTGTCACATTCAACAATATGTTAAATATATAGAAAATGCTTACTGCTTCTATTTTAATAATGCTTTCCGTTAAAATAGTAATCTCTTCCATCATTATCACAGCCAGAACATAAATCAAAAGTGAAAATTGTGTAGCCTGTCGTTGACGAAGCTATGAAACATTCTCCAAAACGAGTATAAGAACTGATGCAGTCTGTCCTGCAGGCTGGTGTAAGCTCCGTGTGGCTCCGTGCAAGTTCTTCGATCGGTATCCTCTGTCCAATTGCCCTGGAGAGGCGGGAGTTTATTTTCGATGTAGGGGTCCATTTTTCGCTGCAGCCGTTTAGGCTTTTGCAGCTGTAGATAGGGCCTAACTTAAATAAACTCACTTATAATCTAAACTTAGTAACTAATACATATGCCACTATAGGCCTATTCTAGTTATATCACAATGTACATAAAGTTTTATAAGTTCTCTAAAATGTTCTTTCTTCTTTATAATTTTATATTTTTATTCATTCACTCTCACATTTACGCTTAAACTATATATATACAAAACTGCTCTTCGTTCGTACGGGCAAAAAAAATAATTTAGATAGTATTACAAAATTCTTCCTCTGCTTTACGCCTGGCGTCCGAACTGCCCTCACAAGGTCGGCAAGCAAGAGACTGATTGTTGACATTTTTTAATACCAGAGAGGTACTTTCGAATAAAGCCGTGTGGTCCGGGGTGGAGAAATACGGCGATTTCAGTAGCAAGAAAAAACACCGTATTTCTCCGTATATACGTATGTATATACGGGAAAGTAAAAATTGTGCATCATGCGATATGGTTATATCTAACGATCAAAATATTGACAAAATTATTTATTGATATTAGCATATTAATATTGCAAATAATGTCACTAGAAAATAAATTATATGGTATATATCTAATATAGCATGTATAGGGGTATGCAATTACATGCACAAAATATTTCCCTTTTCTTTTAATTCTCTGACTATTGACGAAAACAAAATTGAAAGTGAACAAAGATCAAACAAACAACAGAAAATGTAGCATTAAGTTAATAACTGCAATATTAACAAAATATGACTGCATGATTTAAACAAACATAATGGAAGCTTGTTTATAGTATTTTATATAACGTTTTACAATATGCTTTATGGAAGCATTTTTTACAATAATTTTTTGGCCTGTTTTGTTTTTCTTGATCTTTTCGGGAATGTGTTTTGTGGCCTACTAGAATTGAAAATAAATTGCATTTCTTAACTCTAAAATATCAACTTTATTTATAACAATTAGACAGCAAATATGTTACAAAAGATTCAGGTTTAATTTTCAGTTTCTCAGGTTCAGCTCCTTCAATTTCTTGTTAAGAGTCTGTATTGTGTGAACATTTTAGTTCAAATAGTGTATCAGGATTTTCTAAAAGCTTGTTTATTACTTATATATCAATCGGATTTAATGCGTTAAAATAACTCTCTGGAGGAGCTGGCCATGTTACATAAAAGTCACGTAAATGGAAACGTTGGGTCTGATGGACCCATCAACAACTTTAAGCGGGAATAGCCCACCCCGTTTTTCTGATTAACTCAAACTAATGGTCGTCATCTGTTCGAGAAGATTCAATTTGAAGATATGCAGGTGGATAATTTAAGAAATAATTTCATTCACTTGATAGACGGCTTCAAAAATGTCGCTGGGTCTGGCAGACCCAACGTTCCCAGTGCCGGGTTAAAAAAGAAAAGGATACTTGTGTTTAATTAATTTATTAAGAAACATTTCATAAAGATAGTTCACAAGACAGTCACTCTGTAGAGAAGAACACTATAAAATTGGGTGATTGTATGGGAACTGTATGGGAACATATGTGCAATCTATTGCTGCGAGAACCCTAGAAAATCTAGCTATTTCATAAA
Source organism: Gryllus longicercus (assembly GCA_038098605.1). Taxonomy (NCBI): domain Eukaryota; kingdom Metazoa; phylum Arthropoda; class Insecta; order Orthoptera; family Gryllidae; genus Gryllus; species Gryllus longicercus. The sequence continues at coordinate 3,031,703 of JAZDUA010000045.1, read as the reverse complement.
TTTCTTCTTGGCTGATTTCTATATTCCTTGGAAACTCACTGCTCTTGAAGCAGTAGATTGCTCACCTCAATGAAGACTCAAATTACGATGAAAACGACCCCGTTGCAGATTAACCCAGAGTTGGTTCTTTAGTGATACCTCAGTATTCACTACATATTTCAAGAGTTTTCATGTTACATAATACAAGAATATGCGAATCCACACAAGTACAAAACATCATCACATTTTTTCACCTCACCGAGGGCAAAGCCCTGTAAGCGTGAAATGAATTAATGCAATTCTAATTTTTATAATAAAGATAGTATCAAGTTTTAAATACAAAAATACAAAGCATTTAGAAAAAAAACAAAATTTAAAATTTTTCAAAAGAAGAGTTTTTTAATTACTACAATCGAGATACAATCCGCTCAAAACGACTTTTTAGTAGTTACTCTAACACTTTCTTCTCAGACGTGGAGATGTAGATTCACAGTGTAATCAAAGCTCTGTGCCATAGTTGAGCCAATGTTTACACAGAATTGATTAAAAAGTTTAACTATATCCGAGTCCATGTCTTGCAACGAGATGATACTTTTGGTATCTGTCTGCATTTAAAATTCCCGCTAATATTGTGTCTGAAGGTCATCGGCTGAAGTCGCCATCCCATGCACAAGAGCCCCCCCCCCCCGCCCCGGCCGGACAGACCCGTCAGCAGAGGCAATCCCAGCCGTGAATGGGAAACAAACTGGAAGGGGGGCGGGTTAATTTATCACGGTTGCTTGGCTATGGAAACGCAGGGTGGCTTGCTTGACTTTGAAATGACCTCATTACGTGTGATATGAGCACGTTTATTGCGCAAGAGAGCGAGGCAAAGTGCGCGGATGCCGCTTGTGTACGATTCTTATTAGGGTGCGGTGTCACGATCTCCAAAGTCTCGAGCGCTCTGAATTAATTTTGTTTCGCATACCCGGTCTCTTACATCTTCCGCCAGATTTGCCCCTGGAAAATGTGGCCGAGACTCGGTGTTAGTAATCATAGAGCATTTTGATATTTATGTTGGTAATACTGGAAAACTGATCCAACAGCGCCATCTTTGGCGAGTGTCTTTTGTTCCGAGTTCAGATTGAGCTCATCGTCAAGTACATTTCAATGTAAAAACATCTAGCAATAAAGAACAAAATATTAAGCAAAAGGCAGGTTTGAATTTCATTTCAAGACATCAACATTAACATTTTGGCGCCCAACAGCGGGACTCTCGACGCCTGAGAGTATTGAACATTTCATAAAAGTCAAAACATCAAGTCGCGATCAAAAACGCGAACAGAGACGCCATTGCAAGCAGCGTCAAACAGACAAAAACGCAGACAACATCAAATATAGCCAAATAAAAAGTTCCTAAACGTCAATCTTGGCCATCGTGACAACAGCAAAGTCCAGGACGGAAATATTGTGGCTATCGTGGGTAGCAACAAAGACGCCAGTACAAGCAGCGTCACACAAGGTTCAACAAAGTTCCAGAAGCAGTCTACAAACGCCTATTTTTTGATATCTCAACATCGACAACGCATCGGTCGGACATCGGACAGCGGCGTGGCAGAGAACATCGACAGAAGTTCAGGTTAGTGAGTCGCCAAAAAATCATTCTTTCGAATTCCTAATTTCATCCTAACCTAAGTAAAGTTAAAAACATTCAAGTGAACCTTCACATTCGCATATTGTTCAAGTCAAAAACATTGACGCAAATGTAAAATACATATAGTGTTCAAGTCAAAAACATTGGCTCAAATTTCAAGTATACACATATTACTCAAGTCCAAAACATTGACTCAAATTTAAAAAAATATATATTATTCATATGAAAAACATTGACGCTAATATTTTCGAATAATGTATCAATCAAACTGAAAACATTTACTCATTTTTTAAATATTGTTTTCATCAATACCGAAAACTATTAACCCATAACGTTCCAAACCCATTCGCAATTCAGGATGTCGCAATTAGCCAAATTGAAGCAAAGTCGTGCACGAGTAAAAGGTTTCTTGACCAGAACAGCCAATTCTATCACCGAAGCCACTACAGCGGCCGAAGCAAAAGTGAATTTAGAGAAGATTGGAGAATCATGGAAGAACTTCGAAGATATTCAGCAGGAGATCGAGGAATATACACCCGAAAATGAAAGTGCAATACCGGCATTTGAATTGGAATGCGAGGGTGAACGTGCTTTATTTCAAAAGCAGTACTTCGAAGTAACTACGAAGCTTTACACCATCGATTTGGCGATGGAGCCAAAACCTGCTACTGACAATCAACCCAAACTTCAAAATCAAAATAATCCTCAAGTTAATTCAGCCAATAGGAATGCTCCGAAACTACCAGAAATAAAACTTCCCGAATTCAGCGGTGATTATGGAAAATGGTTGTTCTTCAAAAACAGTTTTGAAACCACAATTCACAACGATGAAAGTATACCCAATGTTCAAAAACATCAGTACCTCGTCGGAGTATTGAAAGGAGAAGCACTAAATGTAATCGAAGGATTCACAATCAGCAATGAAAATTACATAAATGCTTGGAATCTTCTAAAAGCCACATATGACAACCAGATAATGATAATTGAGACACACATGGAAGAACTCTTGAAGTTTCCCGACATTAGCAAAGACAACAAGGTCGATTCGATGAGAAAATTGAACTGGCACATTCAGACAAACATATCAGCCTTGAAATCTCTGAATCAGCCTGTAGATTACTGGGACTCATTAATAATACATTTAGCTAAGAAAAAGCTCGACTATGCGGAGCAACGCGATTGGCAAGAGAGAAACAAGAATCGTACGCCAGAAAATATGCCAACGTTAACTGATTTCACAAAGTTTCTGGCAGAGAGATGTCAGTCATTGATGTTACTACGACAAAACAGACCCAAATCTACAAATTTGAAGACATCCTATCAAAAGGATAGAGCGCAAAATAAAAAGCTAGTCCTGATGAATACATCGTCCAACTGCATTTTGTGTGGAAATAGAAATCATCTTCCTTTCAACTGCGAGGCGTTATTGAAACTATCGCCAGATAACAGAATAATACTTATGGAAAAGAAATGTTGTGTAAACTGTTTGAAGTATGTTCATTTTTCTAAGGATTGTCGATCATCAAAATGTAGGAAGTGCGACATGCCACACAACACTTTACTTCACAAAAATGGTTATACTTTGAGCAACGCGGAGAAACCAGCAGTTTCGGAGACATCTTCCCAAGTACAAAACTCTGGGAGCTCTCCAGCATCCCAACGACTAAATGTAGCTTTGGACAGAAAGACAAAATCTCAAATTTTACTTTCAATCGCACTCGTCTACGCAGAAGACAATCAAGGGAAGAAAGTCAAATGTCGAGCGTTATTGGACCCAGGAGCACAGTTAAATTTAATAACAACAAATTTAAGCAAAAGGCTTAAATTAAAACACACAAATCTGAAGCTACAGTTCAGCGGAGTTCAGTGTGTCCAAGGGGAAGCGAAAGGAGTCGACCAAATACGCATTTCCTCAATGCAGAACCAGTTCGAGGTAGAATTGGAATGTCTTGTGGTACCTTTGATAACGGAACAATTACCTCAATCAAAGGTCAGCGTGGACGAAGTACTTGTGCCATGTCATATCAATCTTGCAGACCCATCTTTCAATGAGCCAGGAGATATTGACTTACTGCTTGGAGCAGGCTTTTACTGGAAAATCGTTGTTGGCGAACCTAAGAATCACATCGATGGTCAGCCAGCTCTACAAAACACACAACTAGGGTGGATTCTTGGAGGTGAAGTACAGAGTAAAGGAAATGGAAAAGCCACGTGTCTGAGAGTCACCAATTATCAATTGTCACAGCAACTAGAAAGGTTCTGGAAACAAGAGGCTACACCAGAAATAAAATATCAGACAAAAGAAGAACAACATTGTGAGAAACTGTTTGCAGATACCACAACCAGAGATTCAACAGGTAGATTCATTGTCAGGTTGCCAACACGACCTGAGGTCGTTCTGGGTGAATCCAAAGAACAAGCCAAGAGGAGACTTGGACTCGAGCGAAGATTTATCAGACAGCCAACTCTAAAACAAGCATATTGCGAGTTTATGGATACCTATGAGCAGCTCGGTCACATGTCGCTTATCGAAGACACACCACTGGAAACAGGAGAGGCTTATTTCATACCTCATCACGCAGTTTTACGTCCGGACAGCAGCAGCACGAAGCTGAGAGTAGTGTTTGATGCGTCTGCGGCAACCACAAACGGAAAGTCATTGAACAATAAATTAATGACTGGTCCAAATTTGCATGCGGAGTTAGTCAATATCATGATTCGATTTCGTACTCACAAATATATCACAGCAGACATCGAGAAGATGTTCAGGCAGATTACAGTACATCCTGAAGACAGATCACTGCAACAGATTTTGTGGAGAAGAGACGCTCATATGCCCATAAAAACATTTAATTAAATACGGTTACTTATGGCACGGTTTCTGCTCCGTTTCATGCGATGAGGTGTCTGCGAGAACTTGCTACTGTATACGATCAGCAGTATCCTTTAGCAGCAAAGGCGATACGTGAGGACTTTTACATGGATGATTGTATCACGGGTGGCGAGACCATAGACACTGTGATGCAGATGCAAGAAGAGCTGTAGCAGTTACTCGAGAGAGGAAACATGGAAATGGAGGTCCAATGACAAACGGATTCTACAAAACTTAAAAATTCAACAAAACACCCACGACTTGATGATAGTGGACAAAGCAGAAGCCTGTAAGACATTGGGACTTGTTTGGGATTCTCAGCGAGACACTTTGCAAGTTCAAGTCACCTTCTCACAGAAACCAGCAATCACAAAACGAGATGTTTTATCCAAGATTTCTCAAGTGTTCGACCCGCTTGGTGTTATAAGTCCAGTTCTCATCACAGGGAAGATTATAATGCACCGATTATGGGTAGATGGACTCGACTGGGACGAACCACTCAACCAGGAGCAGCTCGACATTTGGGACGAGTATTACGCTTCATTGGCACTGTTAAACAAGCTGACAATTACTCGAAATGTGCATCCACATAACCAAGAATTCAGGTTCGATGTCTACGGATTCTGTGATGCTTCTGAGAAAGCATTTGGAGCTTGCATTTACGCAGTTAGCAAAAATCATGATGGAGTTACTTCCAAATTGATTAGTTCAAAATCGGCAGTCGCTCCCAACAGAACCATATCTTTACCTCGATTAGAATTAGAAGGAGCACTTCTCGCAAAACTTCTGAGAGAGGTAATGGACGCAGTCTCACACCGAATAAAAAATACCTTCCTTTGAAGTGATAGCACAATAGTGTTGGGTTGGATCAAGACTGAACCCCGACTACTGAAGTCATACGTTGCGAATAGAGTTACCAATATTCAGGATGCAACTGAGCATGCAACATGGGACCACGTCCCTTCGAAAGACAACCCAGCAGACCTTATATCTCGTGGAATTTCGCCAGAAGAGATTGATCACAAGGAGCTTTGGTGGTCCAGACCTGAGTGCCTAGCTACAGCAACACCACGTCCAAGTTCTTCAATGGAACCAAAAACCAATCTGCCAGAGCTGAAGAATTTAAAGACGACCCTAACCATAACGAATACTTCCCGGATTTTCCATAAATATTCCTCCTTTTCAAAATTACGTCGGTTGATTGCTTACTGGCATAGGTATCTTGGAAATATCCAATCCAGAATACATGTGAAGACTGGAGAGATGGCACCGAAAGAAACAATGACTGGCTACTTAAAGCCCGAGGAACTGCGTCAAACAGAAACTAGCATCATTCGGTGGACTCAGATGGAAGCATTATACTCATTTCGAAACAACTTGATAAAGAAAGAAAAGCAACCTAAGGGCAGTTCACTAAAATCACTCGATGCCTTCGTCGATGAAGACGGATTGATACGAGTCGGCGGAAGACTGAAATATTCATCACTCACGGAAGAGCAGAAATATCCTATCATTTTGCCAGCCAACCATCATATCACAACATCAATTATGAGAAGAGAGCACGTTCGACTGCACCATTGTCCACCGGAGCAACGTTTGCATGCCATTCGTCAGAGGTATTGGCCGAATGCTGGTCGAAGAGAAGCTCAGAAAATTGTTCGAAGATGTTTGAACTGTTTTCGTTTCAACCCTTCCATTCCGGAAGTTCGTATGGGCGATTTACCAAAAGAAAGGGTCACTAAGGTCACCAGACCTTTTACTGTAACAGGGGTGGATTACGCCGGCCCGTTTTCACTTCGAGAGAGTAAGCGGAGAAGCAGGCTTCAGATTTTCAAATGCTACGTAGCAGTTTTCACTTGCTTCAGCACAAAGGCTGTGCACCTAGAACTTGTCTCGGACCTAACCACTGAAGCCTTTTTGGCAGCCTTACAGCGATTTACCGCACGTAGAGGAATCTGCTCGCAGATGTTTTCTGACAATGGAAGAAATTTCGTTGGCGCTGCGAATGCGTTAAAGGAGCTGAATTCAATCCTCACGAGGGAGTCATCAGACATCGCTTCACACTTAGCAGAGCAACATATATCCTGGCAATTCATTCCTCCTCGATCACCACATTTTGGAGGATTGTGGGAGGCGGCGGTAAAAATAATGAAGAGACATTTGTACACAGTGTCTCAGGGACGCATATTCACCTTCGAAGAACTATCTACTTTGCTTTGCGACATTGAGGCAATCCTGAATTCGCAACCCCTGACCCCACTCACTAGCGATCCTAATGATTTGAGTGTCCTCACCCCCGCCCATTTCCTAATTGGCGACTCACTAGTTCAACCCATGCAGTCAAGTCGTATCCAAGAACCCGACAATCATTTGTCAAGGTGGCAGCACCTGAAAAAGGTTCGTCAGATCCTGTGGCAGCGAGAGTATCTGCAGGAGCTGCAGCGAAGAACGAAATGGAATACGACAGATCAACGCGTCGAGTTAGGCAATTTGGTTCTTCTTATTGAAGGAGTACCGCCTTTGAGGTGGTCACGAGGGCGAGTAATCAAACTACATCCCGGACAAGACGGTGAAATTCGAGTAGTCACAGTAAAAACCCTTGAAGGTGTCTTCACATGGAGCGTCAAAAGGCTGTGTCTATTGCCAATTGACGATTAAGATTGTACTCACGACGAATATTAAATCATTATATTAAAAGTAATTTTTTTGGCTTTGAAAGCGCACCTTTCAAGGAGGGCCAGAATATGTTAGTAATCATAGAGCATTCTGATATGTTGGTAATACTGGAAAACTGATCCAACAGCGCCATCTTTGGCGAGTGTCTTTTGTTCAGAGTTCACATTGAGCTCAGTCGTCAAGTACATTTCAATGTAAAAACATCTAGCAATAAAGAACAAAATATTAAGCAAAAGGCAGTTTTGAATTTCATTTCAAGACATCAACATTAACACTCGGAAAGGCGGGTGTACGCTCGGTGCAGGTGCAGGCGCAGGCGCAGGTGTACGCTCGCCTGGTATCAAAATGGCCCAATCGCGACCAATAATAATAATAATAATAATAATAATAATAATAATAATAAACATATGCAATATTTGAGAAAAAGTTTAGCGAGATTAGCAACAGTTGAAAAAAACATTTCGCCCCAGAGTTATAGAAAATTTACTTGCATTGGTAAACCAACAGCAGATTTCATTATTCTGCATTGCTAACAAAATAAACTATAAGCAAAATAGAGCTCAACAAAACGTGTGCATAGTGAAGCTACATTCATGTTCAGAAACAAAACAAGGGGCCATCTCAGCATTTGCTCATAGAATCAGGGATATTGGACCATAACCTGATCGAGATGGAGGTCATTCGAATGCTTAAGTACTTTACGTGTTACAGGCGTATTAAGACATTTAAACAAATCATGTATAACAAATGCCAACTAATGCATTACATATCACTGTTGAACCACACATTTTTTGGAAGATCAGTATAGCCCCTAATTGTAGAGAAAAATTTATACAGCAAAAAAGATTTTACTTTCAGCTTAAAGGTGTGTACCGATTTTACTTGTTTAATGTCATCTGGCAAGTTGTTGTAAAGTAACATGCATGGATTATGTGGATTTCTTGTAGTGAGTTGTTGATACTGGCAACTGATGAATTTGATTTCCACGACGTACTGCATGAAAATATAGTCCCACAGTTCAGTAAGTCGGTTTTGACAATAACCAGTTCATAAATAAATAGGCAAGGCAATGGTAACTTTCCAAGCTCAATGAAGAAGGCTTACAGAAATCAAATGGATGGCATTTTTTATTATTCGAATACTTTTTTTTCTGCAACCTCTAAAGTTCTGGGTACTATAAGACGAGCTTTCTCATAATATTATGCCATATCTCAGGTGGAATCGCAAATTTGCAAAATACGAGCTGTATGAAGGCTGACAGAATTTGAGGTTAGACTGAATTGAGACCCAAAAAAGTTTATCTTAATATGAGATAACTGCGGATTGATCAGTTTCAATGGAGCATGCAAGTGCCAATTTGAAATGCAAAATTCCATTGAAACAGTTTTACTTCATTAACTATCAATTTGTTATTACGAAACCAATTTAAAACTTCTGAAATCGTACTATTTGTTTCTCTTTTGCAAAGATCATTTGCGTCATCGGCCAACAAAACTGTTCTTCCATTTTTAATTGACGATGGCATGTCTTTTACGTATAACAGAAAGATAGGACCTAAGATCGAACCATGCGGGACCCTATGCTCAATTGGCAAAAGAATATTAGTAAATAATGTCCGTTCGTGCCAGTACGGAATTTCTACTCTTCGAGATCGGTGTTTACGGAAAACGGTTATCCAATCTGGGGCAATACCAAGAATTTCAGACGAAGGTAATTTTGAGAGCAAGATGTTATGGTCAATAACATCAATACATTTTTTAAATTTTAGTTTAGTGATTATTCTGAGGATTTCACAGGAAGATGTTCGGAAATAAACATCGTATCTAAATTTTGGGGGAAAGGTTTGATGTTAAATTTTGTAGTTTTAGTTCCTTAGTGAGATCAGCCCCAATTCTTAAACCGTGTTTGTTGAAGACATTTGCAACGTTTTCTGGATTACTTCTGTTTTATTACCTTTTGAAATGTTCTAGATGTATATTTTACGATATGCCACACTAAATTTTTGTTCATTACGTTCAAACTATACTGATTATTTTTGATTATTAAGTTCAAATCTGTAGAATCTTCTAGAAATTATTTTTAAGAGACAAGAAATATGTTCTCTTTTAACTTGAAGGAAGGGAGTCCCATGATGAATTATAGACATACATATGAAAACTTCTTTATTTTATTTCATGAGCCATGTTGTGTTTGTTTTCGACGGTTTCGGGGATTGATTGTCACCATCATTAGGCTAAAATAGAACAACACGTTTATTAAAAATTAAATACAGAAGTTTACATATGTCCGTCTGTAATTCATCTTGGAACTCCCTTCCTTCAAGTTAAAATACAATCCAAGACAGGCTAACTTCCATTTTACAAGAAATATGTTCTCTCTATGTACGATATACACACAATTGTGCTGTATATATTTTTTAAAAAACACAATATTTTCAATTTTTAAAATTTATAAAGGATTATGTCACTACAACAGTATGATACATATCTAAAAAAATTATTATGTACTTTGTACACAAGATGGTCATTTTTTGCTGAGTGGCCACGAATCGTGTGTAATAGAAATTCTCTTCCGAAGCGTTTTCACAGCCAGAAATACCTAATTAAACAAAATATCACACTGTGGCTCTTGGCTATGAAACTACCTTCTGAGTATTCACGTGATCATGAAATGTCAGCACAGCCAAGCCAGGATTTGCCTTTGGTAAACAGTTTTATATGCAAACTTCTCACAGTAGAAAAATTGGCTGATGTAGGAGCCCATTTTTCTCCTTTTTTATTATTAACTATCTTCTTGAAAGTCCTTGTTCTTCAGTGAGAATAGACAATTATAAGTATACCAGCATCTTTGTATGATTTTTCAATATCAAAGGAAACAAAATAGAATATACATATATACATACCATCTATCATAAGTATCGATGTTTCAAAAAGCAATGTTTTCAGTATGACAGCACAATATATTTATCTATGAAACATACCATCAAACCAATGTTTTCACTGCACAAAACATGGCAGCCCCCAGTACAAAGAGCGCTCAAATCAGATCAGCTACTCTGAAGTAATATTCTATCTCGTGATGTCAGATGATTGTGATAGAATAGGACTGAAATTCCCAAAGGCGCTGTGGGCAGCAGCAGGTACGAATTACTGGATTTGTTACATTAAGTGCTGAGTAATTGTCCTTGAAATGTTTTTCCAGAGGTTATTTAAATTTCCTGTCTTTTCCGTGGGGAAAACATCACAGACTAGGCGCTCATCTCAGAATCGCTAATACCCTGCTTGTCAATTCCCTTGATCTTTATGGAGCATTACTCGTTTATGGTATTGCAGAGACCCTTGCAATTACCCTGCAACAATATTTGTTGGTAAAAGGAAACGAGAAGAGAATTCGAACTCTTGCTGAAAAAAGGAAAATGTACAAGTTTTACTATCTATCGTTCTGTGTTTGTGTGGTGTGCAGAACCCGATTTTCAAGTTGTTTTCCATCTCGTGATAGTTCTGCATTCTAAGAAAAAATTAAAAAAAATCACTTTGTGAAGTTCTGACGTAAATTAAAGACCCACTTTTAAGGAAACATGCCCTCGCCCGCGTGGGTGCGCGTGTGGTCGACGAGGGCCCCCGACCTGGCGAATCGCTTGCCGCACACGCGGCACGCAAACGGGCGTTCTCCTGTGTGCGCGCGCCTGTGTACGGTGAGGTCGCTCGAGTAAATAAAGGCCCTTTCACACACGTCGCATTGATAAGGACGCTCGCCCGTGTGCACGCGCTTGTGAGTGGCCAGGGCGCTCGCCTGCGTGAAGGCTGTCCCGCACGCGTCGCACACGTAGGGACGCTCGCCCGTGTGCACGCGCTTGTGGGTGACGAGGGAGCTCGCCTGCGTGAACGCTCTGCCGCACACGACGCACGCGAAAGGCCGCTCCCCGGTGTGCGTGCGCATGTGGCTGACGAGGCTGCCCGACCTGGCGAAACGCTTCTCGCACACGTGGCACGCGAACGGGCGATCGCCCGTGTGGGTGCGCGTGTGTTTCGTGAGGTCGCTCGAAACCGTGAAAGCCTTTCCGCAAAGGTCGCACTGATGAGGGCGTTCTCCCGTGTGAATGCGCTTGTGAGAGGTCAGGTACTCCGGGTGGGTGAAAGACTTCCCGCACAAGTCGCACTGGCAAGGGCGTTCCCCCGTGTGGGTGCGCATGTGTCGGTTCAGGGTGCCTGACCGAGCGAATGTCTTTCCGCACACGTCACAAGCGTAGGGGCGCTCTCCCGTGTGCGTGAGCTTGTGATGCGAGAGGTTGCTCGGGTAAGGGAAAGCTTTTCCACACACGTCGCACGGATATGGTCGCTCTCCCGTGCACTTCTGACTGCCCAAGGTGCCTGAAGACCCTGCAGACACGGTGTTCTGCTGTTCCGAAGGCGCAGGGAAAGAGTTGGACTCCAGTTGCTGCAAAGCCGCGAGGAAAGAGTCGGGGTCCTGCTGCTGCAAGGACGCGAGCAAAGAATTGGCCTCCTGCTGCTCCAAAGGCGCGGGACAAGAGTTGCTCTCCTGCGGACCCCGTCGTCGTCTTCGCTCCTGCGTCGTCTGCTCTTCATCTTCAGCTGGGACGTACTCTGGGCCTGCGAGCAAAGACGTGACTTACAAACTCGTCCTCCTTCAATGCCTTAATCCAATGCGTTCAGCGAAACAAACAAAACGTGACAGGACTGGCTGGACAGGGCAAGATTTTCGCCAAAGATGTAAATGACACTTGATTCGTTGGGTCAACAGCCGTCATTAGTTCCGGAAGTGAAGTGCACATTTTCCTCGAGGGGTCGCGGAGATATTTCCCCGCCGGATGGTGAGATACTGCACCAAACTACCTCCTGGCCTGGCTAGAAGGATTTTCCCCAACGAGGTATCTCCCACCAGCGAGGCACCGCCCCAACCGGAACAAGCTCTAAGCTCTCGAACGATCTCCCGACATGTGAGGTAGTGTAGTGCATGTGTAAGGGGTGAAAGGACAAGGAAGAGGAAGGAAAGATCGCGCGCGATCTGTGGTCCGTTTGTTAGGGTACTGTTCCAGCATTCGCCTGGTGTTGATCGGAGAAACCGCGGAAAACTACCGATCAGAGCAGCAGACCGCTAGAATTTTCCTCCACGCAGCAACTGAACTCGACCTATCTAGCTAGCTAGAATCTAGCTAGAACATCCTACCACCGTTGGGTCTCCAACCTAGAACATTCCGGCCAGAAACACCACAATGGCATCAGCTGATGTCATGAGCCATCTCTCCCGATAATGTTTGCTATAAAATTTGCATTTTCTGCTTTATATACGTGTTTTCGGGCACAATGATAGTAGACAATCCACATATATATGTGTTCAGTGACCTAAAAACCTATAGGAACCAAATATCCAAACTACTCCAAAATGTTCCCTTAATTCCGTAGTAATTGCCAAGTCTGCTTCCAAAAATAATAGACAAGCGGTGGGAGAGTTAAGTAGTAATTTTTTAATTAATTAAATTATGAAATAATTTACTTATTTAGATTTAATTCAAATCAAACAGTGTAAAATTAAGAATTTGTAGAATTTTCTAAATTCACTGAAGCTGTGTGTTTCTGTTTATACTTGGGACTGATTCAACAGAAGGCTATTTCAAAAGATTGACCGAATATTATTTATATGGTGATTCAATTAGAAATACTATGAAAATCTTTTGACAGAAAATAGAGCTAAATTTTAGGGAATAAATTATGAACCACTGCACGTAAATTCCATCACACCAGATGTGACTTTGGAAGAGTTAAAAAAAAGCGTTAAGAAACATGAAAAATAATAAAGCACCTGGGCCTGGAGGTATATCCATAGAGCTGGTTAAACATTATCCTATCGTAGGTTTAGAATTAATTACTGAAATATTCAATGGCATTTTAAAAGGAGGTAAAACACCTGAAATATGGAAATTAGCCTACATAAATTCAATTTACAAAAAAGGTTGTAAAAAAGATTGTAATAATTACAGAGGGATAAGTGTGACTTCATCTTTGGTTAGACTGTATGGACGAGTGCTAAAGAATAGAATTGAAATGCAAACATCAGACTCAGAAGAGCAAAGTGGTTTTAGACCAGGAAGATCGTGTATTGACAATATTTTCTGTCTCAAACAACTGATGGAAAAAACAATTGAGCGAGGAAGAAAACTTCACATAATTTTCATTGAGAATTTTCGCGGGGCAGGTGCTTGCAACAATTCTTTGGGGGGACCAGCATTTAGCTGGATCCGATTTTTATCCCCCATGGTTGTTAGCCCGGGGGTATGGAAGATGAAAGATGATAGGAATGGATTAGGAGGCGATAGGTGATCGTGGACTTTTGGAACCATCCCAGCATTCGCCTTTATGACCGAGGGAAACCACGAAAACCCCGGTCAGGATGGCCGGCCCGGGAATCGAACCCGGACCTCCCGATTACGAAGTCAGTGCGCTACGCACTGAGCCACTTCGCTCTCTCTCTCTCTCTCTCTCTCTCTCTCTCTGTATATATATATATATATATATATATATATATATATATTGTGGCGTTATGGGTTTGTGCAACCCCATAACACCACCGTCTCATATGTGTGAACACTACGGAGGCAGCGAGGATAGCAAAGGTTCATAAACGCGCGGCCTGGTATCCGTTGCCCGTACTAAACGAAGGCGAACTAGCGAGCAACGTTTTCCTTGTAAAGGGTTGAGAGAGGGGAAGCAGCTGAGAATTTCCACCACTGAGAATTTCCCCAGGCGTCGGACGATAAATACGCGAACCCGCAAGCGGAAGCTCTTTTTCTTGCCACCACTCGTCGAGTAAGCAGCTCTTCTCTTTGGATTCCCCGATCGCCGAGCCAGTAGCATTTTGATCACCACTCACCGAGCCAACACTTTCGTTAACATTAGTTTAGATATTGTTTGCCGCTGCAACGACTACTAGGTAGGAGTATTCGGCATCGAACAGACGTTCTAGTCAGTCGACCGCGAGATAGTGCAGATTCAGTAAAGTATTTCTTCAATTAATGACACGGGAAGTAAAAGTTACCCGTTGTGAGAGAAGCATTGAAAGTTCTGGTTTAGCAAAGTAGAAGTAGCAACGAGCGAGGAACTTGCACGAGTATTCAGTGAAGTGCAAGGGACATTTTCGCAACGTGGGCATAGACAGAGCAGACGAGGAAGAAGAGGCCGAGGACCCAGGCGCACGAGGAAGAAGACGGATCGACTACGAAGAACGAAAGAGGACGCAAGAAGACAGCGTAGACGGCAGAGGCGAATCCCGTCTCTTACGACGCAGAAGCTTGGACCGAGCGACGTCGACGCAGAGACCAGCGCACGACCATCAAGGCCAAAAGTGGGAAGTCCACGAGGTAACGGTTAGGGCGCGGAAAATAGGTCAAGTTCACGTCGGCAGGGAAAAACTAGTATAGGAAAGTGTTAAGAATTTGAGGACACGGGTGGCAACAAATTGCAGTATTATAGTAGGAGACGTTTTGATGCGCTATTGCCTGCATAAAATATTCTATTTAGGACATTTATTATTCTGCTATTTTCAGACAGTTAAATTGTAAATGAGAGTAGTGCACTTGCACACATTTTGTTCTTCGCATGTAATATTTTGAAGCAGGAGATTGTAAATTGAAATTTTGGTTTCATGTGCAATGTAATTAGAATAGCATAAATTTAGATATAATTAATTTTCCAAGGGAATTCCCAGTGTAGATTAGGGTAATTATTTCAGAGTATTAATTTTGGTGTAAATTATGTGTTCATTCATATGAGTGTGTGTTGTAAAGGTTTCTATTTGTGTTTGAATCATTCTTTGTAAAAGTGTGATTCTATATTCTTGGTTTTTGTCATGAACTTATGCCACTAAAAGTTTATGGGTAAAGTATACGCTCGTTTGTGTGCAATCTGTGTGATTTTATTGTGTCAAGGGTTCAAATCTTTCTCGCACCCTGAAGATCCTGCTCCCTAGATTTTAAGCTCGCTTCACGAGCAAAATCTTGATAACCCGCTTATGGTTCATGCGTGCTACTGTGAAGGTGGTAAGTTTGGGTGTAGGTGGGTTAGTTAGAATATATAACATAGTCGAATTAGTTACACTCTTTATAACTCAAGAACGGCTGGATTAATTGTAATTATCTGTGATTTGTTGGATTCATCTCCGCCCCGAATAGCACCATAACTATTAAAATATAGGAAAAATTTAAATTATACAGAAAATTAATTTTTAAATAAAGGTTTTGAACTCAGCGCAGATAGAGCAACTGATAAATTTGAGCTTATCGCACACATCAACGAGATAATCTTCAACGCGCTAGAAGAAATGCTTCAAGTGTTGATATGAATCGAGCAGCGTTTCTATACGATTGCACAATAGATTACAGCTCGCATCCTTTCGTTTGCATTGGTTAAATGGATGTTGCATGCTTCGTATTGAAGTTTGCTGGATAAACACCTGGACTGTGATGCCTTAATGGCAACGTGAAATTGTCATTATTGACTCTGCCACCTTAGCCATTGCATTCGTTGCTTCGTGGCGAAACACCAGAATTACATTTCCTAGCGAACACTCATAAATACAATGGAAGTTTTCAAATGACTTCGTTGAAGATATAATTTTTTTCAACGCAGGGATGTGGCAGGAGTGCAAAAAGGCATCTAAACAGTGAAAAATCACATTTAACACGAATTACGTAAAAAATACCAATTAAAAAGACATGCACATGTGCCTTACTATCTTTCCTTTTTCATCATCTGCTTCTCACAAATGAAATACTGAAACGGTTTCTACACCTTACTAACGACCCATTTCATTTAAGTCTTCTTACAACACTCGAAAGAATTCAAACTAGTGTGGATTATCATGTTCCTTACTAACGTCCCCTTTCCAGTGAATCCCTTTACACATATGCACCACTCTAAAGGTTTGTCGCCAATCTGAATTTTGCACATGCCTATCTATATTTCCCTTTTGAGAAAAGACTTCCTTGCTGATTCAGGAGCCCGTTCATTATCTCTTAGCAGAAGACACAAAAAAAGGTTAATCAAGAGCCTTGGTCTAGGAACAAAGCACACCAGTTATTTCAATAGTAGCCAAATATGCGATAGCGAGTTCTCTTTCACAAAATGGCTTTTATTCACAATTTCCATGCGAACAGCAAAATTCAAATTGCATCTCGTTCTAAATATAACTTTACGGCAAACAAATCATTCAGCGTCTTCACTAGTAATAATCAGCAAGCATAATAGTAAGTGATTTTTCTCATACATATACTTTAGATATGCAGTTCATAACATATCTCGGTATGTATAACATGGTTACATATGTCTATATTACTTGAACATTTAGAGGTTGGGCTTGGATTGATATGTAAAATAATGTTCATAAAGCCAGTTTCAAAGTTTTATTTTGCATGTTTGAAATTGCCATTTGATGTAATTTCATAGAAATGCTAAATTTCATTTATACTTAACGATAATGTAATGACCTGCATATTTGAGGGTTGGTATTATTTCCCTTTAAATTTTTTCTTGCAAGTGAAACTTAAATTCAAAAATGAGTGGATATTCTCTTTTTACTTCTGTTATTCCCTTTAATATGTTGCTCACTTGCAAAGGCATTATTATGCAAAGCTTAAGATATTCACAGAACATTACAACTGAAGCCTATTGACACGTTTCCTGCTTTGCAGAAAAAGGGCCTCCCTCTCAAATCCTATTCTTAATTTGAATACAGGCTATAAATTGGTCATTAGGTATCAACTTTAGTATAAAAACATGCATATAGAGTATCAGATTATCTGAAACTCACATGAAATAACTTATTTTGACTGAATATTCATGGCCCTCTTTCAGGTAGTATTCAATAACCAGGACAATCATGATTTCTTAAATTCTAATATATTTCAAAATCTTGAAATAGAGTAAATGAGAGGATGACAAACATTTGGTAGCAATTAAGTGAATACATTCATTCTCCATAATTAAAGAAAAGATGCACATCCTAATGCTTGATGTTTGTACATACCTATCTTACATAGGGAACAATAGCCCTCCATCTCCATATACTGACACATCAACTGTTGTCCCACTTCTGTCAACCTTGTTCAAAGGTCTAATACCCACTGATACGAATTATATTTATTACAGATCTTCAACTGATGACGTAAATATCAAAAGGAGGAAAAAAAGTTCAATACTATACTGCAATTTATGCAATTCGGCCCCAGGCAGTATCAGCTGTTGAGTTTCATCCAATCAGGAGCTTAAACAACACCATAGTGATGGAACTATCTGGATGAAACTATAAACAGCTGATACCTGCCAGAGGCAAAGTTGTGGAAATCACAGTATACACTTCAAATTTCAATTACATTAAGTGAAATTTTCAACATTCCTTTTCCTGACAATTATATTGCATAAACCCAACAACTAGTTATAGAGCAGTGGGGAATAATTTACACATGCTGCCTACTACTTCAAACAAGATTGTAATTTCAGAGTATAAACAGCATTCCAAGTGATTAGGATTCTGGAATATGACAGGAGGTAGATGCTGAAGGACCAAGGCACAGTTCAATTCATAAAATCACAATGGTTAATGTAAAATAAATTTAATGCCTTTTCTTTTTCATTATTCTACATTTGCATTAACTCAGTTAATTTTCTTAATTTAATCTTCCTCTCTACCTCCAAAATTCGCATTTCCAATTCGTGTTCTTTGATGGCCATTTCCATTCTTTTGACACTGTCGGCCAATTTCTGTTCGTGCTCTTTTTTAGCCATCTGGAGCAGCTGCTCCTCATACGATGATTTTTTACTGAAAAAAAAAAAAAAAAAAGTCAGCCATTTACATTAGACTTATAGTTACTTATTTCTTCAAGTGTTGAATTCATCACTCAATTCATTAAAACATTGATATTTCATAATTATCCATGAAAACAAAGTTTTACTAACTTCTTTTGTGGGACTCGGCCTGACCTCCATTCATTTTCAGGGGGCACAGCCACCACTTCAACTTCTGGCTCAGCCT
Source organism: Gryllus longicercus (assembly GCA_038098605.1). Classification (NCBI taxonomy): domain Eukaryota; kingdom Metazoa; phylum Arthropoda; class Insecta; order Orthoptera; family Gryllidae; genus Gryllus; species Gryllus longicercus. The sequence goes on along the minus strand of JAZDUA010000045.1, from coordinate 3,013,500 downwards.
CAGCAACCCCCTCAATTTCAATTTGTCCTTCCTGTGCCACATGAATTAAGAAACCATGAATGAGATTTTGGAAGTTGTATTTTATGTAAAGAAAACATGTCACCAACAAAGCTTTACCAAAATAATACCTGAAAGGGTATGGCATCACTGTCGTAATCCATTGGCAATGGATCCACTGATGACCCTCCACCCGTCTGTCTTACCTCATTCCTTATGGTGCCTAGCTCCTCCTTCGTTGACATTTTAAGTCTCTTCCACAACCCTAAACAGGAATATAAGTACATAATATACGACACTTGAAAGTATTAAACATGAACTATACACGCATAAACGTGAGCACACTTCTCAAATGCTTAAGCAATATAAATTTGCTGTACCAAAACAGGCATGTTGCATGGAATAAATTTTGCATCAATACTTTTTCCACTTGAACAAAGCACTAAAAACTTATTCAGTAGTTCTCGTCGGTGATTATTTTATGGTTTTTGCTCACGGCTCCAAGATTTGTAAAATTATTTCATATAAAACTTTTTCACTCACCACGAATTTGCTCCTCGTGCATACGTGGAGCTCTCCCTACGGTTGAACTATTAAAGTCCTGACTTATTACCTACCAGGCACTTTTCTTTTTTCTTTTTAAATATCTCCCCCATAGCTCTTATCCGCTATAATTGGCTATCTCTGGCAAATTTCTGCCAGTAACACACACACACACTTTTTTCATAACGAACCATTTTCAACTAAACACGCTTTAATATTTATTCTATTACATTATAATAAAGAATGATAATATTGAATAATTAAAATCGGTCGGAACGTACCTTTCGTTATCTTGCTGCTATCACACTTCCCTTCTTCTCTACCTTTCGCTACACGGACGCCACAAACCATACACACTATCAGTACAACACACAACGACTGCAACACGACTGGACGATTGAACATCCGATATTCCCGCAAGGAAAACAGAAGACGACCGAAATGCGACCGAAAGGCAGCGTTGCCAGACCGATTGAAGATGCCATTACTTGAAAACGTGGTCTCGCCAGTCTACGTTGAAACTCCGTCTTGGCAAGCCAACGCGAGTCGTGTCTGCGGCCGGGGTTTCAGACCCCATCTTAGAATGCGACCCAGATTTCGGATTTACAAGATTCAAACCTCGAGCAAAACAGCCTTTCTTTTGGCCTTGGAATCGTTGCATACTATGAAAGTGTGCAAGAGAAACACCCGTAACTTGGAATTCTGATACGCCACTGATAATTTCGGTGGTACAATTATGAAATTTTTAAAAGATGTTATACCACTCACCTTGAATATTAGATTCTTCCTCCAGTTTTATCGACGCAACAGAAACAGTGGAGCATGGAGCAAGAGGATCCTACAACAAAAAATGTCTATAAAAACTCTGACAATGCAGAAAATCATCTAAGAGAAATGGTTTTAGACTTCGCTCTGAGATTTGGTTCGCTTACAGCGAATGTCGTATTTGAACAAGTGGTGCAACAGAATGGCACAGACTTTTGCGTAAGTTTCCTAACCTCTTTATTCCGTACTATGTTTTCGGTTTTACCCAACGATCTCAACTGCCACCTATTGCCTCCTACAACACATTTTTTAAAGGTTTATACATGTTTTGGATCCCGGAATAGTAGAATTGAAATATTGAGAATACTACAAGAGGGCAAAATCTGGTCATGTATGTTCCCTAGCCGCAAGACAAAATTCCGGGGGGGGGGATTAGCGATCGCCAGCACATAGAACTTTAGTGTCTACGACAGCGTTTGCCAAGTGGTCGAGAAATGATGTAGAGCAACGTTCCCGCCGCGCTAGGAGACGCAGCGCGAGCAAAGAAGGGTGGGGCGGAGGGCGGGATTACCTTAGCAGTGGGCCATTGTGTGTCAGGCAACATGAGAGTCCATTTACGCCAGTTAATTGTCTTTCGATTTGGGAAAGAATGTTGTTTTTTATTCTGGCGACGTGTTTAGTATGTTCGAAAGAACCGCAGTGTGTTAAAAAGTTCAACCTAAAGAGGCATTACGCAGCTTTGTAACCCAGACAAACCCGCGAGATTCAAATAATTTCTAAGAGTTGACAGCCTGCAATCATGAGATGAGTAGAGGATTTTGCAAATACAAGATATGGAAAAGGTACTGAAAATCACGAGGATTTACAAGATTCTCAAAGAAACCTGTACATGAAATAATCAAACCGAGATTCTCTCTCGGATATCTATTTGTTAACATTATTGGTTCGGGACGAACTAAAATTATGTTATTTAGAATAGTATTCTACTACAATGTTGGGGAATTACAGTAACAATGGAATTACAGTACTGGTTACGATAGTCGGACAGTGCTTTGAGTTACATAAATTTACATAACTATATTTTTTAAATTTTTGATATTTTATTGAATCAAACATTTAAATAATAATTACTTTGTAAAATCCTAACTATTGAGTGAACGTTTTCCCCAATTTTTGTACCAATATGGAACACTGTACGCCCACCGTCGCGTCGGGCTCTTCATTTGCTGCTCGGTTCGGAGAGCAGATTTTTGATACATCATAGAGGATTGAGTTGACAAGCAATGGCATATAACACTGGCGAAAAGTCCCAAGCAGGAAAGACTGTCCCGGGGGTGGCGTCTCGTCTGTTTGTGAGGATATACCGTCATCTCTCGCCGTCGACGGACAAATTTTGCCTGCGCGTACGCCATGACGAAAAAAATTTCTAAGCGTGCGTTTTCAAGTCGAGAATTGGTGTCAATAGACCAGTGAATATTTAGCACTCTAGGAACAATTGTATCATTTTTTATCAATTAATTTGTAACTCCTGTCAAATTCCTATTTGAAATATTCATCTCCGGCACAATATTGGGAACCTCTTAGTTTGTTCTAGCGCATATTTCAGAATTGTTTATAAAATTCTTAATTGGCTATTTTCGGTTCTGGGACCAGCAACTGGAGCCAGGCTGAAGCCTATGCAACCATCATTACATCGTTTTATAATGAACATTACACATTTTACCCGAAACTACGCATTTATTTGTGTTGTAATATATTTATACTTTGAAAATCAACATGTTGGATGCAATAAAAGTTACTGCAATCACTTTTCTTAAACAGCAATGAAATGATATCGCGATTCAATTTCAGCAAACCTTCACCATGTATTGTCAAACTCCCCCTCCCCCGCTTGTAGGAAACCACGTTCTCGTAAACAAGGACCAGCGGATGTTTCTGAAGCGGAAGTTGTTTCAACCGCCTATGTGCTTGTTCATGTTTCATAGCGCTCATGTGTAACTCGATCGAAAACGACCAAGTACTGTTCACAGATGTGTTGGTGGTTCACAGATGCGCGGTGTTGGATTTGGGAAGTGTTCCCTTTACACCCTCCGGAATACATTTTATTTGGTAACAAAGAACTATTATTAAGTGAGCACACCCTCCTCGTAAAAAGCATTTTATACACAACGAACATATTTTGTTCTGAATAAAACTCTTAAGAGTACTATTACTTCTGGCTTTTACCCGCCGATCGACGTTCTATGCTCAGAAAATGCCTATGTAGAGGAATTTTATACAGTATAATAACGTTTTCTTCTAAATATTTTCCAATTTTCTTACATATCTTGTAAATTTTTTATATATATATATATATATATATATATATATATATATATATATATATATATATATATAAAAAATCGACTCCGGTTGTAGTGAACGTCTGGGAACTAACATTTTTGGTTTACTATATCCGAGGATGTCAAAATTAAATAGAATGTGACCACAATGATGTATATCAATACATTTAGTTCCCTAGTCAAATAAACTTTAATGACTGAGCATTTTCCACCGAAAATGTTCAGAAAAAAGTGGCCTTAAGTTCATTATCATGCTAACATTTAACCATGAAGGTCATCGGATGTGGGAACCCCTTCGGGAAACGAGTAAACTTCCCACTACTGTATACTCACTAACAATAAAATAGTTTAACTTGCGTCATCTGTCCCAAGTATGACTGCATCATTTCAATCTCATTTACAACATAAATACATGTTAACTAAATACAACACGTATTATCTCCTTACAAAATAATTTAGGACATGGTTTCAATGTAACACCCCACGCTGTTTATTAGCACAGTCAATAGAAATCCATTACTTTATTTAACAGTAGGTATTCTTACCGTCTCTTCCTTGACACAAACTCCCTCGAGCTTTTCAATCGGCTCAACGAACACAGCAACTGGAGGTTCCAACTCCTGCACAACAGAAACAAAAGTATGAAAAACCAATCGAAAAGCAACACCCTTTCAACATTCAACACAATTGAAACAGAACAAATAGAGAGCAATGGTGGTTAATTCAACATCTCTCCTTCCGCGACATTGGAACGCCAAATGGCAATACTTCTTAGCACCTCTTCCGAACCACCGAACACCAAACGCTTTCCAGGACGATTGTACAGCCCTGGCGAAGGCATCCAGAACGCTGAGATTTCCTCACCAGGTATCTCCCCCCAACGGGGGACTGTCCTAAGCTCTAAGCAGCCGACTGGACTCCCGACGGGTGTGGTAGCAAGTGGATGCGAGTGTTTGTGTAAGTACGAGAAGGGGCAGGGGGGCAAGAATAAGGCCCATTTGATGGGATACTGCTTAGTCATTCGCCCTGTTTCGATTGGAGAAACCATGAACACAACCGATAAGGGGAGCCGACCACTAGAAATTATCTCGAGTGGTCGACCCCCCCCCCCCCCATTTTAAACTGTCAAAAATACGGCACCGCGGCTCGAACTTCCCAATCTGCGACGCTGCTTAGACTTGATGTTGCCACTGAGACACTGCACCCGTTAATTTTACTGTTAACTTTACTATTAATACCTTCATATTGCCATCAGAAACAGGGATGAACAGCCGCTGTTAATGGCCAGCAACCGTGAAGGATTTTAACAACAGCCGTCCGTTATGAACACATTTTTTCATATGATGATTTTTGTAAGTGCGGTTAGAGGAAGTATTGAACGACACACAAATAACGGACTCAACTGCAAACGTTCGCAATCGCCTCGATTTACAAACTTTGACCACGTCCGTTATTTGCTCTAGATCAACCCAATAAAAGTGAATAGCTACATTATTAAATATTAAGAAAGTTACCTGCTGAGGTTCTGAGTTTTCGAGGTATTTAAAAAAGAAAAACTATTTTTTTCTATTTTTTACAACTTTCTAATTCGAGCGCACTTTTTATTCATTAAGACTCTCTAGACACCTCTAAAATGAAAACAAAAAAAACACCGGATTTAAGTCGAGTAAATAAGAAGCGTATCTTCAAAAATCGAATGTCCACATTACCAACAAAAAGGCAACACAAGTTTATGACGAAACTATATTTCAACAGATACAGGACATGGTGCACCATGTTTCTACTTACCCACAAGAATTGAGATACTGATAGGTTTAGCGGTGCTTTCGGATTTGTGCACTTGACTGAGCGAGAAATTCGAAACCATGGAACAAAAAAAAACAGAAAACCTCTTACAATGCATCATGTCGCCCACCCTCGAGCTGATGTGCATAGACTGTGTGTGTCACGTAAGGAAGGAGGAAGAGGCCTCACACAAATTGGAAGCCTTCTGGCACAATGCAATAGTCGGAAGGTGCAGCCACTATTATGAAAATTTAGAAAACGTCCGAAGGGCTTCGTGTAAAGTACCCGCGAAAATTAAAATATCAGTTTCAAATTCCAGGAGAAGCGACATCAGGAACATTGATCGGGGAATATCAATTTTGGAGAAAATCGGCAGAACGGTTTATGCGCTAGCGTTGGGTACAGACGGTCAGATAGACGGACGAATGGACGGACGGACGAATAGACGGACGGGTGGACGGACGAATGGACAGGCGGGCGGGCGGGCGGGCGGTCAGATAGACGGACGGACGGACGGAGGGGGGGGGGAGCGTTGTCACACGTATGTGAATTTGCTTGGCTAATAATATCAATACAGTAATTAGAATATATGCAATTTGCGTCAAAATAATTATAAAAAATTCTGGCTGCCCATTCGTGAGTTGCCTTTCGTCGTAAGATAACAGCTCCGATAGCGTTTCATCGTTTTATGCAGTAAATAGTTTTGTCGATCAGATGATATTAAATGGTGTTTAACATACGTCACCGGGCATTCTGAGGACTAACCTCTACGAAATTCATCACAAACCTAAGTACTGGCTCTCGGCCTAGGAGTTACACCCCCGCCACCACCACCAGTTGGACTAAATAAAGATAAAATCATTCTATAATAAGAATTAAAATATTAGTTTCAAATTCAAGGGGCCGCGACATCAGCCATGTCGACCAGAGATTATCTATTTTGGAGAAAATCGGCTGAACGGTTTCGCTGCTAGCATTGTTCATAGAAGAACGGATGACACACGTTTTGCCGACAATCAATTTTTTTGTTAATGACCCACAAAAAATGGATTCTGGATACACCATGCGTTGGAAGTTATTTTTTCTTAATTGAACATTTGGATTTATCCACTTCTTCGTAGCAGGGACCATGTAACAATTTTTTATCTGCCGAAAATTCGTCGTTTTTTTGCGCCACGAGCATTAAATCACTTCATCTCTACCGCGATAGCGAGAAAATAAAAACCGGATTTTCGGCAATAATCGGATGAATTTTTAAATATTAATAATTATCTAAGTTCTAAGCACTTCTTGTCTGATTAGTCATCTTAAATTTATTAAGCTTTATGTTTTGTCTGTAAATATCCTGCTAAGTGCAATCGCTGAAAACTGTTTCACAAATCTGGAATAGTGGAGGAAAGAGTTTATACTAAAGAAAGACACCTTACACATAGAATGTAGGACAAGCAAGTGAGAAATGTGATCAAGAACAAAACTGGGGTCCTAGATTGACCGTAGCCCATTACTATGCATGCTAACAGCCTGTGACTTAATTTAAAAGGTGTGGCAACACAACCTCCCCGTCACCCATGGACAAGCACAATTCACCTCAAGGAATACCTTGTTAGGAAGCTGAAAACGCTGCCAAGTTGGTTTTTTGACACTAAAACATGAACCCTAAGAATAATTTGTAGAAGTTGATCATTGTTGTGCAGATCTCCAAATACATTTGATGTGTTTTGTTCTCAATAAAATTGTTACCTAGAAATCTGAATTGTTTATACCCGCATTTCTGAATGTATTTCAAAATTTTTAGTTCTTTCAAAGAAACATAACAAAATACATATTTTTTAACAATTTGTTAAAAATGATTTAAATCAGTAGTTTAAAAAACCATTCTATTTAACTTACGATTTCAATCAAATGAATTGTTATTGAAACCCTAACAAAATGTCTTAATTTTTTTATGACCAATCTTCAAAAATGTATAATTTCTTTAAATCAAATATTCATAAAGCTGAAAAAATCCATCATGTTTATATACACTAAACATTTCATTCTCACACTTTAAAAAGAATGACTCGTCACAAACGCAAATGAAAGCAGTCATAATTCAGATGTGGATTATCAACTGAAATTCAACACCTCCATAAGAAACATTACTTAGCAAGTAGGAAAAGATCCTTTTGACATGTAATTTTTCCTAATACAAATAAAGCAATGAACTTTGACTTAGCTAACAAATAAAAACAACATGCGTCGATTTAAAATTAATCAAGTTACTTAGAAGTAATTAACATACACAACCTTTCACTGGAGCAATAAATATTTAACGCGTTTAAAATTTTGCAAGTGAAAACGTCACCTTTTAACTGAAGTTTAATTACTGACTCACACATCCAATACATTAATTCTGAACTTTTTTCTCTCCTATTAACCTAAGAAGAAAATCAAAATTCAGTATCTCAGGTTTAACTCAGAAGATAAATTGAAAACATGCATGCAAAACAGGTTCATCAACATTTTGCTGAAATTGTAATACACATTATTTCGTGCAGAGAATGTTAAAAAAAATATGAAAAAAGAAAATGTATTCATTTCTAGTTTTTATTTTGAAGTCATAGCTTAATTTTAACACTATCAGGGTGCAGCATGAAATGAGTTTTAATATTTCCTCCACAGAGTTCTAAAACTTGACAAATAAAAGTCTTCAAAACCTGGATCTTCAGTCACTGTCTGTTAACATTCTCTAAATCTCTGAAAAATGGTAAATTGGTGAATCATAACCAAATAATTCTAATATGTCTCCAATATTAGTAGATTTCCATTGTCACTTCCATTAAATTTGTACATGCTAAATGGCAAATCTACCCCACCAAATGATGGCATACCTGCATTACATCAGTTTTTTATTTTAAATCATATAAATTTTTCAATACAGCCATATCACTGGCATTGTACATAAGTTGTATGTAAAAATAGACCCCACAATATTTTGTCAGAAAAATACGTTTTGGGGGTCCCCGCTTTTGAAAAATAATATTTCCTTTCAAAATGTCTGTCATCAGTCTGTGACCACTAGTGTCTAAACCATTCACAGAATTTTCAACACAATTAACATTTTCCAATCGGTCTCAATGACACTACTCCTAAAACTTTAAACAAATATTTTAATTTAGGAGTGTTCTTTATGTGAAGTTCTACTGATGTTTATGAATTTTCACTCTAGATATTTGAACTGATCCCTCTAGAATTTTGAACTTTTCCATTATAATTTCAAGTCTGCCAAATTCAAAACAATCATTAATTCTATTTTCTGCAAATATGCCCTTCACCTTCAATGTTGGTGCTAGAGATTTTTTATAATGTAATTTATTCGTTAATATCAGATCTTTAAATTATTGTATGAATACTTTTCAAATGCATTAGTAGTTTTTGCACAATTTTGAATTACAAGGTTAAAAAGTTAATTTTTTTTTCGAACCTGTCCTTCTCTCTTAATATTGAAATTTGTTAATGTCTTCTGAATGCAATATATTTTCTGACATTAGATTTTAATATTTTCATGAAACTGTTGTCAAAATATTAATAGTCTCTTCACAATTTTGAGTTACGTTGTTTGCATTTTTTGAGTGATAGATGAATGGTAACATGTAGAGTGGGATTTTTACCCCTGAGAATGAATTTCTAACCCAAGCCTTCCCCATCAACTGCACACAGGCAACTGAAACATCAATACAAATTTACAATAGTAGAAAACAACGTTCTTTTTCCACTATTGTAAAGTCATGGTGATGTGGAAGATGATTGACCAGGTAAAGTTACTTCTGCTCAATGAACACATTTTCTACTCTGTATCAAGTATGACCAGTAACCAATGAAAATATTGGAGAAAAACAAATTGTGATATCTCATATAGCAACTTTAAAACTGTTTGCAAGCCTGGAAAGACCACAGCACCATCATAACAGATGTAAGTTAGCCCAATTTGGCTTCCTAGCAGTTTTGAAAATTCGAAGCCCAATATTTTTATGTATCATCTTTCCTGAAGATTTCCTGCATCCCCTTCAATAGGTGCCAGCATATAATTTGGTATTTACAAATTGGTTGGTTAACCTTTATTTGCATGCATATCTTCAATTAATTGATTATATTCAATGATCAATAACTATACATAACACATGTTACTGTAACGGAAGAGTTTCCTTTTAACATTGACATAGTTAATAAACTATAAAACATATTAGAAATAATTCAATACAGAAAAATGACACTCACTTCATCTGCATTTTCTTCCTTTATTGAATACAGTCCTGCACTGGACATATCTTCATCCTAGAAACAAGCACATATTGAAAATGTATCAGCTAAGAGACAAGTATTTCAAAACACCTTAATCTATCTTGAAGATTATTATTTAATTTTTAAGTATTTGTATCCTTAAATATATATAATCATTCCTAGACAATTTCTGATAACTGTCAAATTAAGATTGTATCCCCACTCATCTGGAATTCACAGCATCTTTCAATAGCCTAACTCAATAGACCTGCCTTCCAAAAATGAAAATTTGTTTTACATGTTAATGTAACTAAAACAAAATACAGTTTGTCACAGAATGCTCCTACAATCTCCACATGATTGTTAGTGGAAAGTCATTCTCGTGAACCATCTTTCTTATACTAGGATGTGTGGAGAGGTGGAAGTAAGTTTAGTAAAACCAGTAATTTGCAAAAGAATTAATTCACAATACTTGAACAAGGATTTACAAGCAAAAGTTGTAGTACTGTTTGGAGTTAATGATTGAAAAGAAAGTGCAAATCACACAGAAGCCAACAAAATGTACAAAAGACAAAAGAGGACGACAACTAATGCCAACTGTTGCAAATGATCTGAAGTGATGTGTGTATAACACATTATGTATTCATATGTAACACATTATGTATTCATTCAGCACTCATAAGCTGGAGTCTTGCAAACCCTTGTTTAATAAACTAAGGATTCTTCCTCTACCATGCATGTACATATTTGAAATAGTGCTCTTCACAAAGAAAATTCTCATGGAAAACAAAGACACTTTTACTTTAAATTCTGATGTACATAACTACAACACCCGTCAAAAGGATAACCTACACATTCCCCACTCTGAAACTACACTTTATCAAAAAAGTACCCTAATAGAGGGCATTACACTTTACAACAAACTAGGCAATGATATCAAAGACATAAACACAATTCATACATTTAAAAGTAAATTGAAAGCTTTCCTGCTTAACAACATGTTCTACAGTGTAAAGGAATTTTCAAATTACAGCATTTCCCTTAAAAAATATAAATAAATAAGAATTTCTTATTCCATTAGACTTTCTGTTTCATATGAACTGTTTCAAGCTGAAAATGATCCTGTGAAATAGAAGAAGAAAAAAACTGGTCAAAACTTGCCTCCTCACCATTTCAAGTTATAAAGATAGAATGTACTACTATTGTAAAATTTTATGTAGTTGCAAACATAATTGATATGTATTATTAATGTAATTATTATTGTTAATGTAATTATTATTGTTAATGTAATTATTGCTAATGTAATTATTGTTAATGCAATTATTATTATTAATGTTAATTATTAGCAGATAATTTATCTACTGTGTAATATCTTAATCTAACTGTAACAAGTATTGTATTTCTAGGCCAATGACCCCATCTCGATCAGGTTTTGTTCAGTTTCCCTGGTCCTTTGAGCAAATGCTGAGATGGTCCCTTGTTTGCCCCTGAACAGTAATATAACTTCGCTCTCTCCACCCAAGGCACCATATTGACTCGTCATACACGATTGTAATTGTACATGTGACTCAATAAATATTATTATTATATCTAAGAAACATGCACAATTAATGTAGTGAATAAGATGTGGTACTCATACACAATTGAAATTGTTTATGTAATTCAACACACATTATTAGTATTAGCATATTTCTTATCTTCAATACCTACTCTTCAATATTCATACAGTGCACACATTCTCGGTCAGTTTAGGTTACTCATACAACAGAAAACTACTATTTTCAAGAGATTTCTCTTCAAGATTAACTGATTATGAGAATTATGAGATTGAAGATGCATACTGTTGATCTAGAATTACAATTTATTTTGTCTCATAAATTATGCTAATCTCGCACTCTCACATTCAACTAAACTTAAGGTTTATAATTAGAATGGGAACTCTTTTTCCACACAAGATCATATGTGTTGTCAATGATTAATTTACAATTTAACACAACATGAAACACACAAAAAACTTTACCTCTTCTGTTTTAATTTCACTTTTCTCTTCAAGCACGATTTTTGCCATAACTATTACAATTTGCCTTTGCCAGCTCTTTTAATACTTGTTAACCATAAACTTTATTATGGCAGGGATGATTAGTTACTTATTGAATAATACACAGGGCAAACTCGAGATTTGTTATACCGAAGCCTTTGTAAAAACGAATTTCTTCAAGAGCACACTAGCCTTCTTGAATTTCAATTTAAAGGTTGGCTTTGGTTATGGCCACAGAGCACCTACTTCCGATCGCGACAGTATCGAGCAGTGCTGGCGATTATGCGACATGCAGCGGCACGACCGAGAAAAACGCAAAATACCATGGATATTCCATCGTGAAAACAGGGCCTCGCGCGCCAAGAAATAAAAGCCCAAGCATAGGGCACTAAATAATGAACTAGAGACGAGCAAATGGGAAACTTTCTGAGTTGGAGTGTTTATAAATATACATTTTTAGGAGCTACAATACACCTTTCCAACTTCAAAATGAACATTCAAAATGAGAACAAGCATTTTCAAATTGGGAACAAGCTCGTTCATATTGAGACCAACACACATTTTCTTTTTTCAATTTGTTGCGTTCATATAGCACATATATATTTTTTTCGTTTACCGATTATTTTGAGAATTTTATAGGAAGAAGTTACGGAAACGAACATCGTGTCTAAAATTTTGGGGGAAACGTCTGATGTTGAATTTTTTTGTCTGAAGACACTTAATGAGATCGGCAGCAATTCTCGAAAAGTATTGGTTAGAGAGACTATTCCTTGTGTTCTGGGTTGATCCCTTTCTATCTTTAAAATAACTGAATACAATGGAACAGAGCAAGTAATAAATTCGTAGTACAAAAAATTGATTGAACCTTTAACTAAATTACCAAAATCTAAATAACTGATTAAAGGACTACAAAAAGTAGCTGAGAAAAGTAATGTAAGAATAAGGAATTGCACTTAAAAGCAATAAAAGAAGTGAAATAGTTCAAAGAGAACAAATAAATATAAAATTATGAAAATAATAGCGCAAGACACTCAAACTAACGGCAAACGATCACAATATAGAGCAGGATCAAAATGTTGGCGGAATCTCCGGAAGTCGACATTTTTTTGTTGCAAACATAATCAATCAGTCACTTTTCACATTATTAAGATATATATCGGGTGATGTTGGTGACTACAATTGCTAGCACAAAACGAAATGAAAATTTTCATAAGTTGCATTTTAGTCCTTATTTTAAGGTGACGAGAACAGTAGGTTCAACCAACACCACCTAGATTAATAATAAGTAGATGTCTAGGTGGTGATTAATGAATGTTTGTTGGTGTTGGTTCAACCATGAAGTTAGGAATTCATATTCATAGCTCAGTGGGTTCAACAATGAGGTGAACCAATCACATTAAATTGGACTGTGCGCATGGTATGAAATATAATACCATGGCTTGCTGTCCTACTTTTACGTGTGATTCTCCATTAGTCTAGTAGATAATATGTGTGAATGCTCTGTGGTACGAAATAAGGCGCAGGCTTTACCAGTCATACCACGCTTGGTTGCTTCGTCCATAGCAATTGCGAAACGTGCGGGGGAAATCATTCGAGATGTTATGTCTACAGGCAGGGCCGGATTACCTACAAGCAAAACAAGCAGTTGCTTGGGGGCCCCCATTCACCAGGGGCCCCGCGTTTCGGAAAAATACGCATACCATATTTTTTTTGTCTGTGAAATAATTGTTAATCAAGTAGTCTACTGTGTAACAAAATGTACAATTTCAAAACATAAGCTGAGAAATTTTCGTTTTGAAGACATCATCGACCAATTTTCTGCAGTCAAGAGCAGAAAAAAAAAATGTAAAATGTATTAATGTAACACAAGTAAAAATTTCTATAAAAAATTATCAGTTTTCATTTGTATCTGTACAGAAAGTACTTGTACTATAATACATTTTTTATTTAATAAAGATGGAGCTATTTTTTCGGGGGGGGGGGCAATTTTGTGCTTGGGGCCTCGCACTACTTAAATCCGGCCCTGACCAGGATTTCGACGATTAAAAATATTTTGGAAAAAACAATAGAAGAAAATTTCTTCGAAACAATTTCGTTCAACCAGTGGGTGAGAACTGACTGATCAAATTTAAAGGCAATCGTGAAGTCCAAAGAATAGTTTATTGATTGTTTAATGGCGAAACTTTGTGAATTGTCGACACATTCATTCATCTCTTCAGAACAAAATAAATACCTACGAAATACGATATTATAAAATATAGCTTCATCCTGGAGAATGCATAGCTCTGTGCGATGTTTCTGAAAACTATTCTATTTTAAAAAAGATGAAGTGCAAGGATTTTATAGGAATAATGCCCAGGCCACGCTGTATCATTTTGCTGACTAATTTAGATTAACTTGTTCGAATGAATTGTTCACTGACAACTTAATTATTGTTTGACTGATTGTTACAAGAATCAGTTTCTGGGGCATTTTTCCAGAGATTACTGATTAACATTACGAAGACTTGGAACTACAATAGTTACTTTTGCAACAAGGCCATTATGAGGATCCGAGCGGCGACAAAATGCCTTGCTTATTTTTTATATATTTTTATTGATTCAGATTTACTTCTTTACAAATTAACTAGATGTTAACTTGACTTGTATTTTTATATTTCCCTCCATAAGAGAGCATATAGCATCATTGAACTGTTTTCATGTCGCTGCCTTCTTCAGGGCTGTAGGGCGCCAGTCGGTCGCTACGCAGCACAGTTCCCTATGGCCGCGAGTGCAATGCTGACACCTTCCCTATCCTCTCGGACATCTATGGCTGATCTGTAATATACAAAATGAACAACGCCAGGAAAGACAATAGCCGTTCGGCGCGCTTTTGGCCTACCTCAGGGGATCGGACGGCATGGGGCGGTACGGGCGGGCGGCCTCCCGCGCCCCGTTAATGATGCGAGGCTGTTAGGCTTCTTTGATCCGTCTCTTCGAAAAGGAAGTCGTGGCCAGTTTACCACGCGTGGAGAGCTACGACGGTGCGATTTTCATTTTTGAATTTGAAGTCCTGAATGTGCTCGCGGTCCTTCACATTTCCCCGATGTGTACGTTTGGCAGCTGCAAGGGATATAATATACTCCGGCGGCTCGGAGCCGTGGAAGCTGGTCTTTGTCGATTGTTCTCGGTGACGTGTGCTTCCATAGACGCAGGCGGGTCGTGAGTGAGTTGACTCGCGTTGAGCGGGGCGCTGGCCTGGCAAGTGTTTTCAGGATGCCACTCCTCGTCGCTGGGCGGCGGTGCGATTCGGCATCCAGGTGACCAATCGTTGTTGTACAAGGCATTCGTTAGACCTAACCTCGAGTGCAACAGTATTATTTGGAAACACTTATGACAGACAACAGATCATACTTTGTTCAGCACATATTTGCGAGAATTATGCATGTATTCCCATGACTATCTGATTACAGGGTGAATCTTGAGAGGATGTGCTTGGCAACCTTAGGCGAAAGAAGGCAGATTGCTTGTCCTTATATTATAGAAGCACGTTTCTTGAGTCCCGGAATACCTACCCCCACTCCTTTAAAACAGTTGAATTAAGAATAATCGATAGTAACGAGGGTAGTAGACCAAATCTGATAACCATAAATGTTCGCTCCCGTGTAATAGAATTTATTATGCAATTATTTTGCATTTTACAGCTACATATTTTTGATGTAATATTCCTGTCGTCAAAATAACTAATCCCCTCTCGTCTCGCATCTGGCGAAACAAGGGCTCAAGAAAACGTGCGCGGATAATTCAAGCTAATCTGTAATGAGAACAACTGCCCTGAAATTCTGTCTTCCATCTCCTACAGGGTTCTTGGATTGAGCGCGAGGGCTCGCTATGGGACTACAGTACCGGCTGCGTGTAAGTGACTGACAATTCTCTCGTCGCGTGGTAGTGCGTCATGAACGTGCTCTGGAGCAATCAGCTTGCGAGGAGTTTTACACTTTCTCACAGCCAGCCTTTAGCTTTGCTGTTCATCTGACTCGCACGAAGTTCCGGAGGCGATAAGGTTCGGCTTTGGCGAAAGTTATGAACACCAAGCCGTGTCGTCGCCTGTCAGTAAGAGTGAATGTTTCGAAATTCAATATCTGTGCTGTAGGTGGTGCCAAGTGCACAGTAGCGTGTGGCAACAGCGCAGTGAGCCGCTTATTCGCTGCCGATACTATAGGGTTGGTGAAAATAACTTTAACCACGTCCTTTGAAGTGCTAATATTCATCTTCGTGATGTTGACATTTTTACAATCTCTAATACTCAGTTGAGGAATAGAGTTGAAGCTAGCTATGATGAAATGCCCGAGCCTCTCACATTTTCTCATATATTTGCATACATTTTTACTTTCTCGCTACGGGGGAGAGAAAAAGTTATGTAATGCTGCAACAGGGCCCTGGTGACGGTTGGTTGATTGCCAGTGATTCCGGGCGCGTCGGCTGCCGAGATAATTAATTTCGTAAGTGTAGTGCGTGGATTTCCATCGGGAGACGGCTGTGATCATCTCCCCAGGGGTTTCCCCTACCAGGTATCTCCGCCCAGCGTGGCCCCGCCCCAGCCGGGACGAGCTCTGAGCTCCCGACCGGTCTCCCGGCACGCGTGATGGTGCAGTTCATGTTAGTGTAAGTAAGGGGAGGACAGATCACGAGCGGTGCGTGGCCCGTTTAAGGCACAACTGCTCCGTCATTCGCCTGGTGTTGATGGGAGAAACCACGGAAAACTACAGATAAGAGCAGTAGGATGCTAGAAATCTCCTGCCGACGTAACTGAATTCGACCTAGCTGACAAGCTAGCCGAAAACACTGCAACCGTCGGGACTCGAACCTAGGACCTCTTGGTCGGAGGGACTGCAGTGACATCAGTTCATGCCGAGCCGTCTCTCCTGGTCCTGGTAACGAAAAAGGGGATGCATCCAGTTGCTAAATTTAGGAAAAAAATCCTCCAGCACGTGTAGCCAAAATACATGTTCTGTGGATCCTTGATACCGTAAAATCGAATGACTGCAAAACATCTGCCGGTCAGTGAACAACTTCCATATTGATCTCGCTTACGTCGCGGCCCCTTGAATTTGAACCCGATATTTTAATTTTTTTGGAGGGCAGGGTGCTTTACGTGAAGTCTCTGGGGCAAATTAAAAAAAAAAAAACTAGAAAAAGGCACCATTGACTTTGATTAAATTTTGTTGTTGATATTGGACGTTTAACAGAATGGTGTAAATCTCATGTTTGTTGAAAACCCTGATTTTTCGAAATTTGCAAAATTTCCTTTATTAAAAATTAATAGATATTTTAATTTTTCCCCCATTGTCTTCCTACAACTATTATATTATAGAGATTTTTCCCTTCTGTTCCTTTCAGATCAGTTTTGAAATAAGGTCATGTACAATTTTTCGATAATTTGAGTGTAATGTTGCGTGAAAGTACAGGGGTAGAAAGTATATGCTGTTTTAGCATTAGTTAATACTTTGCATAAATTTTATATTTCTCATGCATATATATTTTCGTTATATTATTTTGATTCTCACGCTTTTCTCTTTTTAATTTTTTGTAACGTATGTTACAATTTCTTTTATTGTATTATTCATTGTTGTCCTAAAGATAAAAAGCATATATCCTGTAAATAAAATATTATAATTATAATATAAAGATCATGATTTGATCAATACTTCACACATTCCTAATATTTCTTGCAAGTGCAATGAAATTTAAAAAAATTATACTTGTTTGAAATTCACCACAATTTGATTGAAAAATATGTGTGGTTTTCACAAGCAGTTACTGTCAAAAATGTTACTTTTTGCGATTTTGCCAGAAGGTGCAGCAGTAAGTTGAGAGAACCACATGGAAAGCAACAGAGAACATTTATTACTGTTTTGTCTTTTCTTAAAACTACTTTGTTAAGCATAATTTTTGGCTTCACTACTTTAGTATTATTTTTGGACATTTCAAAAAAAAAATTTCTATAAAAATATCCATGTCTCACTTCAATTCTAAAAACAGTCATAGAGAGTCCTCCAGGTCAAACCTCCAACATTGAGACACTTCAGACAATGTGTTTTGCACGTACACCTAAAATATGGAATAATATTCTGAAGAAATGCCCCTGAAAGCACTCGCACGCTTATTACCCAAGAAAAGAATACTGCAAACAATGACCATCGCTCATAAGCTGGAGCCTTGCAAACCCTTGTTCAATAAACTAAGGATTCTTCCTCTACCATGCATGTGTACATTTGATATAGCCACAGGTCTTGACAAAGAAGATTCTCATTCAACAGAGATTCTATGTAGCAATAATTTTCACTTAAAAGAACTTATGAAATTGCTAATCTCATTTTTTTGCCATAAGGAACTAAACCTTCTTGATGATGAGATCGCTATGCTACATTGCATTTTCTAGTAACCCTATAGATGTATTTGTATATGAACGGTACATTTTTTAAGGTTAATATATATTTCGTATAGAAAGAGAATAGGGCCTAAAATCAAACCCTGCAAATCCTCTTGTGCAACTGGCAATGAATGGGAAGGTGTGTATATAATCTCTAGCCATCAGATGTTAAGGCACACTTACGTTTTAGGCACCTAAAGTTGTATGATTTTAAATAGGTAAAAAAGTCAATAAAAACTTAAAATTGGAGGGAAAAACCACTAATATATTTCATTGCACTTGCACCTAACATTAGCCCCTATTGAAAAAAATAAATCCAGAAAGAATATTAATGAGTCATTAGCAAGGGAGCAACTTGGCCAACAAGTGAAGGAGACAACATTTCCAGCATCTATTATGATTGTGGCGAGTCCTCAATTTGTTATCAAGCCTCAGCTCATGCTACCAACAGAATTCCTGTTGCTAGAACTCTCACCAGCAAGGAGCCGCTGTGGAGAGATTTCCCTGGTAAACTATACTTCACATGATGCAAAACTCAGGCAACTTGGAGTAGAATGAAGACGCACCTCGTGCCCGGCAGAAATAAAGATCCTAAAAATTGGCCTACACAGCGCACTTCCCAGAAGAACATTGCTACAAAAAAAGTATCAATGTCGTGAGTCAGGTTCATCGCCTTGCCCTCCAAGACTCAAGTGTTTTGATTATGTCATGATTCTGTGCTCGCCTAAGCACACACTGCTCAACCAAGTTCCAAGAGCCCATTACTAGTGTATTTAATTTATTTGTGCGAAGAGCACAATCTCATGATAATGCAAGCTTTTCAGCTCCAAAAATTAAATGAGATGTGCAAATCCAAATGCTGCAGTCTAGAAATAAAAAATTAAGACTCTTTATCAGTAGATGATTATTGTGATTAGTAGAACTGAAAATGATTTGAACATGAATTGGTAACCATGACTATAAAGAAATATACATAAATTTTAAGAAATAAAGCATTTAAAAAGAAAAATATCTAAAACAAAATTTACACCAATGAGGGAGGAGGGAAAGAAAAGAAAAAGGAAAAAAAAAAAAAAAGGACTTAATGAGGCATTTTATGTTTATCATATATTCAAATTTTCCATGGAAATGAAAAAATAATTCACAACATTTAAGTGCTTGTACTATAGCAATGTGCTCTGTTTAAATAGTCAGTGCAGAGCCCATCAGAAAGATGAAACAGATTCAGTACTTTCTGGAACTGCACTTTCTCAATTCTTTAGAACAAGTTTTTTCTCAAAACAGGGAATGGTAATGGGGCTCCAATCAGAAGACTCTCCACACACGTCTCTTGTAAAACATTTTTATTTATTGAGGCACACGAATTTCATGCAATTTTTTAATTATATTATTTTTTTTAAAATATCTCGTCGTTATTTATTCTTAAGTCGGTCATTAAAAATATAAAGTACAGTATCTGAAACTCCAAAAACTTGACATTTAAAAAACAAATGCATTTTCTCTTGTTATGTTTACATACGTACAAGTATTATATACATCATTAAGAACCTTAAAAAGAGTATGAAGTACACACTATTGAAAGCTAATCTAATATCACAAATTTTCAAAGATCAACATTGATTTGAGAATTTATTTTATGTATCCATTCTTATCTGGCTCCACTTGGTGAGTTTTGTACTTCTGAATCCAAGGGTGAGACATCACATCAGGCAAAGACATCCGCTGTTGTGGAGTCAGTCTCAACAGCTGTTCAAATAAATAAATACAATTAAATTACACAAATAAAAAGCAAGTTAATCAAATTAACTATCTAGGAACAGCAAAAAATCTTTTTCTATGCTTCTCTCACTTCCTCACAAACTCTGCACTACATTTAAATTAGAAACACTATGTACACACATGCATCATGCATTTGTGAAATGTCTTTTTCAATAGCCCTAAAAATGTCAAATTGGGACATACAATTGCAGTGGACTATTGTGGATGAATGGTTTCAGTGATTCATTGTTAGCAATTCCAGGCACGTCAACCACTAGGTTCATTAGTTTCATAAGTGTTGTGCATGCTTGTGCTTGTGAAGTGGCAGCAGTCTTTGCTGGCTGTGTGGCGAGATCGGTGCTGACCTACCGTCTCCTAGCAGGATTGTCCCTAACCACATATCTCCCACCAGCGGGGCACCGCCCCAGCCGGGACAAGCTCTAAACTGCCGACCGGTCTCAGGACAAAGAAGAGGTAGGAAAGATCGTGCATGGTCCGTGGCCCGTTTATAAGGATACTGCTCTGGCATTCGCTTGGCGTTGATAAAAGAAGAAGAAAAATAAAGAGGAGAAGAAAAGAAAGCGCTGAAAACAATCGATCAGAGCAGCCAACCACTAGAATTCTGCTACCATCGGGACTCAAACCCAAGGGCCTACAGATCAGAGGGATTGCAGGGACACCAATTGATGTCGTAAGCCATCTCTCACGGTGTGGGTGAATGATATTGCACAATTGTCAGTGAATGTCCCGTATGTTACCAAAATGATGTATACTACTTGGGGCATTACATATAAAAATGCATCAACAGCTGTGTGATGTAGCCAGTTATATCTCATACAAAAATACAACAACTACAGTACGATTTATGTAGTCGTGCACTTGATGTAAATCAGATGTTGCGAGGAGTGTGTTGGGAGTGTGTATGTCGTTACAGTTACTTCACTACGGGGCATTCAAGCTCCCGATTGGATGGAACTGAACAGCTGTTTTACGTCAAGTGCACGGTTAAATAAATCCAGTCATATTATGATGTAGCTAGTAAGTATTTACCCACTCTCATTGTATGCCCTAGACACAAATTTGCATGCAAAGTGTTCATGGGATTTCTAGTGATTACTTCACATAGAAGTGCCTTTGAGAGTGTATTATGGGGGTGAACAAGTTAGATCATTCTGTATTTTCTCTTTTGTGGTTATGACTCGTGGTATTAGCTGTCATATGTAGTCATCAAATAGTTTAGGCAATAAGAATCATCTAAGTGTCCCTTCATAAAAAAAAAAAAAAAAAAAAAAAAAAAGGTTTGGATGTGCGATGCAGATGAAAATTTATACGCCTATATATTTGAAGAAATAAAATTTCAGGTCAAAAACCCTTAAACTCACTTGCTCACTCTACATATCAAGTACAGTGTAAATAAAAAATATACTTTTCCCCTAGTAAGATCTGTACAATACTTCATACATGTAAAGAAAATACAAAATAAAAGCAAGTTTTGGGTAGCCATTATTGAACTGTCAGTTTTCCAGTTTTACCATTAAAAAGATAAAATTAACCTACATTTGTTAACAAAAAAAAGTACCAAAAATAATAACATAAAACTAGACATCCCTTATATACATCATATAATTGTCTCAAAACCTTTTTCTGCATTGTGAAGATTCTTCCATAAATTCCCCAAATTTTCTAGATCTATGAAATTCTCGGACTTTTTCCACAAAGTTGACACCCCATGAAATTATGAATTCTTCTGAAATATTATTATAAACTATGTAGATAAATGAGGTAGTTTATCCTTAAATTTAACTCACCTTTGAGATTAAGTCCTTCCCACCTTCAGGTATCTTGGAAGGGAATTTGTACTCCATGTTCACTATTCTCTTAAAAGTTTTATCCTGGGAGTCAGTCTCAAATGGTGTAAAACCAGTCAAGAATTCATAACACAATATACCCAAACACCAATTGTCCACGTAATTTGTATGTTCATTGCGCTTCACCATCTCTGGAGGCAAATAGTCTAGTGTTCCACACATCGTTTTTCGTCTGTAACAAATCAACAATGATAACCAATCATATCACAATCCTTTCCAGAATTCACTCCACCCAAAATAAGCAAAATTTTCTACACTAAAATTGGAAAACCCTATTCATAAATAACGAAAGAAATATTTTGCACGAGCTGGAAGAACTCAACCACTTGATTAACACCTTCGATCCTACAAACGTACCTAATATATCTTCTTGATTTTACTGCTGGGTCCTATGGGCGTATGTCATACATCCTTCTACATATATCATCTTTGATAAGCAATAAACATCTTTTGGACATTTGTAGGCACCTAAAATACACTTTTTAAAATCATTAATGCAGTCACATGACAAACAACAAAAAAACCAAATGCTGTTAGAGACGTTCAGAGATATTTAGACGACATAGATAAAAAATTCACGCAACTCTCAACATTAGAAATTCGAGAGTTTTTTGAATAATGGATCGGAACTGGACTCTTCAGATGAGGACGTTGATTTTATTCCTGAACTATTGTCTAGTTTGAGCAATGAAAATTATATCAAGGAGAGTTATAATTATGTAAATAATTCTATTGAAGAGTCTATTCAAATTCATGCAATGTACGTATGCAGATGCAATGGAAAAATATCTGAAATTCACCCAAATATAATTATAGTGCACCAGTATTGTTGACACATTAAGTTCACTGCGTTTCCGCCATATTTTATGACATTGTTACTTTCCAAAAAAATATATTAACATGTTTTCATTGAATTCCATTCTCACTACTGCCTTATAATCAAATGAACATAAAATACACACACTTAACAAGAAAAGACAATACTACATGATTTTATCAATTTCCAACTGATGTGTTTGATGGTTTTTATTTTACGCTTTGAATAGCAGCTACCAGGGCACAGAAGTTAACCCTCAGGATCAAGCGTGTTGAAGTAGAGAATGGTTTGAAGCCCTTAAATGCTTTGAATTAACCATGTAGCAAAGTAGTTGAATATTAGTATTTAACCCGAGAACACCCTGACGCATCAATCCAATTCCTGGTGCTCTTTGTGTCCTTGTTACTGTATTTTTTGTAGGTAGGAATTTATGATTTTAAAATGATTCCACCATTGACATTTATTAAGTAAAAATTATTACATACGTACATTTATTACATATGTTAAAAACTGAAAGGTGAAAAAAATGTATTACATTAGTTTGTGTGAATGAAATGTCTATGAAATGTGTGTTGGTATAGACTATATAGACTATAGCTATAGATTACTACTGCCACCAAATGGTGTTGCTGCTTCCTACACGCAGCACATCGCAGCAACAGAGGTACCGGCTTGTCAGTAAGCTAGGAGGCCTCAATGAGACAACATTAAAACAGACAAGTATGGGCAACGGTGGACAGTGATGCTTCTCTGAAGGGAATAGGAGACTGCTTCTGACATCTACAAAAGGTTTGTAGCCGCATGTGGGGAGTCATCAAAATGCAGATTCGTGTTCCGTTAGGCATCAGAGTTCAAATATGGCAAGGACTGAGCTGAAAATGCACAAGCACTGGGCATCCAGCAATAAGCTCATCACATCAATGTCATTATGGACTAGGGTGATGGAGGATTTTGATAACCTAAAACATTGTCAACAATGATCAATAAAATGCTCTTAAAATGTTTTAAAAATACCCTACAAGCAAAGAAAAATTACGTAAAATATTGATTAAACGAGATCAGTTCAAATGAGCAATTCAAACTGACGTAATTGAGGCCTCGTCTTTTGTGCAAGTGAACTTTTGGTTCAAACCATTCCTTTGCCAGGAAATATGTGTCCCAGAATCAGCCAAACCAACAAAGGTGCAGATAGACATCACAAGAACCTTAGATTATATTCAGCTGCAACATTGCAATTTGAGTAAATAAATCAAATAGGTTACCAAATAATTCTGTAAAGAAGATTTGTTGCATCCTGTAAATATTAATTGTAGCACGTACCATTAATATGATATTAAAATCAATTACATCACTAAAAAATGCTTTAAAAACGACTTAGTAGAAATCGATGAAAACTACAAAGCCATGGGCAAGTAGGTAATTTACTTTTGTCATATTGTAGTAACGTGAAAAGGGAAAAAATGTCATTTCATTAAAATCCTCCCAGTAATAAAGATGAACAGGCAAATCACCTTTGATGAATCAGAGGAAGCAACAGGTATACCACAGAATTCTCCACTCGGCCATCCAGGAGGATTTGAAGATTAAGAAAGTATTCACAATGAGTGCCCCATTCCATCGTCATTGCATAGAAACAAAAGCAAGTGGAAATGTACCAACAGTTGGTAAAACAGATCTGTGCACATCCAGCGAAGTTCATTCTGCATCTGGTCATCATCAACAAGTCATGGTTCTTCCACAAACTTCATACAGTTGTCCGACAACCGCACCGACATACCCCTAAAGAATAGCTTTTTATGCAAATACAGAAGCTGCCAAAAAGACTGCAAAAGAGCATAGATATTGGCTCGGACCACCTGCAATATAATCCATATTGGTTTTTTCAGTAAATGATACCTGTGAACACAAAATAATTGTTTTGCCAATCACTTCTGAATGCTCCAAGTACATAAAATAAATGAATTTATTTGTGTTATATGAAGTGCCAAAGCTGAAGGGTAATCTGGGAGCCTTAGAATACCCAAATTATATTTCAACAAACTGTTCTAATGTTTACCCTTAATTCAATTTTTTTCTTTTCTTTTGAAACGATAAAGAAAATTAAATATTTTTGACTCCTTTTCCCCTTCTTACACACCGACTGAGCGAGGAGCCTGCCTGTGGACAGACACTGGCTGGCTCTGCCGCGCATTCGCACAACAGGTTACATGCTACTCACACTCACTGGACAGAGCGCCTTGACTCCCAGCATCCACTCAATCTCTATGTGCATGATCTTCATGAAACAACTAATGAAGCTAAGGATTGCTTTGTAGAGAATGCCCCACCTATTACGGGCCACTCCCATACCTTACAAGGAGTTGACAATCTCGAAATGCAGTTTTCGCACAACAATGCCAACTCATGAGGCAAGTGAAAAGTACTGGAGATAGTAGTAATATGCCATGTCAGATATGAAGAGGCTATTGAAATCTGTGTTAAAGCACACATGACCATGAATGAACTTTCAGTATCACAAAATTGATTCCTTTAAAATTATTGATACAGTAGAGACTCAGATGGAATATTGATATCAAGATTTTGTAAACTCTCATTTTATTGAATTTCTTGACAAAAAGCAGTGTTCCACCTACAAAGCGCCGTTTTGTTCAGAAACATTTCCTTTCCTAGGTTATATCCATTGTTCGACAGAGAGCAGCTTCAAAATGAACTGACAAATGTATTAATTAAATATTGCAAAATTCATGCCTGCAGATTTATTGCTGAAAGCTTTCTTGGACAAGTTGGCCTAGAAAACAAAAAGGGACTGTTCCGTTGATACAACTCAGCCTAACTTTCCCTGTTGTTGTGTGAGAAAGCATTGTGTGAAAGGAATACGATTATATTAATGAAATTAAGCCATTCCTGAGAAATTCCATAGGAAATACTAGAATCAGTACTTTCAGTATACAGGCTATTGAGACGTGTGTACTAAATTAACATTGCAGAAATGACATCTTTAAAGAACTAATTTTCGATGCTTTTGCTGAATAAAAAAGCAACAAAATGAATGGAGCTAGTTCACAAAATAAGCAAGGATACAAGAGACAAAATTTCATTCTCCCAGATGTCTCTTATAAAGGGATTAGCTGAACAATGTAGCAATATCAGAACATGAACTCTGTTATGCTTATAGTACCTTCTTCTTAACAGTAAGTGCATAGAGGCAAGGCATCCATTTGTAACCCTACATGTATGCATGCTCCACATTTGACGCACAGATTGGTAACCCTGAAGAGAAACTTTAGCACAAGCTAATACATACCTATTTGAAGGGGCATGAACAGACCAACCAAAGTCGGCAAGTTTCACATCACCAACTACATTAACAAGCAGATTTTCAGGTTTTAAATCACGATGGATGACACTATTTAAGTGGCAATAATGCAAAGCATCAGCAACTTGGTAAATAAATTTGGCAGCTCTGGAAAAAGAATAAAATTCTTGTATAAAGACAAGCACAGAAGGGAAAATTTAAAACTTTTAAGAAATTAACTTTCAGACACATACTTTGGTCACTACTTTTTGCTCATACCAATCTTAATGATTATCAACAATAGTACCAATTTCTACCAAAAAAGGAAAATATGAAACAAATGTCAACTGATAAGCATATCTGGGAGCAGGGTGGCCAGCAATCTGGATTTTGAAGTTTTTCCTCTGGTTTCCTAGGTTTTGTTTAGCAGATTAAAAAAATTTTTTCTGTTCATAACTTTAACATACCAAGTTACTCTACACATTTTGTACAAAAATTAAGCTTTAAAGAAAACACACATTTTTCTCTTTTTTCTACAAAACGAGTACGTAACTAAAATATTCAGACTCCACTTGAAATGTTTAAGACATTTTTTTTTCAGCAGGAAAATTGGTCTCAATCAACAAGCTCTGAGGTTTCTTACCTTGGTTTTCCAATATGGTCATTCCTACTATAAATAACGATAATTTTCAACACACAAGTAGTAATATTTTTCCAAAATGAACATTCTGTTATTGACACTGTTCATTATGAGACATCATGAATTTTTTATGTGATTTTTATTTTAAGGGAAAGGTTTGCTTCATACAAGTAAGATTTCAATTTTCAATAACTTAAACTTTCAGAATGAATAAAACTTCTAATTTTCTTGAAACATCCCGGACACCTTAATTTCCCAGTCCTAACCTCTCCCTTGACTGGCTCATTGCATCCCCCAGACACACGGAAGACGCATCCCCACTGCACAGAGTAGGCAATGATGCTGAGGCAGCTTGACTTTCAAGTTAATCTACACCTCTTAAGAATATTTGTAATGAGGGTTACTAAGCTAAATCCTACGAAGCAGACTTTTTCAAATTCTCTTTTGTTTTTTCGGTATTCAAGGATTCTAGATTTGCTGGCCACCCTTTGGATTGTTGTGGAAAATACAGGGAGAAGAACATCTTCAATAACCTTTCTAAATTGATTTTTACAGAAACTGCAAAGAACATACGTGGGTTCACAGAAGGTGTTGGCTCTACGCAGGTGTCCAAAAAGCTCTCCCAGAGCTGCGTACTCCAAAACCAGATAAATTTTTCTGCTATCGTGGAAGAATGTGAAAAATTGCAAAATGTTGGGATGCCTGAAATTATAAAAATATACAATTTCATAATCAATCAATAAAATTTAAATCAACAGTATTTAACTTCAATCTACTTGACCAAACTTCCATGAAAACCATATTAGCACAGATTAGCATAAAACGAAAACAGAGGCTCAAGTTTACTTAAGCATGGTCACTTTCATCACACAAGAAAAGCATGTCAATTTTGCTGGAAAATTTTTTTTAAACAAAAGTGCTTCAATGTTTTGTCATTTCCAGAACAGAGATGTTTTTGTAACCTTTACTTTTAATTTAAGAAATCAACCAAACACAAAAAACAACATGAAGCACTTTTGTTCAAAAAAATTTTTCCAGCAAAATTGACATGCTTTTCTTGTGTGATGAAAGTAACCATGCTTAAGTAAATTATATACATATATATATATATATATATATCTCTATATATATATATATATATATATATATATATATATATATATATATATATATAATTAATTTTTTTATATAACAAAACTGAAGTGTATTCTATTATTACTCTTGAAAAAATTAAAAAACCCAGAGATAGAATAATCATTTGCAAAATATATTGTTCTACAAATACAAGTCAAGGTCATTTTAAGATATTGACATGAACAAAGAGGTAAAACGCACAATTTCAAATGTTTATAACACTTGTTGATTAGTACTAGATACTGAATAACAGAGGAGGCACAATTCAATCTCATTAAGTAGGATATTACTTAAAAGAAACAGTATACTCAAATTTTGTTCAAGTCTTTTAAATACCACAAAATGTGCAACATAGAATAAACTGTTTTACTTTCCTTCCAAGAGACAATAGAATATAAACACAATTGTGGAAATGTACTTGCTACTTCAATAAACACAAAGTTTCACATACAAAAATAAAACCATACCGTAATTTGCTCTGTATTTCAATTTCGCGAAGCACCTGGCACTCCACATTTGATCTGGAGATTTCGGACTTCATTAGCACTTTAATTGCTACCATGAAATGTGTACGTTTCTCTCGCGCCAAGAACACGCGCCCGAACTTTCCTCGCCCTAGAGAAGATCCAATTTCGAAATCGTTCAAGCTCCATTCATACCTGAAACGAAGACGGAGGCCGTGTAATCAAACACATCAATAAACATGACAGGAGCGCGTATGTGAAAAACATACCTTCCATGTTTTTTTTGATAATCTATAAGCTCATCCATCTTCGCTGCCATCTCTACAACGTACGCCACATCTTCTTCATTTAATCCGGTAAGATCCAAATCTTCACTCATTTTTATTGCAAATAAGTGGCAAGAAGTCCTGCGATTCACCACAAGTGGATATTAAATCCCAAGATCAGTAGCGGTGGTGAAGACAGACATACAGACGGGACACACACAATAGGCAACTCTAGCAACTTGTTCTGTTATATTTGAAATTAAACGAGGCTTGACTTTGCCTCGTGTTGCCAACATTCCCACATAGTGCTTAGTTTCTTAACAATACCGCTTGAGGCGCTAGTGAAGGACTCTCGGATGCAAAGAGCTCGGATATCCAGAATGACGACAACTTTTGGTGTGTGTTGGGTGACATACTTGCATGCACATAAGGATTTCATGCACATAGTGACACTACCCACACCCTCTACGGATAAAAACGTGTCTTTTGTTTTAATTTTTTAATCAACATTGTGGAAGTCAAAATAAAAAAAAATATATATGTCATCTCAACAAAAAATATGCGATGGATGCAGGAAAGAAATGAAATTGAAGATTGATGGCACTGACAGTTTGTCCCTTTCTTTAGCTCCAATTATTTTATCGCTTTTCGAAAAAGGCACATACTGTTTAGCCATCTTCACACTTCACCTCCTCAAATTCTACTGACGAAATTTCTTTCCCCTTTCTTCCTCTGCCCTTCTCAACAATATCCAGCACGTCTTTATCTTTTCCGCGAAACAGTCCAAAAGTGAACGAGGGAAATTCCAGAAATCCGAGGAATCCCTTCACCGTTCGGTGAGCTCGCGCACCTCCAACAAAAAACGAGGAAAATGCCACAAATACGGATGCCTGTTTTCCGCTTTAAGGACTTACTGATAAAATATATTATATATTTGTGTCCATTTCCCTGTTGAACAGATTCCTCATTATAGAGTGAAGTACTATGTACTATATGTCGAATTTACTCCCAAATTCCTTCTATATATATATATATATATATATATATATATATATATATATATATATATATATATATATATATATATATATATATATATATATATATGTATGTAAAGAAAACATCGACACTCGCATCGGAGTCACCGTTTTCTTCGATTCAAATGTGCCGCGCTATCGACAGCTGACACCGTCCCGGGAGCCGCCTGATGACTGACTAGCAAGGCATAAGATAAGAAGATCGCGTTGAGATCACACGTGTTTAAAAACGCGATTAAAAGTTAAAACATTACCTGAAGTAAAAACTTTAAATGTTGTTTTCTGTTTTTTTACAGGTAATCTTCTTTTTTCATTTAACCATTGTAAATATTGTAAATAGTGAAACAAAATTATATCAAACTGTTTTTTTACAGAAACGCAACTGAGTTTTTATTTCCAATTTTGGAGAACTATTTCCGTCTCATTATAAAACAACATTTTTGTTTTGGAAACTTCAAATGAAGATGGATAAACTACGATTCGACTTTATGATGAAAGGAGTAGGAGATGGAAAATCAACGGTATTATGCCTAACCTCAATTGGCACACCGGATGGCAGAACTTTTGCCTTACCAGATGAAATGCAAAACACACTTTTGCACAAAGATCTGACTGAAACACAAATGTTTGGTAAGATAAAAAATACACTCAAGAAAAGACATCAATTTCGAAAAGTCTGGATCACTTTGACAGAGAATTTAAAACAAGTATATTTGGACGACGAGGAAAATTTGCAATTTGAAAATTATTATTTAGAAGAGATTACAGAGAAAGAAGTGGAAAAACCTGCACAGGGTATTTCAAATGAAACAATTGAAAAGTTATTGAAAAACAATTTAGATGATAAAAAACAAAAATCTGAAGTAAAAAACTTAGGGAAAATTGCTAATCATTTTATGATTGATAAATTTAATGCAAAAAACTCAAATGCATGTCAATGGATAAATGAGTTTGAGAAAGAATGTGAACGCTTTATGGTGGTAGAAGATCAGGAAAAAATTGAAGCTTTAAAATTTCTCCTAGAAAATGCAAGCGCAGACTGGTATACATGTATGATTTTGAAATATACAATAGAATCAGAATGGAGCGATTGGAAAAAGAACTTTATTGAAACTTTTGGAAATAAAGGCTGGTCTCCGATAAAGTATGCTTTTTCATTTAAGTATCAATCTGGGTCTTTGCTCGATTATGCTTTAAAAAAAGAAAAACTGCTGTTACAAATAAGAAAATCTATGGATACAGAAACTCTAATCGATCTTATAGCTATTGGTTTACCAGATTATGTGTTAAACAATATCGACAGAGAAATTTTACAAGAAACTCAAGATCTCTATAATGAAATAAGTAAGCTGGAACACCTGGTAAAAAAAAATACAACTGATTACAAAGGAAAAGTTTACCCCGACAATAAGTTAAAAAAACTTGAAGAAAAAAACCATGCCGAATCTGTGAGAATGCAAAAAATGTAAACGTTTCCATCCAGAATCTAATTGTTGGTTTAAAGGAAAAAATGACAATAAGACTGAACCAATAAAATCTATAAACAACTCGGAACTGGAAGTGGATTTGAATCAAAACAATCCAAAAAACTAGAAATTCCACCATTAATAAAAATCGAGTTACTGTTGAATGACACTCTAAACATTTCGGGCATTTATGATTCAGGCTCGAATGTGTCATTAATAAACGCTAAATTATTAAAGTTAAAACAGAAAAACATGAATGATTCCCAAACAGTAAACTTGAAAACCATTAATGGTGCGAAAAAAACAAAAGGTATGATAACACTGAAAATAAAAGTCTACAATATAGAGAAAGAAATGAACGTCTTTATCATAGACAACGAAAATTTCAATTACGAATTTTTAATAGGTCTGG
Source organism: Gryllus longicercus (assembly GCA_038098605.1). NCBI lineage: Eukaryota > Metazoa > Arthropoda > Insecta > Orthoptera > Gryllidae > Gryllus > Gryllus longicercus. The sequence goes on along the minus strand of JAZDUA010000045.1, from coordinate 2,982,202 downwards.
ATTGTATAAAAGAATTTAAACTGATCCAAAATGAGGATTTAAAAATAACTCAATATTATAATCCAAAAGAGAAAGAAGAAAAAAATAAAAATGAAAACATTCCTGATGTGCCAGGTGACTTGAGAGAAAAATTTCAAAATAACGGAAAGGAAAGAAAAACAAATAATACCAATTCTAAGTATTTAGATGATGCAGAAAAAGAATATAAAGTCAATTTCAACGAGCATGTAAACACTGATGAATTCGAAATTATTGTAAATCATCTAGATGTAGATAAACAATTTGAGATTGACAAATTGATTGAAAAATATAAATCAGTATTTGCAAAAGATAAGTATGATATCGGCACAGTAAAAAATTATGAAGCACATATTGATTTGATAGTGGACAAGTATTGCTATAAACGTCCGTACAGATGTACGATTGAAGACAAAAGAGAAATTGAGAGTCAAATCGAAAAGCTACTAAAAAAAACTTAATAGAAGAATCATATAGTCCGTTTGCCGCACCAGTAACTCTAGCATATAAAAAAGAAGATAATAAAAAATCAAGGTTATGCATTGACTTTAGAGAATTAAATAAAATCATTGTACCTCAATCACAACCCTTTCCACTGATTGAGGATCTTATGGTAAAAACAGTCAACTGCAAATACTTTACAACCTTAGATATTAATTCAGCTTTCTGGTCAATTCCATTGAAAATAGAAGATAGACAAAAAACCGCATTTGTAACGCAAGAAGGACATTTTCAATGGACCAGCCTCCCTTTTGGCTTAAAAACGGCACCGGCTATTTTTCAAAGGATTTTGAACAATATTTTGAGAAAATATTGTCTAACAAAGTTTGCAGTAAACTACATAGACGATATACTGGTATTTTCAAGATCTTTTGATGAACACATAACACACATATCAATGATGTTAGAAGCAATAGAAAAAGAAGGCTTCAGAATAAAATTTTCAAAATGTTCTTTCGCAAAAGACTCAGCAAAATACTTAGGCCATATAATACAAGACAATTCGATAAGACCACTACAGGATTATCTAATTGCAGTAAAACAATTCCCAACACCAAAAAACCAAAAAAATATACGCCAATTTCTTGGGAAAATTAATTATCATCATAAATTTGTCCCACACATTGCAATTATTTTAGATCCACTACATAATCTTTTGCGAAAAAATGTGAAATTTATATGGTCTAAGGAATGTCAAGAATCATTTGAAAAAATAAAAGCATTACTATGCTCAGAACCAATTTTGAAAATATTTGATCCAGAGTTACCAATCCATATTTACACTGATGCAAGTATCAAGGGAATCGGAGCAGTATTAAAACAAAAAGACAACAATGGAGATAGTAAGCCAGTGGCATATTTTTCAAAAAAATTGAGTGAAGCTCAGAAAAATAAAAAAGCAATTTACCTTGAGTGCTTGGCAATAAAAGAAGCCGTGAAATATTGGCAACATTGGCTTCTTGGAAGAGAGTTTTTAGTATATTCCGATCATAAACCCTTAGAAAATCTTAATATAAAAGCGAGAACAGATGAAGAACTTGGTGACTTGACATATTATTTGTCTCAATACAATTTCAAAGTCAAATACAATCCTGGAAAATTAAATCAAGAGGCAGACTGTTTGAGCCGGAATCCAGTTTTAGAACCTGATGAAAATTCAGATGACATATTAAAAATAGTAAACCTAGTAAACCTAGAGGAGATAAAGAATGATCAAAGAAAACACACAGAAGTTCAAAATAATAAGAATAAGCTGATGTTAAAAAATGAAATTTATTATAAAAAATAAAAAAAAAGAGACAAAATTTTATTATCAGAAGAATTCAGCGAAGCATTAATAAGAAACGTACACAATACTTATTGTCACTTGAGAAGAACCCAGATGATAAATAAAATAACACCATTCTATACAGCGAAAAATTTGATTATAAACATTAAGAAGATTTGTGAAACTTGTGACATCTGCATAAAGAATAAATCACGAAAAAAATCGAAATTTGGATTAATGTCACACTTAGGACCAGCATTTGAGATCATGTCTATAGACACCATAGGAGGATTCGGAGGATCCCGATCAACAAAAAAATACCTACACTTATTGGTCGACCATTTCACGCGGTACGCTTATGTTTTAACGTCAAAAAACCAAAACTCTGATGATTTCATAAAACTAATGGAGAATGTGACAGAAAACCATGATGTCCAAATGGTACTAACGGATCAATATCCAGGAATAAATTCCAAAAAATTCAAACAATTCTTGGAAAAGAAAAAAAATAAGAATGATCTTCACTGCCGTAGATTCACCTTTCTCAAACGGTCTCAATGAAAGATTAAACCAGACCTTAGTGAATAAAATACGATGCACTATAAACGAAAATGACAAAAAGATTGCATGGACAACTATTGCGAAAAAAGCTGTGGAAAAATACAACGAAACAGAGCATACAGTGACAAAATTTGCACCAAAATATTTGTTAGAAGGTAGAAACATAAACATCCTACCACATGAATTAAAGAAAAAAACCACAACCGAAAATTTAGAGAGACAGAAAAATAGCACTTGAGAATACAAAAAAATCTCATAATGAAAACAAGAAACGATTTGACCTGCACAGAAAACAAATTGAATTAAATGAGGGAGACCTCGTATATGTAGAAAATGGAAAAAGTCTGAATAGAAAGAAATTAGATGAATTGCGAATTGGACCATATTCGATAACAAGAAAAATCTCTAACTCAATCTATGAAGTTGACACCGGACACAAGAAAAAAGAATCCAATCTCTATCACATAACGAAACTAACTCCACTTGTAGAGGATTATAAAAATTGAACAATTGCATGGGAATTGTTCACATCTCAAGAGGGGAGATGTAAAGAAAACATCGACACTCGCATCGGAGTCACCGTTTTCTTCGATTCAAATGTGCCGCGCTATCGACAGCTGACACCGTCCCGGGAGCCGCCTGATGACTGACTAGCAAGGCATAAGATAAGAAGATCGCGTTGAGATCACACGTGTTTAAAAACGTGATTAAAAGTTAAAACATTACCTGAAGTAAAAACTTTAAATGTTGTTTTCTGTTTTTTTACAGGTAATCTTCTTTTTTCATTTAACCATTGTAAATATTGTAAATAGTGAAACAAAATTATATCAACCTGTTTTTTTACAGAAACGCAACTGAGTTTTTATTTCCAATTTTGGAGAACTATTTCCGTCTCATTATATATATATATATATATATATATATATATATATATATATATATATATATATATAGAGAGAGAGAGAGAGAGAGAGAGAGATGTGTGTGTGTGTGTGTGTGTGTGTGTGTGTGTGTGTGTGGCGTGTGTGGTGTTTTCAGATGCTGTTACTAGAATAATGCCTGGGAAAAATATTATGTAACGTTGAGAATTTCGGGAAGAAAATATTAAAAATGTCATCTCGGGGCTCAAGAACGAAATCGCTCGCCTTTCACGAAGGAAGTGAAATTTGTTCCAACAATTCGAGGTTGGCTGCTTTCAAGGATTAGTCTAACCCCTGTGAAGTGTCTTAAACTCTACCCCTATCCCAATCTCATCTCGATCAAGTTTTTGTCCACTTTCCCTGATCCATTGAGCATATGCTGAGATGACCCTTTGTTTTGCTTCTGGACGTAAATGTAGCTTCATTATGCGCACGTTTTGTTGAACTCTCCTTTTGCTTGTAATGGTAGGAATAGAGGTAAGGGCGAGTTACTATTTTGTAAGGATTGCAGAAAAATCATATTTGCAATTCGTTTACCGATGCAAATAAGTTTTCTATAACTGGGACACGAAAATGCTTATTTTTTCGAATATTGCTAATCTTGCCCTTTTATAAATTTTATTTTTATTTATTTACTTATCTTTTAACTTTTACTCATCTTTCAACTATTTATAGTTGAAATGACGGAAAGGGATTCTGGGACTCAAGAAAACGTGCGCAGATAATCTTCTCCCCCATACAGTTTTTACTGTTTCTTGACTAAATAAATCTAAAATCTAAATCTAAAAACCTAATTCATTTCTAATTCTGGCCACTCGGTAGTGACGCAGAAGCGCGTGGTAGGAGGCGCGTACGCGGAGACAACTGACTGCGACGAGACGTGACGGATATGACATATTAATGGAAGATTACTCCCGCACTGATATTAATGGAGGATTACTCCTAAAGCGCAAAGCGCTCTGTATCCTTCAAGGAGCTTGGAGACGCTCTGCGTCTATGTAGGTGCCACAAATTAAAAAGAAAAGAACAGAAGAGACTAATTCTTGCGAATTTAAATAAAATATTTGCAGATTTTCAATCTCCACAACTAGATCTGAAAATTGGCTCTTCAAAGTTTGCATCTCTTCGGCGAAAACACTGCATTTTTGCTGGCTTAAGTGAAACAAACACTGTGCTCTATATCAGAACGTAAAGCTTATTCCCGATGCTCTTAAGTTACCAACATTATTACAATATTCTAAGAGTTAAATGTGTCAGACAAAAAACATGCTGATGTGCATATTATACAATCCATCCAAAATTTTTGCTTTTTTGGTGAGTGCTCTGGATGAACCAGGATCAGGGCCGGATTTACCTACAAGCAAAACAAGCAGTTGGTTGGGGGCCCCGATTCACCAGGGACCCCGCGTTTCGGAAAAATACGCATACCATATTTTTTTTGTCTGTGAAATAATTGTTAATCAAGTAGTCTACTGTGTAACAAAATGTACAATTTCAAAACATAAGCTGTGAAATTTTCGTTTTGAAGACATCATCGACCAATTTTCTGCAGTCAAGAGCAGAAAAAAAATATGTAAAATGTATTAATGTAAAAAAATGTAACACAAGTAAAAATTTCTATAAAAAATTATCAGTTTTCATTTGTATCTGTACAGAAAGTACTTGTACTATAATACATTTTTTATTTAATAAAGATGGAGCTATTTTTTCGGGGGGGGGGGGCCAACACAATTTTGTGCTTGGGGCCTCGCACTACTTAAATCCGGACCTGTCTACAGGAAATTTGGGCATTGTAGAAAAGACAGTAAGGATGGTTTGTGAATCTTTTTTTTCTTTCCGCTCTCACACTTACAACTAATGTATTAATCATCATCAGGGAATAAAAGATCTGCAAACAGAAGCCGATCGTTCGGCTCAGAGATGTATTGTTGCGTCTCTCTCAAAGCAATTTCCATCTATAACCATCATAGGAGAAGAACCTTCAGGTAGCCCAGTACCCAGTGATTGGATTGTGTCAGAGGTAGACGAGGATATTTTTCGACTTGAATGCCCTGATAATTTGCGAGAAGTGTCCGCAGAACAGATGACTTCAGTGTGAAGATTATGTCCTATTATGAATGTAAAAATCAGTTTGAAATTATACCAGTATTTGGGAACAGTGATCCATCATAATCCACCACTAATCGAGGAACATTAAAACCTCTCTGTTCTCAATTAATATATTTTTCATTCAGATTATTTGTCATTCGATTCTTAAGCCACGTTTCCGGTATTCATAAATTATAGAACGTTTTTAAAAAAATATAATGATTGATTAAAGTTTCTGAGAATAGCCTAATTATTAAACATTTGTTTTTAGAATGAACTCATATACTCACTCTTCAGAAGTAGTAACGCAAGGTTTCCCGAAAGCAAAAGCAAGGAAAACAGGCAATCACAGAAGATGTAGAGGAAAAACAATGCTTGTGACAGACGTTAGAAATGAATTTAAAGCTAGGAGAAAACCTAAGAGCATGAAAGAAACCAACCCTCCCCCCCAAAAAAAATATTTGATTTTAGATGACAGTGAATGGGACGTGATTTTGTAAACTTCATCAAATGATTTCGACCTGGCCTATTTATTTCCTGAACCCGAGTTTGATGGTGTCGAAAACATTGGGAGACAACCGATCATAGGTGATTATGTTTTATTGGAGTTCAATGCAAAAAATAAAATATATTATGCTGGGAAAAATCTGACTGTAAATTAGTCATTTGAATATGAAGCTTTGTTTTATAGAAAATATTTGAACACATTTTTTATGACCGTTTTTCCTGAGATTTCTTTCATATATAAGGAATGAATAAAAATGCGTTGGCTTAACCCAGAACATATGGGAAGCAAAAAGACAAAAATCTGCTATTTCATTTCCTACAGCTTTTTCTTCTCATAATCTTCGCTAGGACTTACAACAATGTCTCGTTGTTCCCACCATCAGATTCTCAAAGGTATAGTGAGACAATGTCATTAATACATCGAAAACTGAGTGTATGTCAAATCAGACAATGTTGTCGGATACGTATGTATTCCAGGTATTGCACAAAAAATTATTTTCAGTGTCTAATTTTTTATCTAATTTCTGCGTCTCACTGTAGGCACTTTCCCCTACTTATTATTTTAAATCTGATTTGAGAATAAGGAAACTGTTGACTGAACGTTTAACAATGTTTTAGGTGGTTGTTTGGGTTGATCCTTTAGATGGAACATCAGAATACACTCAAGGTAAATATCCCACCACAAAAGCTTCGTTGCTTTCACTACAAGCGATGGATGAGCAAACTGTTCTTGCTTTAAGAATCGTCCATAAATGTGAACAAATGTAAAGAATTGTGAACTGTTGCTGCTGAATGAAGATCATTCTAGAAACTCATAATCAATTCTTATTGTTAGATATTGCTATTATTATTATTATTCGAATTTGTTTCCCGTTAGGGCTGCTGGACCATGTTACTGTTCTCATTGGCATTGCTGCTGGCAACCGTCCAGTAGCAGGTGTTATCCACCAGCCATATCATAATTACCAGAGAGAAAATGAACCACTAGGACGAACGATTTGGGGAATTCGAGGCGTGGGTGTTGGTGGATTTGAGCCAAAAACTGCTCCAGAAGGCCAGAGAATAATTACCACCACTCGTTCACACTCGACTCCTGAAGTTGAAGCCACATTAGGTGCTATGGAACCAGACAGTGTGCTTCGAGTGGGAGGAGCTGGTCATAAGGTAGATATTACTGTCTTACCTGAGTCTAAGAACTTGTAAACTTTCTATGACAACTTGTGGGCATGATTTCTAAATATATTTTTTTGAATAAAACGAGTATTTTGTTCATAAGACTATTTATTTAACTGATTCCAATACAAAAGAACGGAGAGAACGGAGGGCCTGTTCACTCGCGCACGTACCATACCAACACTGACAAAGAGCTACCAACATGGGGCGCGAGAGTTCTCGTTGAATGATACAGATAGCGCCAGCACTCGAAGCACGTAAATTCAAACAGTCCAATACTCCATCCATTTGAGTGCTTAAATCTCATAAAATAAAAAAATTAACACTTTCTCATTCCCAAGTTAAAAATAAGTTTATGGAAATGATCTCGAGGAGTAGGCTTGGTGAAGACGTCGGCTAGTTCTAGATCTGACGGCACAAAACTAACGCTGATAGTCTGGTTTCTTCAGTCTCACGTGCGGATCTGCTGGTGTACCAACCGGAGCTGCATCTTGCATGTGAAACTTCTCGATCATCCTGCGAATATAACTGGATTGGTGAATAAGTATACGACGATTATTACCCTCATCGGTCTCGTCCAATATCTCCATCCCGACAAAATGTCCAGGTTCCGTGACCGTGATCTCGAACTGCTTCACCAACTCATCCAAGAAACTGTAGAGCGATGCTTCATCTGAGGACATGACTAGTCCGTCATCGACGTAGAGAATCAGAATTATCGTCGATTTTGAACAACTCTTCCTGTAAACACACTTGTCTGCTTCTCCTCGTCGGAATCCTTGGTCAAGCATGAACTGGTTAAACTTTTCGTTCCAGCACCGCGATGCCTGCTTTAACCCGTACAGTGATTTTTGTAGTCTGCATACCTGACCGTCACTTATATTAGCACCCTCTGGTGGATCCATGTAAATTGTCTCGTGTAGGTCTCCATATAAGAATGCTGTGCGTACATCGAACTGTAACATCTTGTAATTATTCTTCACTGCTGTAGCCAATAAAATTCTCATCGAATCATACCTAGTAGTAGGCGAAAAGATCTCGTCGTAGTCAACTCCTTTCTCCTGGGAAAATCCCTTGGCACATAGTCTGGCCTTGAACCTTGGTTTGTTCGATGTTTGATCTTTAACAGAGAAAACCCACTTCGACCCGATGACCTTCATGCTGCCAGTTCGCTTCACGAGTTGCCATGTGTCGTTCCTTTTCAGGGCACTGAGCTCCTCTGCGATAGCCTTTGACCACTCTCTTGACTCACTGCCTTCCATGGCCTCCTTGTAAGTCTGCGGTTCATTTACCATAGCGAAATTCGCTGTGTATCTTCCTGGGCGTTGCAATTTGTCTCGCTTCCTCAGATTGTAGTCCCTGGCGTTGTCGACGACTGTCCCTTCATCCTCTTGAAGAGCTTCGACGTTCCTCGGGTTTGCGTCGAACTGTTCTCCATCCTGATCCTGTCGAGGTTCGGTCTCATTTACTGCGGGATTTCTCATTGCCGGCCGCTGCGCCTCCGGAGCTGCTAAGTTGGATGCTCCACCTAGATCGACGATTTCGTTTCGACCTCCAGGATATTCTTCAGCGTCGTCGTCTCCATTTTCCATTTGCGCAATGCTGATCTGGACGGTCTTCTTCTCGGTATCGATCGTAGTGTGTTCATCGAAAATCACGTTTCTCGAAACTTTTACCATTTTTGTTGTCGGGTCAAACAGTCGATAATTGTCAGAATTTCCATCATACCCGACAAACATGAGTTTGCTAGATTTGTCATCCAACTTAGTTCTTTGACAGTCGGGGACGTGCATAAATGCAGTGCAGCCAAACTTTTTTAAATGCGATAATGATGGCTTCCTACCCATGAAAGCTTCATACGGCGTCGTACTTCTCATTTCGCTTGTTGGAGTCCGGTTGAGAATGTACACTGCCGTGTTAACCGCCTCGCTCCAGAGGTACTTTGGCGTGTTCATTGCGTGCATCATGGACCTGGCACTCTCCATGACCGTGCGCATTTCCCTCTCAATGCGACCGTTCTGTTGTGGGGTATAAGGCGAAGTGTTTTCTAGGATTATGCCTTCTCTCTTCAGATATTCCTGCAGACTTTCATTTAGGTATTCTCGACCGTTGTCACAGTGCAAAACCTTGACCTTACGGCCTTGTTGCTTCTCAACCATCCGCACATATTCCTTGAGACGAGTCAGAACATCAGATTTGTGCTTCATGGTCCTGACGACGAGGTAGGATGTTGCGCTATCCTTGAATAGAACGAAGTACCTGGCACCTCCGGAAGATTCAGTCGCATTAGGGCCGCACACATCGGAGAACACTCGTTCCCCAACTTCCTCCTCTCGGACTTCTCTGGACGCATGGCGAAAACGATATTGCTTGCCATACAAACAAGATTCACAGAGAATCTCATCCTCGTCACTCAGTGTGATGCCGGATATCACACCACTCTTGATCATTTCTCGAACCCGCGTAAAGTTTACATGGCCAAGTCTGTCATACCACGCCTTCAAGCTGTTCTCTGTAACTTGTTGAGCCAGATGGACTGAAATATTTCTAAACAACATACGATAATTATTGTTGTCATCGAGAATCGCTTTCGCAATGAGTTTTGAGCCATGTAGAATATCTGCCTTTTTTCCTTCCTTCATTATTGACCAACCCTTCTTGGTCGCGACAGCTTCAGAGAAAAGGTTTCTTCTCAGGTCAGGAACAAATAGGACGTTCGTGATAACTGACTTGTACCACTCACCTTTAATCTTTTTTTCGATCTCGATGTCTTCTTTTCCAATGACAGGTAATGACACGTTGTTTCCAATTACGACTGTAGTCCCTTCAGAAACAGCAGACATGTTTGAGAATAGTTCGGCCCTGTACGACATGTGGGCAGATGCTCCGCTGTCCATGATCCACGTATTTTCCATGTTGACATCTCCAGGAAATTCCACGTTGAATGAAGTATACTCCTTGTCGCGATGTGATGACTTATGCTTAGGCTTGTTCCTGCAGAACCGGGCGATGTGGCCCCTTTTCCCGCACTGATAGCATTTGATGTTTTATTTCACCTCCTGGTTTTGATCGACTGATTTCTGCTTGCTCGATCCACTTGATGACGGCTCGCTCTGCTTCGTCGACCTTTTTGATTTCGCCGATTGATTTTTGCCCGATGAGACCGTGAACGCAGTTTCCATTTGCTCAACCAAAGACAGGTTTGCTTCTTCGTCAACTAACCTAGACGTCAGATTTGTCAGCGTTTGCCTGTCTTCGCTAACTGATAGCCACCCCTGTCGAAAATTCAAAAATTTCTGCGGCAACGTGCTGATTATTTTTGTCATTATCGCCGCATCGCTTACAGTCTCGCCAATATCCTTTAATTTCTTCGCTAAGTTTTCGACATTCGCAATGTGTTGAGCAACGCTGTCACTATCTTTCATTCGATATTGGTGAAATCGTTCGTGTGCAATCATTTTGCTCGACTCAGATCGTTGCAAATATATCGAATCAAGCTTATCAATTATTTGATGAGATGACTCACAATTCTCAATCAAGGTTATCTGCGCGTAGTCTAACGCAGATGTCAAAATAAACATTGCCGTTGCGTCATTTTTAATCCATGCCTTCTGCGTCTCATTGTTATTTTCCGGTTTCAGTTCAGTTCCATGGACGATTTCGTAGAGTCCTTTTGCCCGAAGTGCACAGTTCATTTGGAATCGCCATTGATTGTAATTACTGCCATCAAACTTACTCAAGCTATTCATGTCTAATCATTGTGACATCACTCAATTGCCACACATGCGACGAACGCGACCTCAAGCGAGACGAACACGAGCTTGAACAAGAACGAACACTCTTCCACCACTAAATTCGAGGTTAGGTCCGTCGCGATTAGAAATCTGACTCACAGATTGCAATCGACAATTGTATACACGTGGCGAGCCCTCCAAACGGTTAAAGCCTCCTCGATAAACTGCGCGAGTCACACGACGAATGCGCGCTCAAGCGAAACGAACACGCTTCCACAGCCAAATTCGAGGTTAGGTCCTTGGCAATTCGAAATCCGACTCACAGATTACGATCGGTCACAAATAGTCTGGTTTTTCCACTTCAAGCGTTCACTGGGCCCATAACCTTTTGAATAAAACGAGTAGTTTGTTCAAATGACTATTTATTTAATTGTTTTTAATACAAACGAACGGAGGGTCCGTTCACTCGCGCACGTACAATACCAACAGTACAAGTGATACCAACATTGGGCGCGAGAGTTCTCGTCGACTGATATAGATGGCGCCAGTACACGAAGTACGAAAATTCAAATAATCCAATATACTTGGTTCAAAAACCGTAACACCCAATGGTTTTCAACGTCAGTGAACAACACGTGAGTCATAAACGTTTACAACTTCTAGGGCAAATTTTGAAATTCGAATTGTAAGGACGGTCGCAGAATATTGAAATGCACCTGAACGTGTAGAAAAATATTTCAATTTTTGAGAAAATAACTATAAAATCATTATAAAAAAGTCGTTCAGAACTGCAGATATATTTTGATGTTTTCTTATTGACTGGGAACGTGTTAACTATGAACTAAGTTACATTAAGGTCAGTAGTAGTAATACCTGATTAGGTCACACGAAACTATTTTGTTTTCTTTGTTGCTTTCAAGGTATTATCTGAACGTTTGAGCATTATCCCAGTTTAAGCACTAGTGCAAAAACCTGAACTTTTAGCGAACTATGCATATCTTGAAGAACTGCTTGTACTAGTAGCAGCCTAAAAATGTTTTTTGTTATTTAAAACATATTTGACGAAATTAGTTTATTTACCCACGCTTAACTTACACATGCACAGTTCAGGACTTGGCTGTTCAAAGACGGGATGCACCGTGAAACTATATTCATTTTTAAAACAATGATTTACAAAGGTTGTGATGTAACAGGTCCAACAATTCTTATGAGCCATAATTTATTTCTGACAATGGATTGTGTAAATTCAAATATTTAATTGCACCAGGAACCGAACATTTAGGGACAATTGTGAATGCTTCAAAAGCCATCTCTGGAAGAGGATCTGAAAAGCAAAAAATTCTGTTAAGAAAGATGCTATGTCGTCAAATAAATATTCCTAAAACTAAGCTACATCGAAAAGAAATTTGTTTCTTCTAAACTAGCATTTAGTATTACGGAATTAGAAAGCAGAAGAATATCTTGCACTTACCATACACCGAAGTCACAGATTCATCTTCCAGAATGGCTTAGGTCACCTGTTCAGTGGGAAAAGGATCTGTAGTCACGAACCACAAAAACATTTGTTTTTTATTTTCTATAATTTACACATAATTGGTACTAATAACTGTATATTCAAATTAATTACTAAGACAAACATCCATAAGAACTAAGTGACACCTCACATGGGTTTAAAAAATCTGAAAATGGAGACAAATTTCCCCACCTTCAAAATAGGCAACAAAGTAATAATTGAGTTTCCTAAAGGTTATGGCGAATACTTACCATTTACAAGGGTAGCGTATGCATCTGCCGCACATGTATACTGAACGGCCCAAGAACCTGTATTAATCAACAACAAATAATTACCAATAGATTATGCTTTTTTAGCATGCTCTATTTGCATTTCACACACATACAAGAAACTTACCTTTTTCAGTTTAAATTGCTGCCGGTGTACAACGATCTGAAACTTGAAAAATTCTGGCAAAGAAGTCTCCCGTCGAACTATTATGTAATTAAAATGAATATCACAAAACCAGGTTGTATGCACATTTACAATATCAAACAAATCTGTCCCTTTTGAAGTTTTGTCAACAGGGCCAGATAAACTATAAATGTAAGAAAAAAAGAAAAATTCTACTAAAAATTAAGTTCTGCAAAGTTACACCCATTGCTATTGTGAGGGTCACCTCAGTTCAAACAAGGGATTTGCAAATGAACATTAATATTTTTAAAAAATCTACAATTTACAATTAAATTATTTGAATGCATTTTCAAGGCAAACACCATGAATACTGGCAGCAAATGTTCCAGGCACACTTGCCGCTTTGCACCATTCACTGACATTGGTTTCTGCAATCACAAATCATGATTATCTAGGATAATCTGATGAGAAACACTTCATTCAAATGATTTACTACTTTATGGCAATGCATACTGTCACAAACTGTTCTCTGAACAAATAAATTATACGTATTTCTATTGAAAAGCAATATTGCCAGAAGAAACATCCACTGAATTTTGAATCTGGATACATGAAATTAAAAATAAAATTAGAGAATCACTTTACGACCCACTATTAAAATGCCTAAATGCACATTGAAGAAAATGAAGAACTTACTTTCTTTTACTGGAAAGCTTGCATTGAAATCCTGCAATGCTTCCTCGCAAAGGGATTTCGTGATTCCAAAATGTTACTGGTACAGCATGATCCAGCGGGTGGCAGATATAATACTGTTTTAGAAAATGTTCCATGCATATTTACTTCTCGTGAGATGCTTCCATGTGCATTTGGGAAGAGAAAGGGTTCCCAATAGCTTTTAAGCAATCCTCTACATCTAAAACAAATATATTAACTTTACTGACACCAGTCAACAAAAGTGTAATAAAGAAGCAGCATTCGTCGATTTACTACATACAAAAGTGAAAGATAAAAAATGTAACTCACTGTTTCAGGTATCTTGGGAACCCAAATACACGTTTTAAAGGCTAATTTCGCTATCGATTTTTTGCTATTGGGCACCCAGCACCTTCTTGAAGACATAATGTAATCTTCAGACTTCAAGCTCACAGGTAGTCGCCGCGTGCGGACGTCTTTCGAGGAGCTCCGCGAAGTGAAAGGCAATGGGCGTGGACCTTGCTGTGTACCGAGCGCGTTGGGGCATGGGCTGCGCGTGCCCGTCCCGGTCGGTGGCTTCGGCGCAAGGGGCGTTCTCGGGCTTGCGGGAAGGAGGCGGCGTGGCTCTACTTTGTGCAGCTGTTTTCTCCACTCTCCTTGTGATAGGAGGAGTGGAGCAAACTCCTGGTCCCGGTGTACAAGAGGCAGAGCTCCAAATATGATAGGAATTAGAAGACTGGAAGCGGATTTGGCACAGGCCCACAGTCATATTGGAGAACTGACGTTAAGAATTAGGTATTTGGAAGACGTCAGCAAAGGAAAGGAGGAGCAAAATGTTCGCGTCCCACAAGAAAAAGAGAAGAGGAACGAGCAGCCAAATAGGAGCGGGTCCCTTCAGCCAGGTGCTCCATATAGTAAGGTGAAGGTTCTAGGAGACTCGATGCTGCGGCACAGCGGCGGCGTATTGAAAAAATAAAGGTGCCGGCGTGTCTTTCTTTCCCGGAGTAGATATTTCGCAAATGACTTCGGTTGTGAATAAATCCGAACCGAATGAACAGACAGAAGTGGTTCTAGTTCATGTAGGAACCAATACGCGGAAACGGCAAGCTGTTTACGACACAACTAAACAATATGTCGAACTAGGGCATGCCATCCGAGCTAAATTTAAAAATGCGAGGGCCATTGTTTCCGGAGTTATGCGCCGTAATGATATCCACATTAGTAGAACGCGGGACGTGAATTGTGGATTACTATGGGCTTGTGAGAAATTTGATGGGCTGTTCATTGATCCTAATCACTGGCTCGGGCACGAAGACCTAGGACGGGACTGCCTTCATCTCAACTTCCGAGGTGCATGGAAGCTGGGATGTCTTCACGACCAAGTAATACGGTCGTATTTACTTGGAAAGTGACGACTGGAGGAAGATGGCGCCAAGGGCAGTGATGGTTGCAAAAAAGGGAGCGATGCGTTTGGTGACTGCTGCGGGGGAGGAGACGGAGACAACGCGTGTTACTGCAGCGGGGGAGGAGACCGAGTCAACGCGGAAGACGACCGCGGCGGGGGAGGAGATGGCCGTGACCGCGGCACAGGGATCTAGGATGGACGCACGGGTCCCGAACACTGACTTTCACGTGAGGAGAGGCAGGTGAACTGTCGTAGTATCATGAATAAGGAATCCGAATTTTGGAATTTAATTGAAGCATGTGATCCTGATGTCATAATAGGAACAGAGTCTTGGCTTTCGGACGCGGTAGTTCCGAATTCTTCGTTCAGACTACATTACGTTGCGGAGAGATCGCGAAACTAGAGACGGTGGTGTCTTTATATGCGTGAAAAACACATTTAATATCAGATCAAATTAGGTTGAAAAAGAATTTGAAATGACGGTTGTAGAAATTTACTGTTCAGGAAGTATCTTAGAAATTATTGCTCTCTATCGTTCACCGGGCAACAGCTATGAAATTTTAGGCGCCCTCTACGAAAGAACAAAAAATATAAATAACCGTCATATAGTTATTGCTGGAGACTTAAATCTACCAGACGCAAATTGGAAGGGGATTGTTTGCAAAGGGAAAGTACAACAACTAGTCAACCGACTTGTCTGGGACAGCGGATTAGAGCAGGTAGTAGACAGGCCGACACGGCAGGATGCGGTTCTGGATATCTGCCTAATTAGACCGAAAGATTTATTCTTGTCGTGCAACGTTTTAAAAGGTATAAGTGGCCATAAAGCCGTTTTAGTCGATTTACAGTTAAGTATTTCAAAGAAAAGTATTACCACCGGTATTCTAGTGAAGGAATACAAGAAAGCGAATGTACATGGGTTTCAAAATTACTTAAGAGAAAGATATGGCGAGTTTCTTAGAATAGGAGGAACCGAAGAAATATGGGGAGAGTTTAAAAATATTTTAGTAAATGCTGAGCAGGCTTTTGTACCCAGTAAATTGTTAAAAAGTAACAGCGATCCGGAATATTATAATGCAAAGAATAGGCGATTGAAAAGAAAAACCAGAGAAGCATTTAACAACAGACACCGTAGTGAAAATCATATGACCTTATTTCGAAATTATACAAAAGCATTAAGGAAGGAAAAGAAAATGGCAGAGGAACGTCATTTAAAACATATTCTTGATGCGGAGGGCAGTAATAATTGGTCGGTATTTTTTAAATACGTTCGTAGAAGGAAAGGAAGTAAAGACGAGATTCCATTAGTTCGTGTTAATAATTCGCCAATAACGGACCACTGGGAAAAAGCGCAGGCTTTTAACGCATATTTCAGCTCGGTTTTCAAGCAGAAATCTAACAGTATTCAGATACCAATGTTGGAAGATAGATGTAGTTTTCATATTGATGTAAATACTTTGCGGAAAAGAATAAAATTTATGAAGAGAGGAAAAATCGCAAGGTCCTGATGGTATTTCCACGGACATCATTAAATTAGGTGCAGGCAATTCTACCTTATTTAATTAGGTTATTTAATGTATCAATAAACAATGCTTGCGTACCGGAAGATTGGAAGTTGGCTCTCGTTGTACCTATTTTTAAAAGTGGCGACAAGACAATACTTAGTAACTATAGGCCGGTAAGCCTTACATCAGTCGTATGCAAACTTATGGAACATCTAATTTCCAGCTACATCAGGAAAGAATGGGAGAGCAGGGAGTGGCTTTATCAGGGTCAGCACAGTTTCAGAAATGGTTTCTCATGCGAAAGTCAGCTAGTCTCACTTCTACAGGACCTAGCCGACGTAGATGATGAAGGGAAAAGGGTCGACGCGATAGTAATAGATTTTTCCAAAGCTATTGATGTTGTTCCACACGATCGTCTTATACAGAAATTAATAGATTCGGGTATAGACACTTGCAGAATTATTAATAAATCTAATCTAATCTAAAACGTAGCAGTAAACCACAAAATTTCTGGAATTCATTGGCTGCTAAATCTCGTTAACGGCGCAAAAAGGAAGCATGTAAACGCAATGCCGTTCGGTCGTGGAGGAAGAAATCCAACGGTTATCAACCGGTTCGAACGCAGAGAAATTTCAAAATGACTAGTTCGCCAATTCATCGCTAGAGCGAGTTAGTGTTGTACAGATTTGTATGGCGTCGCTCTGAACTCTGATTGGCTACTGTCCGGAATTTGAATAGGGACCGGACATGGCCTATGTAGTGTCACACGACTGTTGATAGTACGGGGTCGTCTTATAGAACACATATGATAAAACCATAAAACTCTGACGAAAATGTATACCTTGTCTTTTCTAAGGCCGCTTGCCCACGCCGCCACAGCAGCGCGCGTCCGTCAATCATCAGGGCTCTTCGCCGACCCTCCGGCGACGACGGACAAAGGGACCGCAGCAGGTACCTGCTTCGGTCCCTTTGTCCGTCGTCGCCGGAGGGCCCTGATGATTGACGGACGCGCGCTGCTGTGGGGGCGTGGGCAAGCGGATTAAAGGTCGTATTTTCCTGCAGAAACACAATGCAAATGTTTTAATTACAGTGTCAAGAGTCTTTTCGAGTCGAATCACATGGAAAACGTGGGTTGCAGCAACTGGTTGGATAATACCTTCACCTCGCTAGAGCAACCACTCAGGGGCGAAACTGACAAAAGCTGCGGCTGTTGGAGAGGGGGAAAGCAAAAGTCAGCGCGCTTCGCACCGGGAGAAACACCTTCAATTAGAGAGCGCGAGGAGCGTCGGCGTCTGCGCTGGCCTTGTGCGCAGAGCTGTGGCGCGGCCACGGGGCGGGCGAGCGCCTGCGCAGGCGCGGTCGACGCGCGCGCGCGCAGCTGAGCAGAGGCTGGCGCAGAATTCGCGCTGGGTTGCACCGAGTGGGTGCGCACATGCGCAAGATGATTGGTCAGCGATCGAGAGCAGGCCTGCCAGATGGCGCCACACGAAAGCGAAAGCCTGAGCGTATCCGGAAGAGGAGGCGACTGATTGGCCGAGCCGCCCTGGGCACATCCTGCCCTTGGTTCGCTACCGAATCGTTTATAGTTATTTGAGCGACTCTTAAGAGCAGAAAATACCACAATATGAAGACAACACGATTTCATTTTTAATGCATATTTATATAATGACATTGCATAAACGAATTACTATATATACAACTTTGATTGTAATAATTCTAACGAAAACGTATTGAGATAATACTACTGATGACAACATCCTCGTACAGATGAAGGGCTATGATCAAATATAGGAATTAAAAAGATAATTGAAGGCAATGAGTAAAGATTTTTTAAAAATGTTGGGTTGTTTCAGGGCACTGAATTATTAACTATCCCATTATTGTAAAGAATAACACGTAATGAGTATTACTCGCGCAAGTTTTCTTGATACACGAGCTACCTAGTTCTCACCCAGCGCTGAATAGCACGATTGAGATACTTAGGTTCGACTCGGAACGGCACGTACCAATTTACAATGTCGCCAACAACCACCTTGTATACAATGTAGGCTTTCACGGCCGGTTTCCACATCAAAATCAGTTGTTTCCGGGCTTGAAGGCCGTGGTCCAATGGAAACTTGTCCATACGTTTCGCCTGCAACTGTGGCAGGCATCCTCAGTGGCGTTGCTGGCGGGGGCGAAGTGTCCTAGTTGGCAGCGCCGCGTTGACTGACGCTCCCGCGGCTCCGGGGCCTGTATTCATAGTGAAAGGCGAGGTTCGCGCGCTCGCGTCTGATTGGGGCGCGCCGCCTGTTCTCGCACCTGATTGGGCCACGTCAGCGGTACTGGTTAGCTGCCGAGTTTTGGTCGTACGAAGTGCCGGGTACCATGTACTGTTTAATTTTTCTCCTTCTTCTTTTCTGTTAAACTTGTTCTTGTGTTTGTAAATCTCGATGGCTTCCATTTGGAGTCTCTTGTAGTAGTGTGTGCTGGTGGAGAGAATATCCGTCGCTTCGAAGCGCATGTCGTGTCCGCGTCCCGACAGCGCGTGATCAGCGACTGCTGACTTGTCAGTATGTCCTAGACGGCAGTTCCTTTTGTGTTCTTTTAACCTCGTATTGAAACTTCTCCCTGTAGTACCTATGTATACGGAACCACAAGAGCAAGGAATTCTGTAAACTCCAGCTAAAGATATACGATCCTGGGGGTCTTTGGCCGAACGTAAAATGTTACGGAGTTGTTGGGTGGGTTTAAAGACAGTTTTAACCCTGTGTCTAGCTAGCAGTCTTCCTATGCGGTCCGTTACCCTATTCACATAGGGCAGGAAGACAGTACCGAGTAGAGTATCGTCTGTGTGGTTTTGTTCGTCTGTCTTCCTCTTCGGGTGAAGAGCTCGTCTTACTTCACTGGGCTTGTATCCGTTGGCTTGTAAGGCCTTCTCCAGGTGTTGTAGTTCTTCGGGTAGGTGATCGGGTTCGCAAATGCGTTTAGCACGGTCGTAAAGTGTTTTGATCATAGCGCGTTTTTGCCTGGGATGATGATTTGAGTTTTTGTGTAAATAACGATCCGTGTGCGTAGGTTTCCGGTACACTTTATGTCCAAGGGAGCCATCTGGATTCCTGTTGACCAAAACATCTAAGAACGCAAGTTGTTTATCTTTTTCCATCTCCATGGTAAATTGAATTCTTGGGTGGATATTATTGAGATGATCCAAAAAATCTGATAACAAGTGTTCACCGTGACTCCAAACCACGAAAGTGTCATCAACGTATCGAAACCAATGTGTCGGTTTCATACGAGAACTGTTTAATGCAGAGTCTTCGAAATACTCCATATAAAGGTTGGCCACAATCGGACTCAATGGATTGCCCATGGCTACGCCGTCCGTCTGCTCATAAACATTACCGTTCCAGTGGAAATAAGTTGTAGTCAAAGTATGTTTAAACAGTAAGACGATATCCTCTGGGAAGTATTCAGCTAAGAAATTTAAAGTCTCCTGTACTGGAACCATTGTAAACAGCGATGTGACATCGAAACTCACCAAAAGATCGTCGGGTTTTAAGCGAAGTCCTTTTAATTTTTCAATGAAATGAGAGGAATCCTTGATGTGTCTTTCCGTGTTACCAATGTGAGGTTGTAGTAGTTTGGAGAGATATTTAGCCAACGTGTACGTAGGCGAATTAATAGCACTCACAATGGGCCGTAGTGGAATGTCCGGTTTGTGGATCTTAGGTAAGCCGTATTGTCTAGGAGGTAGCGCCTCAGAAATCTTAAGAAACTTCTGTTCCTCAGATGGTATCGAGGATTTCTTGATTAGGTCATTGGACTTGCGTAAAATAGAAGCCGTAGGATCTTTGGGAAGAGGTCTGTAGTTATCGGTATTCAAAATGTCCCTAATTTTCTGTTGGTAATTTTCAGTGTTCATAATGACAGTCGCATTCCCTTTGTCTGCAGAAATAATGATGATATCCATATTCCCATTTAAGTTCTTAAGGGCAGATTTCTCTTTGTTGGTAATATTGCAAACAGGTGGTTTAGCGTGTTGTAGTATTCTCGCCGAGTCACGTCGAATTTCTTCCGCTACGTCCGGTTGTAATTTACGAATCACTGGCTCGATACTGGCAATGATATCTTCCACGGGTAAATTAGTGGGGGTAATGGCGAAGTTTCCTCCTTTGGCTAAAACCGACGTTTCCTCCTGTGTTAGTTGATGTCTAGAAAGGTTAACCACGACCCGTCCGATATCTAATTTAGGTCCACATTGCGCCGTATTGTCATGACATTTACTATATTTCTTCTTATGGCGTGTCGTAGTGCGGTCTGTAATGCACATCATGCTGTTGTGGGTTAATCTGTCAAATACATCCCAATCGTAATGTCGAAGAGAATTGCTAACTTGTAGGTGAATTTGGAGCATTTCCTTGTCAATAAAGGATAAATTCCGGCGTGTTTCGTGAATTCTATCTCGTAACAGAGCTCTTTCAGTGCGATCGTAAATTCGGTGTGATGAAGCAGTTTTGAAATTGCATTTCTGTCGTAAGAATCGTGGTATGACGTTGGTGTCACGGCAGCGGAGTAGAAATATTAAAGAACACAGTACCTGAGCTTTCTTCTTCCGTAGTGTCTCGAATCGTCGCAGCAAGTGGTCAATATCCTCCCCGTAGAGGCGAATTAACATACAATGTAGGCTTTCACGGCCGGTTTCCACATCAAAATCAGTTGTTTCCGGGCTTGAAGGCCGTGGTCCAATGGAAACTTGTCCATACGTTTCGCCTGCAACTGTGGCAGGCATCCTCAGTGGCGTTGCTGGCGGGGGCGAAGTGTCCTAGTTGGCAGCGCCGCGTTGACTGACGCTCCCGCGGCTCCGGGGCCTGTATTCGTAGTGAAAGGCGAGGTTCGCGCGCTCGCGTCTGATTGGGGCGCGCCGCCTGTTCTCGCACCTGATTGGGCCACGTCAGCGGTACTGGTTAGCTGCCGAGTTTTGGTCGTACGAAGTGCCGGGTACCATGTACTGTTTAATTTTTCTCCTTCTTCTTTTCTGTTAAAGTTGTTCTTGTGTTTGTAAATCTCGATGGCTTCCATTTGGAGTCTCTTGTAGTAGTGTGTGCTGGTGGAGAGAATATCCGTCGCTTCGAAGCGCATGTCGTGTCCGCGTCCCGACAGCGCGTGATCAGCGACTGCTGACTTGTCAGTATGTCCTAGACGGCAGTTCCTTTTGTGTTCTTTTAACCTCGTATTGAAACTTCTCCCTGTAGTACCTATGTATACGGAACCACAAGAGCAAGGAATTCTGTAAACTCCAGCTAAAGACATACGATCCTGGGGGACACAAAAGGAACTGCCGTCTAGGACATACTGACAAGTCAGCAGTCGCTGATCACGCGCTGTCGGGACGCGGACACGACATGCGCTTCGAAGCGACGGATATTCTCTCCACCAGCACACACTACTACAAGAGACTCCAAATGGAAGCCATCGAGATTTACAAACACAAGAACAACTTTAACAGAAAAGAAGGAGAAAAATTAAACAGTACATGGTACCCGGCACTTCGTACGACCAAAACTCGGCAGCTAACCAGTACCGCTGACGTGGCCCAATCAGGTGCGAGAACAGGCGGCGCGCCCCAATCAGACGCGAGCGCGCGAACCTCGCCTTTCACTACGAATACAGGCCCCGGAGCCGCGGGAGCGTCAGTCAACGCGGCGCTGCCAACTAGGACACTTCGCCCCCGCCAGCAACGCCACTGAGGATGCCTGCCACAGTTGCAGGCGAAACGTATGGACAAGTTTCCATTGGACCACGGCCTTCAAGCCCGGAAACAACTGATTTTGATGTGAACCACCTTGTACTTTCAAAACAATCGTAGCATTTCTCTTGGCACGTTTTGTCGAGTTAAGTTTATGTCCACAGTTGGTACTCCCTTTTAAGCCGTGACGTAGCCAGGTCCCTCGTCTCCCCGAGCCCCCGCTATGGAATATTAAGAAACATTGCTCGTAAAAGTACACGCTTAATTTCGAATGGATACTCAGTTGTCATTGAATTAGCACTTGAGCTGTGTACTTCGCTTTTATTCCACATTAAATATTTATCCATGAACACGGGAAGAGTTGTGTTTATTCCTCCACAACAACTCCAGCATTCCTACCGGAGGAAATACTGCAAAACCATCTGAAGAGCATTCACGTAGGTCGATCTCCTTCGTCTGGCCAACCAGCTCTTTTCTTCACGATATGAATTCATCTTCGAAACTAGTTTGCTCGAGGACGCGTTGAGTAAGAGAATGGGGGAGGGGGCACTAGTAGAGGAGCGTCATGTGATCTGGGATGACGAGAAACAAGTTTCAGCGATAAAACGTACGCAAAGGACATACATTAATCATGCACGAAAACAAGGGGTATATCCCGTAACCTCATATCCTCGAATAAGTGGATATCTGTATTATCAAATTTTTGAAACGATTAGTGACCGCTCAAGACAGGTTTCACTCAATAAAAGGAACTAGAGTGGACATCAGCATCTCCCCGATTCGGGCGATTATTAGATTTTTTTGAAAAGAGTTGAAGGGATTTGAAGGTGTTAACCCTTCTGCCGGGTCTTCGCGATGCGTCGTTTCGGCGTGAAGGTGAATGGCGCTCGCGCAATACGACGTATAAGAGTCGCACTGCCCCTCCTTGCTGCCCAATCAGCTGAGTGAGCTCAGAGCGAGCATATCGCTGCTTCTGCAGCTCCGACTGGGAGGTTCTATGGAACAAGTCCACACGCGATTCGATTTCTCACGAAACACATTTGCCTAAAGAATCTCCTTGGGCAGATTTCACAGAAGGCCGTGACGGTGGAAGAGACCGCGCGAAAGCAAAATTTCCATTGTCACGATTTCGGAGAAACCAACTCCTTCCAGCTAAGACGCGACGAGATCACATTGTTTGAAAAGAAGAGCAGCCGAGCAGTCTCCTGACGGATCGAGTCGCTCGTGTAAAAAACTAGTAACATGACTGTACTGAAAGTCGAATTACTTATGTAAAAGTGGTACGATTCCCAATTGCCGTGGTATTGCAATATCCGTTAACCAGCGAGTTTAGCGCGTCAGAAAAGCGTACGAAATAACGAAAAAGAACCAGAAAGGAAATCAATTTCTTGCCATCCAGACAAAGGTAAACCTTATTTTATCTTCAATATTTAATGTTAAAAGCAGATCCAACGCCAAGGTGCGCCCTAGTGACAAAGGCTCAGACACACGAGATCTTCGGCCCAAATATTGTAAGCTCTCCCACCACTTAAGCTACATTCGAGGCTTCCACATTAGGTACCTTCTACCTATAACAAATGACTATTTACATGAAAACCGTTCCCTAGTAAAAAGTAAATAATCGGTTGTTTATATCATTCTAAAAAAGGAAGAAAGGCAATTTCGGTGGCAATGAGTTCAGCGTCAGCTAAATTATTTTTAAAATAAGTATAAAACGCAAAAAAGCACATCCATCTAATAGTGAAATGCAACATTGAAAGAAAGTGAGCCAGACAAACACTAATAAAATTTGATAAACAAAAGAACCCGGACATGTAAGCACTAAAATCGTCGAAAATGGCAGGCAAATAGGTACTCACAAACTCAAAATAAGCATCGTAGTTAGAAATAGGCCGGGGCCGCAGAACTAAAAACTTTAAAAACAGCAGGAAATTAGATATTAGTGTTCATAAAAGGCTCAAAAACTACTCAATATTCAAATTTAGACGTAATAGGTACACTCCGGATGAACATATTGCTCTCCAAAATTGGATTTCTTCGATTGAAAAAATATATTCCAGAGAGAGATAATATTTCCTGAGTCGACTCGTGTGGAAATTTATATTTTGCAAATTTTGTCATAGTGTGGTTACACTTAAAAGTTGGATTTTTATGTTTTGAAATAGAAAAGTTCGCGACAATCGGTGTACGGCACAAATCAGTTTTTCTTGTCTTCATCTTGTGACTACACTTGCTGAAGAAAGAGTTGAATAATTTTTTCGGATAAGTTGCAGTGTTTTGTTGTACGTTATATTTTGGCCCAGCTTACCACTTATCCACAACACTGACAAAAAATTACATTTCCGTCAGTCGGGAAACATTCTCTATGAATCCACTCTTTTAGGAATATCCTTTTTGATACTTTAGAATTGTAGTAAGTGTGCTTACCGGGAACAGCAAACGTTCTGACCTGCCTGTATCAGACTTCAAAACCAAAACAAAATTATTATCGAATAATACTTCACCCATCTTGGATGAATCTACTTCTAAAAGTGAAACACGCCGGGAGCGCTAATATTCAAGTCGATTGGGTTCTTGGTAAGGTACAGTTACTACCTCACTAACAATAGCGAAGATAGGAAAGACAAGTGTAATTTTCTGTTCTCTGGAGCGCATTTCTTTATTAAAATTTTCAGGTTTTACAAAGTTCAGTTCACACTATATTTGTATTGTTAGCTTAATATGAATTTAATGCCAATAAATAAATTCTAAAAATCAAATTGGGGGGGTGATTCCTTTATAGGAAGACCTCAGGAGAGTTACATTTCGGAAAACGTTGTAAGGAAGGTACAGAAGGGAAATCTATATAAATTTGTTGATTTGAGGAAAGCTATGGAAAAAACGTTGTGGAGCGATGTGTGATGTGTTTTTCTAGAGTTTCGAGTTGAAATTCATGGAGCAGGTGTTGGTTGGAAATAAAACTATCTTGCAGTTGATATTGTCCAGACGCGCCCTGACGGGCTTAAGTGAATGAGATGAGCTTATTATGCAGTGTCAAATTCACACATATTCTAAGCGGCGTCCCTGCTCGCCGCGTCACAAGCAAGAACACGGTCCGTAGAGCTTCTCTATCGGACGCCCCGACACATTTTACGGGATTGTTACGAGTTTCGTAAAAAAATCCAAGTTATTTCTCAAAAAAATATTGTAGGATACGAAATAATAACAAACAATATAGAATGTGGAAAAATCAAAATAGGAACTAATAGACTCTTAACGCTTGAATAGGCAATTATCTCTGATAAGGGCTTCATAAAACCCTCGCAAAAGCCTTTTTTATATGAACATCGATAATGGGTTAAGTTGACTGAAAATACATTCGAAGGAATAAAATAGGCAAATAAGGCATTGTCCGAGCTCTAGACATTACTTTACGTATTCGTTCTCTCTAAATTAATATATCCGCAAATGCCTGAATACATCATATCACAATGATTATTCAAAATCATTCCAAACCCTTATCTACAATTTCAAAAACATTATAATCTAAATACTTACCCACTGTACTTCCAGATCTCAGCACCCATACCCTCAGCGCCACAGAAACATCACTCCTTTGTTCGTGAACATTTACACAGGAATAGGGTGAACAAATACTTAAAAACATCAGATAATACAATTTTATTTCAAATGTATACAGCCACATTTCACTGAAATGCAAAAACGAATTAAGTTTTAAAACAAAACAAAAAAAAATTCGAGTAATATATGATTCAATCTTAGAATCACAGATTAAACATTGTCACAGCTCAAAACATTGCATTGTGAAAATTACACTGACATTACATAGATATAATGAATGCTGAAAATAAAAATTTCTAGTCACAAAAAATTAATAGTTTTGAATATAATATAAACAATGTAATATTTCATAACATACGATTTCAAAATGCGTGAAAATATAATACTGAACAAATCTGACAGTTTCTTTCCATTCACAAGCCATCTTTCATAGATCTGTCCACCCTCGCAATTCTTTCCTTTGCCTTCCAAAATTGCTTCAATATTTCTATTTACTCAACCGGTTATATAACTTTGATGAGTTAAGTCACATTTTAATAAAAATAATTTAAACTTACTGTTCAGAGCCATTCGATTTGAGAACTGTCAATACGAGAATCAATACTTAAAAGAATTTCGCAAATATATATGTATAAATCAGAATGGTTTCTGCAATAATAATAGCGGCAACAGTATTTCAAAGGCCGCGCCGGCACAATCGGCGTGGCGAACCGCAGCGAGTATGGCCAAGAACGGATCTTCAGCTTTGCACTACGGACGTTGCGAAAAGTCCGTTGGCGGCGGGGACAGACAGCGACGAGTAGAACTCGGTAGCGTGCGCACGCCAGAGGAGCGCATCACAGTGTATGTAGTTAAACGACATGTAGGAATCTTAAATAAGTCGGAAGTGATATGGAATACGATACTGAAAAAAGCAAAGTTATAGTATGAGGAACGATTGTTATTCATGTAGTGCACAAGCCGGTGAAGCAGTATTAGCGTGACACGCAGAGAAAAAACAGTGCTGGTTAATCCCATTGTTAAATTCGCATGTTTGCGATCAACGATATACTCATTTCTCACCTGCTCTCAGGCGACCATTTCTCGGGCGAGGGAAGTACGTTTGATGGTTTAAAATATTTATTACTTGGACTGTTTAAAAATAGCATTAGAATTCATAAACTGATGATTAGGTCCAAAAATCATTATAACTATTCCTTCGATCAAAACAAGCGTTCGTTATGCGTGGCAGACAAACTACTGGTGAGATAAATTTACTAGTTTACCCTGGGGTCATATCCGCATGCGTACGCGTCCGTCCGCTCCTTCAGAGTATACATTCGTCCCTGCAGGCGGGGTTGTAGAGTAGGCTCTCTCTATTTATTATTAGTATTCATTCCTTCATTTTTATTTCCTTTTAAGATTATAGAAAATAGTAGCCTTATCTGTAAGTATTAATATTTCGTACATGGAAGAATATAATATCTATGCTCCCTTCGACCAGTGAAAAGACCGTTTATTATGATGAGCATTAAGCCAATCCCAAATTCCACAAGGTCACCACAATTGCCAGCACTCTTCATTGTTGTTTCAATGGTTGCAGTAATGACGTAAATAAACTTAACTATTTGCGAAAAAATAACTATAAACTTAACTATTTGCGAAAAAATAACTATAAACTATGAATAATAGAACATGAATGTTAAGATCCTAAAATTTTAAATAACCTAAGAACAATTAGTATTTGCACGAAATAATATTAAATGGAAAAGCAAAATAATGAAAACATGAATGAAATAATCCAAAAACTAATACGGAAGATATGACTAGCGAAACTGACGTAATATACAACTAACATTTTATCCAAAAAATATACAATTCTAATGTACTTTACGGAAATAAAACTAATTTTTGGGTCGAGATTTCAATTCTAAGTATTAATACGAATAAAACAATTTAACCATATTTACTAAAAAGAACAAGAGAACCAATGACCAACAAAACCCGCCTCAAATCGTAACTTCGTAAATCCACGTTCTAACCTCAATATCGCACTACATTCTCAACTCCGCCCCGCATCAATTTCGTGTACAGGGGGCGTAAGGCGCTTGATCAGCTGGAAAGCTTCGCCGCCATTTGCTGCACTTTGGTTTAGATGCTCGGCGTTCCCAAGCCAAGACAAATGTTGTCCATTCTTTCCGTACGCGTTCTGTCGTCTGTTGTTGTGAACGCCTGCCTAAGATGTCTGACTTTACGTTCCCGTTCGCCAGCTACTGTGGAGCGGCCTTTCGTATTCTTCGAGGGCACAGTTCATCGGGGGTCTTCGGTGAACAACGACAACCGCACGGAACGTTTACGAGATCATGCAACCAGTGGCTCAGCCGTTCGAAATCGCCCACGCACATGCCCTATTTAAACAGGACAAGGCGCGTCCGCACACCGCAGCCATCTCCCGAGCATGCCTTGCTGCTTCGGATGTTCAGCCATGGCCAGCCGCATCGCCAGACCGCTCCCCGATCGAGAATGTTTAGGGCGCAATGGAGCGTGCGATCAGGACCCCACCCCTACCCACCAATCTGAAACAACGGCGCATTCTGGTGCAAGCATCCTCACCCTGTCGTCATGGAAGGCAAGAGGCGGTCTGAATCAAAAAATTCCCATCCTTAACCAATTCCTAAAAGACTACTCCGTCGAGATTCTTTTACTACAAGAGATGTGGCAGACACCCGACCGACCTTTAGAAATTCCTCACTACTCCCTCCGCCAGAATCACATCCACTGAAAACGGCAAGGCCATCCTAACCAGCGCAGCGGCTCCATTCGACATACCCCAAACCTCCTCCAACAAACAACTGCCCTCGAATGTATTGCCCATTGCTATTGGAACAGCTTCAACCCCTATACTTATCATATCCTGTTACAAGATAACCAGAATCTTCAATCCCACCTCTGACCTTAACATTTTACACAACCTTCCCTACCGATTCATAATTTCCGGCGACTTAAATAGTAAATCATCTTAATGGGACTGCGCGGCTCGTAACACAACTGGACTAAGATTCAACGGCTTCCTAAACCAACCCCGCCACATCCATCTGAAATGCCCCCCACAACCAACACACTTCCACAATGACAATCCCCACGATATCCTAATCATTGTTATATTCTCCTCTCAACTTTTCATAACCATCCCTTTCCCCAAATACGACCTCTTCGACATCTCTGACCATCTCACCATTGTATTGACCTGCTCCCCAGCTTCCTACTATGCACTCTCAAAACCACCCCCCACTCCGACAAGTGGAAAAATTTAAAAACAGATTTTCAAAGAAAATCCACATTCCTCCACAAATCACTACAACAGTATCTGTAGACAAAGCCATAGATCACCTAAACTATCACATCAGACAATCTTACAAAAAATCAACAATCTACACCACAACCCGCCCCCACCCTCCTTGACAAAATTCTCACCATGATTAGAAACAAACGAAGAATACGACACTACTACAAATACAGACGTGACGAGGACAAAACACGACTAACCCAAAACACACACTAACACTAATACAAGCTTTATTACGACAATACGAAACTCACAAATGCTACTTTCTAAAAGAACAATCATAGCCCTAATAACATACAAGGTCTGTCCCAAAAGTAAGTTGAATGACCTTACGCCCCCGAAGCAAGCCACTAGCAAGGCGCGCCAAGTGACGTGAATGGTTGTGTGGGGTTTAGGAAAGCCAAGGACAAACACGTCAGTTGTCTGCAGGCTCTTCCACAGTGCGCATCGCTGCTAGTTTGAACCCTTGTGTTAGGGACGCGTCGGAATTTTAAGATGCTACGTTTCAAGGACCAACGTTACGCAATAAAATTTTGTGTTGCATCATGAAAATGGGCGCTGAGACCGCTGCCATGCTAAGGGAAGCTTATGGCGATAGCACCATGTCCAACAATATGGTTTACTGCTTGCACAAGATGTTTCGAGAGGGCAGAGAGGACGCCGAGGATCATGACGCTCTGGACGCCCGTCAACGTCACATTCCGATCAAAATGTGAAGAAAGTGAGGGACATGCTGAACTATAAGCGACGCCTGAGTGTTAGAATGCTGGCAGACGAGTGTAATATCCCTAAAAGCACTGTGCATCGCATTGTTACCGCAATTTGGGCATGCGGAAGATCTGTGCGAAGATGGTCCCCGAGAAGGCTGCTCGTGCAGGGATTTCGCGTGACCTCTTGGAGTAGTGTGAAAATGATCCGAATTTTTTGGATAATGTGATTACGGGTGACGAAACATGGGTTTTCGAGTATGACCCGGAGACCAAAAGACAAACTGCTGAGTGGCACACGCCAGCTTCCCCGCGCCCAAAAAGGCAAGAATGAGCAAGTCCCATGTAAAGGCCATGCCCATCGTGTTTTTCGACAAAAGAGGCATTGTCCACTCAGAGTTTGTGCCACAAGGACAAACAGTAAACAGTCATTTTTACTTGCAAGTCCTGAAAAGGCTCCAAAGCAGAGTGAAACCTGTCAGGAAGGAGATCGTCAGCACTTTACCATGCGTCTTTACCATGACAACGCGCCGTCGCACACCTCCTTCATTATTAGAGAGAACTTAGCAAAACGCGGTGTGGCAACATTACCCCAGCCGCCGTACAGCCCCGACTTGGCACTACTGGACTTCGTTTTGTTCCCGAGGATCAAGAAGGAACTCAAGGGCAACCATTTCGGGACTTAGGAAGCCGTCAAAGAAGCAACGACGAGGTGCTTGAAGGAGGTCTCCGTCGACGCCTTCCAGGGTGCGTTCAGCGACTGGGAAAAACGCTGGCGCAGGTGTTCCGACTCGAAAGGAAGCTACTTTGAAGAATTTTAGTTACTTGTATATTTATCTGCATTAAATCTTTTTTCTTAGACTTATTCAACTTACTTTTGGGACAGACCTTGTACACATAATAAAGGCAGTACGAAACAACCGCTCCCCAATATCTCCAATCCTAACCAATAATAATACCCTCATATTTGTCAGGGCAAGAACATAACGATTAATTAGATGATACGTGCTAACAATACATAAAAATATGTTACATGAATTTTGTGAATAGCGTGTGTTGTCATATATTTTATTGCATATTACTTTAGTCATTTAAAGGCGACTCCGAGCTCACTGTGGGAAAGGCATAATTCGTAAGCCGTGTTCGTAGCACTTGAGCTGTTTCTAGAGACAGCCGATTCTGTTGAGCAGGAATCTCCGTCAGCTGAACTTTCTCCTTCAGAATTATCGCTATCCACACACGTTTATTATTACACTTTCATTGGCTCCTTCCATTAAAAGCTGTCTTTCAGTCTTCCTGTGTAATGCTCCCAATTGCTATCTCCGTCAACTGTACAACGAATGGAAGGGAAACACTGCAGACTTATGAGGTAAAATTTTGTTTAATATTTCCAATCAATTCAATGGGATTTAAGCCGCAATGATATGGAGGTAGGGGTAAAACTATAAGTCCATGCCCAGTTAATTATCTGACAGCCGTATATATTGATTCAGGTTTGTGACATTCGCTAATTTTAACAGTTCATCTCTTCTTAGATCTTGGCGGCGTATCAAGATCGCGTTCCTTTAATTGAAGTTGGGGCCGCTTGTGCGGCGTTCCTACTTCTATAGCCGTGGGTGACTTCCATTGCAGCGAGAGGCGGCATTACTAGCGGCGTATGTGGGATATTACGTCGAATAGGGACTGAAATGTCATCGCCGGGGTGCGGCCCCGGACGGCCGTTTTTATACATGAAAAAGTCCGCAGTGAGAACGCTTCGGCCGGTAGGAGATCCTTCTCCACGACGAGATCTGCGTGAGGCGAAGCGCGAGGGGATCTGCATGAGGGGCTGGGGCTGGGGCTGGGACTGGGGCTGGGGCTGGGGCAGGGCGTTCTCTTGGAGTTAGAAGTTGGTCGCGGTTAGCAGTGGAGACGTTGAATAGGGGCATATAGCATTTTCGTTTATTTTCAAAGAGGCCCGAGACGCTGCTTCGATGAGTGGGGGGCAGCGCTTTCATTATCGGTGTTGCTAAGATTGGTCGGTGTTGCTTCAACCTAAAGATGAATGAACGTGGTGGTGCAAGATGACCAAACACTATGTTGCCGTCAAAAGTCCTGTTTGCACTAAAATGTGTAATTTCAATACGGGTGGAGTTGATCTAATAGACAGAATATTGTAATTTTCTCCATCTGGGGCAAGAACAAAAAAGTGGACTGTTAGAGTAATTTTTCACGAGTTTTATTTGGTATTGTGCAATCTTTGGATATTGTATAAAAATGCAGATATAAATATAAAACAATTATATTTCGCAGATGATACAATACAAAATGACAAGAACAAATTGAAAAGAATAGTTTCAAAAAAGATAGTACTTTAGTTGGGAAAGAAAATGCACAACGGAAGAAAAAGTTACTTGTTCCACTTTCCTTGCATTTTATGAGGTCAGATAGAGCTGGACCCGCAGTTATTAACGAAATCCAGAAAAGGTGTTGAAATTAAAAATGCATTATGAAAATACCTGTAACGTGCATGCAAAATGACATTTCTTTCTGCCTCACAGCTACTGCTTCAGATCAACGATTCCACTAAGACAAATAAATAGTTTAAACTATTGTTGTTCTTAAGATTACTCAAAATAACCTTTTAAAACATTACGTGAATCCTGTTCCTTATGTTTTTGTTGTGTAATAAAGACCTAATGTCCTTTTAAAACAACATAACATACAGCTAAAAATATTATAAGTAATTATTTTCTATTTTTTCAGCATTAATTGTGATTTATTTACTGTAAAAATTAATCTATATTTTCAATATTGTGAAAAAAAATCCTGGACCTTAGAAGGTTAATGATGTTAAATTGACTTAGTTGTAAATAACTCTTTTTTCATTTGTGGATAACATTAAACTGTTTAAACAAATGGGGAATATACAGGATTGTCTTCAACTTCAAAAAGCAGTGAATGAAATATTACAATGGTCTAATGTCTATTTATTACCTTTAAACATAAAAAATGTGAAATTATGAGATTCCACAGGGGACTAAGTTTTTAAACAATCCTTGTTACATAGACAACCAACAACTTGAATCAGTCCTGAATATAACGCCTAGGGAATTATCTTTCGTATTAAGATAAGTTTCATGAATCATTATGATTACATTACAAAAAAATCATTAAAATTATTAGGTTTTAATTGTCAATTGACCAATGACTTTACTGATTAAAATACTATTAACATTTTATAGAATTCTTTAATCACGCAAATTTTATTGCATGGTTCTAAGGTATGGTTACCATATACCAATGTCATATCTACAAGATTGAGAAGGAACAACATGAATTTTTAGATTATATGGCTTGGAATGAAATGAGAATTTCCCACAAAATTTCATAATTATTTTAAAATAACTTGTGCATTTATAGAGCGATTTTTATGAGAAAGGACCATTTTGACGGCTAGTGCTGGCAACATAACTGAAGGTTTTGTGTTCGTTGTGTCCTTGAGTCTATTGGACTCTCCATCCTTCATTCTTTTGATTTGCTGTTGGCTAACTTGTAATTGGTTTCAATGCTCACTTTCGTGATGTCCTTGTCCAACAAAAATAATGTGCACCATGAGAAATAACTGGATTTAGAAAGTGCAGTGCTATGTGCTCTTCTGCAAAAATTATTTTTTTAATAAATATTACACTAAATTTAATTTGTATGTGAAAAGTTTAATGTTTATTTTAAAACAGAGACTTGAATGTGTTCTGCGTACTTGTGTATGTGTTTCCAGCTTGTGCTGTAAGGAAGCGAGATGTGATCGAGAACATTCCATGGTTCCGTGCTATGTGTTTTATGAATTAAAAAAAAAATAATTACATGGTTGTGAACCAAGATGTCTTAATGGGAGCCAGGTACAAACATAATCACTTTAAGAAAGGGTGTGGCTAAACAGATGTCATAGTCAGAGGGATACTTCTCAGAATTACAAATGAAGTTCATTTGTTCAGCAAATTGTCATTTTGGCTCATTCTTAAGCAGATTCTTCTATAACATACGTTCCTTATAATCCTACACAACTTTGAATGACGTTTGTTATTTTTTCAATTTATGGAACAATAACAAGGAATGCAATTTTTTAATATCTGAATTATATTGGAAAATTCCCATACGGAATCTGGATAACAAAATAACAAACTTTTTCCTCCAAAGTGCCAATTGTCAAATTGAATTATTTATTCATGTGCCTTCACTACGAATATCATGACTAGTAAATGAATACATCAATTTGGAAATAATAGTACCGTTAGGAGTTTGTTAGAACAGAAAAACCCATATTTTGTATAACTTTAAATAGAGTTATACGTTACGTGCATGTAAATTTACTGTAATTTCCTATCATTACATTTCTTTCAGATAAGACTCTGTAAAACGCATATTGGACATTATGCCTGTAATTAATATGGAAATAAATTGTTATTGTTGATTTTGTTGATATTATTATTATTATTATTATTATCATTATTACAGCCTAAATACATCCCATTAAGGGCCAAGCTCTCCTGCTCTACACAGGGTGTAAAACTTGTTGGTTCCCCTAGTTTAAACCAACAAATTGTTTCCCAGAACCTGACACAATTCAACATACAATGTTTAACAACCAGTGCCCCTAACACTTAAAAATGTCAAGTGAAAATTCTATGGAAACTAGCTTCCTTTGTTCAATAAAAATAAATAAACACCAACAGTCAGGAATTGAGACATGGTTTAACATTCACTTACAAATCATATTTTTAATAAATAAAATCAAGAGCTATAGTTTATATTACACCTTACATTTTCCAGTTGTGGTTTTATCCCCTTTATTGATTAGTTTGGAATTGGAAGAACTGGATGGTTTAGCAAACACACTAAATGAGAATTTATTAGATAGTAACACCGACTCTTTGATTCCCAGGATAAAATTAGCAGCCTGAAACCTGGCATTGTAATAGCAATTGTGGAAGGCCAGTCATCATAAATCCAAACCATTTCAAATTACCTGTAATTGCACAAACAAACTACATCACAGAACTTTCGAACATCTTTTCCTACTAAGCTTGACAGTACAAATATAAAAATTTTGGAAAATCTATAGTACAAAAGACTGGTCAGTAATCCTCCAATAATAAAAAAAGACTATGAAAACGATTAAAAAAAATCTTCATCAAATAATGTGAAGGTCAAGTTTCATCTAATTTTAGAAACTATAGTTCATTACATTTTCATCAGTGTATAGTATATGATTGCAAATGTACAACATGTGTTAATGATTCCAAGGCGCTGACCAGGCAATGTCCTAATGCAGTAAGGGCAATGCTAAATAAAAAAGTAACCATCTTCTAGACTAACTGAAAATACTCACAGTTTATAGTTTAGACAAATATGCTTCTCTACGCTTCATTTGCAATTGTAATTATGTATAATTCAAGGGCAGATCTCCAAGAACTCAACCCAAGACACTAATGAAAACTGGCATCTCTTGATACAGATCAAGTTTAACCTAGCAAACATGTTCATACAATGGAATTCAATTAATGCATTTCGGCTTGTTTCTCCAGCTGCAGAAAAAGTTTTCAGAGGAAGTGATTTTTAAAAAATTCTTTGCAATCGGGAATTAGTCACCTATTTATTCTCCAGGCGATTTTATTTTAAATGACTCTTATAACATGGTAAAGAAGTTTTGTTTGTAGTTTATGATATATAAGTGCAATAATTAAAATTTATAAGTACAAATGTAGTTAAACAAGAACAGTCCTTACACTTTATCCTAATCTATCAGCTATTGTATCACCACTGTGGAAGCTATTTTGGTAATCCAAGTAAGAACCTCTTAATAATGCAAGGGATCAGTGAGAGACAGAAATACACCACAATACTGAGTTTTCCAAGTAGACCGTACTACAATTATCTCTGCCACTATCTAGCCGTATGGCAGGATTACAACTGACTGTGTTGGCCCTCCATTGATTTCCTTGAGTTTGCCCAAAATTGAACAAGCTGTATCTTAAATCTGCACAAGAGTAGCTTATGATTATACCGAACAGAGTCGTTCAATTGCCAAACCCATAAACAGAAGGTCCTTCACTGTGCTAATTACTTTGCTGGGGAGTCCCTTTGCACAACTTTCTCCACGCTATTCAACTACCAAATCTAACTCCAAAAACCTTATCATTTTAATGTTGACTTACAATCGCCTGCTCCCCTTCCATGTCCTTTTTCTTTTACGATAAAGAATTATCTTGTTTTCTACAGGCAGGAAAGGATCCACTTCAAGGTGACTGCAGCTTTCTTGCAATTGCTTCACATATTCTGCTACAGGACCCTGCTTTTAGTTGTTTATTTCTGAAAGGTATTATTTGTTTTACTTTTCAATATGCTAAATACAAAAACTCTGAATCCAAGGCAATCCTTTAATATCAAAAGACCTACAAGATACACACTTTGAAATACATTTTAAGATCATTATTAAAGATTGTATTTTCATGACGTAAAACTCTAAAACATGCACTACAAACACTAAAACATGCAATAAATGGATCCCTATATTGCAAAATAGTGTTATGTAGTCTAAAAATTCCAGTTAATCCACTTGCAAATTTATAATACATTGTGAATGTGAAATTTAACGTGAATGAAATATTATGCTTTTAGTATTTTTATTATATTTTAATTTGTACATATTATTTAAACAATACTTGACATTTTAAATATCATTCACACGCAAAAATTACATTAGACTAAAAAACACAAAAAAAGTAAAATTTAAAAATATCTTTAGAAACTGAAAACAGAATAGAGGAGAATTGTTTGCATTACAATTTACCAGTACGTACGTATCTCCAAATTATTTTCTGAGAAATTTCTATATCGACTATCATCTATTACGTGTTTCAGACAGGAAAAACTTCATTCTACATTTACACTTGTTAGTTTGCCGAGCCTGACTCTGACATCCATGTACACGCAAACTAAAACTGGTCAAAAACTGTATTCATTCTCTAGTATTTCGAAGGGTAACATCTATTCTAAGAAATTCGATGAATTCCAAATGCAGTACTACTAAGCTTCACGCCCAACAGGTTTAATGTGAATAGTGCATTCAGTCTCATGTTGGTAAGCTCAGCAAACGCTGACAAAACCGATTTATGATCCGATTGGGAAGATACACTTCAAACATTGCATTCGCTGAGAAGACACAACCACGGGGAATAAGTTGAAAATTATTAAACAACAAATATCCTCACGTTTCATCTCACGACAGTTTCATTTCACGACATGTAATGTCCAGGCTATTTTACCATACAAAGAGAAAACTTAAGACAACAATTAATTCTTCCAATAAGATAAATAGATTAACTTTGTTTTATGTATCAAAGATAATCAAAGAACTAGTAACTGTTTTTAACAGGAAAGATAATGAAGATACATGTAATAAGATAGTAAATCGAAAATCTATCATTAATAACCTAAATGATAAAGTCAACAAATTTGTCCTTATGTCAACCATAAATTAAACGCTCTATTCTGTAATTTTCCGTGCTTTTGGATTTCCAAAACTCATTGCCACTTTAGACTAAAAATAGCATCGCCCACCCAGAAAATACAACTTCCCGTCATTGCAAAGCAACAAACATGCTCCCAACATTCAAGGCAATTTTTACAATATTGGAAAAACTCTGTTCTAGACCATATTTTCCAAAATAAAAAAAGGGCTGTACAAAGAGAAACAGTTGACAAAGAGAAACAGAAAAAAGGAAACCCTACCCCCCCCCCCAAAAAAAAAACTAGGGTCTAGGAAAAAAATGTTCAGCACATATTTCCGAGGAAACAGGGCTGTACAAAGAGAAATGGGCCTTTAATTTACCTTAAATTAGCCCCTAATTTTGAATATGGTGTGGTTGAGTTTGCGTTTTGGGCACTGCTAGCTTGAGTTGGCTATCTAAAGAGCTAGATTTTATCAATAGTACCTGTCTGGTGGCATGCTGCATCTCACTTCACCCCGAGGCGATGCCAGTGAAGAAAGTAGAAGCTTCTAGGAGCTACTGATAAACAAGGGACCACAAGTCTCAAAAATACAATGAGATTATTCAGCACTTCCACATAGTATTCCTGTCACATTCAATACGGCAAGATGTCAAGGGATCTGCGTGACCTGCCAGGCTTCCTGATGTCCTTCATATCTCCATTCAGCCACTGACGTCAAGTCACCACACGTGGTGTTAAATTGCAAGAGTTCTGCAGATCTAAATAAATAAATAAATTTCATGTTTTAAAATAATTATAAACAGAATTTCTCGAAAAAAAATATTTTAACAAAGAACAAATAAATTAAATAATATAACATAATAGAAAAGTAACAATATAGGTTTTATCATATTCAAACAAGTCATTTCAGGTGTTGAAAGTCAATACAACATTGTTTTTCTAAATATTCCCTAAAAAAAAAATTACTTGACAGTTTTTATTCATAAAGACAGACATGATTAGAATGAGTTTTGTTTTGCTTACCGTTTTAACAATTAAAACAGTTACTTTTGATACTGGAATACGTTTTACTTTATTCCAATAATTAGCAAAGTACATTCAAAAAAAAAAAAAAAACAACCAAAAAACATTCGAAATGTGTTTACGAGAAACGCTTTTCAAAAACAACAAAAGTATGACATGAAGTATTATTTTCCTGAAACCTGGAGTAAGTCTCTTACTCTCCCAATTAATGACTTAAGCATCTTCCTGATCAACCACTAGAAAGGATCCAGAAATTAAACTTTTACAATTTATTCCATTAATACTACCAAAGAACAACATAATATCAATGAAAGCATCAATAAAATATGCTTAATGCAAGACACAGATTCATTAATAAGGTACAGAATACTAAATGAACACAAGGAGGTATATTTACATTTTTGGCCACAATTTTCATGGGCTTTTTAATTGTTCCTCATTATTTTTACACTACAAGTACACAGCACACATTGTATCTATACATTTGAAAAGATATTTTAATATTTGTGGTTACTGTTCCATTTTTTTCTTCTTCATTGCACTTGTAATATAAATTACTAACAAGCATATTGTATAAAATATTTTAGAAATTGTAGTATCATTTTTTAAGTATATCAACCGATATATAAAAATAGTGATACTAACTTCTTAGTTTCTCAAGATTTCACTTATAACTAGAGAAATATTACCAATTGTGAAAGTGGTTTTGAATAATCATAAGTTAGAATTTTAACTAAAGTAGGTGTCTTAAAATATAAATCGGTCTGATCTGAAATCATTTCGGGAACATTTAGGCGATACAATGGTTCAATAACATTACACTTTATTTTAAATCTACAACGTATTAAGGTATTTGTATAACCGATGAGAAACAAAACGTAAGCGTCGCCACTTATTATTTTCTAATCGTCAATTCGTACTGTGATCTTATCAAGAGCATAACAGGAACATGAAGCCCAACAGATCTAACGTACCTTAGGTCTTAGTGTCGTGGTGGCATACCGTAGATTAGTCGTGGTGTTAAAATGACAGAAAAGAAGAAAACGTTTTTTATTAACATCCACAAACAATAAACGCAAAAATTATTCCACTTCAACTATTCTGATACTCATTCCTGCGCAGCACAGTACGCACAAACCGCTTCAGTCCATTTCCTACAGCACAATTTCCTTACAGAAGGCATCGCAAGGTGGCGCACAACCAATTACAATAAACTCTGTCCGCCCAATAAATATAAAATTTCATCATTTACCTTCTCTAATTAACCTCAGAACCCAAAAGTCGTTTTACCAAGAAATTATGCACAACCCAAGAGGCGTGAATAATATATTATTACAATTATTGGCCCACTCGAACACCGGCCCCAAAAGCATAATAAACTCACGGACGTAAATGGCCCAGCCGTAGAGTTATGAAACAAAAAAGTGGAAGACTTCAGGCGAAAATTCAAGATGAATAAGGCTCTTCGGCGAAAGCAGTGGAAACAGGTCCCAGGCCGGTCCGCTAAAACGGCACACAATGTTCGCGCGCCCGGCCACGAGCAAACATCGGGCGAGAGATGGTCCTCATATTTACTCTCTGGTCCTGTCTAGGAGCGGTCGCGGACAAAGCATGTGCAAAGCACGGACAGGCAAACTACACTTCGATGAAAACAGGATTGGGTGAAAAACAGTAATAAATTCGAACAAACGTACAGAAACATTACCACGAACAAAACTGAGTGTATAAATACAGAAGTGTAGATATACAAACTCATACTACAAGAGATGTACTCATACTACCTCTGCTGTGTACGTAAGCGATTCCTAGAAAATTACTTAGTTTTTGGCTGAAGTATGCCGAGGTACGTGTGACTTATCACATTTGTTATTTACAATGATATTTGCTTTCTTTCGATTTATTTAGGTTCTGGCTACGAATTTC
Source organism: Gryllus longicercus (assembly GCA_038098605.1). Lineage (NCBI taxonomy): Eukaryota > Metazoa > Arthropoda > Insecta > Orthoptera > Gryllidae > Gryllus > Gryllus longicercus. The sequence continues at coordinate 2,942,166 of JAZDUA010000045.1, read as the reverse complement.
GTCGAACAATTGGATTTTAAAAAGCACTATTTTATCTACACACGCTACCCTTGTGCGGTTCTAAGTTAATATAATAACGATCTTTGCGATGATGCCAAGGTGCTGAGTTATAATTCAATGAACTGTATGAAAAATTGGATTCCATGTGCCCTTTCATCGGTTATGAAAACGAATTACGCCCTTTTGTGCCATTGGCACAGAAGTGACTCCTTCCGTACATTTTTACAAACAGTCGGCTTTTTAAATATTTATATCTGAAATTTGTACTAATCATTGTTATCGAGAGAAATATTACCTACATTAAACTTTAATAATCGTATTTCGAATTTTTCATCGAGTGGAAGACTTTGATGACCTACGTAGCTTTTACACTAATTCTTGAAGATACAGAAAATTTTAGTGGCTCATAATACTATTATGACAGTGTTTGTACATGTCCAGGAAATCCAAGAAATTGACAACTTATTTATTGAGAGCTATGTTTTTGACTGGGTTGTTTATATTATTGCAAAAAATGAGGAAGATCTGCATTAGTGTTTACGTGAAACATCTCAAAATGACAGGAAAATGTTTAAACGTGCGAAAAGCAAATTACGAAGATCTGTAGAACCTGCAAACCTACCTACTGGTATAGCAGCAATCTCTTTTCTGTGTCAGTGTTGCGCTACACTGAGCCGATGTAGACCCGTCAAACGACGTGAACGAGCAAGTGAGTGCCAGTATGCCTCGACGCCAAACGGCGCAAAATCGGCATCTGAGTCGGTTCGAGCGGGGCAGAACGATTGGTCTCCGCGAAGCAAGTCTGTCCGACCATGACATTGCGGCTCGAACGGGTCGCGCGGCGCGTATGGATCCACTGAGTAGGGGAGGGTCATATGCAGCGACGAGCGGGCACTGGACCACGCAATGCGACCACATCGAAAGATGACCGCCATCTTGCCCGCATGACCTTAACCGACACGACAGCGTTCTCTATTGTTGGTTCGACTTGGGTGCACTGTAACGGGTGTGGTCATATCTTCGTCGACGGCTTTTTTCTATTGTAATTTGTTGCTTCAATGCAGATGCAACGGGTTCCCAAGCTCCTAGACGTGTTGAACGCGCCTTCGTTTATTATGCAGCCAGCACCCTCTAGGAGCCGCTGGGTAGTCAAGTCACGTCAGTCGGTCAGGGAATCGCCGATAGGTAGCGTCTTCGCGCTCGCGTCTCGCACGCGCCCTACTGGGACCAGTTAGAAAGAATAAGGATAGGGGTAAGATTCAGGACGCTCAGAGATGGGTGGGACTAGCCCCCTGTGAAGCATGAAAACTCGTTTTGTCGACAAATTTCGCATGAGGTTCTATGGGAATGGTGGTGGTCAAGCCACGTCGCCGATGAGCCACGAGAACACATACAGCGGCGCATTAAGCCACGTCGCCGATGAGCCACGAGAGCACATACAGCGGCGCATTAAGCCACGAGAGCTGTTCGACGCCGTCCGATCAAGGCTGGACTGGTGGCACGCATACCACTGCGTCGGATTCCGTTGGCCAAAAACCTCCGATGCCCCAGCCAGAAATGGGAACGTGAACGTGTTCACTAGAGGGCTGAGTGACGAAATGTATTTTCGGACAAGTTCCGCATAAATTTGTGCTACAGCACTAGCCGTTGTACAGTTCAACGTGACCATGGTAAATGTAATCTTCCAGCCTACATTACTCCGCGACCTAGCGGGCAGGCGCCAAGTGTAATGGTTTGGGCGCCATTGGCTCCACTGTGCGATTTCGCTTTATACGTATTGAAGCCAAACTGAACAGCAATCGCTACATCACAGGCGTTTTAGAGTCCGAGGTACTGGACCTTCTACAAGCAGCTCCACAGGCCATAATTCAGCAGAATAATTCCCAACAGAATGTCCCGAGGAATTGTCAAGCTTTCTGCGAAGAACGACGGGTACCACTGCTACCCAGGTCTGCACATTCGCCTGACGTGTCGCGCATCGAACATGTCTGGGATATGACCGGTCGGCAACTTGTTCGATCTGATCCTCCTGCACCCAATGTTGATGCTTTGTGGTCACGCATAGAATCAGTGTTGCAGTGTATTCCCCAGCAGCATACATCTAGGCTCTCTTCTCACGATGTCTAGAAGATTTGATGGCAGTGCGTGGCGGCTTCACTCAGTACTAAATACCAGGGGGCGCATCCAGACACAAATTTTGGGAGGGGAAATTAAAAATGTTTTGGGTGAAGTGTCTAAAGATTTTAATACATGTCGCAGGCTATACTCACTTCATGCTGCGATATGTTTTTACTCGTTTCAATGATTTTCCGAAAATAGTTTTGCTTGAAAGTTTCGTGTAAGTTAAAATTATAAGTTACAGAAAAATTTAGGGGGAGGGGGAATTTCCTGTTTCCTCTAGTGGACCGCGCCTGTAAATACTCAAGGTCAAAATGCACGTACAGTTCTGTAATTATATACATTGAATATTGTGATATTTCTAATATGTGGAATAAATTTCACTGCAATAGTATCAACCATCAACTGCATTGGTTTTATTTTTGTTTGATTATCTGAAAGTTACATTTATACATTTAAAAAAAATAAACGTTTTATTAACAACTTTCCCTCTTAATAGAAAAGATAGGGTTATGCATAGGGAAAGGGTGGGGATTAACATGCGAGAGTTCACGCAAGAGAAAGCTAGTTTAACATAAATTAAGGCCAATACATTCAATAAAAAAATTTTATTTAAAATTACTGTAGTTATGCAATGTCATCATCAGGAATTGATTATTTCACAACGTAAATTAAGTCATTAGTTTAACATTTAAAAAGTTGAGATATCGTACAACCATTGGAAATTTATAATTTCGAATTGCAAACATACATTATATACTATGTCCAATTTACCTCTTTATTCAGAGTTATTCATTCAATGAAATAAAATTGAAAATCCACAGACATGTTTTACCTCTACAACGTACAGACTGAACACAATTAGATTTATAATTTACTTCTCCCCATGTGAGTTCACATACTGTACATTCATTTACTTTTAGACTCATTAAGGGCATGTAAGGGAGGGCAGCAATAGCAGCAGTTCACTTTGCCACGTGAGTGCGCTGCCAGTGAGTTATCATCGAAGATTTCCTACTAAAACGAAGAGAACACGCATCACATGAATATGGTCGCTCTCCCGTGTGCTTGCGCTTGTGCCTAGTGAGGTTGGATGACTGATTAAAAGCCTTTCCGCACACATCACATGAATACGAGCGCTCTCCCGTGTGCGTGCGCTTGTGCAAGGTGAGGTGGTATGACTGACTAAAAGCCTTTCCGCACACATCACATGAAAATGATCGCTCTCCCGTGTGCGTCCGCTTGTGCACAGTGAGGTGGGGTGAATGATAAAAAGCCTGTCCGCATACATCACATGAATACGGCCGATCTCCCGTGTGCGTGCGCTTGTGCGTGGCGAGGTTGCCTGAATAAATAAATGCCTTTCCGCACACATCACATGAATATGATCGCTCTCCCGTGTGAATGCGCTTGTGCCTGGCGAGGGCGCTGGGATGATTAAAAGCCTTCCCGCACACATCGCACTTATTTGGACGTTCTCCTGTGTGTATGCGCGTGTGAATGATGAGGTAGCATTGTGCTCTGAAAACCTTCCCACATACGCTGCATGAGAGAGGCCCCTTCCTCGTGTGCCTGCGTTTGTGGAGGGCATGACTGGCTGCTTTAACAAGTGCTTTTCTGGACACGTCGCGTGGGTGCGTACGCTCTCGCTCCCTCTTGTGCCTGCGCTGGTGAAGGGCGACAGCTGCTGCGGTAGTGAAAGCCTTCCCGCACACGTCACACGCATGAGGCCTCTCCACATTGTACTGAGGTTCGTGAAGTGCGAGAGCCTTGGAATACTGGCACTCTGCATCCAGCGTGGGAGGCGCGAGGTCGCTGGTCGCGGTGGAAGATGCTCCGCAGACGCCGCGGCGCAACGGCTGCGGTCCCGAGTGCTGGCGCTTGTGGTCCTCGAGGGCCCTCGAAGAGGCGAAGATGGCGTCGCAGTCGCGGCATTTCAGAGTCGGCATCCGTATCAGGCGCACGTGAGCCTGCAGCTCCGGCGCTGAGGGGACAGTGGGACGGGGGACGCTGTTAGCAGATCCCTCTGGCATCGCCTGGCCCCTGTCTTGTTCATGGTCCTCGTCCTGTGGCGGTGGAGAGCCCCCTGCGCCTGCGAACGGCCGTAAAGCAATTTATGTACTCATGAAACACAACTGGAAAACACTACCGAAAGCAGTCCACAGTTTCGCGTTGCACATGTCCGTTTAAAGGTGAAGTAGTAATAAATATTATGGTATCAAGACGTAGAATAAGGAACTGGATGATAAGTGTTCGAGGACCTGTGTGTAAGGACGAAAAATATGTCTCTCACAAATTTAGTATGAAATATTAAAGCCCCATCCATAACATTTATAACCTAGTGCTATTTTGTCACCTACTTTCTTGTATTATTTAGAGTTTATATAGAATATTATCATACTACTTAAAAGCGCAATCGTGATTCAAACGCACACAAATATTGGTTTAGAGTAGGACAGGTCTGCACGCAAAATCTGCACATTCATTTGACAATAAGCAGGAGTATTGGTACAGACGTACAGAAGTTCAAGATCAATCCCCCAAGAGCGATATATTCCAAATAGGAAACAAAGAAATCGCAACTCTAAAGACGACATAAAACAAATTCAGAACATCTCTCACAAAAAGACACCACAGGAAAACCAATAAAACAAGTTAAGAACGAAAAAAATCTGGTCCTTAGTTTGGTGATAATCCCTAGCTCGCATTCGGCTACCCAATGTTTTTAGGAAAGTATCAATACTGGGTCTGCGACAAAATCATGCCTGACAAGATCACACAAATTTTTACCGAATAAATGAATAAAATCAGAAATTGATTTTTCTAATGTCTCCCAGTTGCATCTGTCAACTGACACCCACTGACGAAAAGTTACATTTTCTATAAAGTAATCTTCAAAACCTTCTAAAATCATTTTCTTCCACTGTCACTCCGTCAAATCGTTTTCACTCCCTCATATCCAGGTCAGGATGAACATTTTCTCAAGTGGCAATCAAGGGAAACAGAGTTGCACTGTACTTTAGCCAGAAGGTGTTTGTAGGAGGGTAATTTTTCGGTTGTTAGGGAATCAATCATTTTCCATCATTCGTTACAGATTTTGATGTGTAGTGAGCACACATACAGAATATGTACCACTAGAACCAGCCACAACTAAGCTTTTAGGACGAAGCTCATGAAGATCAGCACAAAGCTTTAGAAAAGACTGAGGTCTGATAGAAGTGTTTAAAGCTGGGTGCAAGTGCCAACATGTTAGCCTGCCACTGTCGATGAGTGTGATTTAACAAGTGACTCATTCACTGAAGATGGAATATGCAGCTTTGATTTAAACTAAACCTGGAAAAAATCCCTCTTTTCGCATAATCATCTTCTTTGAACACAAAATAAATTTCTTTTATATTTCAATAATGTCAGAGATATTCTATTGCAAATTGATTTTGAATGGATAATTTTACAATGAAATAGAATATCAATAATATTAATAATTATAAAAATGCACAACACACTCGCCAACAAAATACACAAACTTAATAAATTGTTGTTTTAAGTTTTGAAGATATTGAAGTCGTAGGCTTCCGTGGCCAGAGTCATGTGCGTGATCTTTGCTTGGTATGCATACCAGCCCCGAGAAAGACCACGACAAGATGGTCGAATCGTCGGCAACACAGCCTTCGACGCGGCGTCACCCGGACAGGCAAGATCACGCTTTTCAAGACATTGTCAGCATTCCGTGCCTGACGCAGGACGAGCAGAAGATATTGTTAGCATACCCACGCTGCCGCAGGATAGGCACAAGGTCTTGTAGCATTCCGTGGCTGAAGTTTAGCAGCCCGACTAGACGCAATACGAGCCTTTGTAGCACGGGCGATCTCTACGACCTAGTCGAAATGGACGAAAAATGCAAAAAATGGCAAATGGTTCATTTCCTTTTGCCATAACATACGAGACCTGTCTAAAAAGTATCCGACTTCAATTTTTCCCGCGCAAAGTAGTCATTCTAAGGCGGCGCCACTGTGCACGATGAAAGGAGGAGCCTTAATGCGCATGCTTGAGTTTTTTCACCGCGTTCGCCTGTGCCACTCGCTGGCTGGTGGTCGCTAAGTAAGGTGCTGCTCGTAGTATTCGTCGGATTTAGTTTTCTCGCAAGATGACTGAACGAATTGAGCAAAGATACTGCATCAAATTCTGTCAAAAGCTTGGTGATTCTCGAAGCCAAACAATTCGTAAGATTCAGCAGGTGTTTGGAGAAGATGCGATGGGTGTAACACGTATTAAGCAGTGGTTTCACAGATTCAAAGATGGCCGCACATCAGCCGAGAGTGAGCAGCGTGGCGGCAGGCCCGAAATGCAGCTGTTGTTGAGAGGGTGCGAAATTGCTCATGGCAGATCGCCGTTTGACAGTGCGGGAGTTTGCAGAAGAGGTTGGAGTGAGTCAAGATTCTGCGCATGCAATTTTGCGTGAAGATTTGAACATGAAACGAGAAGGCCAAGTTGTCTCCCGAACAAAAAGGACACGACCTTCTCGACACCGCCAACAATGATCCTGTGTTTCTGAACACAGTGATGACTGGAGATGAGTCATGGGTGTACGGGTACGACCCAGAAACAAAAAGACAGTCGCCTCAATGGAAGCATCCCGATTCTCCAAGGCCGAAGGAAGCGTGGCAGGTGCGAAGCAAAGTCAAGGTGATGCTGACTGTTTTCTTCGATGCCTGTGGAATTGTGCATCACGAATACGCACCGGAAGGACTAACAGTGACAAAGGAGTACTATCGAGATGTTCTCCGGCGACTCCGTGACGCAGTTCGGCGCAAAAGACCAGACATGTGGACGGCGAAGAACTGGCACTTGCATCATGACAACGCCCCTGCACATTCATCTCAATTGATCTACACTTTCTTGGTCAAACATGGAATTACAACCGTTTGCCAACCTCCCTACTCTCCAGACCTGGTTCCTTGCGACTTCTGACTGTTTCCCAAATTGAAGACGCCACTGAAAAGATCCCGTTTTGAGAGTAGAGATGAAATAATGCGGAACGCGACGGCGGAGCTTAACCCCATTCCAAAAAACGACTTCCAGAGGTGTTTCCAGCAGTGGAAGGATCGGTGGGCTATGTGCGTGGAAGAACAAGGGGCCTACTTTGAAGGGGATTAGGGTCCCAAATTTGTCAGGTATTCGAAATATTTTTTCGGGCCAAAGGTCGGATACTTTTTAGATAGGCCTCGTATAATGGGTGGTATGAATAAAAATGAGCACTTGCTCAGGAGTAGTTGCTCCGGAGCAAAGCGAGTCTACTCCGCGGCACTGAGCAAAAGCTCCATTTCGTATGAATAAAAACTTCCTATGTCTCCAGAGAACTTGCTCATGTCTCGCGATCATTTGCTCGTTGTGAACAAGCGATAGTGTGGGCAAAGAGTTTCTAAAATGGGAGATTACATACGTTACGCGGGCCGCGCACATCATTTGTTTTTTCCGTGGTTTATTTGTGAGGAACTTCGAGTTTGGTTGTGTTGGAACACGAAGTGGTAGGAAGATGTGAGCGTTGTGAGGTCGTGATCGTGTTTCCCGAATATTCTTGATATTTCCAACACCAAATGAGTAGCAGCAGCGACGAGGAGCAGAAGGCGCCGGAGTCGCAACAAATTTTCGCTGAGATACTCAGCGAAAATCGAGAAGTGTTTGAGAAGAGCCAGCTTCCGGACATATGAAGACGCCGGAAAGAAGGTCTTCAAAACTTAAAAAACTTAATGCTCCGAAAAATTCGGAGTTCTTATAACTGATGAACAATTGACCAAAAAATACGCAACATAAAATCACGATTGAAAGCGAAAACAGATAAATATCGTACTGGCAACAAAAAAATTAAATTGAAGGCCTCGGAAAGAACAGTTTATGAATTGATGAACGGGGACAGTAATCCAATAGTATCACAAATAAAAGGTAAGAAAACTATTGTATTATTTTTATTTCATGATGAACTGATTGTACTCACAATCATTTACTTTATAATTTATGTAACAATACCTATGTTAATTTCAATCATTAACACGTATTCTTACATAAATTATAATGTAAATGATTGTGAACATATTCAGTTAACCTAATGAAATGATAACTGAATTTATTCACAAGCATTTACATTATAATTTGAGCAATAGAGCACGTGTTCATTTTATTTCATTGTGTTAACTGACCATATTCACATTTACATTATATTTTATATCAATTTCAGGAGCAGTATCGTCAGCTGGAACCAGCAAGGTCTGATTCAGATGAAAAAATATGGTCAGAGAGCAGCCACCCTTATTTTGAATTATGTATTACTTCCAAGTGGTTATAATGAAGATAAGACAAGCACACAAGCTTAAAGGAAATAGGAAAATTTAGAAACGAACGATAGATTGAAAAAATGTGGATAGATAGGGAGTATTTGCTGCAAAACCCGCCACTAGATTTTATGAAGCAATGCCATTCTCTGGGGATTCCGTCATCCTTCGCAATTTTCTCAATAATTTGCGTTTGGACTTTCTAAAGAGTTAAAAGTATCTCCTATGATGGATCTTCACCCATTTCGGTTATTTCCTTAGATTTTTTATAGAAAATAACAGACAGAAGTTCTTGTCTTCCACAGCAAATAGTTTCTATTTCACTCCAATTAAGATGTGTTTGGAAAGTTGTCATCAGTGTTTACTGCAGGCTTCAGCTTTCAACTGTATATTTGCAGAGAGGGTGAAGCAAGGTCATTGTTCAAAAAAGTTAAGCAATTAATACCATTTGTGTGTTTCCAATACTAAACATTTCTCTTCGAATCAGGAAATTATGAAAACTTATCATATTTCACCCCTAATTTATGGTACTTCAATCTTACAAAATTGGAAGAATTCATAGCACCAACAGAATAGATGAAGAAAAATATTGCATCATGTGAAAATTAAAAAAAGCACAAACATCAAATAGTTTGTAATGCTAGTGGTAAATAACAAACAATGATACATGATTTTAGTCACTAGTGAACTTTTTTTTTGCTTTAAGGAAATAATTAACCATACATCGATTTTCACTAGTCAATGAACTCAAAATTAAAGGACCATTTATTACCAACCACAGGGGGGGGGGGGGGATGTATCAAAATAACGTGAATATATTAAACACTACGATTTTTTCCTCTGCATTGATGTGATATTTCCCAAAGAAAGAACAAACACAAATGAACTTCAAAATACACATAACAAAAAAATATATAGAAAGTAAAAGATTGAAAGACAATTCTTTACTTACCAGAGCTGGGATTCAGACTTTTGTCATATGCAAGTTCTGTTTCTTCAGCCATTTCTTTGGTGTCATTTCCAGGGACATCCAAGGCATTTGTGGATTCTTCGCTCTCTGAATCATCTGCTTCATCACTCAATGGCATCGATAGTTCAGGTAGTGCCTGGTTATTTTGTTTGGTCAGCTCTGGAGCTAAAGACAACTCGCAGGATGAATGTGTAACAGGTTGTGGTTGTTGTTGATGTTGTTGTTGTTGTTCATCTGTTTGCTGCAGCTGTTGTAGCTGTTGCTCATTAACTTCCTGTTGCATTTGTAATTGCTGCTTCTCCTGTTGCAGTATCATCAAAGCTGAATTTACATTCGAATGAAGAGACTCCCTACTTCCTGAAAACAAAAGGGAAGTATTGTTATTCTATAAAGTAAATATTCTGTCAGTATCCTGCATTCAAAGAAAACAAACTATTTAGCTTCTTTAAGCCAAAAACATTTTCATTCCAAGGTGGTAAAAATGCACATGCATTACATCACAATTGAAAACATGCTCATGCAGTACTCTGCAATGACCACCCCCATACTCTCTATAAGCACAAGATTCATATTTATCAATGAAATCAGACTGCGAAACTGAAATTGCCCCAATTCTATAGTTAGTTTCACGATACAAAAAAAAACATTCGCATTTTTTTAACAATATTTGTCATCTGTCTGTTTCTCCAGTGCTCTTGAATGGCTAATATGATTTCATTGTGTTTCTCATTAAAAGGTACAAAATTTTAAAGAGCACAACTTAAGCTCTTTTTACTTCAAATTATTAATTCCGCTTACACACAGCATAGGGTTTGTTTTATTTTCACAAAAATCCACCTTTATTCAGTTCTTTAAAAAATTTTATACACTGATCTACACAGAAAGAGGAATTTACTTTCTGCATGACATATCATAAAAATGTCGAAATGTAAGAGTACCTTTAAAAACATTAATATTTCAAAAACGAAGAGTAAATTTTCAATAGTAAAAACTTCCTTCACGCTTATTAAATTTTCTACTAAATGCATTTTGATAAAAAAGGCAAAAACAGTTAAAGAATGTAGATTTTCTCCCCTTTTCAATTTGGAGCTGTTTTTGAGAAAATTTCAGAAATGTCCTAGAAGCAGCAGAAAAGTAGCCTCAAATTTAAAAGATACATTACAAACTCACAAGGACTTAACAAAATATTCTCACTACATTGTTTCAGAAGATTTCCTTGTTTCACTCCAATCAACTCTCAGCTTTACTGATTTATTACAATTTTTAGAACCCTGTAATCAATTACGTGTAAATTATTTGTTTCATTTACAGTACAACAGATAGACAGATTTCTCTTAACAATCTTTGCAATCACTTTATAGCTCAAATTCAAGTTCAATTTTATCAGTATTAGATTACAAACTTATTCAATATAAACATCATATTACAACACAAAAACCATAACAATATGAAATCACAATAACGATAACTAGCTGGGCCTTGTGCCAGTAGTGGAGGGTACTTCATGTTGACAATTCATATTTGTTCTATGCAAGTTCTAACCTGAAGAAAAGAGGATTACATGAAAAAGAATCAATTGAAGTGCTTTCTTTTCTTGTTACAGTACATCAGATGTACCAATCCTCTATATAATGGATTGTGTCCAATGAAGCCAGGTTGAACTGGAAAGAATACAGAAATCCACAGCATTCAATCACTATAGGCGTCTTCAAATTCCTCCAGACACCTTTTTTCTCAAAAGTTGGTATAATTTTCTGCAAAGATATGGCTAGCAGAAATATGATTTTTCGATAATTCGTTTGCAAATTAGCTTTTATTATTGTCAAACTGTTAGATGTAGTCATATTGATCAATCGGTAAGAGCTGCAAAGAGAATTGAATACTTCATGCCTTTTCACCAATGCTCTCATAGGCACATGGAAACTATCAAAAACGTGTTTCTCTAATTCTTCCACAATGTAACGTACGAGCTAAGAATTGTGTCAATCCATCTTGACCAGAGGAATTAAATGAGCTATTAATCACTTATGTCTGTTACAGTACGTCATTCAAAATGCATTTTAGTTTCTTAACCGTCCATTAGTGTGGCAAGGTCGCAGACACGCGGCCTATCAAATATCTTATTTATATTACAATCCTTTCTCTTCTTACATAAGTAATTGAGAGAAAGTAAAACCTGACATGTTTTGTATTAACTATTGTTCAAAATTGCCATTCGCATTTTAATTTGGTATAATATGTGTAAATGGTATCAGTACAAGACTAGTGGTCTGCGGCAGATAAAAAAAAAATGCTGAAGAAAACCTCAGGAAGGTAGCCTCTTCATTGAAGCCCTGCTGTTACACGAGGCCTTCTGTTTATAAACATGAAAATTCCATGCGTATGTGCAGCATAAGAATAGCCAGTATAACACAATGGAATATTAGCATTTTTCTGTTTCCAAGATTCCTGGGCATCGAATGAAACTATAGACACCCCTCACAGAAAGAGGTTGCATGCTTCAATTTCAGGGAGCATTGGAAATTATAACATAAGAAATTCCCCTTGAATAACTTTCATTATAAATGTAGTTTTAAATGTACCCGACTGACTGATTATGGCACAAAATAAGGCTCAGAACACTTTTTTGGACACCAGGAAATATGAAAAACTGAAAAAGGACCAATCTCATTTCAGAATATGCAACTTCTATCTGGATTACATTTTTAAAACAATTTCTAAACATGCAAATCACAGAATCCTAAAACTAGCTCAAAAGTTTCAGCAGATCAAATTCTGAACAAGTATGAAAATTAAGGAACCATTCTGGAATACTTAAGATCGGTCCTGAGTTATCATTCTGGAACTAACTTGAAGTCATATTCAACAAGTCTTCCATTGAAAACTGGGGAAGTTGTTCAAACTAACACAATACCAATGAAAAGAGGATCGAATAATTGTGCTCCCCCCAGACATCAATACATAACATCAGAATTTCTATGAATATTAAGAAATGATTACTTCATAAACATTTGAATAGTAAAATGTGTGAATATGCTCAATATTGTCAATTTGTAATCACTTTTTTCAAGGGTAGTGCACATTGAAAATCTCCAAATTACTTACTGGAATATTGGTCCAAATTTTCTTCAAATGCCAGAGCACATCCATGATTCGTTTCATCCTCCGGATTCCCAGGCATGGATTCAATGTGATTAACACCATCTAATACTTCACTTCTTGTCTCCAATATTTTTATTTCAGAAAATAAATGTTCTTGTTTCAAACTTTCTTCTGTGCTTACAAGCACTTCAGGATTGTCATGCCCGGGATGATTTTGCTGATTTTGCACAGCCATCATTGCTGAAGTGGTACAATCAAGAGCAGCAGAGTCATCACATCCTTCAAACAGAATAGGAGGGGCTTTCTGGGTGCTGTTCGTGTTGCCTTGTAAAAACTGGTAATGATATTGGCAGGAAGAATTTGAGAAACAGTTTTCATAACTTGTCCTCCAATTTGCAACTCCACTGTTGTCTCGATTTACCCTGGATAAACATTGGGGTCTTTCTCCAGCAGCATTGTCAAGAATATTAATTCTCCTCTAAAAAAACAAAAGAAGTTATAAAAACACATTATTAATACAAGCATTTATGGAATAATTTATTACATAGAAATTTTTCATATTCACTTACATCATTGCGAAGAGATTTATTAAGGCCTTTAATCTGCAAGGAAACTGCAAGTTCCAAAAATATTTCCAACTGACCAGCTGGAATCTCTACTTTTCCATTATACACAAAATCTATCAGAGACTTAAGCGTATGATACGGCGTATCTCGGAGAAAGACAATCGGATGTTTCTCGTTTTGCTCTCTAAACAGCATCTAATAAAAAGACAAAAGAACAGTGAAATAAGGAAGAGCATTTCTTCTTGGAAACTGTCAAATATAGGCAAAAAAGAAATTAAAATAAACACAGAAAATTAAAAATATTCATTATTCTACACAATTAGAGCTGTAGTGCAATTGCAATTTCCAAATTCTTCCTAATACAGGTTAAAATTTCTATTTTCTAAGCCATTAATCACTCCATCATTAATTGTTCATTCTAAGAATTGAAACTGACAGATAGAGTTCCTAATAGAATATACACCACTAATGTTAGGAGTCTTAATTATAATTTTTTTTCGCCAAAGACTGAATATGTTGATTATTTATTGTGCTTTAAAGATGTGGATTATTACTTAGAACATTAATGTTGTTGATCAATACAAGCCTCATAATCGGACTTTGAATTCACTCTACTTATAACTTTTAAGGTAATAAGCCTATAATCTCAAGGCTTTCTGCTTACATAATTTGCATATTTCCTCATGTTTAAAAATTGCAATGTTTTTATTCACTCAGTTTTTATTTGGTGTTTTTCTTCTTTTTTTTTTTTTTTTTATTTAAAAAAATTTTAGCTAAAAGTTATGTACCTGACGATAAAAACACAATAGAGCTCTGAAACATAGTATATTCAAGAATCTGTGAAATAAACTATGTTTATGAACAGTTAATTTTAATTAAATGAACTGATGGTCTAAATAATGTGGAACCTGATTAATAGAATCTATTATAGACAATCAATAACATTGTTAATAAATATTTGTTCATATTTTTTTGTCTCATTGTTATCCAGTAATATGTGCAAGACAAAGATTTGGAATCTCAGATAAAGGTACTTGAGGAATCCACAAACATAAGTGTGTGCACAAACGACCCACAGGGACACTGACACCTCCTGAACATTTTTCTAAAGGGCCCAAGGCTTACTACCAAAATGGTTGATCTCCTTTTTTTACCTGAAAATTTAGGATATTTATAAGACCTTTAATGGAGAGGCTCTTTGAACCATTTGACAACTGTAAAAATATTTAAAATAGTATCCCTATTTATTATTTGTATCAATACATTTATATTGCAGTATTTTTATTCATATTCATGTCATATGTAAATGAAAATGTTAAATGGCAAAGGGAGCACAGAAAAGTAGTTTTCTCCAAACGAACTTGCTTTAGGCTGCACAAACCTTACCTCCATAAAAATTAATAATACTATTAAATATTTAAGACCAAATACGGAAATTTACTTGTGTTATTATGGTGTAATAAAATTTATCTTACATGAAAGTATGGACTACATGCAGACAAAATCAGTCTATGCGCTTTTAGACTTTTCCCTTCAGCAGCTATAGTGCAATCCACAAAAGAATTGTTCTCCAGAAAACTTTTCCATTCTCTAGCAACTTCATTGGCATGCTCATTCCAACTCACGCACAAGATCGGATCAGCCATTTCCAAATACTGAAACAACCTTTTAAAATTGCAGGTTACTGCAGAAAACATTAAATAATGTAAATTATAGCATTTACACTAAATGAAAGCAATTGTATTACAAGTTAACAATGGCTAAATATTCAGTTGCAATCAATTTCATAAGCTTACATTACAGTGTCCTAAACATCCATTTGCAAGTCAATTGTAATAAATTTCATATATTTAATCTCCTAGATACTAGCTATAAATGCCTCAAGGAGACAATAAAATATTATTTTTATTATTCTTCATTTTATTAGAACAAGATAATAGCTCAATTGGACAACTCAGAAGAGGATTAAAAGAAATTCACGCACAGTTTGAAAATTACAACATATTACATTTCTACAAATTACATACACACTTAAATTCACCGTGAACACATTTTAACATTACAATATCATTCATAATCCTTAAAAATGCCTATTCAAATCTGTTAAAGATCACACATGCTTTATCAGTAACATTCATGTTGTGGAGGATGAATCTGAAAGCATTCCTAGGCAAAATATCTCACTTGAGCTGAAACCTGTACTAATAAAAATTATCTTCAATATTAATTCTGGATTTTCCCAGAGCACTATGCAACCAAAGCAATAATTCATGCAATGCAAACCCGCTTTTAACTGTAGGTATTTCAAGATACACACTACTAAGATTTTTAACTTAACAAAATATTAAAAGGCTTGTTTTTGAAGATACACTCTTACCTTCAAAACGGCAGTGAAATGTATAATTCAGAGCTCAATACATTCATGCAAAAATATCAGATGCACAGTAAATTCACCACCAACGCTCGTTAACTCCGCCCACACTTGCACTTGTCTGTTCATATCAAAGAGTATACAGCATTGAAGGCACTCAATGTTAAATGGTAAAGCCTTATTTACCCAACTTCTGGTGCCGCCATATTGTTCTGTACAATTTCTATTGCGTAACGAACAGCCAATAGCGAACCGGTAAATTTAAAATTAACTAGCAATCCGGGAACTTTTAATTATACTCTCAAAGTTTTCTCGCTTTAATTTATTAAAAAATTCATAATAACAGTTATAAGGATTTTATGGAGGAAAAAAGTCAAAACGTGGGCAGTAAAATCTAGTATTTATTGAGCAAATTGATATTACACAATTTCAATAGTCAACAATTTTGTATTAAACAAGGCAATAAATACAGTACAACAGCTCAAAATAACTTTACTTACTTGTAGACATGCTAAATTAATGTGAATTCTTTAGAATATTACATTGTTACACAGCATTATACACGAACAGTACCAGTGTTGAAAAGAAACAAATGATTATATTGCCGCACATTCGCCCAGGCAAAACTAATAGTTATGATACAAGTGCCATTTTCTTTTGCGAGTCGGAAAGGAAGCATCACGAGGTCAACATATCACTTGCCCCAATCCTAAGAGAAAAATAAAATCACTTTCACCATGGGTTTTTAAACAGTATTACTCATACTTGAGTCATACTTGGTTCAAAAACCGTAACACGCAATGGTTTTCAACGTCGGTGAACAACACGTGAGTCATAAACGTTTACAACTTCTAGGGCAAATTTTGGAATTCGAATTGTAAGGACGGTCACAGAATTTTGAAATACACCTGAACGTGTTATAAAATATTTCAATTTTTGAGAAAATAACTATAAAATCATTATAAAAAAGTCGTTCAGGCCTGCAGATATATTTTGATGTTTTCTTAGTGACTGGGAACGTGTTAATTATGAACTAAGTTACATTAAGGTCAGTAGTAGTAATACCTGATTAGGTCACACGAAACTATTTTGTTTTCTTTGTTGCTTTCAAGGTATTATCTGAACGTTTGAGCATTATCCCAGTTTAAGCACTAGTGCAAAAACCTGAACTTTTAGCGAACAGCTGTTCGTTGGGCTGCTAATCGAGCAACTGTTGGTTGGAAATAAAACTATGTTGCAGTTGTTATTGTCCTGAATCGCCCTAACGGGCTTAAGTGAATGAGATGAGCTTATTATGCACAGTGTCAAATTCACACATATTCTAAGCGGTGTCCCTGCTCGCCGCGTCACAAGCAAGACACAGTTCGTAGAGCTCCTCTATCGGACACCCCGACACATTTTACGGGATTGTTACGAGTTTCGTAAAAAATCCAAGTTATTTCTCAAAAAAATATTGTAGGATACGAAATAATAACAAACAATATAGCATGTGTGGAAAAATCAAAATAGGAACTAATAGACTCTTAACGCTTGAATAGGCAATTATCTCTGATAAGGACTTCATAAAACCCTCGCAAAAGCCTTTCTTATGTGAACATCGATAATGGGTTAAGTTGACTGAAAATACATTCGAAGGA
The DNA here is from genome assembly GCA_038098605.1 of Gryllus longicercus. NCBI lineage: Eukaryota > Metazoa > Arthropoda > Insecta > Orthoptera > Gryllidae > Gryllus > Gryllus longicercus. The sequence goes on along the minus strand of JAZDUA010000045.1, from coordinate 2,925,076 downwards.
ATAAAATAGGCAAATAGGGCATTGTCCAAGCTCTAGATATTACTTTACGTATTCGTTCTCTCTAAATTAATATATCCGCAAATGCCTGAATTCCTCATATCACAATGATTATTCAAAATCATTCCAAACCCTTATCTACAATTTCAAAAACATAATAATCTAAATACTTACCCACTGTACTTCCAGATCTCAGCACCCATACCCTCAGCGCCACAGAAACATCACTCCCTTGTTCGTGAACATTTACACAAGAGAGCAAAGAAAATAAAAATCTAAAACGGGATAGGCTGTGCCACTTTGTAGTACCTCTAGTTACATATGAATGGGTGAAAACCAGAACGGTATTAGTGAGATTTTATGAATTCTGAGAAAAAACTGTTTATTTTAGGCTTCGTACTTCAGGGTCAATGAAATTTCGTTGTTTTAATGAACAATTGAAATGCCGTGGTTTCAATGATGAAACAAAGCACCACTTTACAGTAATATTGAATTAAATAAAGAGATTTCTCAGAATTTATAAAATGTCACTTATATCGTTCACGTTTTCATTCATTCATATGTAGATTGCATTTGTGAGCAAAAGTGCTTCAAACAATTTTGAATCAATTTTCTTCAAAACACAAAAGTTCTCTGTAAAACTGAGCTGAAAATTTCCCAATTTAATAAACTCTCAAACGAAACTTTCTCACAAACGGTTCAAAAACGTTCAATGAAAATTTGCTTAAACCCTGAGGTTTTTCTCTTGAATTGCAATGTCTAACAATTATCACTATTAGGGGACAGACAATTATAGAAAATACGTTATAAGAATATGTTTTAGCCGTCAATAAATATAAGCTGGGAAAATTGTGGGGCAAAACCGAAGCTCCGACTAAAGAAATAAGGAAACTACAATGAGAGAGTCTGTGCCATTCTCTATCACGACTAGTTACTTTCTGGAAAAGGGTTCTTATGCATGTAGCTTCTGCGACATTTTCAAAATTTTTTCGAAAATAGTTAAAAAAATTTCTTCAAATTTCTTGTAAGAATAGAGTCAATTATACTTTAAAATGTGTCATAGGTCCTAACATCTTTATTAACTACGCATTTTTTAAATTTTAAAAGTCTGAATTTTCTTCGTCGCCTGCTTACAACTACAGTATTGAAGTTAGAGATTTTTTCGTCAAATGGCATTTGAAACATCTTAAACTCAGGTTACACAGTGAATAGTCATTATATTATTACAGAATTTGTTCACCTACCCCTTTTCATTTTCTTCGAGACTTCATGCTCAACCGCATTAAAAATATGTTTTGGTGATTTCTATTTTCCGTGTAGTGAATGTGTACAAAGTTTCTACAGCAATATCTCACACTTACTAATTTTTCGGTCGTGCACCCTTGCTGGTCGAAAACTTAAAATAAGTCCCAACTTCCCAACCAATTTTTCAACACATTCATTCTTGAGGACTATGTGACGTTTGGCGGAGTAGTACCATCTGCGTCCGTTTTCTGGAGTTCCAGACGTCTCTATAAATACTAATGAATATTGGTCATTCACATAATACATGTACATTATTTTACAACACCTTGCCAGACGACATTGAACAATTAAATTTGATACAAAAGTTTAAGCCCCAAGTAAAATCTTTTCTGCTGCACAACTATTTCTATACAATTAGAGACTATACCGAGCATCCAAGAGGAAAGTAATATTAATTTTAACAATGACATTTAAAGTATTATATACCATTTGGATTGAACAATTCTAAAGAACCTATAACAAGTATTGTACTTCAGCTTCTGGGTCAATGACTCCCGTCTCGATCAGGTTTTCGTCCACTTTTCCTGATCCTCGAGCAAATGCTGAGATGGTTGTTTTGCTTCTGGACATAAATGTAACTTCAAATTAATTTCTCCCCAAAGCACGTCACACACAGTTTTTAACTGTATTTGACGTAAATAAATAAATAGAAAGTGAAGTCAAATATTGACATATGAGACGACAAACTGTCTATAATCAATATTTGTCGAAATGTTGGTTGTAAGATTGTCTTTAACGAATGTTTTATGTATTACTCAACAATATTAGGTCTATATTCAAAACGATACTATTTTCAAAATATGAATGACAATAGACAGCATTCAAAAATATAACAAGAAAAAATTTTACTTTGAACTTAAATATGTATACCGATTTTAACTCTTTTATGTAATTTTGCGATGTGTTGTAAAGTAACGTTCTTAGATGTCCCGTTTATCATTTAACTCGCCTTGTGCCCTTTCCCCCAGATATTAAATAAATGTCAAGCCAAACAGTTTTCCCAAGTGGCACGCCTCCTTAGGAATACGCCGCTCAGACAACTTCCGAAAGAGCTCGTCACAGCGCTTATCACACTAGTGCTGATAATTTTTTCACTCATAGATGATAACGAAGTAGCGTACTATTGGAAATTAAAAAGCACTTTTAACCTTATGAATAAAGAAATATGAAACATCTTTTGGGATTAAATCGTTTTTAATCAAATTGGGTGTTTGTTGTTACTGTCTCCTGGCGCGTCATCAAAGCCCTGAGAATAGAGCGTATTACAAGTTGGGTTAAGACGTTCTATCTCCGCACGAATGTGAAATCTGCGCTGAACTCTTCGCTTCCCCCTCCAATAATCTCTTTCCAGGGGCACCGCACCAGCCTGGAATAAGCTCCCTACTGACCTCTAGGCATGTGTGATGGTGTATGTAAATGTCACACTGAAAAAAATGATCATCTCTCCCTCAACCATAAACCTATGGTTACGTTTCTTCAAATTGTGACGATCGATTTATACATTGTGACAATAATAATTTGTGACATACCTGTGGTTGATTGTAAACACTTACCAACCCATTGAGGTTGACAGGTACGTGGGGCCTATAACCACCCTATTAATTCATATTACGTTCTCAGTGGTTCAGGTGAACGCCGAGGGAATGGTATTTGAGACGTTTGGTATGGTAATGTTGCCCAACCTCCTTCGGCGCGACCTACTCCGATGCGTAATCCACAGCGTCCACATACGTGCCAATGCGTACGCTGGTGACCGCGGGAGCGGGTCGCGGGCTGTGTGGTGCATTGTAGTTTTGAGTGTGAAATAGTGCCTTATCAATAGAAATTATGCCCCTGGGGACAATTTTCAAGTTTAGAAAGGACGTAATAATAAGACGAGTTTCTTCTGTAAGAATTTATTGAGCAAGTCTGCCCGTCGGTCCGTCAGTTCTCAATGACCGACCGACCGACCGACCGACCGACCGACCGACCGACCGACCGACCGACCGACCGACCGACCGACCGACCGACCGACCGACCGACCGACCGTCCGACCGTCCGTTCGACCGCCCGACTAACCGTCGGTCCCTTGGTCCGAGTATTACTCGCGAACGTAAATACGGCATTAATCGAGCCACTTTTCTTGAACGATGACCTTGCTTCCTCCTCTCTGACACAAAGAGGAAGACAAAAGCTCGTAGTGTGCACTGATGACATTTCAAACGCGTCTTCACTGGCGCGAAATAGAAACTATTTTCTGTTGAAGACGAGAACTTCTGTCCGTGATTTTCTCCAAAAAATCTCAAGAAATGACCGAAGCAGGTGAAGATCCATCACAGGAGAAACTTCGAACTTCTGAGCTGAAGTTAGAACGCAAATTGTTGAGAAAGTTGCGAAGGCATAACTGATTCTCCAGAGATTGACATTGCTTCATTAAATCTAGTGGCCGATATCGTACCTAAAACCTCCACTCTACCCACATTTCTTCAATCCACCGTTCAAGAAAAGGTGCGCGAGTATTACAAGTGGCGAAGGAGAACGGAGAATAAGCGAAACTAACATGGAAACAAATGAAAGCGTCTAAACAAAAATGGATTGAAATGCAATGCAAGCTAATAAGTTATCCTCTCACCGATGGCACGGCAAAAGGCTTCTCATTATAATCCTCGACCACAACACCTCACTGTACTGGTTCGTAGGCTTTCTCCGCCGGAGTCAATGCATTCTTGGCTATCCGGGGTGAGCCGCGTCTCGGTCTATTGTACTGACGTTTCGGCCATCTTGCTGTGACCTTCTCCAGAGCTATACTGGTATAGTTGAAGAAGGCCACAGCAAGATGGCCGAAACGTCAGTACAATTGACCGAGACGCGGCTCATCCCGGATAGCCAAGAATGCACCTCACTGTACACCATCTTTCACATTTTGAGAGCCTTCCTTGCCCGCAGAAACACCTGATAGCTTTTTAAGAAAGTAGAAGAAACTCTTTTTCGAACGGCAATGAAGTGAAGGGCTCAAGGCTTTCACAAGACAACACACCAGTCACAGAAAGTCCCCCGATGTTCGATAACGTTATAGTACGATTTATTTAGTCGTGCACATGATGCAAATGAGCTTTTGCGGCCTCATCCACTCGGGAGCTTACATGTCACCACAATGACGTCAAGCTCCCGATTGGATGAAACCGTGAACAGCTGATTTACATGAAGTGCATGGTTAAATAAATCCTAGTGTAATACAACGATTTTGGTTAAAAGGTTGCTTACCTTATTTGTACTTATATTGTTTTCATCCCTTCATATCTTATCCCCTTAAAGCCCAAGTGGTGTAACACTTTTTTCATTCGGCTGATGATTGTTCTCAGCAAGTGGCATGTCACTAGTTAAAGTTAGGTATAAAATCCAGTAGCTAATCATGATTATCAACTTAAATGTAACCAACTTTACTGAATTACACCTCTTAGGCCTTAAGGGGCTTATGTACGAACACTTTCACCAAAATCTAAATATCTTTTACAAATACAAGATTTCCTATGTCTAATATCGCTCGTCTTGTTACTACTTTTCCCTGTGTTTTTGCTATCCCAGGTGACCATGAATGTGTCATACTAAACACTAATTTCATAAGCCCTAGTGGTGGTCACAAGAGTTTCTTTAAACGGTGTTGAATATTTATGAAGAAATCTAACGCTACCCTCATGCTAAGCTAAAGGAAGTTTTATAATGAGCCTATCCTTTCCATCGTGCAATTTGCGACTACTAAGTTCATTCCTAAGTCCTAAATATTCTTTAAAACGCCAAGAAAAAAAAACAAATCAATGGAAATATTGTAAAGTGACTGACAATGATCAACACTTTACATACTTTCATAACGAAATATGCACTGAATAATCAATACTCTTGTTACGACCATCTTAGTCGTACTGCTCCTAGCAACAACCTTCCAAAAAAGCAATTCAATAACATGACTTCCTATTGTGATGAGAAAAAACATAAAAGCAGTGGCCTAACGTTCGGGCCTGCAAGGCCCGCGATGCGGGCGGGCCCAGGTAAAAGGGGACCTATTCGTGGGCTGAAGGTTTTGCGATTGTAAGAAATATCAATTACTTAATACCTTCTCTAATGATTTGTGATAGTTGTTACAATAAAAAAATGAAAAGTAGCATCTTCCGGTAGAATGATTTTTCCCCGCTTCGGTAGCTTATGTAACTATTTCTAAATCACTGTATAATCTGTTAGTAACATTGATTTCTGATGTAGTAATCATAGGGTGGTGAATATCAATATGTGAAAGGATACTTTTATTATTTAAGGTACTAACACCACTTGTGCTTGCTCTAGTCTTTTATAAAGGGGGCCTAGATAAAGGTTTTGCGGGTGGGCCCGCACTAATTTCGTTACGCTACTGTTAAAAGGATGTATTGTCGATCTAAATAAACGCAACGATTATATAAATACTATTCTTTCAAATTTGCCCCATAGTGATATAGAATCCTAGAAACTATTAATATTATTTTTATCATGAAGTGCCCCATGAAATCACTTAGTTCATTCCAAAGAATTACGTGAATGATACGCCTCAAACATGAAACAAATTTCAACCTTTACATTTCAAGTGTACAAGTAGCGACACTATATTTGTTCCGTTTAAAAAAAATTGATTTGCACCAAGTATCTTAATATTTTTAACTTATACTTAAAAAAGACAAGTGAAAAATATTATCTCTTCAATTCACGATCACATTACTAACATTAGGAATATTTCATAAGTTTTTGGTCATTCAATAAAAAAAATGTTTCTTAGTTCGCCAACGTTTCGGAACTTTATGGCATCATGTGATGGATGATTGGAAATCTATTGAGGCAAGCACTAACAATAAAGTTACGAAACGTTGGCGAACCAAGAAACTTTTTTATTGAATGGCCAAAAAACACGATACATTCCTAGTAAAAACAATTTATCACTCTTTAAATTGAGGGAAAAGAAAAATACCGTGCATTATAATGGGAAAACTGTTTCTCTGGACACAACTTGCTCCCCACACTGCCTGACTTTATCACTGCACTTGAAAACAGCCCATTGACGCTTTAAGGCTGCGTACTGGTCCCAAGAAAGCTCGGTAGTCGACCGCATTCGTCACGTGTTTAAAGGCAAAGGACGAATGTATGACGTATCGAGACATCTTTGTCACATAAAGGTCACTTTTAAAATTTCACATCCATTAAGGGCCATAGAAACTGACATTCCTAATGCAATCATTTTTAAGCACCAAGTGTCCATAATAAGTTTTACTACAAAATTATTGAGATCCTTTGTTTTATTTGTGATAGTAACGGTTGAATGGAACGCGACAGAACGGTGTTCCGCTACCGCAGGAGTAATTATTAAATTATATTATAAATTTATAACTATTTCTATTCAATTAATCATTAATTTGGGGGCGTTTCGGGACCATATATATTTCATAAACCAAGCACTGATTACAATGTATCTTAGGTAATTCATATAAAAATATTAATTTTTCTCTTCATAAAATAAGACCTACCTAATGTGAAATTTTTTATTTTATTTTTTTTTCTTCCAGAAAGTGGCCATCATGTAAATACAATAGTTTTGTATTGAACCATTTGCAGGGTTGCCAGGTGGTTTGAGGGAGTCTTTTCACCAAATGTCATGTATCACTTCCCCAAATTGTCAGTTTAAAAATGGAAGTTTTATAGTATTTTAAAATAATTTATATTCAGGAAAGTAAAATATTTTATTACATAGGATTATGGAGCACCTCTCCAAGTTTTCAGGGAGACACATGCCTATTTTTCTGCCCATAAATGTAGTTTCACTATGCACACATTTTATTGAGAGCTCTTCTTTTGCCAGAGTTGATAGGATTAGAGCCAGGTAAATTAGATGACTATTAAAAATTAATATTTTGTTTGCAATACTAAAAAATTCAATCTGTAGTTCATTCTCCAATGCAAATTAGTTTTCTATAACTGAGGAGTGAAAAGGTCTAGATTTCAAACATTACTAACTTTGCTTTCTTGGTGCATTTGGTACTTTTAATCATCATACACCTAACTATGGTTAAAATGTATCAAATATTCTGGAGTTCAAGAAAACATGCGCAGATTATACTCCCCCCTCCCAAAAAAAGTCACATACAGTTTTTACTGTTTTTGAGAAAATAAATCAAATCAAATTCTACATTGTTACTTGTATCCATTTCTGATGTTATGTCTTACCAAAATATTGTAGCATTTACCAAATTTATACTATAGGTTTAAAATTGATCTCTTTAAAAAGCCTATTATATTTAATAAATATTTTTGTTCAAAAAACAACCATTTCCAAATTTGCAAAAAAAAGAGGGAGTATATCCAATCAGGGTTTGTATAAAATTTTGCATTCATATCATATCAATATTTTATTGCTTAAACATTTCAAATGAAGGGAAAATAATAAAGTGAAACAGAATATTAATTAGAATCAAATACTAAGAGGAACAGAGGAGTTTTGGGAACCATAGGAAGATAATTTGTCATATTTGCTATTACAAGTACTGTCATTTTCTTTATATACAACATTTTTTGACTTTTAATCAGCACAAGGGTGTTTTTTGTTGTTGTTTTTTTAAGTAAAAGGTTTGACTAGTGTATGTGACCAACTAGTGTGAAGGAAAAGTCAATCTATATGTAAGAAGCTGCAAGGTCCACAAGTATACAAGTGGACAAATTAAAGTTTTTAAAAAGTTTTATCTTATTTTAAGTCTTCAAAATTTCATACACCACTCGATGGTTTAGAACACAAAGTACTCATAACATCTGACATTTGTACCATGAAGTCCATATTCTTCTATTAATGCTTGTATTTTTGTAAAGGACCTTCAATATACTAACCTGAAACATCTATTCATGTTTATGTACATTTATTAAATTAATATATACACTAACTTTTATTCAAACAATTTTTATGTTTTAATTTATTATTTTTGATCCTTAGGTGGCCTATTTGGCATTGAGACACATTGTAATCATAGACTAAGAATTTGTGACTTGTTAATTTGTTAACTAATGTGTTACTCATCTGTATACTCATACATTAATAATTTTCCCTGTGTGTCTGTTTAATTGGTCGATCCTTTCCAACACTTAGTAATCTACAGACAATAATACAATATAGACAATAATTGAAATGAAAATAATTTAAAGTTCAATATGGTTGATAAAAAAAATTGAAAAGTCAGTGTTTGGTGTACTTTTATTGTTCCCTTAAAAGAGTTTTCTTTCAAAAAGTATCAAATACAATACATTTGGTGGAAAAATGTACTTTATATCTCATAAAAGCCAAAATCTACTACATCATTATGAACCGAAAAAAATGTAATGGGGAGATTTTCTCTTTTGGAAATGAGCTTCTCAAATCTCTGTTAACCCTTTTTGTATTTTCAGAATCATGTATCCCCCATTCTTTGCAATTTGAGATTGAAGCAGGTTTACTTCAAAATATTATTGTCAGCTCAAGTCAAAAACTTATTAACAATTGGAAATTTCCATTGTTTTGTACAGTGCATTTTCCAAAATTGATATAGAATATTAATGTCCACAAAGCACAATTTCAGATTTTTGATATCAATGTAGATATTAGTAATTTATGAGCAAATTGCCAAAAGTGAATTTGAAACATTAATTACATATTCCATGAAATATTTTCCTCACAGTAAAGTTTGTTACATTAAATTATTGGTCATATTAAAAATGTATTCATTTCAAAAACTTTTAAGGGAGGGTGTTAAGCCCCATTCTTTTGCATCACTGCCACATACCAATAAGAGTTTTGATCCAAAATGAGAGAGAAAAAATGGAATTCCATGGGTGAGAATGGAAGAAGAACCTCGGAAGGCCAAGTTACAATTAGCTGTCTGCAACACAGAATGAGGGTGAAAAAGGTTTGTATAAAAATTGTTTGGACCAGTAAAACAATTGCTCCAAAAAAAATATTGAGCAATAGAGTACCTGAGATACCTATAATGCTAATAACATAAGCGCACGCGCGCGCGCCCACACACACACACACACACACACACACACACACACACACACACACACACGCACACGCACGCACACACACGCGCGCACGCATGCGCACGCACACACACACACACACACGACACAAAAGTTTCCGACCCAAAGACTTTAAACATGTTTCACTATCTATTTCACTCGCTGAATCCGAATCTGAAGCCAGAATTCCGCAATCACCCTCCCATTTCTTTCGCGAATAAAGATAAAATGAAAAGTATGTAATGCTGCACGAAAAAGGGCGAATTTTCGGCAGAAAAACTCTTATTACAGGGCCGTGGTAACGGAAATGTGGATAAATCCAGTTGCTAAATTTAGAAGAAGAAAAAAAACTCTAACACGTGGTGTAGCCAGAATCCATGCTCTGCGAGTCCTTGATACCAAAAATTCGAATGTGTCGTTTTACAGATTTTGTAAAATGTCGCAGGCTACACTCAGCTCATAGTGCGATACGATTTTATACATTTTAAGGATTAACCGAATGTATTTTTACTTGGACGTTTCGTGACAAGTTAAAATGAATAGTTACAGAAAAATGTTGCGGTGGCGGAATGTCCCTCATTTCCTTCCCCGTGGATCCTCTGAGATGCTTCGAGATGTCGATGTCGGTCCTCCGCCGGAAGACAGCTCCCCTGTGGCGGGACATCCGGTGTTGAACGCGAGTGCACCAAACCTCCTTAACTTCGACGTCAGTGATGGCAGGGGCTCCTCCCCGTGGATGGTCGTGGCCCCCCGCAGCGGACGCCGAGTCAGGTCGTGCTCCTGAAATGCGATCGCATTCATCGATAGATTAGGAGATAGAATAGGTAGAGAGACAGACAGAAAGAAAGATAGGGTAGGTAGAGAGATATTTTGATGGATGATATTTCCAGCTATTTAAACGGTAAATGTAAGGAAATTGACAGACTTTCAATAGGAGGGAATATGTTAGATAATGAAATGAGAGTGAGGAGGGGAATGTATGCTCTGTGAGATGGAAGAGGACGATTGGGAACATATTTTAGACCGATGTACGGTTTTTGAGGAAGCAAGAATGTGGGCAAGGTGAAATATAGAGGGTAAATGTGAAAGTCTGTTTGATAAATACAGGAAAGAGCTTAGTATGTAGCGTATGATTTTATATTTGGTATGTAGACTAGTGATTGTGTTTATTATGAATATATGTTACTCAACTGTGTACATACAAAGTTATAAAATAAAATTCATTTATACATTCATAGGTAGACAGACAGTTAGATAGATAGATAGATAGATAGATAGATAGATAGATAGATAGATAGATAGATAGATAGATAGATAGATAGATAGATAGACAGATAGATAGATAGACAGATAGATAGATAGACAGATAGATAGATAGACAGATAGATAGATAGATAGATAGATAGAGAGAGAGAGAGAGAGAGAGAGAGAGAGAGAGAGAGAGAGAGAGAGAGAGAGAGAGAGAGAGAGAGAGAGAGAAAGAGAAAAAAAGAGGGACATTAAGACAGACAGTAGATATGTATATAGTTAGGAAGATGATAAATGATAATTACTTGTGTAATGGGTCACAAATGTTTATAAATTATTGGCGTTAACTTTCAATTTTTGAAGTTTCTTCCTAGTCTCTAGGCAAAAAACTCCCACTTTCTTTTAAATCATCCCATTTTAAGCGACTCAAGTACGGTCTTACAAGGAGAAAATTGGAGTTGTAATGGAAAAGGCAGAAGAAATTGAAATGAAAATTACCGAATCATGATTTTGCGTCCAACTATTCTAATGAGACATTTTGTAGTTGTAAGCACTATACACAACGAGAAACGCAGTGTACATACATCTCCATTCGTGCCAGAAATATGCTATTGACCGTGTTCGGACAATTGTTATACCGGAAGTCCCACCAACTACGGGCCACCCCGATAACTTCTAAACTGTTCACGATATAGAAATGCAGTTTTCGCTCAACAATATGGAGCCGTGGGGAAATTAATATGCTGTAGATGTATTCGGATTATTTTTAGTTTTTGAGAAATTTATTCATCTTTGATTTTTTTGAAATTGAACTACATTTTTTTTCACTAGCAATGGATAGATCGTAAAAAGAGGAATTTAATTACTTATTGATACTAGTTTGACCATAAAATTATACTTTCAGACATGTTACTTTAAACTGGGCGACAGAATTCCCTGTAGCCCTTGCAACCGTCGCCTTCGGGGCAGGTGGCCTTGGCCGCCCCGAGACCGTCACAAGGAAGAGGCAGCGGAGTAACGTTCGGCCCGCAAGGCGGGAGGGCTCCTTTTACCTTAGGCTGAAGGTTATGCGATTGTAAGAAGTACTGGAATTGTTGTGAGTTTCCGTTGGCATTTACAATGCATGGGGGCAGTGACAACTCGCATAATTATTTCATTTGATTGCAAGAAATATTAATTACTTAATACGTAGTAGAGTATCAGATAACGTATACTTTGCTACAGTTCATACTATAAAAGATTAAAAACATCTTCCGCAAGAAAGTTTTTTTCCGCTTCGATAGCTTATGTAACCCTGTTTCTAAATCAAAATAGGTAAGCAATTCATTTAGGTTTTATAACGGTCTTAAATTCATACAATTAAATAATAAGGCAAATTTTCCATGTTTAGAAGCATTGTACCATTGTGCACAATAAACACGGCACACAAACTGCCTTTCGATTGTTGTTGCCAGATGTGCCATCCAACTTCCCTACTTTTCAATTTAAGTTGTATTAATAAAACTATAGTCTGTTATTAAGATTGATTTATTGTGTAGTAATCATAGTGATGAATACATTAATTGAATGATATTTTTATTATTTAAGGTAATAACACTAATTTGCTTTACACTTCTATAAAAGGTGCCCGGATAAAAGTTTTGCGGGCGGGATCTCACTCATTCGTTACGGAGAGAGCGAATATTGAGGGGGTGGAGTGAGGGTCCAGACGCCATTGAAGCAATGCGTGATCTTCACTAGATCGAACATCAATACTGACGAATAGAATGAAGATTTTTCCATTGATTCATCAGAATGGAACCTTTCTTCCATTGATTGAAAAAAAAAAAGTATCAATCATTGGAGCAATTGTTTTACTGGTCCAAACAATTTTTATACAAACCTTTTTCACCCTCATTCTGTGTTGCAGACAGCTAATTGTAACTTGGCCTTCCGAGGTTCTTCTTCCATTCTCAACCATGGAATTCCATTTTTTCTCTCTCATTTTGGATCAAAACTCTTATTGGTATCCAAAGTATCAATCATTCAAATGAACGATAAAAATAATTTGGTAGAAGAAAAGTACTAAGAAAGGTCATTTTCAAACTTAACAAGAACCCAGCTTGTTGTCTAATGTCAGTAAGAACAAGACAGCAATTTAAAACATTTTAAATACAAGGAAAGAGAATGAGTGATTGAAACCGTCACTATAATATATTCAGATACAATTCGTTGGATTTTAGAAATAAGGAAGACATTTTAATACTATTTACCGTTACTTAACTTTGCATGTAAATTTACGAAAATAAAATAAATCGCAGAAAACTATAGAATAACAGAATAAAAATAAGTAAGTAAATTATTTACACTTATGCTCTGCGACACCAATCGGTAGCAATGCACACCCGCAGTTGTATGTGCAGGGCCGGCGAACTCACTGCAATGGTTTGTGGCGCTGGGAAGCAGTGATGCTTTGAAATTCCAACGTGTAGAAGAAAAGTTCCATTCCGATGAATCAATGGAAAAATCTTTCCTTCTGATTGTTAATAATGTTTCTTCCTGCATTCGTCGTGACGTCACGTACTGCAGTAGCTCCTCTATCGCTTGTCACCACCTCAGACTCCCCCTCTTATAAGTCTCGTATAATTTTCTCTGGTCTCGGCCTTGCCGCGAAAGCCACCATCCCCAAAGGCAACGCTGCTCTCACTAATAAAAGCACAGTATTTGCCAAAAAATTGCATACTGAGATATGCATATCACTGCACTCAGAAAAATCAGCTTTCTACTTTATTAGAATATCGTATTTGTAACGGTACAGAAGTTAAACGAATTAAAAACACAGTATCTACATCTTATTATAGTTGTGTACTAAGAAAGAACGCAGTGAATAGAGCGTAATTATTAAAAACGCAGTATGTAAGTCATTTGCTGCATTCCTCTTAAGCTGTAAGCAGACACTACATTCTCTCTAAGAAATGTGCTTGAATTATCTGGTTCCCTTGATTTCAAGTACCATATTGAAATTCTGTGTTGTAAGAACATATTATAAAAGTGCCAGTTTATTTCTCGTCAAAAGTACCAAACAGTCATATCTGAAATTAATAAAGCACTGTATTAAGCGACATTAAAACCATTTAGTTTTGCCACCTTGTGACAAAGATCTATGTGAATTAAAATGCACTGAAAGAATTCCAGATTGCAGAATAACAATAGCAAATTTTGGGATATGACATATATTTATCTTCAAGTCAGTGTGTCATGGAAAGTCAAGTTTGATTTTTAAAAAGTTCCACAAAAGATTTAAGAGTTTTTGATGAACAAATCCTTGAAACGTCTTAATATAAAAGAACATGTTATTGGCATTGGAGAGTTCCCAGCAACACTATTATAATTGAAGCTTTCTGTGTTCTCCAAAGCCAAGAGAGATATATTACATAAATAACATGGCCAAGTTATTCCAGGAAACCGGAAAGCTTTTTGGCTGAACTTACCTGTGTATGAGTAGAAGCACGTGTTATTTTGTAACTCAGTCAAGTTTGTGAACCATGATGCTTTCACCTATAAGTTTTGAAAAATCAAATAAATCATCTGAAATGTAAATTGAGTTTTAGTATGTATCATTCAGTCATTACTGCATTTAAGTCTCAAACTAATATTTGTTATAATAGCAAGGCTTAGTAATAATTCAGTATCCATTCCCATCCTAAGATTACTGCACTTTTAATAAGCATAGTAGATAGGGTGCCAATAATGCTTAGCCCAAACGCTTTATTTTATTGCTAGAATGAAAAAAAATTGTTATCATTTTTATAAAATTGTATTTAAAAATCAAATTCAAATTAACATACAGTTATATAATTATTGTTACGTTTACCATCAGGACAGCTTTTCTAAGTTAACTTCGTTTTTCTCAAAACTTGGGTTTGTGTTTTTCCTTGTGAGGGCAGAACAGTTGCAAGGGCTGTTACAGGGAATAGTGTATGCTTAATTTCATTCAACTCACATGTCAGAAAGTATAATTTTATACTCCAATTACCACCAAAACATTAGCATATGATACATCAATGTATTCCTCTTTTTATGATATATGCCTTGTTAGTGAGAAAAAATATATAGTTTCATTTAAAAAATCAAAGATGAATAAATTGATCAAAAGCAACATAAATCAAACAATATCTCTGCGGCATATTACTTGTCCCATGTTTCCACATTGTTCAACGGAAACAGCATTTCGATATCATGAACTGTTCAGAAGTTCCAGGGCTGGCCTGTAGTTGGTGGGAAAGTTGAAAAAAATAAAGACAATTTGTTTACAAAGTTGATAAGCAATTTTATTTCTTTCAATTTTCAACATTCTGGAAATTGACTGGTCCACCCACAAGAAAACTCAGTTGCATACTGAGAGAATGGGAAGTGGAATGTTTGATCGATTTTTGTGTTAAGCTAAAGGAGCACACAGACACAGCACAGTACAGCTGGACTGGGCCTGTACCCTTCACCAATAAAGTTTCTGGCTTTCACACTTGCCTCTTCATTTCTACCACCTCCTTAGTATAAATTCACTTTCCAATCTAATAAAGCTTACTTACACTTACACACTTGTTCTTTATTTCCTTTATTTCCTTTTAGGATAAGCTTAAAAGGTTCATTTCAAGGTTTGACTTAGACTGGAAGGAAACTAAGAAACTTACCAGGCAGGAGGAATCACTTGGGACTTATCCTTTTGGATAAACTTCACAAAGGAACATTGGAATACAAGGCATTAACACTAACTGATGAACTCACAATTTTTTTCTTCATGGAGACTTTGACAGTTATGAAGACAAATAGATATTTAAGAATCTTTAAGCTAAAGAAGCACATTGCAACACCAGTGAATCTCCACATGACTGGGAAACTTTCAAAAGCCAAAAACATTCAAAGCCAGAAACTTTCAAAAGCCAAGCAAAATGGAGAATGTACCAATGATAAATTTAAGCAGACATTTAAGACAGATAGCAAATGGCAATTAAAGAATTTAATGTATGTACACTTGAGACATTGGAAGGTGATGCACAACTTGCTTTCAAATAAATGCACTAAGACTTTCCTTTGAAATGAATAAACATAACATAGAATTCAAACTTGTGAATCACAACTATCAACTTGCTATGCTAGAACACTCAAAAAATAAAAATAAATGATAAGCATAAAAGTACATGCCCTTCAAACGATCATTACACCAAAAATTAAATACCATTGCAATGTATATGTTTCTGTACATCACCTGAAAAAAAAATTACCTCCACTTGCAAAACTTTGAATAGCACTCACTAAAATCTAAAGTCATTTCATTTAATTTTCTACATCTTACACCACTTCAAAAATAGGATTTAAATTACTTATTTAAAGATTAGTATAAATTAGAAAATAGGCTTAACTCTTCAATAATCTCTATTTATTCAATTTATAAACTTCTACATCATTCTATAACACATTTCATATTCAAAACATTTTTCTGTAAAGAATTTTCTTCCTCTTTCATCTCTCTTCTTATCTTCACATCACCACATTCACGTGCATCATCTATTAACACACAAAACAAAACACACATCAATATATGGAAATAAAACTTCACATTTCACTACTTTAATTTATACACATGACTCAATGAAACCAACAAGAAACAATATTCAAACACAACAATAAAATTACTTTTGTGGAAATGGTAAATATTTTTTTTTAGATTTTCACAAACAAGCATCAACTCAACACTATTACATGACCAGCCTCACTATTGCAAGCAAATTAACTGACAATATTACCCAACACTGACAAATAAAAATCCAAATAACTGGAATTACCAACACACTACTTCAGTCATTTAACACCAAACTACATTCATACTTTTCAGTCATTTAACATCAAACAATCTTCCACACTTTAGAAAACAAAACTCATCCATCCTTACAACCAAAAGAGGTAAAGCAGTCAAAAACAAACTCAAAATTCAAACATAAACTAATTGTAACTAATACTACTTAGTTTACCCACCAACAACATCATAAGTACACTTGCCAACAGTGCAGTACTAAAGATTTCATATTTGATTATTTGAATAATAGACTAGACTAAGATTAAACACTAGGAGAAAATAATATGAAATTGTATATACATAGTCATAGTTATCACTATCTGGATGAAATAATTAAAGTCATCTTTGTCAACTTAAACTTATTCACATTCATAGATATTATTTCTGGTTAACCATTTCATTCTTTAATAATATCACAAACACCTCTTCAGCTTCCCCACAATTCATCTCTATCTACTACAAAGCAGACTATTGATACATAAAAATGCAAATACAGTACCTACATGAAAAATTATCTACAAAAAAGATTACATAGGCAACACTCAAAAATTCACCCGAGTAACTCAAGGCAACACTCACAAATAATAACATTATTAATAACATAATAAAATAGAGAAAAATTAAACACTATGAGCAAAACTGGCAACATTCAAACAAATCATCAAATCAGCAGCTGAAGATACTACAGCATACAAGCAGGTGAAAAACAATTCACAAAAACATTAAGAAATAAAACATGCAAAAAGAAAAAAAAAAAAAAAGCTTTTACCAAAGACACAAATTCTCTCCTCTATGCTTTTAAAAATATAATCATAACAAAAGCAACAACTACATGGAACATAAAGAATTAACAGCTCATATGACAGGGCAACATTTGAAGAAAATTATTAAAACCCTAGAAACAAATATAACAAAATCCCCAAAGTTTAACATTTCACATATTAATGAAATTGAAAAGATAGAGAAAAGACTACAATCACACCAATACATCTAAACAAAACTGCATTGAACAATTTTCCATGCATGGTTTCACCAGGATGAAGAGAAAGAGAAACTCACATACACAATTCAATCAGATACAGACAATGACATTACTAAATTACAAACTATTTCACAAATGACACAATTGCAACAAGATAAAATTATATGCATTTATCACAATGCATGCAGCAGGATACAAAATAGGCCTGTGTGCAAGTATTTTGACACACAGGTTACACAATATAGTAATAGATTATTGAAATGAAAAACATATACGAAAAGGGGCACAAACAATTGATGCAATTTTCATGTCACTCCAAATTAACTACATAATTTGCAAACAAAATTTACAAATAAACTTATAAATTCTGTATTATGACAAAGTACATGATAGTCATTAGAATTAGACTGTCAAATTCTCAAATCGATCAATACACTTAACCATCTGCTAAAAGCAAAAACATCTTTTACGTCCAACAAGGACTCAAATGCTAATATTCAATATATGAACAGGGAAACAATATGAGCTACTACACAGTATCACCTTTGCTGTTTAATATTTATCTAAACCACACAATTGAGAAATGAAGAAGACAAACAGGAGATCAAATAATTCTGAAATATATAACAATAAAAGAAAAAACATAAAAAGGAAAATCAATACAGTATGCAGATGATAAGGTAATTCTGTCTACAATAAAACATAACTCCAAACAACACCTTTTAAGTTATTTAACACTGCACAAGAAAGTGGAATGACAACCAAATCACATACAAGAACTATCAGAATACTACACAAAGAACGCCAGACATTAAAAATAGTAATATGTGGCAAAATTATACAACAGGTAACAAATTTCACTTATTTCAGGAAAACATTGTCTTTAGAAAATAAACATTCTTAATTGAAATTTGCTACGCATAACAACATTCATGGATGCATCAAAAGAAAATTCAAACAAATTACCACTCAAACAAAAATAGGAGTCCACAGTAACCAAACCAACCATACAACGTGGCAGCAAAGCATGGGTGCTAAAGTAGAGACAAACACCACAAGCTGCACAAATGACACACCTCAAATCAATTTTCATGATCAACAGGAAAAGACAGAATTGCAAACCACAATATTCACAAGAGTCTGAAAACAAAGAATATAGTCAAGCAAATACAAGTAAACCAACAAAAATGGTAGAAACACACCAAAAATATGAGCGCAAACAAATCTGTTAACTACATACAAGCCCAAACAATGGGGAAAAGGAAGGAAAATTGAAAGATTTGGCAATTGTAAAGGATATTTTTTGGATCAAGTGACAGGGTTAGCAGGCGAGGGGCTGATATAAATAACAAGTTCGTTGAAAGGGATAAGGTCATGTTACTGCAGGTACATCAAAATATTACAAATTATTACTATAATACATTGAACAAGTTTATTCAAGGACAATAATATACTGTTATTTAAGAGAAGTATGTAAGGATTTTTTTTATAAGAACGATAGCGAGGTCTACTTTACAGAAAACAGCTAAAGTAGGCAAATATTAATTGAATAGTGTAAAAGATGTACATTTTCTGAAATGGGAGAGAAGGACTGGAACTTGTTACAGGGATGTAGGATTTTCCATGAAACATTAGATAATGCTGGCGTGGCTAGTCATTAAAGATTGTAAGGCTGAGCCTCCCGTACGGAAATAGCCTTCCAAAAGGAATTAGCATTATAAATGCATGAAAAACATTACAAATGTATTTCTTTATTAATAATGGGTTTCTGAGTAATATTATGTAACGATCATATCATTTCAAGGGAGGGGAATGTGAACCTGGCCGTAAAGCATTTGAAGCTCTTCAGAGGGTTTAAAAGCAGGCGTGACATCACGCATTCACTGCATATACAAGCTCACCGGCGGACGAAGGCTGCAGCCAGGCCTGTGTGTCTGTCTCTCCGCCTGTCCGTCTGTGAACATCACTAGCCCTAAACCATGTGTAGCACTTTTTCCAAATTGATGAAACCCCAGTCCATCTGGCTCGAGTCGAAGCTCTGCAATTTTTATAAAACTTTCTTTAAAATTTGGGGCCATTTTATATGACACCCCCGGACATTTTGAAAATTTTCTCACAAACGGCTCCAAATTTTTTCTTTAAATTTCTTGTAATAAAGTAACATTCACTTATAAAAGTGGCATATGTGCAATTTTGCACGGTTAATTCTGAATTTTCGAAAATTTCAAAAGTATGCATTTTTTGGCGTCTTCCTACTACTACAAAATTGAAGATAGAGGGTTTTCATTCAAATTAAATTTGTTGTCCATAATTAGTTCTTTCATTAAGATCATGTTCATTTTTTTCGAGCAGAATTACACAACTTTCCCTATATACGTATAATACTTCGTATACGTATACTCACATATACAGGAAAGTAAAAAGCACAACTCTTGTGACAAAAACTTGCTAGGTTTCACTGAATTTACGTTACATAAAGGTGGAAATAGATACCAGATAGATACTGAACATCACTCACATATACAAAAAAAAAAGCAATAACAAGGTTTCAAAAAAACGGTATATTCTCGAAAAGCTAATAGACTTAATAAACTTTTGGGCAAATTTCGAACTGGCCTTAAGAAAATACATGACAAAACGGAAAATTCTAGCAACCCTGCATTTTTTCGCGGGCCGCTTAGTCACAAGGCTTAACTGGTTAGTGTCTTCAAGTAACGTATAAACAAAACCTATAATCGTGAAGAAAATTTTGTAGAAGCGTTAATTTTGCTGAACTTCATTTACGAGAACAATTGAACTAAAGCCTTTCCAGAAAGTGCCAAGCTCCTGAAGATAATAGCGACCTTCCCGATGACCACTGGCGAAACAGAACATTGCTTTTCTATTTTTAAAAGAGTGAAGAATGTTACGTTGATTTGTAACAACGTTCTATTATAACCACCTACGAACGCCAAACGTGTAATAGGGTAATCCTCTTTTAATCTAGTCAATTGTAGTCATTTTTTCCCGAGGGTTCCCACACGGTTACTTATCACTTGCCCGCGATGTCTGCAATTGCTTAACCTCTGCAACTTCACGGAGCCTAGTTAAACTATTCGGCTAGCGACGCTTCATTCATAACATATTGAAAGAAAATAGATTGTGTGCGTAGGTGATGTGTTCCATTGAAAACAAGTTATTGTCGTCACCGAACTATAATGCACTCGTCATAGACTACTTTGCAGAACAGAACAAGAGGACAGCTGACTTCATCATTTACAAACAAATAAACGAAGGTAAGCCAAATCTATAAGGATGTAACGTTAACATATAGCCTCTCTCCCTCCTCCCGCTCCAGCCCGCCTGACCTTGCGGCGCTTCGGAATTTGCAGCCTTCATTTGTCGCGACTGTGATAAGGTCAGGAGGTTATTCAATGACGAAGGAAGAAGGCGGAAAAATGTTGGAATAAATATACAATAGACTGAAGGTGATGAAGTGTTATACACAAGGTAGATGCGAGTAGGTGATGATGAATATATACATTTATACGGAGAATATTCGTATGCTTGTAATCAACATTTAAGAAACAGAGTTACAAATTGAAAGTACATATTTCGAAAGGGTAATTATGCAAAATTGTGTACAACGGTTAGGATACAGCTGAAATGAGAGAACAGTCAAGTATATAGTAGCCAATCAAACTAATTTATACCAAGTTTTCAAATAAATAATAACACAACCAGTTTAAAAACAACAAAAATGAGCGCTTCTAATCAACAAATTGAAAACGGCAAAAGAGGGCAAAAATGACTCCACAGTCCAACAAAGCACAATCAAGAGAGATGCAGCAACTATCTTCAGTGCCGTCGCGCACTGCTTTGCCACCCTGGTACAAGTACGTTTTGCCGCTTTTAAAACGAATACTATAATGTAATACTACTTTTGATAGTAGAAAAGTTTAATTGTTTATGACATATTATTTATTGAAGTGATTACAGATGTATTATTTAAATAATAAGTAATATCTATCTACAATACAATATGTATAATAATAATAATAATAATAATAATAATAATAATAATAATAATAATAATATACAACTAGCATAAGAATAAAAAATACAATAGTATAAAATTTTACAAAGGCACATTCCTAAATTTTAAACTTGCAAATTTGTTTATGATACTCTCTAAATCAGGGGTTTCCAACAATGTCAATAGACGGGTTCAATAGACCCCCTGAGGGTCTATGAAATATTGAAGGTGGTCAACAATGATCAAGTGCCCGATTTGGGGTCAATGAACAAATAAACCGGAACCTGACCAGTATACTCAAGATCGCATTGATTACCAAAAACACTTAATTGTTTTCTGCTATAATGCAAAAAACATATAATAATAAATTACAAATTGGCTATTCTTCTTTCGAATTCGTTGTCCGCATTTAGGAGTTAATGTTTAGAAATCAAAAGAAATTATAACTATGCATTCAGAACGACTAATACGCAAGAGCGCATGCGACTCACGGCAATACGCACAGGAAAAATGCTATGGCCAGTTCTTAAAACTTTGTAACCTTTGAATTAAAATGCAGTTTAAGAACTCAGCTACTCGAAAGCGGAAGCCTCTTAGATTAGTTAAAATCGAGGTACACTATGTGATCAAAAGTATCCGGACACGTAGCTGAAAATGACTTACCAGTTCGCTGCGTCTGCATCGGTACTGCTGGAATTTCACATAGTCGCATAACATAGGGCATTGGTCCACCCTTAGCCTTGATGACAGATTCCACTCTCGCAGGCATACTTTGAATCAGGTGATGGAAGGTTTCTTGGGGAATGGCAGGCCATTCTTCACGGAGAACTGCGCAGAGGAGAGGTATCGATGTAGGTCGGTGAGGCCTGGCACGAAGTCGGCGTTCCAAAACACCTCAAAGGTGTTCGATAGGATTCAAGTCAGGACTCTGTGCAGGCCAGTCCATTACGTGGATGTTATTGTCGTGTAAGCACTCCGCCACAGGCCGTGCAGTATGAACAGGTGCTCGATCGTGTTGAAAGATGCAATCGCCATCCCCGAATTGCTCTTCAACAGCGGGAAGCAAGGTGTTTAAAACATCAATGTAGGCCTGTGCCAACAAGGGGAAAATCACAACACACCATAACACCATTTTGGTCGTGTCCGGATACTTTTTATCACATAGTGTATTTACTAGAATAGGGGTGACCGAAATTGTTATCTTTAACGCATTTATGTGCAATTTGTTACACGATAATGGATGCTGTATGTTAGAGACAAAATGTGAGTCGATGAAGCAAACAATTCTCTAAAAAGGGATCGAATGAAGAAAATTATTGGGAATCCCTGCTCTAAATCAATATTGTGACAAATTTCACTTTCAGTTGATATCAAGCTGCGCCTTCGACAATATACAGATTGACCTAAATAACTACATTAAATGGGCTTCAAACTGGAAAATAAAGATTAACGCATCTAAAACTCAAGCAAAACTATTCACACTCCGCAAACTTCCTCAACCATCCCTCCTCAGCTTCCAAAACAAATATAGAATGGATGAGTGGAAATACACCAGCAAAATACTTAGGAGTACTACTTGACACCAAACTAAACTGGAAACAACATATCAAATCTATAGCAGATAAAACTTATGCAAAAATATCCAAACTATATCTAATAATAAATAGAAATTCCGGACTTAGCACTGACTGCGGCTTAATCATCTATAAAACAATAATAAGACCAACGCTCTCATATGCCTGCCCGATCTGGAATAACGCCGCAAAAACAAACCTAAATAAAATAGAAATAATACAAAATAAATTTCTCAGAAAGATCATTAAAGCTCCTTGGTTCATAAGCAACATACAAATCCAAAATGAACTAAATATATCATCCATTAACGAATATATAAATCTTATGACTCATAAATTCTTCTCATCCCTTCCCCAATCGCGCAGTACAACAATATTCAAGCTAGGTAAAACGTATGGTTCATCAAAAAGAATAAGATCACGATTCCCTAAAGACTCCCTTCGTCCACCTTAAATCACCTACCCATCTTCCACTTTCCAAAAATCCCACCCACTGACACCCTCTCCTCA
The DNA here is from genome assembly GCA_038098605.1 of Gryllus longicercus. Lineage (NCBI taxonomy): Eukaryota > Metazoa > Arthropoda > Insecta > Orthoptera > Gryllidae > Gryllus > Gryllus longicercus. Next base: position 2,901,575 of record JAZDUA010000045.1, on the reverse strand, counting down.
AAATTATCACATATAACTCCAAAAACTGTTATCCACAGTTTCTTCTCAAAGAACAACGTTTTATCAGACCCCTGAGAGAGGAGGTAACGCATGCGGATGTCCATCCCTAAAAGTTAATGTGTAGAAAATTGTATAATGAACACCCTGAAAGGCAGAAATGCCGAGCAGATAGAAATTTAAAAAAAAAAGTTGATATCATTCCTAGATCTGTTAATCTTTATTTTCTGACATGGTTGGTTGTACAATTTTTTAATAATTTTTAATTTTGGAATTTATGTTTCTCCGTTGATAACTGTAACTGGCACTTTTATTTGATATATAAATTCTAATACTTCATATTGGTGAAGATGTTGATTTGAGAAATTTCGTGATTATACTTACTTCATCTGTAAGCTCTATTGCTTTTATATCTTTTGGATTATATCAGTTTCATCGGCAATTTTATTTTTTATCCAAATATGATAATTTGTTTTTAAGTTGCAATGAAATAAATTAAGTCCCTATTTGAAATTCAATACATTTTCATTGAAAAAAATACATTTTTAGGGGGGAAATCCCCAATTGGGGATCACAACAGTTCATGACTATTTTCTATGCCATGTCTTGAGACACTCCATATTGTAAACAAACCTAACGTAAGCGGGGGAGGGCGCCAGGTTCAGCTCCTGAAATATGACTGGATGGAAGTGTTGGGAGGTCATGAATTATAGCACAGAGTCATTTATAACAAATAATAGTTTATTCTTGGCACCATGAGCTGCCAGGGAAGTTACATGTCGCAAAGGGCGACGCAAGTTTCTTACTAACTCTACTCTGTGAGCTCATAGTCCTTATTGCTAATTGCTAATTCCCTTAAGGCTAACATATTAGGCTTACTCTTTGATGAAACGTGCAATTCACCATTTAAGATCTGCAGGGCCTGAGCGCGGCCACTAACAATTTCTCGCCGTCAAAATTGTCCTGCGAGACGGCTTCGCCTCGTAGCTTTTCACCGGTGGCTGTGCTGTCTCCACGAGCGGGCCGGGCAGCAGCTTCGGAGGCAGGGGCGGCGGCAGTCTCGGGTCGCCGACCTTTCTGCGGCGCGTCCCCTCTCAGCTGGCAGCGGCAATCTCTGGTCGCCGACTCGAGCAGGCTCAGTCGGGCGAGTGGCCACGGGCGCTGACGTAATGCGGTGGGCTATCAATGGCCCGACGCGAGAGGCGGCAAAGGCCGACGGGCCGATGCGGAAATAGCGCGGGATCCAGTGATTTCCCGCCCGAGTTTCCTCCGCGACAAGTCCATTAGTCGCGTTCGAACTAATTAGACTCTGGGAAAGTCTTTCCCAACTCGCGTCCCGATCGTAAGTAACTGAGTAAGCAATCTGATTGAGTGACCGAGTAACCGCGTAATCAAGTAATCAAGTAACCAAGATCAAGTAAGTAAGTAAGTTCAAGTAACCAAATATTCAAGTAACCTGTTTTCCTCTGAGCATCACGTTTTTAAAGAACTCCCTTTCCCCTTCCCAAAATGTTTCTAACTCTGAATTTATCCCTTCCCTCATGGCGAAGCTTCCCATTGGCTGAGGGTAACTGCGTCGCAGGATTCTGATTTACCAATCATGTGGCAATTTTCCTGTAATTTTCCGTAGATCGTTCTCTGTCTAACACGGCTCCTCTTCTCTCTCTCGCTTCCCTTTGTCAGATGTTCCAGAAGCTCCTCGCAGCTGTCTGGACACGTGTTCAAGCAGGAGCGCATTTCACGGGTCGTCTCGGTCGGCAAAAGGCTTATCGGCAGCCTGCTGCGTTTAATTTGTAAATAGCCCCCGTGGGGTTCGGGTCCCTTATCCAAGGCGCGTGCCAAACAAGTGCGGGGGCGGGCATTGTCCGAAAGGGGGGTCGGTTGATGGCTGAAAAAGGTCTCGTTCACGACGCGTCGTAAATGTGTCTTCCTCTTAATCGACACCCGTGCAAACTCTTTCGGGGCTTGGCATTCCTTCCCAGGGTGGTGGCAAAAGAGGGGGCGCGAGGGCGTGCATTGTCCGACCGGGTTTCGGCCAGGGGGCCATTATGTCTTTTATGAGGGCAATAAACAGGTCGCCTCTGAAAAGGGCCTGAATGCGGTCGGGGCGAGCCCTGCTGCGTAACAAAAGGACCTTCGCGGCGAAGGCAGTGTCCCTCGACCCACTTCTGCCGCGACGGAGGCTATCATGAGATGTAAAAATTATTTTATTATTGGCGACGCCACAATAAAATTATACTAATTAAGTGGTGACGCCACAATATGTAGTCCTACATCACATAATACGCATTGTTTGCGCATATTCATCTCGCAAACGCCACATTTTCTTTGGTTGCCTCTATTTGTCCTCTCAAGAAGGTGCTCAATTTTTGAATATCTGATTTCTCTTGGTGTACGACTGGTAGATGTAGCCCTTCCGTCGGATGGTCTTCATCTGGCTTTCGGGTCAGATAATTCCCACGAATGAGTCAAATACGCTATAGCAACGGCTCTTCGGGAAGACAGAAGGGGAATTTTACCATTGGCCATGCAACAGAGAACGTGAGCATTTACTAATGCAGTATCGATGGCGTTTGTAAAAACAGAGAAATACAATTTTCCCCCTCTAATTTTTGTTGGATACTTATTCACATTCAAATCTAGCTTATCAACTTCCCCATATTCTTGTACACGTAGGCTTCCGCGGCTCGAGTCCATTACTTCTAGGCTGTCCGGGTGGCGCCGCGTCGTTGGCAGATAGGCCGACGTTTCGCCTGTCATGTCGCAGGCTTCTTCAGGGTAGTGACGCAGTAAAGCTCCGACTCCGGTGTTATATCTAATCAGCTTAGGGGTCGGGACACGCAAGAGCGCCGTGATTGGCAGAGAGGTCTCTCTGATTGGCTCGCGGTCTGGGCCAACCCGGGTCTCGTACCCGCCGTCCTAGAGATCGGACGGTAGAGAACAGTCCCCGTGCAGTCAGGAATCGGTGGAAGAATATACTTCCAGGCGCGGTTTAGATTAAGGCCTGCATCCGCGTTGATGTTGTGCGGCCGTCTACTAATTTCTATTGCCTCTTTTACACGTCTAGGCCAGTATCGGTTTTCCCTGTGCAGGAGCCGGGTCTTATCGAATTCAATAGCATGTCCTGTGATCTCGGAGTGGAGTGAGATCATTCAACAACAAAGGCTCAACAGTGGTGACCTGTTAGTCAGCTTCGACGTGACTTCTCTGTTCACCAAAGTTCCAGTGAACGAGGCCGTGGAAGTGATCCGACAAAAACTACAGGAACGGAGCCAGCTGACTGAATGGGCGGATCTCGCTGCTTTCTGCCTAAACTCCACTTTCTTTCAATACCAAGACCGGTTCTACGCACAAGTGGAGGGAGCGGCGATGGGGTCCCCCCTATCACCCATCACTGCCAATATTTTTATGGAAGCATTCGAGACTGAAGCTCTACGGAACGCCCAATACAAACCGTCCCTTTGGATTCGGTATGTGGACGACACATTTGTTATCTGGCCACACGGACCGGAACTACTTGAGGAATTCCTACTGTACCTGAACAGCATCCACCACAACATCAAGTTCACAATGGGACTGAAATGGACAACTGCCTACCTTTCTTGGACGTCCTTGTCATCAAACGCGAAGATGGTACCTTGGGACACACTGTCTACCGTAAACCAACCCACACGGACAGATACCTCCATGCGGATTCGCATCACCATCCGGCTACAAAAATAGGGGTGTTGAAGACTCTGCTCACAAGAGCCCTGAAAGTGTGTGACGAGCGCTCTCTCCCTGAGGAACTCGAGAAGCTTGAACACACCTTTAGAGCTAACGGCTACTCCCGATCTGCTATCAAGCGAGCGCTCGCCTGTGTCACGGGCCACTCTAAAGGGCACGGAGTTTCCGAAGTTCGCAACGACGATGGCCTCCACTCTAATCCGGAGACGGAGGAGACGACCAGTACTCGTTTAGCCGTGCTTCCATACGTCCGCAGCGTCACGGATCGCGTAGGGAAACTGCTACGTAAGAACAACATCCGGACAGTTTTCACGGCTCCCGACAAACTGCACAAGACCCTGGTAAGCATTAAAGTTGCTTTACCACCTCTCCAGGCGGCAGGCGTTTACGAAGTTCCCTGCAGCTGTGGCAGAACGTATGTCGGTGAGACCGGGCGTACAGTGTCTGAACGACTTAGGGAACACATTAGTTATTACAACAAAAACCAAACCCACCGTTCGGCCATAGCACTCCACTCCGAGATCACAGGACATGCTATTGAATTCGATAAGACCCGGCTCCTGCACAGGGAAAACCGATACTGGCCTAGACGTGTAAAAGAGGCAATAGAAATTAGTAGACGGCCGCACAACATCAACGCGGATGCAGGCCTTAATCTAAACCACGCCTGGAAGTATATTCTTCCACCGATTCCTGACGGCGCGGGGACTGTTCTCCACCGTCCGATCTCTAGGACGGCGGGTGCGAGGCCCGGGATGGCCCAGACCGCGAGCCAATCAGAGGGACCTCTCCGCCAATCACGGCGCTCTTGCGTGTCCCGACCCCTAAGCTGATTAGATATAACACCGGAGGCGGAGTTCCACTGTGTCAGTACCCTGAAGACGCCTGCGACATGACAGGCGAAACGTCGGCCTATCTGCCAACGACGCGGCGTCACCCGGACCGCCTAGAAGTAATGGAAACCTCTTTTGACATTGCTCCACCTTTGAGGTGGTTGCAAAGTAAAGTTATAAAAACTTACTTGGTTGGAGACGGTGATAGGATGTTACTATTCAAACTACTACAGAATAATTTTCTTAAGCCATCAAAAATCTAAGCCTTTTACTTTAGATAGTGAAGACTGCCAAAAGAGCTTTTATGGTCAAAATTAATTTATTTGCTCCATAAATCTATCCTAATAAATGTGAATTCAAGAATTGGAAACCGACATCAATACCACAAAAAACAGGCTATACGAAATATAATATACCCCTCTTCAGGATTGTCGCAGTGTCCTAGCAAAGTTTGGTGAAGATTGATACAACATATATGTGGAAAATAAATAATGTTGGTAGATGTACCACGATCATTATTTTCCGCCTATCGCTGAGAGCAGAATATTTCCTAATATACTCCACCAAAGGTCAGTAGCGAGGCGGCAGTACTGTTACCTAATAGATTTGCTAGAGGCCAGTAGAAGTGCGTAAGATAAAACTGTTTAACTAATAGCAATATATTATAAAATATAATAAACAATATAGTATTTTATTAAAGGTTGAACCAATTATATTAAAAATAATACTCTTAAACATCTTATTTTATATAAATTTCTTTTTTCTCTTTCACAAAGACTGAATACGAAAGGGGCTTGAGCAAAGCCGGGTGTTTTGCTAATATTGTGTATTGCTCCATTGTGTTAGCTATAATAGTTGTTAATATAACTCTCTTACACTGATTTAAACCACATTGTAGATATATGATTAATGATTATACCACTGAGAACAAAATGTTGCAGTAATGTCATTCTGTGTGACATTCTATATGCCACATATACGAAATGTACCCAAATGTCACTATTGTTCACGTCAATTATTGATGCCCACAACCATTACCGGTGTCTTATGTGTCCTCATGTTTGTAATTGCTTATAAGTCTCCTATGATCGAACGCACTTACCACCTCGTCGTCATATACGTCCATTCAGGTGCCACAGCATCGATGACCTTCATCGCCTTCGCATTTCGATTCTTTTTCGAAACTGTCAAGTAAGGCCAATTTTTATCAACTGTAATAAAAGCGTATCCATTTTCACCGACAGTTGACAGAATGTGTTCAGTATTATTAAGGTATTTGAAATTGAGATTTAAAACAGATTTGAATGGTAAATCAGTACAGGCACTGGGATTCTGTGAACAAAACTCTTTGAAGATTTCTAATAAACGTTGATAATCTCTCAATACTAAAACTGGCATTCCACTTGCTATCAATTGCTCGATGGTATTGATGTTCGCATAATACTGAGGTTTCATAATCAGATCGAAGAGTCGGCCCTAGAAAAGAAACATGAGCTCATAATGAAAGTAGAAAGCTACAATTTCTCGGTAAGCAAAGTGTGAATTTATAACACTGAGCGATATCAGTGTTTCTGCTGCTTCATCTAAGAATACATTACTTTTTCAGAACTAAAAATTTAACTTTAAAAATCAGTCTATTTCAATATTTGTTGGAGAAATATTTGAAGTCGACACAATGTGCAATGAAACACTCCCAATTAACTTCAATTATTTCTTAGTTATGGGAAAGCCAAAGTAATCAATGCCCCTTGCTAGAAGGGCTGTGACCTCACCTGGTAGGCGGCGGCGACGACGACGGCGGAGGCGAGCAGCGCGGCGGCCAGCTGCAGGCGCTGCGGCGTGGCGCGCACCCTGTCCTGCGGGGCGCCCCCGCACGAGGAGAAGGCGCGCAGCGCGGCGGCGGCGCTGGCGGCCAGCGACTCGCCCGCCACCACGCGCCACGCCAGCGCGTACGCCACCGCCGCCCCCAGCAGCGCGAGCCAGATGCGCGGGGAGAACACGCGCAGCGGCAGCGACCACGCCGGCAGCTTCGCAGACGGAGGCACGACCACAATCGTCCTAGATAATCTTTGTGACGCCTCTACGAAGTCGCACGAAAGCATTTGTCCAATGTCCGGAAACATTATGTTAACGGTGAAGTCCGCACGATGGAACAGAACATCAAGCAATTTATCGGTATTACCCTTGGGTGATTTTTCCGAATGTTGCTCCTGAAATAAATATTTCAAGAAAAAATCGTCATATCCTAATGATGTGAAATGCTCGATATATATAAAGATAAATACTACAATGGTATAATCTGGTTCGAAAAAAAGAATACCAAATCTTAGTTATTTTCTGATAATAAAGTGTCCGGTGTTTATTACAGAATATGACAATTTTAAAGAATGTTAGATGTGTATCAGCAATTAACAGTAGGCAATGCTATACCAACGACTAAGTAGATTTTAATAATAAAGGGTTTAATTTCAATTTTTAAGTCGAAAAAATGAAAAGTATAAAACTATATTTATACGTAATACAAATACCTTTTCTTTTAATCTTTCTATTTAGTTAATTAAAACACCAATATATTCCGAATAAATTTAGCAGTGAATAATCGTGTATCGAAACCAACCACTTACCTTCCATTTTGTAATGCTGTTTTTGGCTACTTTTCGATGAAAACGAAGATGAAGTCGTACTTGCAGCTCTCTCTCCATGAGGTACACTGGGCCTATGATCCGCATGCTGATTCCAGCAACACGCTCAAACAAGAACTTTGTCATGGTACTTTCTGGACGTACGTAGAACACGACCGCGCCTCCGAAGTCCCTCGAGCGAGTTGCCACCAGCGCCTTGGCCTCGCGCGCGCATGCCTCACTGCGCTCCTCACACTGGGTGAGCCACTCCCTGCTCCCCCCACCGGGGGCCACGGCATCGACGGCCAGCGCCCACCACCGCCCCTCCCCCTCCCGTTCGCGCAGCAGCAGCCCGCGGAAGCCCTGGTGGCGCTGCCACAGCGCGGCCAGCACGCGCCGCCCCGCACGCAGCTGCGCCCCCGCCGCGCTCCCGGCCTCACGCACTCGCCTCCCGCCGCTCCTTTGTTTCTTCAGGAGCTGCTTCGAACTGAGATTGCCCTCCAGGTATTGTTCAAGAAGCTGCGGCCATCGCCTCTCGCCTTTCAGATCTTTCTCAAGGACCTTCTGCGATTGCCTCTCGTTCTTCACTTCTTTCTCGAGGAACTTCGGCGAATTCCACCCATTCTCGAATTCATCCGCAATTAGTTTCTCAATGTCCCAATCGTTCTTCAGATTTCGATCCACGTGTCTCTGGGAATTCCATTCGTTCCCAAGCTCTTCTTTAAGGAGCTTTCGCGATCCCCAGTCATTCTGCAAATCATCATCAACATAAAGGGCTTTCCGAAAAAACGTATCTGATCGCTCTTCGTTCTCCATTTGAAGTTGAGATTGACTGTTTGTTTCAAGGAGTATTTGTGATGACCAAAGTTCTTCTCTTCTTCTTTCAAACATCTGATCTGTCGTGAAGCGGCTCTGAGATCTCGTCTTGTCTTCCAAGTTTCTATTGTCCCTTCGCGTTGACTGTGAATTGATGTGGGATTTATTTCTTTTCTCAAGGTTTTTCTCTAATGGCTGGTCTCCTCGCTCGTCATTCAGAATTTGTTTTGTTGTCTCCATGATGTTTTTCACTCTCCTATTTTCACGCAGATGATGTCTAGTTAAATCTTTCTTAACGGCCTTGTTTTGTAAACGTCTTTTGCCTTCTTGGTTCTCCTGCTCGCATTTACCGCTTTTCGGCCTGGTCCCAATTGCTAGAACGACTGGTGCTGAAGAACTTAATTGAAGATTTCTATGCGAGATGGCGCCATTCGTTAATACCTGCAAAATAAGATGTTCATGTTATGCGAAGATTGAAGTAGAAGTCTTGGTAACTTTTGGTTTCTATAAGAAACGTTTTTGATTCACACAATTTCATTTGTATCATGAATAATATTCTGAAGTAGGGTGTGTGAACACCAACAAATTGATCTGTGAGTGTCTCTATTAGCACAGAGAGCGCAGTGGAACCAGTTGCCAAACTACCAAAGTGCGAGATAAATTTAACTCGTTTGAACCAGCACTCATACTGTGGCGTCTTTGCCGGGTCAATCAATCACAGACGTGAACGGTTTGTAATTTATTGAGTATTTATTTGAAAAAATGCTCCAACACCTGAATACTGTGTACAATAATTACAATAAACAATATTGACCCGTTACCAGAAGGAATGTTCCTGGTCACCACCACCGCTGGCCCTATAATTTGACATCTTATTCGGTGTGATGCACCAGTAGACTTCGTGAGCATACAAGCGAGTATGCCGTACCTTCCGTCTCGACGTAGCACGCCGGCTTCAGTTCCCTGCCTCAGTAGCCTATGCATTGAAATGCAGCGCCGCGCACAACCCACACGACTTCCTACCGACGCGCCCAAGAATCAGAAGAAGGCGTTTAGATCCGGGGTCCGTTTATATTACCTTCTGGGCCGGCTGACGGAACTGCGTCATCTCGCTGTTTCCGCCGACGCGTTTCCACAGCCAGCATGTCTACGGGGTTCACAAGTTTGCCTTAAGTAATCTCCGGGTTCACAAGTTGCCACCCACGACACCCCTTCCCTTCTGCTTTCCTCGTGCATTCCATGAGCATGAAATAAGCCAATATTTTGTCATGTTTGTACAAGGCGATTGATATGACGCCACAATACATTCACTTAGTTGTTCTCCATGGGAGAAATGCCCGACAATGCCACAGGGAATAGGTGAAAGCTTTTGGAAATAATGCTATTCCTTACCGGACAATCGCGAGATGGGCAGGAGAGTTTCTGCATGAACGTGTAGCTGCCAGTTATCAGCAACGCACGTGACTTCCTGTGAGGGAGCGTGGTACCTACGTGGCACGTGCGTTAATCGAGTATCTGCCTAATCGAACCCTTACTAGAAAAACGGGTATGCTTTTGGAATGTCATGAGCTCGTATATAGAATAATAGTTAGGAACATGAAGCCAGTAGTGTCTTTGAAATATATTAATAAAAATGCGAAACTCAATGTTGGTGTCTCGTGAAAAACTCAATGCTCGTAGTGTTTACCCTGTCCTTTCATGTGTATATTTCTCATTGTCCACCCATGCTCCTATTCTCACGAAACGAATTATCTGCCATTACTCATGGCCCAACTCTCGTAAATCAAACAATTTCTGACAACTTCTCAGTCTCGCATTCTCTACCTATTGTTTCCTCTGATACCGCTACAGCCCTTTTCAGTCTCGTGTGAGATCACCGTATTCCTTGCAATCTTTATCCTTTCTCACACTTCGAAAGAGGAAAGAGAGACAGAGGAAAGTGAGAAAGAAGAGCGAGTAAGAAGAACGAGACAGGAATAAGTTGCAGAGAAAAAGTTATGTAATCGTGTGCCGCAAAACGGAAACATATCGGCAGAAACAAAATCTTAATTCCAGGCCCTGGTAACGAAAAGGGGGATAAATCATGTTGCTATAAGTAGTAAATTACCTCCTACAAAACGTGTGTTGCCAAAATCTATGTACTGTGGTTCCTTCATACCGAAAAATCGATTGATGGCTGAACGCCTGTCCGTCCGCCCATCAGACCGTCCGCCCGTCAGACTGTCCGTCCGTCCTTCTGTTCGTCTGTCCTTCTGTCCGTCTCGTGCAATTCTTAGAAAAAATAGGCAAGTTTTAAATCTTTTATTAAATTATTTCTCGAAAACTATACAATTTTTTTCTTTCAACTTTCTCCTTGTATGCATAAAGGTAAAACATTTTTAGTCCCATTGTTAGTCCCCTTTTCAAAGGACTGTCCGTATTTTCGAAAATTGCAAAATGTTAACATTTCAACACTACAAAATTGAAGATCGAAATGCTATTGTCTGTTCCCCAAAACCAGCTTTCTGTTCCAAAGTCTGTTCCAAAATGTCAGCTATTTCAAAAAGGACATGTATATATTTTTTAAAACGATAAATTTTCAGGTAATTTGTGTTTTAAAATCATTGCAGTTTATAAAAAAAAACAATTTCTCAAAAACCAGCCCAAATTGTTTCTCCATTTTCCCCTACAAATAAAAGAAGAGGTTTTAAAAAAATTGTCACGTTTTTGCTGATTTCTTTATATTTTCGAAAATTTCAAATTTAGAAATAATGCGAGAAATTATGTACAGTTGTAACACAACAGGTTGTTAACCGAAATCTGTTCTAAAATATCAGTTCGTCTCATATACATTTTTTTAAAATTATGTGCTGTTTAGAGCGTTTTGAAAGTTTTCGAAATTGCAAATTCAAATTTTCCGCAATGCTTTTGTTAGTATTTTTATGAGGTTATTTTGTTAGTGAATTTGTAATTAGTAATTGGTAATTTAATTAGTTAATTAGTAGTAGAGTTAGTTATTTATGACTAGTTATTTAATGTAACCTTTCACGCGGTATTGCTGCACAATGGGAACGATATGACTTTGCAGTTTTAAATATTCAGAGCAACTTCTCAATATTGCCGGAGATGTGGATAATATTGTTGCGCTCTCTGGAGTAAAGTAAGACCATTTCTGTGAGAGCGTAGGCTTCCGCGGCCGGAGTCAGTATTTACTATGCTGTCCGTGGCGAAGGTGCCGTCGTTTCGGTCGCCATTCTGCGACCTTCCTCAAGCATTGCGCCCTGAGGAAGGTCGCAAAACTACTAGGCTGTCCGAGTGACGCCGCGTCCATGGCGAAGGTGCCGTCGTTTCGGTCGCCATTCTGCGACCTTCCTCAGGCATTGCGCCCTGAGGAAGGTCGCAAAATGGCGACCGAAACGTCGGCACCTTCGCCATGGACGCGGCGTCACCCGGACAGCCTAGTAAATAAAGACCATTTCTCATTCTAACAGCAACCTTTACTACAGTTTAAAACTCTACGAGCATCAGCTGAATTATTACAAACAAATTTGATAAGTGTTACCTTCCATTCTGTTTTTTACTTAAACTAAAAAATTCTTTAACGGATTGAAAATACCCGTACATAAAATCAATGATTTTGCTCTGAACCACAGTAGCCAAATCAATTCGCAGATTCTGTATCTGATTCACAAACATTATATAACATTACATCTGATTTAAACACAATTCTGTTGAAAACTTCATGGATCAAACTAACTTTTATGAAGAATTTTCTCAATGATTAGGAACTTTTAACTTATTTATTGCATTACTCTGGTGATTCTTAACTTTATTGATTGATTTTAACTCTTGTCTAATTGCATCTAATTAAGACAGAACTTTCGGTAAACTACTCAGAACTTCTAAACATCCAGCGAAAAAATGTCAGCGTATTACTTTCCAACTCTAAGCATGTTGAATGTAGGAACTTATAAATTATTTTAATGATTAATTACTGCAATAAAAATTTTAAACTCTAAGCATATTGACGCAGGATCCGATAAGCTACTGAAATCGATAAATTGCTGCAATCGAACGAAGGCAATTCACATGTGCATACGCACTTGTGGGAACATTCACTAGATTGGTAAAATCAATTTTCTTGCGAAAGGATTACAACTTGCGTTCGCGTTTTAATTTCGCGGCGCCATTAACTTTCCATTTTCGACTTGAAACTGGAAGCGTAAACAATATTGAGCGTCAGCCTTCCGGTTTTCTCGGCCCAGAGTTTTCGTTTGTGACGCAAAGGCGAGAAAAAAAACTGCCATAATTGATTGCCATCTCACAGGTTTGGATTTACTACAACGCATGAAGGTTATACGTAATCTCCTTGAAGACTCCTAGAACACATTGACGTAGGAAATTGCCCACTCCCTCCTGAATGTGTGCCTCACCATTCTGAAGGGATCATAGACGGCGTCCTTTGTTTGAAGGAGCAGGAAGGCGAGGAGGTGGTCATGGCGGTGGGCCGCTAGCACGTAGCCGCCCTGCCTCTCCAGCCACGCAGGCGCCTCGCCTTGCCTCAAAAGAGATGGAGATGGGCGCCACAGTAGCAGCGGCGCCGCGGCGCGGGCGTGCAGGGCGCGTAGCCAGCGCGGGCCGTCGCCCAGGTCCACCACGCCCACCGCCCGGCCCCCGCCCACGCCCGCGCCCCCCAGCGCCCACTGCACGCCCGCCACGGGCGGCCTCGCCCCTTCCCACGGCACACACACGCCCCTCGTCTCTACCCCCGCCCACGCCCCCCACAGCGCCACCGCCAGCGCCAGCCCCAGGGCTCTAAGCCCGGCCCCCACGTCCCGCCTCCATCTCCGACCGCCACGCGACCCCGCCCCCTCCTTTGGCTCACACACGCCGCGCGCCTCTACACCCGCCCACGCTCCCCACAGCGCCACCGCCAGCGCCAGCCCCAGGGCTCTAAGCCCGGCCCCCACGTCCCGCCTCCATCTCCGACCGCCACGCGACCCCGCCCCCTCCTTTGGCTTACACACGCCGCGCGCCTCTACACCCGCCCACGCCCCCCACAGCGCCACCGCCAGCGCCAGCCCCAGGGCTCTAAGCCCGGCCCCCACGTCCCGCCTCCATCTCCGACCGCCACGCGACCCCGCCCCCTCCTTTGGCTTACACACGCCGCGCGCCTCTACACCCGCCCACGCCCCCCACAGCGCCACCGCCAGCGCCAGCCCCAGGGCTCTAAGCCCGGCCCCCACGTCCCGCCTCCATCTCCGACCGCCACGCGACCCCGCCCCCTCCTTTGGCTCACACACGCCGCGCGCCTCTGCACCCGCCCACGCCCCCCACAGCGCCACCGCCAGCACCAGCCCCAGGGCTCGAAACCCGGCCCCCACGTCCCGCCTCCATCTCCGACCGCCACGCGACCACGCCCCCTCCTCCGGCTCACACACGCCCCGCGCCTCTACCTCTGCCCTCGTCGCACACATGGCCAGCCGCCGAGCTCTATGCCCGGCCCCGTCCACCCTTCTGTCTCCCGCACCGCTCTTACAACGCTAGAACCCGTCCTCTTGCGCCAGCGGTCTCTCAGGGCACTTTATCGACCTACGTCGCGTATTTCGCAGGGGGCGATGCGAATGTCGCGCGGGCCGCGTGGCGCATTGTCTCGCCCGTGCTATTCTGCAGCGCCTGTGCGAGGTTGCACACGCCTACCGTCACGCTAGCCAAGCCCATGCCCCAGCGGTGTATTGTCACGAGCTTGTCTTCTCGTGGTTTCATTTGTTGGCGAGAACTCAGGTTCATACGAGATCCTTTTCTTAAGGAAAGAAATGAATTAAATGTAATGGATGTGGTTCATTGAAAGTGAATAGTGAATTCATGAGGAATAACAAGCATTTCTCTACTGCTATACATGAAAATATCTAGAAATATAAGTAGTTGAAGTAAATAAGGATGTAATAACATTTCTGTTAGGAGGTAATAGAAGATTTCCGTTTTTCCTTTCTAGGTCGATTGGAAAAGTAAAAAAAAAACATAACTAAGGGTTCTTTCCTTCATTATTCCTGCATTTAATAGCAAAAAAGAATTAAATCTGCTCCTTGCGACACACGCATTGTTATTAATATGTTAACTGGAAAAATATAAGAATTATAAATGCAACAACAAATACTTAAACAATGTGTGACAAAAGTTGATCCGGGGTCCCTGGTTGACTGTTACGAAAAGAAAACGGAACTTGCTACGAATGTCTCAACTTGTGGGGGTACGAAGAACTGAGTGATGCAGTGGATTGCTATGGAGACAAGTTCGTTTCGGGAGAAGTTGGCTAGAGTTCGAAAGATGTTGACTAATGACAATTAAGTCGCGATATTGAAAATAAAATTACTAGTTCAAATACTCAAATTGTAGTGTCTTCAAGCGCTTATAAGATTGGAAAAATCTTGGGGAAGATATTTTTTGTACATTTTTTAAAATTTTTATATTTTTTTAGCCAACTGCACATTCCATTAACGGTTAGGGTTTCCTGCTCATGCAGGAAATTATTAATCCTTCTTTAATGAAGTGATAGGATGATGATGAAGGGTGAAGGGACGATCACTAATACATCCTTGCCTGAGGCGTGAATTGAACCCGCGATCTTTCGACGCGAGATCGCCATAACACTTGTCTTAGCCGTCTTGGCTATCCGGATCCACGGGGAAGGTATTAGATATGATAAATGGGTGGTTGAAAAATACAGAAAAAGACACACGCAAACGCGGAGCAGGTAACAGATTCCCGATTGATTATCCATCCAGAATTTTCGAAGACATTTTCTTTTTGTTGAAACTGTTTTATTTGACAATGCTCGGGAGTGGGGGAACGGACTGCGACGTTGGGTAAGTTGAAGACAGCAGCAGCTGAAATTGTATTGGAAATACCCACTATCCGGCGCCTGAGGAAGCATACGCTGTGGCGGGATATAAGTCACTAGATGCGAAACATTGACCTTCCCATTTTTAGACAACAATCATAAGTACACTACGTATATTGCGATTTCAACTAGAAGAAACACGTAAAACAATATGATACAGACGAGCTCCCTTAAAAAATAAATAAAAAAATCCTTTGCATCAGCCGCTCGAAAGCGCCCCTGTGTTCTCATTTTCACGTTCTGCGCGCGCCGCGCGGTCGCTTCGGCCTGGGGCGAGGCACCAACGTGCGCAGCAGGGCGCGCAGACATCTGCTCATCTGCGCACGCGCAGCGCCCCACCGACTGCGCGCGATCTCTGCGCAGAAGGCGGCGGCGGCCAGCGCCAGCCCCGCGCAGAGCAGCGCCAGGTGCGGCCGCAGGTCCTGCAGCTCCAGGGTCCGGGGTTCGTCGCCTTTCGCCCGCCATTCCGTCTCCACCTCTTCCTCCTCCTCACCCTCCCTTCTACGCCGCGCCGCCAGATTGCGCAAGCGCCAGTACATGGACCACGTTCTGTTGAAATCGCCAGCCCACTTGAGATCAAGGCCCGCGTCTCGGAACTGAATCAGCTTCAGATTAATTGCTGCAACCCACGGCCAGTTCCTGGAAATACGTAAGCAGAGGGAAGGTATTTCAAAAAAGGAAAAAAAAGTTAGAAAGTAGTTTGGGATGTTAAAAAATCTTAGGTTACTATCAAAATATTGCGGCATGCCAAACTAGTTATATAGTGTGTCAATTTTGATAGAATTGTTATTTGCAGAGCCCAAAATATCACTTAGAATATTATTATAAAAATTTCTTTGCAGTTTTTCAGGGAAATTACGCAGCGAACGCTATTCCTCTTTTTGTAGTAGTATGTCAAACGCAACAAAAAAATGACGCTATTGCTTTCGAGCAAAACCTACACTCGAACGTCTTTTAAATTCACTTTTCTTTGACACATTGGACAAATCTGAAATTGTCCTATGTTTTGCCGGTAGGCACTAAATTTAGCTTTGCTCTGTTGTAAATGTTGCACACAAGTTTTGTTTTGTCACAAATAAGTTAAATTAAAATAATTTGTTGAAGAGTAATCAGCAATATAACAGGAGACTAGTGACGCTACAACGGCAGACAACAACTCTCATTTCGTGGTATTCGAAAGTTCTGAAAAATCAACGATTCAAGTTGTACCAGCGCTATTTCTATAAGTGCACTTCACCCTATCAGAGAAATATAAGTGAGAATGAGAGGCATATCGAAATTTCCCTCTTTTTAGTCTCCATTTTCATTACCGAAATTGCAGAAAAAATGGGGGTCGTCATTTAAGATCTACAACTTAATGACGTTATAAAGAAAATGTTCAAACCACAATGAATCAATATGGTTCAAAAGTGGCTTCGAAATTGGTACCCAATTTTTCTTAACAATGCCATTAAAATAGTTTGCATTGAATGAGAAACTTTAGCTTTAATAGTAAAGATGTAAGACAAAATCGAAAAAGAAATTGAACAAGATGTACCATTTGGTTACATGGCACAGAAAGAACAATCGTAGAAATGTAACAACACAAATTTATAACAATACCCTACAGAGAAAATATATTTTAGCTCCCAAAATATTGTTTCTAGTCGATTAGTACAGTTGAGGCTGCGAAATATTGCTTAGATGATTGGGAGAGCATTTACAGAGACTGCGACGAGATAAGTTCTATGGATCGCCTTTTTGTGTCCTTGTTAGAAGAGAAGTTTCTGAAAAGACAACACATAATTGAAAAAGATTATTCCTTAGCCGTAAAAATAATTAACATTGAAGAAATTGTCATGGTAACCTCTATTTGGACGAAAATAAACGTTCTCTTTACGAATTTCACGTCATTCATGTTTTCTGCTTCTTGCCGCGTCTCAGAGCACTGGTTAACGGAGACCTCATGACAATTGCTTGCTGCCAGCGTACCAACCAAATATCAAAGCGCCCTATGTGCGTTTTGCTAGCTTCTCTACACGATTGCTACGAAACTGCTCGCGTCTCCAGATTCTCAAACAATACGATCTCATCACGTCTTACGTGGAAAAAAAATGATTTCCGGGGAAATCCTACAATAACCAACTTCGTTGCTGACAGGCCAGGAGATCGTGCGATGTACCGGTCATTTTTGGAAGCAGTAGAGGCCATCCCAAAGAGCTTCATGCAAAATGAATTTATTTGTCAACTGCAAGGGAAATTACGTTTTTGGGGCAAAATTGTGGGCAAATCTCGAACGCAGGAAGTTTGAAATGTATCATTTTTCTTCTTAACTACCTTCAAACAGTAGTGAAATGCATGAGCTCCAAGCGTGGCTCCAAATTTGAATTATTTTGCTGCCTATGTGCCAACAAGTACATTTTCTAAGATTCATGATTTGGTAGGGATTTACACTTCTAGAACAACACAATCACTAAGCACTGGGGACACAAAGTTAAACATTTTTGTGAAAATTTAATTGAAATGTTTTAAATTTACCATATTATTAATATCTGTGTTTGTTGTTGAAATAAACATGAACAGAAAATTATTCTATCCACCTTCATTTAATACCATAACGATTCACTTCTAATTCTAATCACAGATCTGTTAAAGGCAAAGGCAGAGGCTGGATTCCTCGGCAACATTCACACACTCACTCTCTCTCTCTCTCTCTCTCTCTCTCTCTCTCTCTCTCTTCCTCTCTCTCTTTCCCTCTCTCTTTCTCTCTTTCTCTCTCTTTCTCTCTCTCTCTTTCTCTCTCTCTCTCTTTCTCTTTCTCTCTTTCTCTTTCTCTCTCAGTTCCTACCTCGCGTTGCTCAATTGTTCTCCGACGCGCATCATTGTTCGCAAACTCGTGTCTTCTTCGCAAGCTACGCGTCCCGCTTTTCGGATTGCGGATCACCTGTCGATACCCGATCTGTTTATATCACACTATATCCTTCGGTCAGAGATCGCCAAGACACTACAGCCTTAGCGATCTCGGCTATCAGATCTACACTTACATTACTTACCATTTCGTAATCATGTATTCCCAAGATGGAGACGCTCCGTCGAAAACTTTCATTGCCCCCTTCTTCTGGGGGTTTGTAGAAACCACCAGAGGCCACTCTCTATCAGTTGAAAGAGCAGCGTAGCGATTTTTATCAAGATACAATAGCAAGTCTTTCGAACTGTTAAAAAATTTAAAATTGAAATTCAACAAAAATTTAATTTTTAATCCCGCACAATTACTGTCATTTGACTGTGAACAAAAACGTTTCATCTTATCTATGTAAGGTTGAAAGTCTATGGGAGCTAACGCTGTTATTCCAGTGGCAATTAGCTGGTCAATAGTGTCGATGTCCGGGTAGTTTTGGGGTATCATAATCAGGTCGAAGAGGCGGCCCTAGAAAGAAAAACTTGCTCAATAGACAAATCATAGATATTCCTCTGGGCTGTAACAGTTTGGCAAAGAATTATCAGACATTGATTGATTAATGATTCAGGGGGCGTCAACTGTCTATGTCACTAGAGCCGTAAGTGTAGTGTATTATTTCAACACGGAAGGAGGCTGCGATCTTCCCCGCTGGCTCTCGAGATTCGGTATCGACCTATGTTCGCATGCGGGGATTTTCCCCAACCAGGATTCTCCTACCAGAGAGGCGCCCACCCAGCCGAGACAAGACCTAAGCTCCCGGCTCTTTTTTCCGCAAAAGTTTAATAGTGAGAGTGTGTGTATAAGTAAGGAGTTATGGTAAGTCAAAGAAGAGAAAGGAGAGATCCGTTGGTTAAGGTAGTGCTTCGGTGTTCACATGGTTTTAGATCGGATTCACTACAGAAAACAGATCAGAGCAGGCGACTGCTAGAATTCACCCGTACAATGTCGGTACAGACCAACCACTGTTTGCTTTACACCGGCCTCTCCCTCCGACTCAACCACAGGCAAATAGCAGTTAAGCACGGTTTTAGATGAGGATTCGAACCAACGCAAGTCCTATGTACACCCTGGCCACGAGTGTACATTGTCTTAGAGATGCCCCGTCAACTACGGTGCAGACCAACCACCGTTTGCTGTACACCGGCCTCTCCCTCCGACTCAACTAGAGGCATAGAGCAGCTAAGCACTGTTTCAGATGAGGATTCGGTGCGACTAAAGTCAAGTGTACACCCTGGCCAGTAATATACAATGTCTTAGCGATCACGGCTAAATGGACATCTGGCATTCAAAAAAAAACTTGCTTACATATTTCATTTTGGATGTCTCTGTCTATTCAAACAAAAATTATATTGGAAAATTTGCGCAAAAAGCAGCAAATACGAGTTGGCAAAAAATGTTATTACATATACGTAACAAGGGGCACTAGAAGGTTAAATAAGATGATGATCGACATTTCAAAAGAATGATTATTTTTTGCGAAACTTTCTGTGGAACACAGGCACTTTAAATTGTGAATAATTCTCAGATTCGGTTGGGAAGTTATTTCTTTAATTTTTCTATACGTACGTACTACATAACAGTAAAGAAAGTGGCACTGGCTCCATTTTCGACGCAGTCTATTTAGGAAAACGTGGAAAAAATTCGAAGTGCTAAATTCGAATTTCCTGCACTTTGTTTTAAGCGGTGTTGCTCTGTGCATGTAATTTGAGAAATGCTTCGGGGCAGTCATTCGAATCTCGCAAGGAGAGTTTACGTTTAATATTATATAATAATTAGATATATTATAAATTGTGGCATTTAATTGAGTTAAATGCGACAACGAATGGTTTACATCGCTTTGCATTCGAAATGGACATCCACTGAAATTGGAGTAGATCCCAGAAAAATAAAAACTTCGAGGAAAAATCCTCCGCAAGCGACAGGAGGCAGACCTACCAACCACTGAACGAGAAACCCCGCCACCTTTTGGGATAAAACATTCACTATTATAATGATTATTGTAATGACTAATGACCGTAGAACCGGTCGAAGTGGCTCAGTGGGTAGCGCACTGACTTCGTAATCGGGAGGGCCGGGTTCGATTCCCGGGCCGGCCATCCTGACCGGGGTTTTCATGGTTTCCCTCGGTCATAAAGGCGAATGCTGGGATGGTTCCAAAAGTCCACGATCACCTATCGCCTCCTAATCCATTCCTATCATCTTTCATCTTCCATAACCCCGGGCTAACAACCATGGGGGATAAAAATCGGATCCAGCTAAATGCTGGTCCCCCCTAAGAATTGTTGCAAGCACCTGCCACCGTGATAATAAATAAAAACTGAGCCACGGTAAATGCAGGATGCTTGCTTGCGTGGTCCCAGTCGGCCGATTAACGAAAAAAAATGACCGTAGCAGTAGACTTACCAGAAAATATGGATTAAAATATTTATACATTTATATTACACATATATCACACATACAATGTTTATCACAATAAATACAACTAAAGAGAACAATAATTTATGTTCTAAATTCAAGAAAAAATCGTTAGGTAATATTACCTGTTGTTCGTCTTTCTGTTAACAAGCCAATTATTTTTTCAGAACTATGTTGACACCAACTATTTATCCAATAACAACTTGAAATGATAACGTACTTTGATCTGAAGAATGCAAGCGATCATAGCAAACGAATGTAGGTGATCTGTGTCCTCACCTGGTAGGCAGCGGCGACGACGACGGCGGAGGCGAGCAGCGCGGCGGCCAGCTGCAGGCGCTGCGGCGTGGCGCGCACCCTGTCCTGCGGGGCGCCCCCGCACGAGGAGAAGGCGCGCAGCGCGGCGGCGGCGCTGGCGGCCAGCGACTCGCCCGCCACCACGCGCCACGCCAGCGCGTACGCCACCGCCGCCCCCAGCAGCGCGAGCCAGATGCGCGGGGAGAACACGCGCAGCAGCAGCGACCACGCCGGCAGCTTCGCAGGCGGAGGTACGACCACTATGGTCCTAAGGACTGATTGTGACGCCTCCACAAAGTCACACGAAAGCAACTGCGCATAATCCGGAAGCCATTCAACTGTGAAGATCACGTGTTCGAATATGACATTTCGTATTGTACCTTGAACACTTCTGTGTGAATTTTCAAAAGGTTGCCCCTGAAACATTTTAAGTGAAAGTTAAGCAAGTTTAAAAGAAGTTAAGTAGTCATAAAATGAGTGGGATATAATCTTAAGGTGAGTAATTAAATTTCGAGTATCTCTGTATTGTATAAAACATACTGGCACATTCGCCCTAAGCGCATATCGTTATCGACTATGACTTTTTAATGACTGGAATTTTATTAATTTTCATTACAGATGAGAAATATAATTATTTAATCGACATAAACACTCATTGAATTGCTTTCACCATATTCTTGTCTTTTTTACTTTGTCCGGATTAATGTCTAGGACTGCAAAACGGTTTTTCAAATGATTTTTCTGTAAGAAAAAGTGCATTGTTGGATATAATTTCTGTTGGTGAAAAACGAAAATTAACGTTTGGGGATGCTTTTTCCCTACGTCCGTCACTACGTCCGTCACTACGTCCGTCACTACGTCCGTCACTACATCCGTCACTACGTCCGTCACTACGTCCGTCACTACGACCGTCACTACGACCGTCACTACGACCGTCACTACGACCGTCACTACGTCCGTCACAACATCCGTCACAACGTCCGTCACTCCATCAATCATTTTCTCTATAAAACATTAACAGTAAAACGCCAGTAAGACAAATATTCTTCACATTTTTCAAAACTAAGTCTCCAAAACGCAAACCTTTCGTTTACAAAACGTTCGAAATTCTACGCTTTCAGAACAGATCAATCGACACTGCCTCCACAACGGCTCCATTGTTTTCCTTTATTGGCTTTACCCTTTCTCAATGAATATTTTTCTTTAAATTAAATGCAATGAATAACACTTTTTTTAATGACGAAATACTAACCTTTAATGCTGCAGCGTTGATTCTTGCACCATTCCAATAAATATGAAGGTGAAGCCGCGCTTCGAGCTCTTTGTACTTGAGGTACCCTGGGGTAGCGATCTCGAGGTTAACGTCTCCAACCCGCACATGGCGTAACGAACAGCTGTCTTCGAGGTGCGCATAGGAGAAAGCTGCGCCTCCTAGGTCCCTGGAGCGAGTGGCCACCAGCGCCTTGGCCTCGCGCGCGCATGCCTCACTGCGCCCCCCACACTGGGTGAGCCACTCCCTGCTCCCCCCAGCGCCCACCACCGCCCCTCCCCCTCCCGTTCGCGCAGCAGCAGCCCGCGGAAGCCCTGGTGGCGCTGCCACAGCGCGGCCAGCACGCGCCGCCCCGCACGCAGCTGCGCTTCAGCCGCGCTCCCGGCCTCACGCACTCGCCTCCCGCCGCTCCTTTGTTCTTCAAGGAGTTTCTGAGAATCGTTATCCATCAAATTCTCAAAATATTTTTGTGGATTCCACTCCCTTTTGTGGTCTTTAAGAAACGTTAAAACTTTGAAGCGTTCCTGGAGGTTGTTTTGTAATAACTGGTCTTTATGCAAGACATTTTGTGAGTCCTTCACAGTTTTACGACTTCCTGTATATATATTCCAAAATCTTTGCCTCTCGGGGCTTTCCTTGAAGTCATGGTTTTGTGGACGTGAATCTCTTTCTTTGTGGTCTTCCTTACAATTAACACTTTCTGGTGTAGATCCAATTGCTAGAACGACTGGAGCCGAAGAATGTAGTTGAAGGTTGCGGTGCAAAATGGCGCCACGAGTTAAACCCTGTAAAGAAAAGCTAACAATAATATAAAACTCGTTCGCTGATGTGTCGCTGCAATAATTAATTTCAAAGCACTTCTCCAAAAGCCCTGCAATAATTAATTTCAAA
The DNA here is from genome assembly GCA_038098605.1 of Gryllus longicercus. Taxonomy (NCBI): domain Eukaryota; kingdom Metazoa; phylum Arthropoda; class Insecta; order Orthoptera; family Gryllidae; genus Gryllus; species Gryllus longicercus. The sequence continues at coordinate 2,878,891 of JAZDUA010000045.1, read as the reverse complement.
GTTCTTTTCCAAAAGCCCTTCGCGTGGACTGTCCTCGTTATACGGAACCCGTTCCATTTCTTTCGCTGCAATCTGTAAACAGGCCCTTTATTAGCTTGGGTGCGTTTTTCTCCGAACCGTTTTGACCCAACCAAACCACAAGAGATTGTTCTTGTCTGCCACAGAGCTCACCGCTTGACGGCACAATACGATTCATTCAAACATTTGCTGCTTTGTTTACAGCATATTAGACGAATTTTGGCCCGGTGAAGCGTTATAGCATTCAACTGTGGTATCGAGGTCAGTAGCGGATGAAGTCGAGAAAAAGGTTTTGCACAATCCTTCATTTCGAAATGGAAGAAGGTCCGCTGAACCATTATAGTATTCGACAGCAGTAACGAGATCAATAGCGGATGAAGTCGAGAAAAAAAGAGTTTGCACGAGTGTTTGGGTCGAAATTGAAGAAGGTTCACTCAAGGACTGCAGAGGGCTCCAAAGCCCCATAATTCAATTTCCTCTTCTTTTGCATTTCTTCGCTTAAAGCTGCATCCAGCAACTACTGATCTACACGCGTATGTACTCGTATGTTACTGAATAATTATTATAGCAAATAACTAAATGTAAATAATAACACGTTAGAGGCACTTAGTGCTAAAGTGATATAATCCTTAAACTATTAGTTTTGCAGTTAGGCTTGCAAATGGTTACGGAAAAGTGATGAAAAGTAATAGATGTCGAAGGAAGTTTATTTTGGCATCCTGATTAAGCGCGGTTTCTGCAAGCGAGATCGGCCTAACCGACTTCTAGACTTTCTAGTGGCCGCACACACTACTGCTACATTTTGTTAATAGTCCAGAAAAGGCTGATAATATGCGTGAGTCATGTACATCATGGTTTTCTCGTTATTGTGGTCATTTCTTTCTACCCTGTGATAAAGATTTTGGCCTGATTGAGGAAAGTCGTAAAACATTTTTGTTTCTCATGATGGATTAAGGTTATATCAGGTGTGCCAGGAAGAATGACCCCTTTAAAAGTGCACATATTGGTGCTGAAGTAAACTGTACACTGTAAATACTTATATCAAATTGTAAAAAGTGTAAAAACAATCAGAGAGGTGGTTGAATGAAAATGCAATAGATGTGCTTTTTGGAAGGACGTATCTCACTTAGTATTATAAAAATTCAAATAAAGAAGTTGTTCTCTTTGATTATGTTGTCATAGATTGAAAAGGAAGAAAGGAAGTTGTTTATAAACTTCAAAATTTGTACTCAAAAGGGAGATCCAAACCACAAGAAAAGGTGGAAAATTTGAAGAACTTCCTTGCATCCATTTCACTAATATGTCACACATTTTAGCTGGCATTACACACGTATATTGAAAGTATCATGAATAAGTTTTTGCAACTGTAGGCTCATATTTCAAAGAAGATATAGTTTCATCACAAAACATTGATTTGTTAAGATAATTTATAATAATAATTTAATAATACATGCAAAGCAAATTACTTTGCAAATATGAAAGAAATTACTAAAACAGCATCTTCTCAATGCAATTACGCTTACCTTTACCGAGCCTCTATTAAGAAATACTTAAAAAATGCCAAAACTGGCCAAAACCACAACTTTTTCAATTAATATATGAAAAATACCTTTTAATAATGCCTTTAAATAATAAATAATATATAAAAATGCCTTTTAATAATATACATTCGATTAGTACTCCATTGTACGCTAAGTCCAGTGTAAATATGAATGCAATATAAAAAATGTACGAGACAAAATTATCAAAATCAGTTAAATCTTGAAAGCTCGATAACTCCATTTCATGCCAATGTGGGTTAGGCTTCTTTGACGCTGAGTGCGCCATAAAGAGATATACAGATTAATAACATAAACGCCCTGTTTGCAATATGGAATATATAGTTCGCAGTACATATTGCCACAAGTCTTGGGGAAATATTCAATGTAGGATGGTCAGCAATAAATCGCCTGCAAAATCCGTCAGAGTAGCGCACTTCGCTATCATTTCGAGTTTGATTTTGAGTGGGCGCATGCGCAGACCTGAAGGTGCAGTCCAGTGCTGTGCGCCGTGTCGCGACAAACCTCCACAATAAACATCCTCTCGTCGGTTTATTCCAAATTCTTTCGCCGTGTTCCGGCAGTTATGGTCAATAACTGTAGGGAACATCCGCAGACGACCAACTCTATGTCGAACAGCGGTAGACTCAATGCAATTTTTTGCATTATATATATATATATATATATATATATATATATATATATATATATATATATATATATATATATTGTAGCGGTACAGAATTCTTCAGACAAATTAAGTTAAGTAAACCAGACCGAAGGAATTTTTACTAAGAGAAAAAACAGACGGCGTCACGCGCGCAGCCCCTCTTCTAGTGACAGCCACGTGCGCCCCCGGCCCATTTCGGATTTTTTATGAGGGCCGGTGTCAAAAGGTTAATCGAAAAGCGCCCAGACGCACTCACATCTGGGAAATCTTTGGAACGCCTGTCGTCGTAGACGGAACAAAGGGACACTGTATCCCGCAGAGACACAGAGACTGGAAAATTCCTTTACTCCCCCGTCGCTATTGGCCGAATATAGTGGACAACGCCACCACCTTTAGCCAATAGCGACGCGATCATTGTAGGGAGCCAGGAGCACATGAGGAGAAAGGGTGGGGGTAAAAGTTTACTTCATGCGTTTTCGACTTATAAAATTTCAGTAGACTAAGAGCAAGGGGCCGAGACGAGTTGGAGAGAGACTTCTCTGGGGGGGGGGAGCCAGTCGTGGAGAGAGGCGAATGTGCCTCTGAAGGATTTCTCAACTTTCGGGAGTTGTGCCTGAGGACAATTCTCATGAGAATCGGAAAAACACATGGTTGTGTGCTCCGTTCCTGAGATCGAGAGCAATAACCCCGGCTACCTACGAGTTCTACCGGAGACGCCGCCGGGCGTTGCCAGACGCCGCCGCCCCTTGCTGACGTCACCAGACAGCCGCCCCCTGCCGCAGACGTCGCCCCCCTGCTGCAAACCGCCCAGCTGTGCGGGCGTGCCTGAGAGGGTGCAGGACACCGCCCCCACATTCCAGCGGAGGCCACGCCGCCCCCACGAACTTCGCCGCGCCCGCCCTTCTGACAAGAAGCTGCCAGGCAATATAACTGAAGGCTATTCACCTCTGCAGAATTTTATCAACGCGGTGCCGCGCCAAGGCACATTGAATGATCAGTTTTTTTATTATTGTAATTTTAGTTGTAACAATTTTGTACTTTTCTCTAGTTATAAGCTTTATTGCTCTTTAATTTTTCTTTTTTTTCATTCAATATCTTCTTCCTTCTATTTTATAAATGTAACTTCCCTGGTACAGTTTTGGTCCAGGAATAAAAGTAGTTTTTTTACCAGTAATCAAAGTGTTTTTTTCGAATCTAATTAGCAATTCCTTCCATCACCGACTGAGCTACAACCGGGCCGCTAACCGTGCATTGTTCAGATGACCGGTGGTGTTACAATATATATATATATATATATATATATATATATATATATATATATATATATATATATATGCATGAAGAATTTTTATTTTGTATTTCTGCATTAAAAATAACCTTTTTTGTACCAAGAAATCATTCATAACTGGGCATTTACCGGCACAAATGATGACGTATTAGATTTTATGTCACGAACAATTGCGTCATCACACATTCAGCCAATCGTAGCGAGAGAATCAGGGGGAAGTAGAGCTAAACGGAACAGTCAACCGCCGTTTACTCGCACGATGTCAAATATCCGAGCAACCCCATAACACCCCATATATTGTGCAACCCCATAACACCACCGTCTCGTATGTATAAATACCCACAGGCAGCGAGGATAGAAGGCGCAGAAATCGGAGGTGCTTAAACGCGCAGCCTGGTATTCGTTGCCCGAACTAAACAAAAGCGAACTAGCGAGCAACGTTTTCCTTGTGTAGGGTTGAGAGAGGGGAGGCAGCCCCACCACTGAGAATTTCCCCAGGCCTCGGAGAATAAATACGCAAACCCGCAAGCGGAAGCCCTCTTTGATTGTCACCGTCCGCCGAGTAAGCAGCATTTTGATCACCGCTCGTTAACGTCAGCTTAGATATTGTTTGCCGCCGCAACGACTGCTAGGTAGGAGTTTTCGGCGTCGAACAGACGTTCTAGTTAGTCGTCCGCGAGATAGTGAAGATTTAGTAAAGTGTTTCTTCAATTAACAACACGGGAAATAAAAGTTACCCGTTGTGAGAAAAGCAATGAAAGTTCTAGTTTAACGAAGTAGAACTAGCAACGAGCGAGGAACTTGTAAGAGTGTTCAAGGAAGTGCAAGGGACATTTCCACAACGTGGGCGTAGTCAGAGGCGCCGGTAGCAGTCGAGGGAGAAGAAGAGGCCGACTAGGAAGAACGGAAGAGGACGCAAGAAGACAGCGTAGACGGCAGAGGCGAATCCCGTCTCGTACGACGCAGAAGCTGGGACCGAGCAACGTCGGTGCAGAGACCAGCGCACGACCATCAAGGCCAAAAGCGGGAAGTTCATGAGGTAACGCTTAGAACTGCGGAAAGTAGGTCAAGTTCACGTCGGCAGGGAAAAAGACTAGTATAGGAAAGTGTTAGGAAATTGAGGACACGGGTGGCAACAAATTGCAGTATTGTAGGAGGAGATTTTTGATGCGCTATTGCCTGCCTAAAACATTCTATTTGGGACATTTATTATTCTGCTATTTTCAGACACAGTTAAGTTGTAAATGAGAGTAGTGCGCTCGCACACATTTTGTTCTTTGCATGTAATATTTTTTTGAAGCAAGAGATTGTAAATTGTATTTGGTTTCATGTGCAATGTAATTAGGATAGCATAAATTTAGATATAATTAATTTTCCAAGGGAATTCCCAGTGTAGACTAGGGTAATTATTTCAGAGAATCAATTTTGGAGTAAATTATGTGTTCATTCATTTAATGTGCTGTAAACGTTTCTATTTGTGTTTTTGATCATTTTTTGTAAAAGTGTGATTCTATTCTTGTTTTTTTTGTCATTAACTTATGTCACAAAGTTTATGGGTAAATTATACGCTCGTTTATGTGCAATTTGTGTGATTTTATTGTGTCAAGGGTTCAAACCTTTCTCGCACCCTGAAGATCCTGCTCCCTAGACTTTAAGCTCGCTTCACGAGCAAAATCTTGTTAACCCGCTTACGGTTCATGCGTGCAACTGTGAAGGTGGCAGTTGTGGCCAAAGGTGGGTTGGTTAGAATATATATATAATATATTTTATATATACACACATATCAATTCATGCTGAAATGGATAAACCGACCAAGAAATTTCACATTCGTTAAAAAATTATTACTTACTCCTCGGGAATGGTCATAGACGGCGTCCTTAGTGTGTAAGAGCAAAAAGGCGAGGAGGTGGTCGTGGCGGTGGCCCGCTAGCACGTAGCCGCCCTGCCTCTCCAGCCACGCGGGCGCGGTGCGCGTCCACAGCGGCGCAGACGGGCGCCACAGCAGCAGCGGCGCCGCGGCGCGGGCGTGCAGGGCGCGTAGCCAGCGCGGGCCGTCGCCCAGGTCCACCACGCCCACCGCCCGGCCCCCGCCCACGCCCGCGCCCCCCAGCGCCCACTGCACGCCCGCCAAGGGCGGCCCCGCCCCCTCCCACGGCACACACACGCCCCGCGCCTCTACCCCCGCCCACGCCCCCCACAGCGCCACCGCCAGCGCCAGCCACAGGGCTCGAAGCCCGAACCCCTTACACAGCAGCATTCGCCGCTACGCCCTCAATTCCCGTAGCTCCAATCCCAGAGCTCGAAGCCTTGTCCCCCTGCCTCGGCACCAGCCGCCAATCACACCGCCCTGCCACTGTATGAACTAGCGCAGTTGCGACAGCGCGATCCGTCCCGTTTCTTCCGCTACGTGCGGCTCAAATTTCATGGTCACTGAGCAAACATACAGAAGGCGAGTAAACACGCTCCTGGGCTTCCGAGAAAATATTTGTTTCTTTTATTGTCACTGGTTAAGGTCATCAATCTCCAAGCGGCTGTTTTTAGTAAAAGGTACGATACATTAAAAATTATGTTTACGATACTTTTAAAAAGAGAATATAGTTTAGAAATATATGGTTGTTGAACTCCAATATCATTTTCATATTCCTAATTACTGCTTCGTCGAATAAATGTCACAGATACCTAATAGCACAAGACTGCATGGAAGACAAAGACTGATAACATAATGCAGAAATTTGTCATTTCCAAATCGACGTTCTAAGCAATTACCATTGTTACTGTATTCAAATATGATAAATCGTGATGCGTTATTGACTAGTTCTATATATTCCGTCCCTTAGGCAAGATTTCAGCTGATGCCACGAACTTTGGAAAATTGCGAACATGGTGATGGAAAATTATGTCAAGTTTATTCTGGGGGCTAATCCATGTGTGAAAGGGAACTCCTTTTCTATTGAACGGCAATGGAATATCTGCCCAAAGTTGTTACATTGCGCTTAAAAATAGATGCCAGCCAGCGTATTAGAGACTCCCACCCTGTGTCATTTTCCAGGTATTACTCTCATCAAAAGATTGAATTGAATTGAATTGATGCCTTATTTTACGTGGCGAGACTCAGGACATTAGGCCTGCTCTTCCGTCTGACCACGCAAATTTCGCTACGCTCCTTTCACCAACTAGCAGAGAAAGGAGGTATTTCTTGGGCGAGAAACAGGCGATTTGAATTTAGCTCAGAGGCGTCATTTAGGCTTGAGGATCTTTTACATGCAAGTAAATCTACTAACATGGGACAGCCGGCTTTACTTCCCCTCCGAAGGAAAGCGTACGAAGGATTTCTTCGCCCTCAAAAATCCACGGCTTCGATCGGGTTTGAACCCGCCAACTTGAGTACAACAGTCCGAAACGCTAACCGTTACACCATCGCCGCCGCCAAAACGATGGCGCGAGGCTTGACGCAGTAAGGAGGTGGGAGTGCTCTGCACAAATTGAGCCTGAGCATCCGGAATGGTTCCTCATTTACAAACAGAAATGAAGCTCGGCTATCTCAGTCAGTAGAGCATTGAACTTAATTTTAGGATCGTTAGAGCCTCACGTTGGACCTTGCGTGGAGGGAAATTTAAAAATGAATAAATGAAATTCTTTACTTAACACGTCACGACCGTACTAGAAAAATACGTTCAAGGAAACAGAGAACTGATGTTGGAAAATACTATTTTGTACTATCGAGTCATAGAATAGCTTACCTGCTGCAATAATGGATTCTTTTGTGTTAATAATAAATTCTAGTAATAGTGTTTGAACTCTACATCATGTAAAATTTGCTTACGAAGGTTAAGCTGCATTAACTGACTTCAAAACTCTTGTCCAAAAGCCCATCGCAGGGATTCTCTTCTCCAGACTGAGCCTCTTGGAAGTCTACTCGCTTACGAAGGTTAACCTGCATTAACTGACTTCAAAACTCTTGTCCAAAAGCCCATCGCAGGTACTTCTTTCACTAAACTGAGCCTCATAGAACTCTACTTTATATAAAACTCGTTTATGAAGTTTTCGCTTCCATAATTGAATTCAAAGCACATGTTCAAAATTGCGGAGACTTCCTATACCAGAGTAAATCCCTTGAAACTCTTTATAATATAAAACTCGCTTAGGAAGGATTCTCTTCAAAGCATTCTCGAAAAACCTATCGCAGTGTTCCTTTCACCTGACAACCCGTTGGATCTCTTTCGCTGTGATCTCTACCACGGCCCTCTAACGGTCCGCGGTGCTTTATCACCGTCTTTAAGGTCACTTCAAACCGCAATTTTCTCATCACTGCACAAAATGAGTCGATTTAAGTTTTCCTGCTTTCTTGTATGTGGATGGAAAAAAAAAATAGACAGACTTTTAAGATAAATTGGCCTCCTCAATGCTCAGAAGACAAGTGTCTGTGCATCTTTCTCAAACAACGCATTACTTTGGTGAAGAATTCGCTTGTTTCAATACATTCGCAATCTATTGACACCCTCGGGGGCATTAAAACTGCTTTTAAAATTATTCTAAAGAGGGTGGATTTTTCTGTAAAAAAAATAATTGGAAGCTACTGCGAGGAGAATGGTACGTGATCAAGTAATTTAGTAATTTTAGTAATTTAGTAATTAGTAATAAAGTAATTTTCATCGATTCTCAGAAACCAAAATAAAGACTCTATGACACACATTTGATACTTCCTAAAACGTCGATATTGTGAAAATGTGTAAAATCGGTCGTCTATAGAATGCAGGGAGTCCCGTGGGGTGGTTATTGGTTGTGCAGAATATTTGAATTCCTACGCCAAGGCCGAATTTCAACTCCATCCCTCCTCATCCCGCCATTTGTGGCATTTGTGCAGTCAAGAATAACAATGTCATCGCCGCCCACAAGGCAAGAGAAGTCAATGGATGTCGCTCGCTTCCTACAAGCGCTTAGTGATAGAAATTTTATTCCTACAGCAAAAGCCGAATCCTGAGTCTGTCCTCTATCATCCCACATTACTGGCATTTGCACATCCTAACCCGACAGTGTCAACGCCGCCCTCATGGCAAGAGAAGTCAGTGGTTCCCTCTTGCTTCCTACAAGCGCTTAGCGGTTGAAATTGTATTCTTATAGCCAACGTCGAATCCGAGTCTGTGGCGTGGGTCACAGGTGACGTCAGTGGTGACGTCAGTAGTGACGTCAGTGGTGACGTCAGAAGCGCAACGTCCGAGGAAGCCGGCAGCTAAAGGTCATCGTCCACGGTGACGTTATTTTGGTCGGGTCGAAGGGCTAGAATGACGTCAGAGTGGGGGCATCGTCGTTGTGGAACACAAGCGACTAACGTTCGGTGGCGTAGAGTCAGTGCCGGCAAAAGGCGACAGCGATGACGTCACTACATGACGTCGTAGGAGAGCAATGGCTTCGGGAGAGCTTTGTCTTGAGGGTTGCGCTGACGACGGGAGTATTGAAGGGGCATAGCAGTCGGGGGTGGTAACGACGTCAGTGTGCGACGTCGCGGAGTTAGTGATGGGAAAACGTCTCGACGGTCAGCGACGGCGGTTGGAATTCATTCCACATGAATCACCTCTGAGGTCGCCACTTACGTGACGGAGCCTACATTGTTCAGTCCAGTTATCACGAACAAAGTGTGTATTATGCTGAAACTCTGAGTGCTGATGCTCTGAGTATTTATTAGATGTTAGAAAAATCACAGGGTGAAACTCTAGGTATTTGAAATGCATGTGTGAATTTAACGATACCATTCGTTCCTGTCCCGATTTTAATATACTCAAAACTAATTTATTAACACTAATCGTTATATTGTTTTTTCAAATGCGATTTTTATCAACTCTTTGCGTTAAAAATTATCCGCAAATTATAAAGTAAAAATAATGAAATAAAAACATGGATATACAGAAATGCATTTCTATAAACGCAACTTTAAAAAAATCGACTACCAAAGACTCAAAACTGCATTTAAATGTGACTGATCTCCCTTAAGGGATCATAGACGGCGTCCTTGGTGTGTAGGAGCAGGAAGGCGAGGAGGGGGGCGTGGCGGTGGGACCCAAGCACGCAGCCGCGCGTATCCTCATTGCGACACCGTCTTGTCATGTACGGCACCGACACCTGTCAGGTATGGCACACTAGTTGACAGGCACACACACACAGACAGACACAAACTGACAAACATTGTTGCGGAACGTTTATTGACTTACGCAACGTGCCCGAGTTCAAAATTCGAACGGTGCCTTTCTGTGTGGGCCGACGCCTGTAGCCGAGGCCGAACGGGTCAATGAACTTTTCCGTGCTACTCTTCAACGACGCTAGTGTTCGCTCGCCGGTTCGTATAGACGGAATATATGTTACAATTAATCTCGTTTCAGCAATGTGAAAATGTTAGAAGTTCGTATACGAAATCGGATTGAAAGATACGAAGTATGGGAATGAAATATCTAAAAATAAAACCTGTAAGCTGGAATTCATCCTTATTAGATTTTCGCCTAAATTACGTATGTAATACAAATGTAAATACGCATACTTTCTTTACGTAAAAGCAAGTGACTTTTGTTCTTTCTGAATTCAAGTTCATTAAATGTGTCATGTTTCAATTGAATTAAGAGCATTATAATTCTACATATTACAATATCGTTACCTCTATTTGATCTTGTCCAACAGCATTTCCGTAACGTTCCTCTTGATGCTGGCAATTGTTTTGCAATACATGCTTAGGGCAGGTCACTTCGCAAAATGGCCGCGAACCCGTTTCCTCTCATTCATTTGTGAATTCCGGTTGAGAAAATTCCTGACTGGGTAGAGCAGTGAAACGTGTAACTCTGTGTCAAAATTCGCGGTGGTGCGCTCTATCTGTCGTTGAGGGTACTCGGTTAACGGGATAACACTGAGCGGTTGGAAGCGGAAGTTTCGAAGACTTAAGATCGTAAACGCTAGCTAGCGGTTACAATACCAAGAATGAAAACGATTTACGAAAATAAATAAACTTGTTCAATGCCAACTGCTCTTACCGCATCTTTAAATGTACAGAGAAAAAAGAACGAAATATTCTATGAATCGAATTTTTGTAACAACAAATCACCTTTGATAATTCGCAAAGATAATGTTAGAATTGTCTTTTGCTGCGCAGTAAGACAGGGTCATTGCTTAAATCTGTCCGTCAACACGACGAAGTTTTAATTTGATATTTTTCAATTTCATTCTTGGGGTTACGAAATTACCGTTTCATCTTTTAGGACTTTTGTTATCAGAACTTTTCTGAAACCATAGTGAGAGTTACGTCATTCAACGCTTATCATATGTTTTAAAAATATTAGAATTCCGTGAAAATGTATAAATTTTAAGAAAACATCGAAAACAGAATTACGATGTAAATAAATCAATATTTCTGAAAAAGGAGAAAATATAGATGTTTCAAAAAATAAATATTTTGTCATCCCTACACACGTAAAGATAGCTCCTTACATATAAGCTTGTCTTTTCCAGTTTAATTTACTATCAAAATAGATTTCTAGGTTCTTGCATGAAGAAACTCCCGGAATAATGTCGTTTACCGCTACTCACTAAAATGAGAGTAGTTATTCCAATGTTCCCAGTCAAATCAGTTACAACATGAAAATAGCACAGTTTATCTTCTTTGATTAAAAATGTAGAAAAATTGTTATTTTTGAAAAACAAATCTTAATTAGTATCACACTAATAAAGCACATGTATTCAAATAAGGCTTATCGACGATAAGAAAAATGAATTAACAAATTGGTACCAAAATAACAGAAAAAATGCTAAAGTTGACAGTTATATAAATAACATTGTGATAGCCACGAAAGCGAAGTTTCAGGAGAATGAATAAAATTTTCATTAAACTTGCTGAACAGAAATAGCTAATTGGACAGAAATCTATGATGTCATACCAAGAAACGTTTAAAAAAAATTGTTGCATCGCATTATCAAATGTTAAAATAAATGTTACGTCCATTATTTGTTGATTTAGTAAAAAACTATTTCCATACAAAATTCGAAATCACTCGAATATATACCGCGAAAACCAATCCCTTATCCGTCTATGCCCTACTCCGAAATCAATTTCCATACCTGTCTATACCGATGTCTTATCTCGGTCTGTACATCCGTCGCTACCGAAGACTAAATTCGTTCTGCCTAGCAGAAATTTTAAACGGAACCTTTCTATTTCTTTTGTTTTTTATCTTTTGTAACTAGTTTTATCACTAAACATGGTTGGTTTCTGTATTCTCTAGTCATTTATCTCTTATTTCGTACCATAAAAGGAAACAAAACGTGCCATATTTCCCTGTAACACCCTACCTGGAAATATTACTTCTAATTGTATTATCTGCCAGGCCGTCTGACAGTTCGTTCTTCAGATCGCCCGTCCGTCCTCCCGTCTGGCCGTATGCCTGGCCTCACGTCAATCCGTTCATCTGTTCATCCGTCCGCCTGTCTTTCTGTCCGTTCGTCCGGCCATCTTTTAGATTAAACATCATTTTGAAAAAACACGTCTCCAAAACTCAAACATTTTCTGTAAAAACGAGTTACAAATTTCGCTTTTGCGAAAAATCCTATGCGATCCTCTATCAAAAATAGCTTCATTTCTTGCTTTCGATATTCTATAAGTGTTATATTAAATGCATTTAATAACAGAGAAAATAATTTATTATTTTTAAATGAAGGAATTCTTACCTTTGATCTTACAGATTTACCTTTCCGAAACAGAAGAAGGTGAAGCTGTGTTCCGAGCTCTTCGTACTCCAAGTACATGGGAATAGCTATTCGCAAGACAAAGTCTCCAAATCGCTCATACATTTTGCTGCTTCCTTTGTGAACGTAAGACAAGGCTGCACCTCCGAGGTCCCTCGAGCGAGTGGCCACCAGCGCCTTGGCCTCGCACGCGCACGCCTCACTGCGCTCCTCACACTGGGTGAGCCACTCCCTGCTCCCCCCACCGGGGGCCACGACATCGACGGCCAGCGCCCACCACCGCCCCTCCCCCTCCATCACCCGTTCGCGCAGCAGCAGCCCGCGGAAACCCTGGTGGCGCTGCCATGCCGCCCCGCACGCAGCTGCGCCCCAGCCGCGCTCCCGGCCTCACGCACTCGCATCCCGCCGCTCCTTTGTCCCTCGAGGCGCTTTTGAGGTCGCTGCTCGGCCCCCACATCTTCCACAGAGAACGTACAGGTCTGCCAACTTTTCTGTTTGCTTTTACGTCTCTGATCGAACAGGAAGGGTATTTCTGATTACGTCAGATTTGCCCAATTTCTATTATCCCTCTCAGCTTGGTCCAAATTGCTCTGGTGTCCAAAACATTTCTGGATATTATGCATAATAACTGGTCTTTCCCCAAAAAACTCTGTGTGTCCTCCACAATTTTACCACTTCCTGCATATCCAGTTTCAAATGTTTGCCGTCCTAGACCTTTCTTGAATGTATGGTTCGGTGAAAGTGGGATTCTTCCTTTGTCCTCTTCCTCACAATTACGAATTTCTGGTGTCCCTCCAACCGCCAGGACGACTGGCGCCGAAGAATGCAGTTGAAGGTTGCGATGTGAGATAGCGCCACTAGTTATAGACTGTAAGAAATCAACATTATTTGTATTATATAAATCTTTCTCAGGAATATTTTGTTGCGATAATTTATTTTAAAGCACAAAATTAAAAGTCCATCGCGTGGGCTACCCTAAACAGTCGAAATGTTTCCGCATCCGCAAAGGATTCCTAAACAACCTTTGCACTAGACATCGTCGGCCCTCTGTCCCCTAGGCTCTTTCTATGTTGTCCCACCTCCCTCCGGCCCCGCCCCCGCAACGATATTCAGACACTTCCTCACTTGGACATCGTCGGCTCTCTGACCTCTAGGTTCCTCCGATGTTGTCCCACCTCCCTCCGCCCCCGCCCCCGCAACGATATTCAGACACTTCCTCATTTGGACATCGACGGCTTTCTGCCCTCTAGGCTCTGTTGTCCCACCTCTCTCCGCCCCCGCCCCAGCAACGATCTTTAGACACTTCCACACTTGAACATCGACGGCTTTCTGACCTCTAGGCTCTGTTGTCCCACCTCCCTCCGCCCCCGCCCCAGCAACGATCTTTAGACACTTCCACACTTGAACATCGACGGCTTTCTGCCCTCTAGGCTCTGTTGTCCCACCTCCCACCGCCTCCGCCCCAGCAACGATCTTTAGACACTTCCACACTTGGACATCGACGGCTTTCTGACCTCTAGGCTCTGTTGTCCCACCTCCCACCGCCTCCGCCCCAGCAACGATCTTTAGACACTTCCACACTTGGACATCGACGGCTTTCTGACCTCTAGGCTCTGTTGTCCCATCTCCCTCCGCCCCCGCCCCTGCAACGATCTTTAGACGCTTCCACACTTGAACATCGACGGCTTTCTGACCTCTAGGCTCTGTTGTTCCACCTCCCTCCGCCCCCGCCCCAGCAACGATCTTTAGACACTTCCACACTTGGACATCGACGGCTTTCTGCCCTCTAGGCTCTGTTGTCCCACCTCCCACCGCCTCCGCCCCAGCAACGATCTTTAGACACTTCCACACTTGGACATCGACGGCTTTCTGACCTCTAGGCTCTGTTGTCCCATCTCTCTCCGCACCCGCCCCTGCAACGATCTTTAGACGCTTCCACACTTGAACATCGACGGCTTTCTGACCTCTAGGCTCTGTTGTTCCACCTCCCTCCGCCCCCGCCCCAGCAACGATCTTTAGACACTTCCACACTTGGACATCGTCGGCTTTCTGCCCTCTAGGCTCTGTTGTCCCACCTCCCTCCGCCCCCGCCCCAGCAACGATCTTTAGACACTTCCACACTTGGACATCGACGGCTTTCTGACCTCTAGGCTCTGTTGTCCCATCTCCCTCCGCCCCCGCCCCTGCAACGATCTTTAGACGCTTCCACACTTGAACATCGACGGCTTTCTGACCTCTAGGCTCTGTTGTTCCACCTCCCTCCGCCCCCGCCCCAGCAACGATCTTTAGACACTTCCACACTTGGACATCGACGGCTTTCTGCCCTCTAGGCTCTGTTGTCCCACCTCCCTCCGCCCCCGCCCCAGCAACGATCTTTAGACACTTCCACACTTGGACATCGACGGCTTTCTGCCTTCTAGGCTCTGTTGTCCCACCTCCCACCGCCTCCGCCCCAGCAACGATCTTTAGACACTTCCACACTTGGACATCGACGGCTTTCTGACCTCTAGGCTCTGTTGTCCCACCTCCCTCCGCCCCCGCCCCCGCAACGATATTCAGACACTTCCTCATTTGGACATCGTGGGCTCTCTGACCTCTAGGCTCCTCCGATGTTGCAACGATCGCCTAGGTACCGTTGAGAGCGCTCGAGACCTGTGCCTAGAGGTCGACGTCACTATCATTGAAAGCAGCGCTAAACCTACGAATGGGGAGTGGAATCCGCGGTGGAATAAGAGTAGCAATTTCACTTAAACATGATTTGTGCTGGGATGTTTCCTTTCTGTGGTTTCTTCAACTATACAAGCCAGGTAACACGAACAATTATTAGAGTTATTGTGAAACGAACGGTAATCATTGTTAGACTTAAGAAAATAAATGTGTAAAAAATTGATTTAATTGCTATTTTAAGTGTTATATATAGCCAATTGGTGAAGTCTTCAGCAAAAATACCTTTTGCAAATAATAAATAAAAACCATGCTATGACGGACATGCGAATGAAGAATAGCGACCATACTAGTTAAAGCTCGCATTGACAATTGTGTGACAAATAAAATATTTTATATTTAAGTATGACTAACTTCACTGAAAGGAACATAGACTGTTCCGCTTGTTTGGTTAAGTAGGAAGGCGAGGAGGTGGTCGTGGCGGTGGGCAGCCAGCACGTTCATCTTACTACGCTCAAAACTATCTTACTTCGCAACTACAGACTTCCAACAAAGCGAGCTTCAGATAATTACATTTTTTAGAAAATCTAGAGATAACAAAATTAGTAATCTATCTTTAAATCCATTGTAATATGTGAAGATTTAAATATTGATTTTCAGAGCGAATCTCACGAAATAGAGCAGTCTCTTAATTTACTGCAATCTTTTAATTTAGATGTTACAGTGAATGTACCTACACGGAATACATCTAAATCCAAAAGGGAAAAGATCAAATTATAATTAACAAAAAGATATATAATAAAAATAAAAATAGATATAAAATAAAAACTACTAATCTAGGTTACAGTGACCACGATGTTCAAAATCTTATAATTACTAATAACATGAACACTGACACTACAAATAATACACGTGTGTGTAAAACATACACATTCACTAAAGTTAAAATAAAATTATTTACAGACTACTTGTTGAAAAAATCATGGGACAGAGTTTATAAAGCTGTTGACAACAATGAACACTTTCTTATCTAAGCTTTAATTACCCTTTAACGCATACTTTCCTCTCAAAAACAAACAATTATAAATTTCACAAGGAATTAGAACATCGTGTAAAAACAAAGGTTCGCTGGTGGTGGAGGAAGCTGTAGTACTTTGATGCTTTTTTAAATTCTGGTCGGGTCTTGATGGATGTGTATAATTTTGATCGTACAGTGACTATATTTGTGAATGTAGCAGAAAAGAGCTGATGCTGATTGGCACAAGAGAAACACTTAGTATCCCTTTCTTGTTCATTAATAACCAGGAACTTAACTAATAACAAGAAAGAAATCTTAAAACATTAAATTTGACTCTCGGAAAAAGCTATTAATTAAAAAAAATGGCAAATGCAAAATTTACTAATATACACATAAATGAAGTTTCATCAAAAACTTTCTCAATATTTGATGATGTATACAATACTTTTCTAAACTGTGATGACACATAAAATATTCCCTTGTGACATACTATCTTCTGACTGCAATAACAGTCTGCACACATTAACAATGCATTAGCCACTTTAAATGATAGTTGCTTTTCTGCATTCTGCAATTGCACACCTGGCAAATCCATAAGCACACTATTGTACTTATTCTTTGAACTTGCTACAATAACATATACACACACACATTGGCAGACACCTAAACATCTTTAAAAATTTATTCTTCTAAAAAGATACAATGGGTCACATACATAGAGTGACACATATAACTTTAAATAATAGTCAATCTTTGCTGCTTGTTGCTTAATATCTAATACACACAAGATGCTGCAGTGAAGGCAAGAAGAGCACTATCATTAGAACTCAGCATTGATATTGTTGAAGTCGAAATATAACATACACTACGTGGCATTGCAAGGGAAGGTCACAAAGTGGTAAGTAGAATATATATTCGTGTAAATAATGGCACATATAAAATAATTGGAGGCATTGGTAATGATCACTCATATTATTGTTTGAAAATATAATTAATAAATTGAGTAAGGCCCTTGATAACAAATTTCATGTTGTATGTGGCTACTGTGTACTCTACACAGTTCAAACAGCCTAGCGTATTAACTTTAGCAAGACACTAATTACTGTTCACTTGTAAGAGAATTTGTAAGTGATAAACTGCTAAATAGAGAGTTTCACATTGCAGCAACGTCACTATGACTCACGTACATCAACATCCGACACTGAAATAGGAGACTGTTCGTTATTGGGATGTAAGCTGGAATATTTGCACAAAATCATTTTTTTATTTCTAGATTATTCTCCGTCGGTTTTGGTGAACTCTTCCGAAGTATTGCGCCAACCATGTCGTGGAAAGACATGTCAATTTTAAATACCTTCCAAGCACATACCCATGTTCAAAGGCTACGCAACAGATGAACGAAAACTGCTGTTTTACAGTTCGTGATCAATCCTGGCTGTGCGAGCATTTATATTATTTGAAAACGTGTTAATTAAGTTAATACGTGGGGTAAACCTCCTACATACTCTCAAGAGAACTGGTAACATGTTTGCAATGTATCAGCGCAGTAGATTTGTAATTGACAATAACAAGAGCATGGTGCTCAAATATTCACACAGACATGATGAGCTATTCAATACAGATTGCTTGCTGGCGATGATAAGTCTGCAGTACAAGCCCAGAAATTCACACGTCTCGTCCCACCATTACCATGGCTCACAGAATACGATTGTTCGCCGTGAGGGAAACTATTCTACACAGATAATTCGCTGGTAATGTCTGTAGGGCAAGCGCGGAACTACTCCCAGACTCGACCGCATCGTTACCATGGTTCAGAGAATGCAACTGTTCAAATGCTCACCTCGATGTGGAGTTCGAAGCGTTTAAGCAAAATGGGCCGCCAAAAAGCTAAGGATTGGAAGTGAAGTCACTCGGAATTGAATTGAAAGCAAGATCATTTTATTCGAACAACACCCTCATCATTCACACTCAAACACTATTTCCACTGGCAAAGAGTGAGAAGGGAAAAATCTTCAGCAGTTCCCAGCTTTCAAACAGATTTTTGAAAAATATCCCTCTTTTATTTATTACTCGGTCTGAGAGACCTCTTGCCTAGAAGGGCGCGCAGACCTCTGCGCAGCAGAACCTTTAACCCTCTGCGCATCTGCGCACGCCGGCTGCGCGCCATCTCTGCGCAGAAGGCGGCGGCGGCCAGCGCCAGCCCCGCGCAGAGCAGCGCCAGATGTGGCCGCAGGTCCTGCAGCTCCAGGGTCCGGGGTTCGTCACTCTCCGACCCCACCAACGAGTCTCTGCTGATTCGTGCCATAGCGAAGCGCAGACGCCAGTACATGTCCAACGTTCTGTTGTAATCACTACACCATTTTTGATAAAGTCCGGCGTCTCGGAACTGGATCAGCTTTAGATTCACTGCTCGAGTCCACGGCCAGTTCCTGGAAAAACATGGAGACGAGACACTTCTATATGCCATATCTACATGAAGGGATAGGAAATTCAAAGAAACAACGTTTTTCCTTAGGCTTGAAATATATGTGTCTTGGCCTGCCATTTTCAACAGTGCTTCATGAAACCGGAGTAAATATATTTAAAAATAATTTGTTTGGTTTCTGAATACTAGAAACTTACTATGTTATTAGAAACTTCTGCATTGTCTTGAACAGTACTTGAAATTAAAGCTACATCATCTATCGTATATACCTTTAAAATTGAGTGATGTCAAGTTACATTTGTTATTATTTTATTTTATTTAAAATTATGAAAATAAATTACAAAATATTAAATATATTTTTCTCTGATATTTTAAAATGTTATTCTGCCCCTGTAAATAACAAATATATGTTGACTTCAAATATTTCAAGTTTGAAAATATTCGTTCCGAAATAAGAAGTTAAACTCGTCGCTTGCCGTGCTTTTAAGGATGGGCCTATTCTTTTGCTGCTGTCTGCACCTCCATTCGGATACATTGCACCGTCCGTCTCAGAAGGTGCAAATTTCCAATAGCCTATAGGAGAGGACGCAAAAAAAAAATATCAAACTTTTGCGAAAATTGATCAATCAGAAGTGGTCTGACGTATCGAGAGTTTTTATATTTTTGCTAAATATGGAGAATATGAATGATACACACACGTGGCCTCTAATAGCAACCTATGACTGTTAAATTCATCAGAAGTCGCAGCTGGATATACGGAATGAAGATCCTCGAAATGGATCAATTGCATGCTACGCACAACCAACAATGCTTACTTATTCTTATTTTACAAACTAATAATTCTCCGTCAAGGAACATCAGATTCTTTAGAACAGAGATGGGCAAAAGTGATACAAACAGAAAAATGCATCACACTACCTCCAAAAAATAAATACTCAGTCACTGACAGAGGGAAAACAGTTGGTTAACTGAATCATTTTGCAGAGCATTCTACTCCTCGCAATTATTTTCGCAGGCTTTCTGTTGACGTGCAAGTAATCGTACGTTTATTGCGTAATACGGACCAAGTGAAAATTTAATTTTAGATGGTATTACAAATGCCTCCCCGTTACACACTAAACAAGTGCATACTACAACCACATACTTTCTTGCGTTGTTCGTAAGGGCTACATATTGTCTGAACATACAAACGTACGTGAAAGCGCAAAAGTGCAAATGTGCCACGCCTCCCTCTCAGCCCTCCACCCTCTTCCCCTTTCCCTTCTCCTCTTCACCGCCTCAACTTTTTCCTGTCTCCCCCTCTCCCCCGCCCCCTCTGAAACCCAGTTAGGAAGCTTTATTGTGCAAAAGTGTCACGCCTCCCTCTCAGCCCTCCCCCTCTTCCCCCTTCCCTTCTCCTCCTCACCCCCTCAACTTTTTTCTGTCTCCCCCTCTCCCCCGCCCCCTCTGAAACCCGGTTAGGAAGCTTTATTGTGCAAAAGTGTCACGCCTCCCTCTCAGCCCTCCCCCATCTTCCCCCTTCCCTTCTCCTCGTCACCCCCTCAACTTTTTTCTGTTTCCCTCTCTCCCCCGCCCCCTCTGAAACCCAGTTAGGACGCTTTATTGTGCAAAAGTGTCACGCCTCCCTCTCAGCCCTCCCCCTCTTCCCCCTTCCCTTCTCTTCCTCACCCCCTCAACCTTTTTCTGTCTCCCCCTCTCCCCGCCCCCTCTGAAACCCAGTTAGGAAGCTTTATTGTGCAAAAGTGTCACGCCTCCCTCTCAGCCCTCCCCCCTCTTCCCCCTCCCTTCTCCTCGTCACCCCCTCAACTTTTTCTGTCTCCCCCTCTCCCCCGCCTCCTCTGAAACCCAGCTAGGAAGATTTATTGTGCAAAAGTTCAAAAGTGTTACGCCTCCCTCTCAGCCCTCGCCCTCTTCCCCCTTTTTCTCGCTTATATATACTGCATATCGATTTTTAGAGAGTGTGGACACCAGGTGAAGTACATTGTCCAGAAATTTGTATTTGTGACCCGACAACTTTGACATACTTAATAACGGACAAATAAAGATATTGCGAGAACATAATCGTTTATTCTTTTGAATGAAATATTGATTTTCTTTCAATGATAAAACTATTATTCCACTTCCAGCAATTTGGTCTATCGTTTCGAATTCCTGTTTACTTTCCGGTTTCATAATCAATTCGAAGAGACGGCCCTAAAAAGGAAACTGTAGTTCAGTATGTATAGAATACAGTATTATGAGATTTATAATAATATTTTTCAGTAAAACAGTAGTTTAGTAAAATATAGGAAATATCTGACTTTAAAAGTTATGAAATTACAGTTACTTTTTTAAATTGATGTAATTTTAATAAAATCAGATTATTATTTTTAATAATATCCAGATTTCGGCTTCTAAAATAGGCTAAATAGTATTATAAATTAATACTAATTAAAGAAAACTAGTGATATTTATGTGCATACGTCTTAGTGTTAGTATCCTCTAATTATACCGATTTTTTAAAAAAAGATACGAAATATTTATCCAGTTTTACTACGTTAAATGTAAAGGCCGGTTCCTACTTACATCCGAAGGTAAAAAAATGAGAGAGCTCAGAAGAGGAATATTTCAATCGTGTAAGGCTGTGTCCTCACCTAGTAGGCAACGGCGACGACGACGGCGGAGGCGAGCAGCGCGGCGGCCAGCTGCAGGCGCTGCGGCGTGGCGCGCACCCTGTCCTGCGGGGCGCCCCCGCACGAGGAGAAGGCGCGCAGCGCGGCGGCGGCGCTGGCGGCCAGCGGCTCGCCCGCCACCACGCGCCACGCCAGCGCGTACGCCCCAACCGTCCCCAGCAGCGCGAGCCAGATGCGTAGGGGGTCACGCGCAGCGGCAGTGACCACGCCGGCACCTTCATAGGCGGAGGCAAGACCATTAGAGATTCGGAGACTGATTGTGACGCCTCAACGAAGTCTCACGAATGGTAGTGCTGAAATTCCGTTTGGATATTTCCTACACAGAAGGCCAGGCGATCAAACACTACATCTTCCACATCATCGATATCATTCCTGTATGCTTTTTCAGGATGTTGTCCCTGTAACATTCCAATACAATTTGGTGAAAATATAATGAAGTCAAATGCTACTTGTCTGAAGGAAATAGGTTGCCGAGGTGAAGTAGTCACCACTTATGAGCAGTTTCTCGTGGACAATAATTTTGATTTTGTCGCTACTGTTTCCGCAGTATTTAACAGAAAATATCTTATTACCGGACCCTAGAAACGAAAAAGTGTATAATTTGTGTTCATAGTTATAGTACATTAGATTTATTTAGTCAAAAAACAGTAAAAACTGTATGAAATGTATGGGAGAAAATATTTTTTTCTGTGTTCCTGTTTTCCCACTGCGTTCCTGCGTTCCAATTGGAATGGATTGTAACGCGTTCATTAAAGTTGTTCTCGAAAAGCCGATCTCTCAACAAGTCCTTTTCAAAATTGGTATTCTCCACAATGTTTTTAGTTCTCGTCTTTTCTTGAAGACTGTTTCTACCTCTACCGTTCTTAGCGTCTTTCTTTTTTGGATGTCGTTTCCTTTTTGTGCTCTTTCGCTTAAAATTGTGAATATTTGGTCTTGTTCCAATTGCTAAAACGACTGGTGCTGAGGAACTTAATTGAAGGTTTCTATATAAAACGGCGCCTTTCGTTACTAGCTGCAAAATAACGAACATTTTTAAGTAGTGTATTATTTCTGTTATCTTACTCACGAATTCTCTCTCAAACGTTCACTAACATAGTGCTTGAGGCAATGTAGAGTTGCTATCTTTTTCACCGTATTCCCAGGAATAGAGATATTAGATAAGAGCGTGGCAGCATGATGAAGGAAGGATCACGTGAAAGCCTAGGATGGTGTTTATTGTATTAAATTTCGTAATAAAACCATTTTCGAAATTCTCTCAAAACTTACTGCAATTTTTTTTAAACTTTGTCACTGGATATCATAAAATACGCATAAAAATGAAGCAGCTCTTACGTTCGTTCAAATCCCCGGTTTTTTGGAAATTGCAAATATTTTTGGACGACTTCCTACAACTTTATTATTCAAAATTGAGACTTTCTCCTTAATAGATTCTGTTCTTTAAAGGTAGATCTTCAAATAAGGTCACGTTCAATGTTTCAAGAGTATTAGTTGTTTTCGCGTAATTTTAACCGAAATTTAAACATTTTATTTTTTTAAACAATTTTTTCCGTCAAAAACTGACCTATTATTTATATAAATTTTCTCCTCTTATGCAATGAGGGACAATAAAGAAATATTCTACTCCCATTTCCAAAGAATACTCTGTTGATTTTTTTTTGGAAATTGCCAAAAATTAAATTTCAAACCTCCAAAATGAAAGATGGAGATTTTTACTTCAAACTAAGACAGTAATAAAAATTGGCTCTTTCAAAAAAGGTCGTGTACAATTACAAAAAACGAATTGATTTCTGTTGAAATTTATGCAATATCGAAAAACAAACTTTCGCAACCCCCCAATTTTTCTTTATTTTTTCCCATAGAGGGAAGACGCGTAAAATAATGACGTGGGTCTCATTTTAATCGAACTCTACAAATTTCGCATAATTAAAACTTTTGAAACAAAACGAAAAAGTAACACCACTATTTAAGATATTTAAAATACACTAAGGCAGAGTCCGCATTTGATCCGCCTCATTGGCATGCGGTTGTTAATATATGAAATGTCCCCAAGTTACATGAGACTTCTTGGCAATAATCGTAGGTTTGGAGATGTATGGAAAAGAAAACATTATTTAAACTCCCAATGGATAGAAATTATCACTAAAGGGAAAAAAGCTTAAAGAGAAGACGGGGAACTACACAAGAAACATTTCAGTGAAAGTACAGATATCATGCTCAATATTTTTGTTATGAGTGCGCAAAGAAAAACAAACAAAATGGTTCACAATAACTGACCTCCCTGAAATAGTCATATACGGCATCCTTGGTGTGTGGGAGAAGAAAGTCGAGGACATCGTTGTGGCGGGTGGCCGCTAGTACATAGCCCCCTTGCCTCTCCAGCCACGCGGGCGCCTTGCCTTGCCTCAAAAGTGATGAAGATGGGCGCCACAGCAGCAGCGGCGCCGCGGCACGGGCGTGCAGGGCGCGTAGCCAGCGCGGGCCGTCGCCCAGGTCCACCACGCCCACCGCCCGGCCCCCGCCCACGCCCGCGCCCCCCAGCGCCCACTGCACGCCCGCCACGGGCGGCACCGCCCCCGCCCACGGCACACACACGCCCCGCGCCTCTACCCCCGCCCACGCCCCGCACAGCGCCACCGCCACCGCCAGCCCCAGGGCTCGAACCCGGGTCTCTGCGTCTTGCCGCCCTCTACCCATCGCGTCTTTCTTCCACTGTGAGGCTTACCCCGTTGCGACATCGCTGTTCCACTCGCTCATTCACATGCACGTCACACATTTTCACGGTTCCAGGACACATTACACGGGTCTTCATACAGACTGCACGTAACTAAATAAAGGAAGGCAATTTAAAATGGACATTTCATAAGCGCAACATGAGTGGCGAAATGCGGAAAATGTTCTACATTTCGAAATTATTACCTGACAAGTTCATATACATCTATTTTGTTGTAATTAACATAAATCGTATGGTTTCCTTACAGTAAAAATGTCAATACCCCCACATTCCTTGCTGTCCCGATCTTCTGAATAATTTAAACTGTTTTCTTTCTTTCGCTCGATATAGGAAAACTAGTCTACTGGATATAGCAAAAGTCATCTCTTTCATTTGAATCCAATCTTGTTCCGTCAACAACTGCATAGAGTTATTGTTTGGTCGCATTGCGGTTGAGCACAGATAAAGTAAGACGGTTAGCGGGTTTTATACCTTGTGTAAAGGATGTTGACCAGCCGGTGTTTGAGAGATAATATCTTTTTCCCAGACCATTTGAGAGATCGTAGATGAGATTGAAGGGGCAGACACGCTAAGCGGGTTGCATAGCAGCGGGGGGGGGGGGGTTTCGTTGTTGATGAAGGACGTTAAGTCTTTACGAAATGAAAGTGAGAAGAAAGGGAAAGAGAAAAAGAGAACCAAAGAGAGACAAAAAAGAGAAAGGGAAAATATAATACAAAAAGAGAGAGCAAAAGAGAGAGAAAAATATAGTAACAGAAATAGAGAAAGAAAGAGAGAAAAGAGAGAGAAAATGAAAAAGAGAGAACGAGAAATAGAGAGAAAATGAGAAAAAGAAAAAAAGAGAGAAAAAGAGAAAGAGAAAAAGAAAGGGGGGAAAGGAAAAGAGAAAAAGAGAGTAATAATAAAGAGAAAATAAGAGAAGAAAAGAGGAAGAAAGAGAGAGGGAGAAAGAGAGATGGAGAAAAGGGAGGTTGAAGTACGGAGAGGGAGCAAGAGGAACAGAGAGAGAGTAAAAAATACAAAGAGAAAGAGACAGAGAAAAGATAGAAAAAAGGGAAGGACGAGAGAAATGAAGAGAGAAAAAAGAGAAAAGGGAGAGAGAAAAGGAGAGAGAGACAAAGACAGATGGAAAGATAGAGGAAGAGGTGGTAAATAAACATACTAACGAAGACGGGGTTTCAACAGAGTGTTGTATTTGAAATTCGGCTTTTACATTGTATTCAACAGTTAAACCTTCCGCCATTCGTGCTCACAAAAGAGGCCACGTAGGAGAGTTATGTAAGTTTGGCTGGCAGGATCTTCGAAGTAACTAAGACACTGGCTTTGCCCAAGAAGTAAATTTATTTCACAGTTCAGTACATTTGGTTGCTAGAACTTACAACTAAGATATCAGACCACTTGCAGGGCTCCCTCCGTATTTATGTGCTCCGAGGGCGCTTGTCACAAGGACAAGGGGAATGGATCGCGAGTGCGGCGGTGACGCTGCAAGACCTACTTTTATACATTTCAAAATTTGGTGAGGACGGTTTTCGGAGCTCCCTGATTCACAGTCGATGTGAGTCAGTCTCGTCGTTTCCTTGTTCGTCATTGCGAACCCCGAAGCTCCCTGGTTCAGTCAATGTGAGTCAGTCTCTTCATATCCTTGTTTTCGGGCGTCCGCGACGCCGTAGTGAAATATTGCTTTAGAACTAAGGTGGTGTAGGGATGGCCGCTGCTGTTGTACTAGCGGGCGGACATGACTGGAGCAATGCATGTTGCCTCAACAAAACAGTCTTTTACACCCTTAACACTTCTGATAGTTAATTGAAGGAGAAAGAATAAAATCTCGCAACTATTCATAATACAGTTTTAAAGTCAGTACACTTCACATATCACAGAAATGTAGGTTTAGGTATAGGATAAAAAATATTGTTTCATAAAATCATATAAAACAAAATAAAACAAAGAAAAAAAATGAAAGTAACTATAAATTTGTTATGAAATAGACAAATGAAATAAATGAAGCAGTCAACTGTTTTTCAATTTTAGAAAAATAACAATCATTGTTTTAACCAAGCCGCTTCCAATAACTCAAAATGCCCGATTTCATCTTCTATTACCCAAGTTTCGGTCTTTCAGCAAAGATAAAAAATAAGATTATAAGCAATAGGAATAACATGGTCGAAAACCACTTTGAAAATTCGGTGATTTTGTCTACGGTGATGGACAGAACACGCAATAATAACCATGCTTTCTGCAATAAGCAATGTGCGTTTATCTTTAATACGCTATCTAAATTAATCGTGTCAGTAATACAGTATACTTCGCTACTTTCTACTGTCAAATTTTTAATTCGAAATTTAAAAAAATGGAAAACCATTCCGTCTCCAGTAATTTCATATGTTTGCCCTCTATTGCTCACATTCGCTTACGCCCCCAGTGCTTTGTGTATACAAGTGACGCAATGTGCTCACACGAAGAAGATACGCCTGGACTCGGGCGTTGGAAGCGCCCCTGGGTCTCCTGAGTTCTCAGTTCCTCGTTCTGCGCGCGCCGAGGGGTCGCTTGGCCTGGGGCGAGGCACCAACGCGCGCAGTAGAGCGCGCAGACCCCTGCGCATCTGCGCACGCGCAGCCCCCCACCGACTGCGCGCGATCTCTGCGCAGAAGGCGGCGGCGGCCAGCGCCAGCCCCGCGCAGAGCAGCGCCAGGTGCGGCCGCAGGTCCTGCAGCTCCAGGGTCCGGGGTTCCTCGCTTTCCGCCTCACTCTGACGCCAAGACGCACCTCTGCGCAGACGCCAGTACATCCCCCATGTTCGGTTGAAGTCGTCTGCCCACTTGAGACCAAGGCCCGCGTCTCGGAACTGAATCAGCTTCAGATTAATCGGGTCCACCCACGGCCAGTTCCTGGAAATATGTAAGCAGAGGCAGATTTGCTACAGTCGGAGAATTATGGAAGCACTTACATATGTTAGAGAAAACTATGAAAGTAATGCCACGAAGAAAAATCAATTGGCTTCACAATTTGGCCAACAAATGAGTTGGAACTCTGACGAGCATGAATTTGTCAGCAATGAGTTTTTTGTGTAGTTGTGTCGAATACGGCTAGACGATTGTTATATTGACTATTGGATTAGGAGAAAATACCAAGATGGCTAGTGGTTTTAATTCCCTTTCCGTTAACACGTTGAACATCTCCGCAATTGTCCTTTATTACTGGTATGTACTAAATGTAGCATTATATCATTATAAAAACTGCAATAACATATTTTTGAAACCACAATGTCAACTTAAAAAACCATAAATTAGATCATTAATAATCAGCTACACAATCAAAAACTAGCAGGGCCAGGACTCCACTATTTTATACTATTAAATACGGCTTTTCAATATTAAAAAAATTATTTGTAACTCGCAAGTGTTATTTATTTTAATTACTCTGATTATAATTAGTTTTGCTAAACAATGTCACGGGATTTATCTTAATAAAGTTTTCTAATTTCTTTTGAGAGGGTTAGCTGAACAGTTTTGTCCCAATGTCTTATTAGTTGCCATTTATCGCCACCCTCAAGGTAATTTTTTTAAATTTTCAGAATTTTTCGGTTTCCTAATAAAAGATTCTAAATATTACTTTCAGAATATTGAAGAGGAGTTCTGTATGGAAATTTTCATTGATAATTTGAAAGCCGTTTTTAAGAAAATGGCATTTAAGCTTTACTGAAAATGCGAAATTGGAAGGTTTTTTTTACAGAATTCTTACGAGTTGTCGAATATCTCCATTTGAAGTCTTTTGAAGCTCTTGAAATCACAGACGTAACAATGGACAAAACACAAATAGAAGAAAATGTACATGTTAACCGCGTGACAGATATTTAAAAGATATTACATTTGGTAATTTTTGAAACATCAAAATTATACACTTAAATTATATTCATGTCATCTTAAGCAGTGCAATGAGCAATATCCGTTACAAAAGTTTAAAGAACACTTTTAAAGCAATTTTTGAGAAAATGACTTTTTAACGTTTTTAATAATGCAAACATTTGTACGTATTTTCACAGAAGTCAGTTCTCGCTCAGCAGCGGTCACGAGCAGACGTGCTCCGCAGCTCCGCTAGTTAGCCGAAGGCTAGCGCATATCGCAAGTCCGACTGCCCCGGCCGCTACTGGTGCTGGTCCGGGGTCAGAAAGAAGTGCATTTATTTGTGAACAGTGGTGAATTAGGAACGTTTTCAACTTACCGTTCAAATTTACTAGTGATACAGTTGTGACCGCTCTTATTTGTGTACAAAGGTGACTTCATTCTCGTGTGAACAGTGGTGTATCAAGAACTATTGAAAATCAATACCGCCCATATATAGTGAAGTGAATAATGTTAACTGACCACGTCCCCTTCGGGGGACTAATCACACAATCAACAGAAATACTAAATAACCAAGAAAACAGTGAAGCTTTCATCAACAATAGTACGAACGGATCGACTTTAGAATACAGTGACGTAACACAGAACCTTCAGCAACAGCATCAATTTTTATTGCATGAACATCAACAGCTGAAACAACACTTACATCAATTAGTGCAACAGAACCAACAGTTACAATTTCAAATACAGCAATATGTGCGTGAAAAATAAATCCCAACTACCGTGCTAGAAGCTACAGCAACTAACGGCCAAGCATCTACAACGCAGGAAACGGCCTCAACCCTGTGCAGCTCATGGCAAACAATCCCGCTACGTCGACAAAAAAGACGCAATGATGACAACTCTATACAACCGTCGAAGAAGACTAACAGTGAACATGATCCCGTATCATCAAAAAACAGGTACTCTTGTGATGAAAATTTGGAAGAAACCTCGAAATCTGAGAAAATCAATGATACGACAACCAAGGGCAGCATACAAGAACAAGACAAATATCGAACACCGCCTATTTTAATACCAGGCGTCAGAGTAATATGTGATATGATCAGATCTATTAAAGAAGTCATTAAAGATGAAGACTTCTCATATAAACTTGTCAAAACCTACCAAGATGAAGCCAAAATTACAATGAACAATGTGAAAATCGTACCTCAAACACCGGATGTTTATCGAAAGCTTGTTAAACATCTGAATCTAAAAAATATTGCTCATTATACATTTCAGTTAAAACAAGAAAGAGCCTTTCGGGTAGTATTAAAAAATATGCACCCAACAGCAGATGAAACGGAACTCAAAGGAGCTATAGAAGCACAAGGCCACAAAGTAAGACAAATTCATAATATCAAGCATCGTTTAACAAAAGCACCTCTACCAATGTTTTTTGTGGACTTAGAACCTCAAAGTAACAACAAAAAAATATATGACGTCGAATACTTACTACATGCAAAAATAAGTTTTGAACCACCGCCACCGTTTTGAGAAATAGTACAATGCAAGCGATGTCAGTCCTACGAGCACAGTTTTCGTTATTGTACGCTTCCGTATAGCTGCGTCAAATGTGGAAAGAATCACGATAGTCGAACCTGTACTAAAACGAGAGACACACCAGCTACATGTGCTCTATGTAGCCGTGACCATCCAGCAAATTATAAAGGCTGCGAAGTCTATCAAAAAATTCGTAACAGCAAGTATCCTAGTCAAAGTCAACACTGTAGAAATGCTACGCAAAACATAACTGAAGGTAACAATTCAAGTTCACTAACAAGTAATCAAACCATAGGAACAGGTAGACAGCTCACATATGCACAAATGGCCCAACATTCGCAAATCAATAATCAAAATGTGTCGTATGAAAATAATCTGATATCCATAATGCAAGAATCATTTAAAAAATTCGAGTCCATCTTAGCAAAGCAAGCTGAACAAATCTCCAGCCTAATTAATATCATGACTGCAATAATGAAGAAACTATGAGTAATTTACTGCGAATTGTCTCCTGGAATGCCAACGGAATACTTCAACATCGAAGAGAGTTAGAAGTGTTTCTACATCAAGAAAATATTGACATACTCCTAGTGTCTGAAACACATTTTACCGAAAGAAGCTATCTACGTATATCTGACTACGAAGTATATTGCACAAATCATCCAGATGGGACAGCTCATGGAGGCACAGCAGTAACAATTAAAACAAAAATCAGACATAATATGTACAAAGATAATGCTAAAGACTATCTGCAAGCAACCTCTATACAAGTATACGATAAGTTCGGTCCGCTCGTTATTTCAGCTATATACTCCCCTCCAAAACACAAGATAACCACCGATCAGTATATCAAGTTTTTTAGAACGCTCGGCACAAGGTTCATTGCTGGAGGAGACTACAATGCTAAAAATCAACTATGGGGATCAAGACTGGTAACTACAAGAGGTCGCGCTTTAGAAGGAACCATCTCTACACTAAAACTCCAAACAATTTCATCAGGAAATCCCACATACTGGCCAACGGATGGTAACAAGGTACCTGATGTCTTGGATATCTACGTCACAAAGGGAATGGCACAGACCTATCACACAAAAGAACCGTCTTTTGATCTTTCATCTGATCATTCTCCAGAAATACTGACAATCAGTTCTTCTGAAATCAAAAAGAAAGAAAACATATACCTTACAAACAGAAAAACGAACTGGGAAGAATACAGCAACTGGCTTTACCATAACACCACTGCCAAGGTCCGTCTAAAATGTCCAGAAGATATCGACGATGCTGTTGAATACTTAATACAACACATTCAACAGGCAGCCGTATATGCAACTCCAGAAATGAGAGTGTTTGAAAAAAATAAATACCCATCAGAAATACTAAAAATGATTAAAGAGAAAAGACAGATGAAGATGACCTGGCAACGCACTCATCACCCGGACGACAAACGAATACTCAACAGAACTTCCCGCCTCTTATCAAGAAAATTACAAGAAATTCAATCGGAGGAAATGAAGGAAAGAATAGAAAAGTTGTCACCCTCAAAAGCTACAGATTACTCCTTATGGAAAATTACTAAAAAATTAAAAAGGCCTACAAAACATGTCCCCCCTCTTCGTAAAACAGATGGAAGCTGGGCTAGAACGGAAAACGATAAGGCAGAAGAATTTGCAAAATATTTTGTAAAAACATTTCAACCACACCCCTCAGCACTACTCACAGAAGAAAAAGAAATCATAGAATTCCTGGAATGTCCCCATCAAATGTCGCCACCAATTAAATTCTTCTCAACAAAAGAAGTCACAGTAGGGCTGAAACTACTACCAAATCATAAGGCTCCTGGACATGATCGTATTACAGGGGAAATGCTTAAAAAACTGCCTAAGAAACTCATTGCCCTTGTAACATCCATTTTCAATGGAATAATACGCATCGGACACTATCCTTCGCAGTGGAAACTGGCACAATTAATTGTGATCGCAAAACCAGGAAAACAGCTACAAGATGTTTCCTCGTACAGACCAATAAGTTTATTACCTTCTTTGTCTAAGGTATTCGAAAAACTATTACTATTTCGCATATATCCATTACTTAAAGAAAATGACGCAATTCCAGACCATCAGTTCGGTTTTAGAAATCGTCATTCTACAATAGAACAAATTCATAGAATAGTCGACACCATCAACGGAGCTCTAGAAAATAAAATGTATTGTTCCGCCTTGTTTCTAGATATCGCGCAAGTGTTCGACAAAGTGTGGCATCAAGGCTTGCTATATAAAATCAAGAAATGTCTGCCGCATCCATACTATAATATACTTCAATCCTTTATTTCAGATCGATTTTTTCAAATAAAATTCGGAGATGAAATAACACCGTTTCATCCAGTATTATCAGGAGTGCCACAGGGGAGCATCCTTGAACCAGTGCTGTACACGCTGTACACCGCTGACTTACCTCAGTCCCCAGATGTCACCACTGCAACATATGCAGATGACACAGCCCTGCTAGCTTCGCACGAAAACCAAGAAACGGCAACAAGACATTGAAAGAGCACCTCGAGCTTATAAACAAATGGTGTAAACTCTGGAGAATAAGAATGAACGAAACAAAGTCCAAATGTATAACATTTACCCTCAGACGAACAAGAAATACAAGAATAGAAATAAACGGAAAACTAATTGAAAACGTAGACACCGTCAAATATCTCGGACTACATCTCGACAAAAAGCTAACCTGGAAGAAACATATTTCGATTAAAAGAAAGGAAGCAGAACTGAAAAGTAGACAAATGATATGGCTAATAGGAAGAAAATCTTGTTTAAGTCTAGGAAACAAAATTTTACTTTACAAGACAATACTCAAACCTATCTGGTCTTATGGAATTAACCTCTCATCTCATCTCATCACATTCAAATATAGAAATAATTCAAAGATTTCAATACAAATGTCTCAGACTATTAAGCAATGCTCCCTGGTTTGTAACAAACGCCACTCTACATAAAGATCTCAATATCACCACTGTTAAAGAGGAAATCACTCTCAAATCTCACAAATACCAACACACACTCGAAAATCATATTATTCATCTGGCCATAAACATCTTAGATAACAGCACAATGACAAGAAGATTAAAAAGAGTACATCCTCTTGATCTGGACCACAGATATAAATAATATTTTTCTTTTAAAATAATTGTTACTGTAGATATATTTTTTGTCACAATGCTTGCACTATTGTATGTTTGTTTGTTATTGTGTTATTGTTATTTCAATGTGATGTTGTTTATTGTTGTTCTTGTTTGTTTGTCTTTTTTTCTCTCTCTCTGAACTGGACAATTAGTTTAAAACCATTTTTAGAAAGAACCAGAATTGTATGGTTTCTTTACATGTCAATAATATATGTACAATTGTATTTGCCGAATGTTCGAGTACAACAAATTGCAAATAAAGCAGATGTTAAAAAATTTTTACAGAAAACTCTTGAGTATAAGAGAAACCTTATAGAATATCAATTAAAGCATATGTACTCGTAAAAGCAGTAATGTAAAGAAATTGTCGCTAATGTACCTATTAACAACGTGAGAAACAAGCCAAAAACTATTATTTGAAAAAAATAGAAGAGTAACAAGAAGTTTATGCCATATAAGAGTACATTTAGCACTATCTCTACCAAAAACGTTTGGAATTTTTGGAAAATATTTGAAGCCGTTCTTGAAAAATTTAGTTTGTTTTTTTTGTAAGTTTCACATACTTCACGCAATATTGAGTGAAAACTATTAAAAGTTCCACAAAACGTCTCATGACCTTACAAAGAACGATGTATGGAAAACAAATTTCATTTGAAAATATTATCCCCAACTTCAATTTCCTTTTTGTAGGAACACGCCGAAATATATTCAAATTTTTCAAATTTTCGAAAACAGAAATATTAGCGAAAATTGAACATATGTCATCTCTATAAGAGTATTTTGCTACTTCCTTGCAAGAAATTTATAGAAAAAATTAAGAGATAATTTTGAGAAAAAATTGAAAATGTCACAGAAGCGTAATGTAAAGTATTAGAAAAAAAATTATTCAATGTTTTCGAAAATCGCGAGCTTCCAAACAAGCCATATCAACAGCGGTTTATTTGGTTAGGGAAGAATCGCATAGTTTAAGCGCTAGTGTTGTTCACTTACACCAGACAGCCACCGGCAGATGGACGTTTTGCCGTTGTTTGATTTTTGGATATCAGGGAGCCACAAAACAGGGATTCTGGCAACATGACGTGTTAGAGGATCGTTTCTTAATTTAGCATCTGAACATATCCGCTTTTTCGTCATTAGGTTCTATCGATTAATTTTTTAAAACTGAATGTTTGCCGTATTTCACGAAGCAACACACAACATTCTCTTTACCCCATAATACTCCGTGTGTACCGTGTATACCGTGTGTGTATATATATACACGATCCGTATATATACACGTATGTAAATGAAAAAGTATGAAGTGCTCGACATGTTTTATAAAATACAACTAAGTTTTGCAGAAAACTTGAAGGCGACAGCAATCGATAAATTCAAAAATATGTGGCTTGGAGTTTTACCATACATTTTTTAAAGAGCAACATTCAAATAAGAATTGCATTGAAAAAGAAATATCTGGTGTACATAGTTGAAGGTGTGACACAGGTCCGAATACAAATTTGATCTTGCTGGATTCTTGTGATTACATTACTGAAATGGAAGAATTGTACAAAATATACAACAGAAATAAACATCACATATATAAACGCAAATTAATTCTACTTCCAAAACACTTTTCCATGTTTCTCACATTCTCTAAGATTAACCAAGTGATAGAAGTGTACCAATTGTGGGGAACCGCATTCATTATTCATTGAAGACACAAAGTTAAGCAAGTGTCTGAAATTGTTATGTATATACATTTTTTTTAGATTTGAAAAACTTAAATTCAGAAAATATACCATACTAATAAATATTCTGTACCGTGTATGTATGTATATATATATATATATATATATATATATATATATATATATATATATATATATATATATATATATCAAGAGAGAGAGATAATATTGTAATTCAAATATTTCAAGAAAATTTTGCAATATTCAATAAATATTAAATGATAAAGGAGTTAATGTAATGTTTTATACACAACTGCAAATATTTAAATGAAAATGTTTGTATAGGACAAGGTTTTATCCTTCTGTAATACTCTTAAATTAATACTACCGTCTACGATTAGGACTTCGAAAAATTGAGGAAATAAAAAACAAACTATTTTGAGATGAGCTAGATGGCAGCTTGTAAGAAGATGGGCAAGACTAAAAACCTAGGCCAGATTAGAAATATTATAATACTAGTACAAGGATATCTGTGCAATTCCGAAACACTTCACGTTTAAATATAAAAAAACCATATTAAATGAACAACTTGGCGGACGAAAGAATTTAACAATTGGCATTTTACTGTCTTTCAATAATATTCTACTGCTTTTAGAGACGCTCTGAAAGAGGTTTGATCAAGATTTATTCTGCTCTATACGCTTACTGGAGGAGTGGTACCATTTGAATTATTTGTGGAACATCGCCCTCAACTATACAAATACTTGCTGTCTTCCTCCTAATTATGATCATAGGAAAAAGTTTACTTTCTGTGCCGCAATGAATGCAATTTAGTTGTTCAACAATTTGAAATGTAGTATATAATACGATTAATGTAGCGTTATAGAAAAACTAGTTTGTTTCTATTTACTACTTTAAATTGTATTGTCATAAACTGTTATAGCTTCAAAGTTTTTAGAAATGAGAGGAAATTTAATGGTAATTTTTAGGACATACCATATGTTAAAAAATTGAAACTTTTGGTAACGAAACTATGTAACAGTGTATTCGTACAAACCTGCATACAATGAGTCAAGTGGAAATTGCGTCTGCAACATACATGAAATATGGAAAGGGACTTCCCTATCTGACTGCGACAAAGTACTTGGGAATTCCCTTAGCTGACAAGACAAAGGGACTCGAGAGGTGTCGCAAGGTGATCCCAGACTTAGGAGTGAAAAACGCAAAAGTAGAGAAAAATCCGGGATTCACGTTGCACGTGATCAAACATGTGAATCACGACGACTTTACTCGACACAGACCCAATCACACTGATGAGACTGATCATGTGACGACGGAGGAACCGAATGCAAATGTGATTCGGGTGACCGACTGTCGGAGAGAAAGATACAGTGAGCGAGTGGAAGCAGACGTGTCGTGAGAGGCATAAGGCAGCCAAATGAGTAAGAGGTGCCCGGGAGATGTATAGTGACGAGAATATGCGAATAGGAGAGGCATACGCGAGTGTGAGTGAAGAGTGGCGTGAGTGGTGGAGAGACGGAGAACGCCCAAAGAAGTAAGCGAGAGATCGAGCGAGAGCAACTCCAAACGCGCCGGGAATCGAACTGTGGCCGCGGAATCGACTCTACTCATTCCCTTAGTTCGTGGCACCGAGTCACTTGATACGAACGGCGTCGGCGGTGGGGGCGGCTGAGTAGAGCGGTGCGGGTCCGCGCCATCGGCGTGACTTCCAATGGGGCCATCGCTGCAGGGAAAGGGCGCCGGCCTCTGCTACGCCATCCGATCGACCCCCCACTCGACAGCAGCAAATCAACTACACTGTAACTTTGCTCCGTCGCGGGGGTAGCGGACCTCTTTTATGTGCTAATAAATGTGCTCGAAATACCCGCAAAGATGTCATTTCGAAATCCGGAAAGTCCCTTTGGATTTCCCTAAACATGCAACCCCTATAAATAAACCCGCTCTGCTTTGACCTTCCCTCAAATGCGTGTGGTAATGGGCTGATCCATCTGAGCTAATGATGATCCAGGCCTTGATCACTAAAGCGCCGCCACAGCAGGGCTGCGAAAAGTAGCAGTCACCAGACCAGCTGTTCCCGTGACGTTCTGACGAGAGTCTGCGGCTACATACGACCTCGCGCCGGGTCACGACCCCGGCCATTAATTAATACTACTTCCACTCATATATTGATTCGAACGTTTCTTTATGAAGATTTAATCTAAGTAATTTTCAATCGCCTGTGTACAAATTATGTAATACTTCTTTACTTACCATTTTGTAATCATGTATTCCCATTCAGGTGACGCTGTGTCGGAAAATTTTATTGACGCAGTCATTTGACGATATGCAGATATCCACAGAGGCCAATCTCTATCGGTTGAAAAAGCAGCGTAACGATTTTCAGCCAGATACAATTGGTGGTCCCTCGAATTGTTAAAATATTTGACGTTCATATTTATAAAATATTTGATTGTTCCTTCTGTGCAAATACTATCATTTCTCTGTGAACAAAATACTTTCAACCTGTCTATTGTAGGCTGAGAGACTTTAGCAGCCAACACTGTCATTCCGGAGGCAATGAGTTGGTCTATTGTTTTGATGTCCGGGTAGCGTTGGGGTATCATAATCAGGTCGAAGAGACGGCCCTAGAAAAGAATCATTTGTTTAGTAAGAAATTCATTGTACAAATGGAGACATTGATACTTTATCATATTGCAACAGATTCGCACAAGATTTAGCAGATTTCGAATTATGTGGTAATTGTTTTTATAATTTTTATGCTCGTAATGTCGTCTGAACGTATCCCAGACACATCAATGCCAAAGCCTCTGCACCGACTCCGACCAGGAGGTCCTATTGTTCGAATCCTGCGGCGGATATTCGACTCTCGCTGCATAGCTAGGTCGATTTTAGCTGCCGACTGGGAGAGATAACTAGGATGAAGCTGCTCTGATCGGTAGATTCTACCAGCTATAACGCAAGCCTTCGCTTTCGTGACTTTGTTTCACCAATACTGTTTACAAAACGTTTTCGAATCTCTGACAGTTTGGGCGGTTGAATTTGTACCTAGCCGTTGCTGCATATGCGATCGTGCAATATTTGATGATTGCGAATACATTTGCGCTTTTTAATAATTCTGATAACAATCTGAATACTTATTTAGACCGAAATGGCATTACCCATTAAACCAATAAAAACTTACAATGTCAAAGCAAACTTTACTTTAATTTGACTTGTAAAAGCAAGTGAGGATAGCAAAGGAATATAAAAAGGGGCTGTGTTCTCACCTGGTAGGCGACGGCGACGACGACGGCGGAGGCGAGCAGCGCGGCGGCCAGCTGCAGGCGCTGCGGCGTGGCGCGCACCCTGTCCTGCGGGGCGCCCCCGCACGAGGAGAAGGCGCGCAGCGCGGCGGCGGCGCTGGCGGCCAGCGACTCGCCCGCCACCACGCGCCACGCCAGCGCGTACGCCACCGCCGCCCCCAGCAGCGCGAGCCAGATGCGCGGGGAGAACACGCGCAGCGGCAGCGACCACGCCGGCAGCTTAGCAGGCGCTGGCACGGCCACTATGTCCCTAGAGACTAATTGCGACGTGGGTATGAAGTCGCAGGAAAGCAACTGGCCATGTTCTGGACGGCACGTATATACTGTGAAATCCGCGCGATTAAATACAACACCACGTATATAATCTAATGTATCTGTGTGCCATTTTGCTGTTTGTTGTCCCTGAAACATTTCAAGTGAAAAGTTGTCATAATTAAGGGAGGGTAAATAAAGTTTTCTTCAAGAAATTAGTATAGCATATTAAAATTATTTAGCACATTTTTCATTGTAAATGTAGTTTTTACTAATTAAAGGGCCATCAAAGGCTTTATAAAAGTAATATATGGAGCATTTTAACTTCATGAAAAATCTTAAAGAATTGGATGCCAAACCAAATTTTAATAAACAAAAATTATAAAATTAAGGTATCGGCTTTGCACGTGCATAACTAAAAGTGTATTATCGTTTATATATATATTATATATATATATATATATATATATATATATATATATATATATATATATATATATATCTTAATATATATAAATCTCGTGTCACAATGTTTGTCCTCAATGAACTCCTAAACCACTTAACCGATTATAATAAAATTCGCACACCATGTGCAGTTCGATCCAACTTGAAAGATAGGATAGTTTAAATCTCAAATTATAGTCGCAATTTTAATTTATTGCTAATTTATTACAAATTTGATTGTTGTAATAATTGTAGATAATTGTGACTGTCAAATAATAACAGACAAATAATTAGCAATAAATTAAAATTGCGACTATAATTTGAGATTTAAACTATCCTATCTTTCAAGTTGGATCGAACTGCACATGGTGTGCGAATTTTATTATAATCGGTTAAGTGGTTTAGGAGTCCATTGAGGACAAAAATTGTGACACGAGACGAGATTTATATATATTAAGAATACAACAATCAGCTAGCTGACCCGGCCACGCGTTGCACGCGTTGTGCTGCCACGGAAACAAGGAAAACCACATCCTTCCATTACAGGCATATTCAAAGCTAAGACATTGGGGAGACTTTACACGGTACATCCAAAGCAACGTGAGTGCTTCTATTTACGTTTGTTATTGGTGAATGTTCGACTGGGTTGAGTAAGTAATCAATAGATGGCGCTGCTATGGTAAAAAATCAGCTCCAAGAATCAGGACAGCAGAAGGTCATGCACAAGAATCTCAATAACAGTGTAACGAACGTATTCAAGAGAATATCATAAGAACACTGTGACACGAGATTTATATATATTAAGATTATTTAACCTCCATTTAAAATTATTTTGCACTTATTATTTCAATGTGCTATGATAACATGTTTTTCAGTTCCTCTTTCTAATATTTAAACTATTATTATTATTTTCAGTCAAATGCCACCGAAAAAATCTAACCTCAACAACGCGAGCAGCAAAGGGTCACGACGCAAACGTGTTGAAAGAGCTCAGCAATTACCAGAACAAATCGAAACAAGAAATGCAGCTCAAAGAATCAGGACTCCAGAAAGTCGTACACAAGAATCTCAAGAACAGCGTGACGAACGTCTGCAACAGAATATTACGAGAACAAGAGCGGCACGAGAACGAAACATAGCTACAATACGAGGACTAGATCGACAAAGGCAACGGATTTATATATATTAAGATTATTTTACCTCCATTTAAAATTATTTTGCACTTATTATTTCAATGTGCTATGATAACATGTTTTTCAGTTCCTCTTTCTAATATTTAAACTATTATTATTATTATTATTATTATTATTATTATTATTATTATTATTATTATTATTATTTTCAGTCAAATGCCACCGAAAAAATCTAACCTCAACAACGCGAGCAGCAAAGGGTCACGACGCAAACGTGTTGAAAGAGCTCAGCAATTACCAGAACAAATCGAAACAAGAAATGCAGCTCAAAGAATCAGGACTGCAGAAAGTCGTACACAAGAATCTCAAGAACAGCGTGACGAACGTCTGCAACAGAATATTACGAGAACAAGAGCGGCACGAGAACGAAACATAGCTACAATACGAGGACTAGATCGACAAAGGCAACGGATCAGCCGCTCATTAACACGTGCATCATTCGTTCGGCTTGCCTTTGAATATGCACCAGATATTAACTACTCGGCGCATTCAAAAATTGCTATCGGTGGAATGGATAAAGTATGTCAATATTGTCAGGCATTGAAATTTCGGAATGAAGCAGCCGGCATGTGCTGCGCATCAGGAAAAGTTGTGCTGTCACCTCTACCCGCTCCGCCGGAGCCTTTATTATCCCTTCTTACTGGCAATTCAGATGATTCCAAATTATTTTTGCGTAAGATACGCAAATTTAATTCTTGCTTCCAAATGACGTCATTTGGGGCAACTAAAATTTGCGATCGTGCATCCGATGGACGTAATTTTGAAACTACATTCAAAATTCAAGGCCAGGTGTACCATAAAATCGGATCACTGATGCCAATGCCTGATAACAATCCAAAATTTCTTCAAATTTATTTTATGGGCGATTGTGAAGAGCGCGTGACGACTCGGTGCCTGTATAATTTTATTGAACAAGCAGAGGAAAGAGCAATTGTGATATTATTGGAAAATTTTTTAGAAGATCACAATCAACTAATTCAATTGATCAAAAGAGTTTCGCCACGACTGCAAAATGACAATTATCAAATCGTCATAAAAGCCGACAAAGTACCATTAGGTGAACATGCTGGTAGAGTCAACGCTCCAACTGTTGATGAGGTTGCTGTTATCATGGTTGGTGATCCAGTTGACAAAAGATCTATAAAAATTACACGGCGAGACAACACTGTCAGTACGATTTCGGATCTACACCGTTCATATGACGCACTACAATATCCATTGATATTTTGGCAAGGACAAGATGAATATCACCTTAATATCAAACAGTATGATCCAAATACCGGTAAATTTTACAATTATCTATTTACTTTCTTACTGTATGTATAGATTTTAATTTCGTATTGCATTTAATTTTTTTATTTTTTTAGGTGATTACAGAAATAATAAAGTTAGCTCAATGAACTACTACGCACACCGAATAATGGTTAGACAACATCAAGACAATTATATCCTTCGATATCGTCAGCTGTTCCATCAATACATTGTTGATATGTATGCTAAGGTCGAAAGCGAACGCTTGCGATTCCTTCGATTCAACCAGGCAAAACTACGATCGGAAGAATATATTCACTTACGAGATGCTGTTGCTGGAAACATCGATGGAAATTTAAATCCCATTGACATCGGTAATGCTTTCATTTTACCTTCAAGCTACATCGGCAGTCCACGGAACATGCAGGAATACATACAAGATGCGATGACTTACGTACGTCATTACGGCCGACCGGATTTATTTATTACATTCACATGTAATCCGAATTGGGAAGAGATACAAACTTTACTATTGCCAGAACAACAAGCCATTCATCGTCATGATTTAACTGCACGTGTGTTTAAACAAAAATTGAAATCCTTAATTGATTTTATTGTTAAATATTCAATTTTTGGTATCACACGTTGTTGGCTGTATACGATAGAGTGGCAAAAGCGAGGTTTGCCTCATGCCCACATTTTGGTTTGGCTTAAAGATAGAATCCGTCCTGAAGAAATCGATCAAATAATTTCAGCCGAAATTCCAGACCCATTAATTGATCAAGAATTATTTGATATTGTCACCAAACACATGATCCATGGGCCATGCGGTGCTTTCAACATGACGTCACCGTGCATGGAAAATGGAAAATGTAAAAAAAAATTCCCAAAGCCGTATACGAATGACACGATCACGGATATTGATGGTTATCCAATGTATCGCCGCAGAAGTACTGAGAATGGTGGCCACACATTTACAATGCGACTGCCGAACTTTCCAAATCAAGTTGAGTTTGATAATCAGTGGGTGGTACCATACTCACCACTACTTTCAAAAACTTACAAAGCTCATATCAATGTTGAGCTTTGCAGTTCTGTTAAATCAATTAAGTATATTTGTAAATATGTAAACAAAGGCAGTGATTTGGCCATATTTGAAGTACAAAACATAAATAAAAATGACGAAATAGCACGATACCAAATGGGCAGATACATTAGCAGCAATGAAGCTATTTGGCATATTCTCAGCTTTCCCATCCACGAAAGAGATCCTGCTGTCCAACATCTGGCAATACATCTTGAAAACGGTCAACGTGTATACTTCACTGAAAAAAATGTTCTCCAAAGAGCGTTCGAAGCTCCGAAAACGACTCTAACTGAATTTTTTACATTGTGTCAAAAACCTGATGTTTTTGGCCAATTCGCGAAGACATTGGTGTTTGGTGATGTTCCACGTTATTTCACATGGAACAAATCCAGTAAAAAATGGGAGCCACGGAAACAAGGAAAACCACATCCTTCCATTACAGGCATATTCAAAGCTAAGACATTGGGGAGACTTTACACGGTACATCCAAAGCAACGTGAGTGCTTCTATTTACGTTTGTTATTGGTGAATGTTCCCGGACCAACGTCTTTTGAATTTTTACGAACAGTTAATGGTCGAGTATTCAATACATACCAGGATGCATGTCGTGAACTGCAATTGCTAGAAGACGATAACCATTGGGACTTAACGCTTGCTGATGCTGCGTTGACATCAACACCGAATAACATTCGTCAGTTGTTTGCAATTATTTTGACGACATGTTATCCCTCGCAAGCACAAACTTTGTGGGAAAAATATAAAAATTGTATGACAGAAGACATATTGCACCGAATTAGACAAACAAATCAATGCCAAAACATAGATTATACACCAGAGATGTACAATGAAGCATTGGTCTTGATCGAGGATTTATGTGTTCTTATTTCAAATTTACCACTTAATCATTATGGTATGCCATCACCTAATCGTCCAGCCACCGACTTAGTCAATACCGATTTACAACGAGAAAATCAATATGACCATGAAAGTTTAGCAACAATTATCATGAACAGTGAACCATTACTGACAGCAGAACAAAAAATTATTTATGATCGGATTATGCTGGCTGTTGCTGCTGAACAAGGCGGTTTTTTTTTCTTGGATGCACCCGGTGGAACCGGTAAGACATTTTTAATATCGTTGATTCTTGCCAAAATACGGTCGCAACAAAAAATCGCATTAGCAGTAGCATCGTCAGGCATTGCGGCTACTTTACTGGATGGTGGGCGAACAGCACATTCAACATTCAAGCTGCCATTGGACGTTCATAATAAACCAGATGCAATGTGTAACATCAAAAAGAATAGTGGAATAGCTGCAGTGTTGCGGAAGAGTTCTATAATAATTTGGGATGAGTGCACAATGGCACACAAATATTCACTTGAAGCATTAAACAGAACTATGCAAGATTTAAACAGCAATAATAAACTTTTCGGTGGTGCTATCTTACTTTTGTCTGGTGACTTCCGGCAGACCTTACCGGTTATACCTCGCTCTACTTTCGCGGATGAGATTAATGCATGTTTGAAACAATCATTCTTATGGCGAAGTGTTGAAACACTTCGATTGACCATAAATATGCGAGTACAATTGCAAAATGATCCATCAGCACAAATATTTTCCGAACAACTACTAGATATTGGGAACGGTAAAATAGAACTGCAACCAAATACGCAATGCATTAAACTACCAGACAATTTTTGCACTGTTGTTCAGGATAAAAATGAATTGATTCAGAGTATTTTCCCGGATATACAGAATAATTATTTGAATCATGAATGGCTTAGTCAACGGGCGATTTTGGCAGCCAAAAACGTTGATGTTGACGAAATTAACTTCCAGATACTACAGTTATTACCAGGCGATATGATGTCTTTTAAATCAATCGATACTGTTGTTGATGAAAATGAAAGTGTAAATTTTCCGATTGAATTTTTAAATTCATTAGATATCCCTGGAATGCCACCACATAATCTTCGATTAAAGATTGGTTCCACTATTATTCTCCTCCGTAATTTGAATCCACCTCAATTATGTAACGGTACGCGTTTGGTCATCAAAAAGATCACCGGAAACATTCTTGAAGCAACCATTTTGGCTGGGAAGTTTAAAGGAAAAGTGGTCCTGCTGCCACGTATTCCGATGATACCATCAGATTCTACCATACCCTTCAAAAGGCTACAGTTTCCAATTCGTTTAGCTTTCGCCATTTCTATAAATAAATCTCAAGGTCAAACAATGTCCATTTGTGGTTTAGATTTGGAAAATCCATGTTTTTCTCATGGGCAACTATATGTTGCGTGTTCACGTGTTGGGAAACCGTCTAATATATTTGTGTTAGCTAAAGACAGGTTAACCAAAAACATTGTGCACCGATTG
Source organism: Gryllus longicercus (assembly GCA_038098605.1). Classification (NCBI taxonomy): domain Eukaryota; kingdom Metazoa; phylum Arthropoda; class Insecta; order Orthoptera; family Gryllidae; genus Gryllus; species Gryllus longicercus. The sequence continues at coordinate 2,834,988 of JAZDUA010000045.1, read as the reverse complement.
GTGTTAAATTAAATTGAATTTGAAAGTATTTATAATTGAATAGTACTTATATTTGTTATACAAATTAAATGGAAATAATAAATCTGATAAATTTTTATTTTGTACCTATTGATTTCTGCTTAATATCAAGTGTAAGAACATTTTAATTCATTGTGTTCAACGTACTTCCCCTTCAAATCTCAATCCAGTGAATTTGTATACCAACATCAATATTTTCGTCTTTATTGGTAAATAATTTCATTGTACTAAAGGGTTATAGTAGTAGAAAGTCAAATAAGGAGATCACCATATTTTTTTACAAATACCATCTGTGTGAAAAAGCATAGTGGACTCCGTGACTGATGTTCTCTTATTGTTCCTCTTAGATTGTTTACTATAATGTAATATAACAAAAACTTTAGCCACAGCAACGCGTGGCCGGGTCAGCTAGTATATATATTATATATATATATATATATATATATATATATATATATATATATATATATATAGGATGAGCCGCGAAACTTTAGCATCTCCTATATAGGTAGAATATAGACTCCATATATAGGTAGACTATACATTATAGAACATAACTAATAGGTAGAAGAATATAGAGAATAATGGAGAAACACTATTGAAAGAGTTCTACGTCTGATGATGCAATACTAACGGAAAGAGGGACAAGATGTCGGAAGACCCAGCAAGAGATAGTTTTGAAGGGCAAAGTGAGGACGGAACAGACATAGGTGCCTAATCCTTAGGCGTAGAGGGAAATATATCCCATGCTTTCTTTAGAGACAGTTTTTAATGATGGCATATAACCCTTCGATAAAATCTTTTTGAGAGCATTGAGAGCATTGAACATAAAATTAAAAAAAAAATGTGCCACTCTCAAAAGTATAAATTCTTTTGATTCTCTCTATAAACAAACTTAGGGTCACCGTGGGGCGTTTATCCTTTCGAAGAATATAATATAATAGAATAGAAAAACTATATTCAAACTGAACAGGCAGAAATAAACAGACGGAAAGAGAAAAAAACAAAACAGTCAGATCTGTCGTGCGATTATTAATCAACAAAGAATGAATGAAAAATCCAGTAGAACTATGGGAATTGTCCAGACTTTAAAGTTGATAAGAGTTGGGGAGCTCGTGATTTATTAAGGTTCCCACGTTGATGAATGTTAACAATCGAAATATTACTGAGACATTCCCCAAGTGCCGACAACATAACCTTATTTTAGATGAACTCCGAATGCATGGAAACTTTACTTTACAAGACAGAATAAATTCAATTGTCTATTCAACTGATCTATTTTTACTTTCCGTATACGTACGTATATACGGAGTAATATACGTAGTATAGGGAAAGTTATGTAATGCTGCGGGAAATCGATTTCGAGATTTCAATGGAAATTCATTGTTTGGGGCCTCTGATACCGAAAAAGTGTTGTTTTTTTAAATATCCGTCTGTCCGGTGAATGTGAACAACACTAGCGCCTAAACCATGCATAGGATTTGTTTTTCAAATTTGTTTTTTTCAATTTTTTTTTCAAAATACAATTTTTTTCCTAAATGAATTCTTTCATTAAGGTCTTGTACATTTTTTTAAAACTTTTTGTAGTCTTCACGCAATATTGCGTGCAATATGTGAAATTTTAAAAATTACAAAAACAAGATTTTCTCAAAAACAGCTCTCTTTAAGCTTTTGTTAGGGATTGTGCTAAATGTACTATACAAGATGACATGAACATCATATTGAGCTAGTCTTTTGTTTTATCAAGTATAACAAAAATTTATTTTTTTCGACTTGTGTCTCACTTTGTTAATATTTACATTAGCTGCAAATTGTTTACATGATTATATTTATGAGTACATGTGATTCAAATAATTTCATATAAAATGTCTCGAAAAGTCAACCATTTTCAGTGAAAACTAGCTCAAACTTCCGCATTTTCAGAAACGCTCAAACGAGATTTTCTCAAAAACTGCTGCAAATTTTTCTTCATACTTTTCGAAGGGATTGTGCTAATTGCACTCTGTGATATGACCTAAAGCTCATTTAAGGGTATTTTTAGTTTTTTGAAAAATTACACTAATATAATTTTTTTTGAAATATCTCTCACGTCTTTAATTTGCACATTTCCAGCGATTTGTTAACACTATTGCATTTATGACTGGATGTGCTTAAAATTACTTTATATGAAGTTTTTCGGAAACTCAATAGTTTTCTGTGAAAACAGGTTCAAATTTCGCATTTACAGTAGCACTTCGACGCCATTTACTTAAACCCGGCTCCAAATTTTTCAAAGAAAATTGCCATTGAGGGCTCGGTTCTACTGTTTTTTAATTTTCTTAAAATAATATTTCCAATACTCTTTCCTACCGAAAAATTAAGAACACGTTTCAGAAATGTAGATGGTAAATAGCTGTGGCGATAGATAGAAACTGGCAAGAGTATGTGGTAAGTCCGAGTAGCTAGCCGAAAACAAAGGAAATAGAAAAATAATACGGGAAAGTCTGTGCCATTCTATATCCCCTACATGTTCACTCGTCTCATAATATTGAATTCACTTACCACCTTGTAATAATATAATTCCACTTGGGCATGAAGGCATCGATAATTCTCATTGAACCTGATTTTCGGTAGATTTTAGAAACTGTCATGTGCCAATGTAGATCACTTGTAAGAAGAGAGTATTGATATTTACTGAGAGTCGATATCAGATCTTTCATGCCCGTAATGTATTTTAAATTGAGATTGAACAACCTTCTAGCAGGTACATTTAAATACGCACAAACAAAGGCAAATTTTGTACATATCTGCCTGGCATTCTCAATGAAAAGTTTATTTTTTTCCGCTGTTATCACTGGTAAGCCACTGGCACTTAGCTGGTCGAGTGTATCGATGTACGGATAATATTGTGGTTTCACAATCAGGTCGAAGAGATGTCCCTAGAAAGGAAACACAAATTCAGTTCGAATACATACTGGAATTAGAAAGATACTTTCATTTCCTTGTGAAAAAAAAAGTTTAACACATTGAAGCCCAAACGCGACTCGAGGTCTGCTTAATGATGGTCAGTCACAAGCCCGAGCTTAGGACATGTTACCTCGACTTTACGTGCACGTGCCTAGCTACAAGTCGGTTTTTAGCCCTGAGGCGATTCTCCATTGTTCTGGCCGTATTGCATTACGACATGTTCGCCACTTTGAGAACTAATTTACGAAATGCGAGCTCATAATGTCACTTGATTTTTGTGGTAGTGTGCAGAGGTACACGGAGTTATGTACTATGCACGTGTGTTGTTTTGAATTTAGCCGCAAAATTATGACTTTTCGGAAAATCATTCAGAAATGAGCTTCAGAAAAAATCAGAAGAAAACTTTGAATTATATAATTATGTGAAATGTATGATTCTCAAAACCATATATAATGTTGTGCAAATTATTTGATGCTGAATTTTTGTAATGCATTCAAGTATGTCAATAAAATATAAAAATTGACATTTTACGTATTTTTCATTTTTTTCAATTAACAAAAAGACGAAACTTTAAAATAAGTAGTAACAGTTTATTTCAGCAAAATTATTACTAATACCACTAAAACACTTCTAAATACTGGAATCCAAACAGACATCAAGCGCCTGGTACTCAAAGTGTTAAGGCTAATAGACTTAAAATTAAAGACTTAGAAGCCTAAAATGGCCTGATTACATCTAATGTATTCGCTTGAATTAGATTGTCATTCAATTAAGCAACATTCTACGTATTTACAAGTTTTTCATCTTTCCATTAACAAGAAAAACATTTTTTTATCAGAAAATAAATATCCACAACAAATATTTACCCACTAAAAACTTGAATAGAATACAATTTCTTCCTCATTTTGATTGCAGGAGTAAGAAAACAAAGAAGAACAATAGCCCTGGTTAGAGGGCCGTGTCCTCACCTGGTAGGCGGCGGCGACGACGACGGCGGAGGCGAGCAGCGCGGCGGCCAGCTGCAGGCGCTGCGGCGTAGCGCGCACCCTGTCCTGCGGGGCGCCCCCGCACGAGGAGAAGGCGCGCAGCGCGGCGGCGGCGCTGGCGGCCAGCGACTCGCCCGCCACCACGCGCCACGCCAGCGCGTACGCCACCGCCGTCCCCAGCAGCGCGAGCCAGATGCGCGGGGAGAACACGCGCAGCGGCAGCGACCACGCGGGCAGCTTCGCAGGTGGAGGCACGGCCACAATCATTCTAAAGTTTGATTGTGAAGCCTCAACCAAGCCACACGAATGTATTTGCCCGAATTTCTCACGCGACTGGAGAACTGTGAAGGCTACGTGATTAAACAGGACAGCACCTAGATAATTCTCTTCACTGTATGGTTGACCCTGAAAAGTTTCCAGACAAATTTAATTCAAGACATTAAATTTGTATGGAGTGAAATGTGTGTGTTTTTTCAGTAGATGGAGATTCCAAGAATGAATTGTCCTAGAATCAATTAAGACTATGTTAATTTTGAAGAGATTTGAGTTGGTGTGGAACATTCATTACATTTTTATCCAACTCCTAACTTTTACGTTTTTAATCGACTATGCTTCCACTGGACATTGAAAATATTTTTTTTAGTATAAACCGTTTTACACTTTTGAATCCAGATGAAATGAATCGCAGCAAACAAACAGATTCGATGTCACATTTTGCCGGTTTGTAGTTAAAAAGTGGGAAACTGTTTTTAAAATATAAATTCAACTTTCCATGCATAAAAGTTTGTTGCCTGCGGTGTTTGTAACATCTGAAGCGTGTCCTTCAACGCTTAATATGAAGAAAAAATGTTCGATGTTCGGAACTTAGAATCTTTTTACTCTCTCTTCAAAAATTAAAGCTTCTGGACATCGAACAATTTTGTTTCCTCTAATTCAAAGGTATGAAAGACATGCCGTCAAAGATCTGAACGTCAAAAGAGAATTAAATTAATTATTGATCTAACTGTAAATCTGTTTTTAAAAGAAGGACAAAACTATATTTTGTACGTATAATATTATATTATGTACGTATATATTTTGTACGTAATATATATGTATATATGTTTTAGGCATTTCTTGTTATGATCTCTACTACACTGCACTAATGCACTGAGTTCGGTTTTACAATTTATAAGAAACCACCTACAATGAATTTCCTACTGCATTATAAGGAAGTACTTTCTAGTCCCGTACTGGTTTCTTATTGATTTGGGAAATATATTAGTTTCAATATATGTAGATTCACTGTAATATAGGTAAAAAATTACACCCTTATACTTTTTACACGATTGTTTTAGGAATAACTTAATATTAATGCAAAATGATGTGGAACCTGAGTACATATTGTTCAGAAGAAATTAATCATTAAAGTTTCGAATGTTATGTATACGGTAAGATGTGTAATTTTGAACCTATGTTCAATACTGTTTTGTAGCAACAGATCTGTTTTACAGTTCTATCGAACAAAATGGGGATAAAAGTGCAAAAGTGATACTTGCAGCAGCAAAATTGCTACTAAACAAAACCAAACAAAATGATTTTCTGAAAAGCAGTATGCACACAGCACAAAAACGAAAAATAAAATAAAAAAACCTGCAATAAATTAAATATTTTAATAAAAGAACATTTCAATGAATACGGCAAAAACCTAGTATGGTTTGGATACAGTACAGCAGTTTTTTACGGATTTGTCTTTTAATATCAAGAATATAAAAAAGCGCGAACCGTAACTCAACAAGTAAATGGCAAATATCCATTTAATGACGCTCGGCCTCTTCCTTGGAGCCTTGATGTATCATGATGACTAATGTGTCGTAATAAGTGGCGCGCTGAGTATGATAATTGAGTCGGTAAGTGCAGTACAAAAATACGCGGAACAACATAATAACATATTTTCATTTTTTTGCCACAATCCAAATTGTTTCATTGTTTTTATTTTTATTTTTTCCACTTTCTTCGTATCTAAAGAAATCATTGGTATCTTTGACATATCCATAGGATGCACAGTTTTATTTAAATTTCTGTGCGCAATGGTAATCATTAATATAGATACGTATATAATTTTAAAATAAAAAATACTAATATAATTTTAAAATAAAATTTTTAATAATAAAAAGTACTGTTAATTGAATTTTTCTATTAAAATTAAAACAAATTTTAGCTAAAGAATTTACTAGTTAATAATTGTTTAATGGAATCGATTACGTACCTTCCATGGCGTGGCGTTATTCCTGACATCTTTCCAATGAAAACGAAGATGTAGCCTCGCTTCTAGCTCTTTTCTCTTCAGATACTCCGGGCCTTCAATTCGGAAGCTGGTTTCGTCAATCTCCACGAGAATCAGCCTCGTCATTGGATTTGGTGCGAACACATAAGGCATAGCTGCGCCTCCAAGGTCCCTGGAGCGAGTTGCCACCAGCGCTTTGGCCTCGCGCGCGCATGCCTCACTGCGCTCCTCACACTGGGTGAGCCACTCCCTGCTCCCCCCACCGGGGGCCACGACATCGACGGCCAGCGCCCACCACCGCCCCTCCCCCTCCCGTTCGCGCAGCAGCAGCCCGCGGAAGCCCTGGTGGCGCTGCCACAGCGCGGCCAGCACGCGCCGCCCCGCACGCAGCTGCGCCCCAGCCGCGCTCCCGGCCTCACGCACTCGCCTCCCGCCGCTCCTTTGTTCCTCCTGGAACTTCTGAGAACCCCGCTCGCCCTCCAGGTCTTCGTTAAGCCGCTTCTGCGCATCATACTCATTTTGAAGGTCTTCTTTGGAGACTGTCTTTAATCTCCAGTCATGCTGCAAGGGTCTGTCGACATTACAGTCACCATGAAGGAACGTCTGAAGTCGATGACTGTTCTCACTGTAGCGTTGTGATTGAAAATACTTCTCAAGGCGTGTCTTAGGCGGTCTGTCGTCGTTCATTTTACTGTCAACCATACCAACTTTTGTGAAGCGGTTTTGAACTCGCGTGTTCCTTCTCAAGTTTCTTATCTCCCTCAGAGATTGTTCCAAAGGTCTCTGAGTTGTATTGCGTTTCTCAAGACAGATCTGTAAGACCTGATTTTCCCGCAGGTTATTTAGAAAATTCTTCGTTTTTTCCACTCTGCTTCCATTGCCTTTAAATTCTTGTTGAACACGATGCCTTTCTGTACCTTTCGTGTAGGCACGGCTCTGTGAACTTCGAAGGTCTTGTTTCTTCTCCTGTTTACAATTATCGATATATGCCCTTCTTCCAATCGATAGAACTACTGGCGCTGAGGAACTTAGCTGAAGGTCTCGATGAGCGACGTTACCGTCCGTTAATATCTGCAAGATAATCAATACCTAATGGTGCTACAACAACTCGTACTATTTCTAAATTTGCAGTTTTCGAAAATTTAGAGCTAAACGGAAATGATTCCTTCAATCATCCTTTCGTCTGTCCGTGTAAAAAATTGAAGAAACTTGCAACAGACTCTTATCACGGGGCTCTGGTAACGATAGACTGGATAAATTTAGCAGCTAAATATAGTAACGAAATCCATGTTTTGTGGGTCTTTGATACAGAAAAATAGATTGATCACAAAACATGTGTGTCTGTCTGTGAACAACGATAGCGACTAATTCGTAAGCAGGGTGTTTATCAAAATTTTAAATAGCTAGTTTCATTTATTTTGCATTGATTCATAGCGCCATGGAATGGACGTAAAATCCGCAACCACTGAGACTCAATTCTCTCAACCTAAGGATGTTTAACGGGTCCAACGATTAATTCAACCTCAAAGAATACAAGGTAGGGGAGCAAATTGATCTTTATCTTTTGAAAGTGTAACTGACCTTCCGTAAGGGATCGTGGACGGCGTCTTTAGAGTGGTCGAGCATAAAGGCGAGGAGGTGGTCGTGTCGGTGGGCCGCTAGCACGTAGCCGCCCTGCCTCTCCAGCCACGCGGGCGCGGTGCGCGTCCACAGCGGCGCAGACGGGCGCCACAGCAGCAGCGGCGCCACGGCGCGGGCGTGCAGGGCGCGTAGCCAGCGCGGGCCGTCGCCCAGGTCCACCACGCCCACCGCCCGGCCCCCGCCCCCGCCCGCGCCCCCCAGCGCCCACTGCACGCCCGCCACGGGCGGCCCCGCCCCCTCCCACGGCACACACACGCCCCGCGCCTCCACCCCCGCCCACGCCCCCCACAGCGACACCGCCAGCCACAGGGCTCGAAGCCCTACCTCCGCCCCCACCCACGGCATACACACGCCCCGCGCCTCTACCCTCGCCCACGCCCCCCACAGCTCCATCGCCAGCGCCAGCCTCAGGGCTCGAAGCCGTGTTCCCCTGCAACGCCACCAACCGCCCATCACGCCGTCGTCGACTGTATGCCGTCGCCCTATTGCGACATTGCGTCCCAACAGGCCCATTCCGCTTCTACCGCTTAGTTTTCAGGGCGCCTCAGTGAACGGACAGCGAACGCAGCCCGTAATACTCGTGTCCGTTGTTGTCATCCGTCAAAGCCACCGAACTGCGTGTGACGTTTTTCGGTAGTAAAGGCATTTTGCACGGTTTTCCAAAATGTACTTCGCGCGATACTGACGCAATTAAAGAAATAATTTATTTATCAAAATATTTCCTCACACTTTAAATGTTATCCTCATCCTTCTTATAAGAGCATTGTCGCAATTAATGTAGCATTTACCCAAATACCGCATTGCAATACTTTCTCTATTCTGTGTAAGCAGTAGTGACAAAAATAATACGTAAGCGACTAAATTTTTATCGATAAAAAATGTAAAACAACCTCCACATAAAAGAAAACTTCTTGGTTTGCCAGAACAAAATAATATCCAATACGCTAATAAAAATCTAAAGAAAATTATAATAGATATTGTAATGAAAATATTTGCAACGATGGCAAAATTACGATAGGTTACCTGGATACCTCACTAAAGCCCTAGTTGGTACATTGTATTAAAACAATACAAAATGAAAATAAGAAATGCTAGAGTAGTAATCGCATGTAGACATCACGTAGCAGTAAGTGAAAATTCTAAAAACATAGTTCCATACATATTACAAACTAAGCAAACAGATAATTATATAATTGGAACATTCCAAACGCATCTTCAGTGGCGCGAAATAGAAACAATTTTCTTTTGTAGACGGGAACTTCTATCGTTTATTTTCTCCAAAAACTCTAAAGAAATGACTGAAGCAAATAAGATCGATCATATTAGATAACTCGAACTCCTGAGAAAGTTAGAATGCAAATTATTGAGAAAGTTGCGAAGACATGACTGATTCTCCAAACATTGGAATTACTCCATAAAATCAAGTGGCTGATTTCCTAACTATTACCCCCAATATCAAAGAATACTATTTCAAGATCAAATTAAACAAAACCTGTAGCAAATTACACATATCGCATTTAAGTTACGACTAACCTTCCTCATGAAATCATAGACGGCGTCTTTAGTGTGTAAGAGCAGGAAGGCGAGAAGGTGGTCGTGGCGGTGGGCCGCTAGCACGTAGCCGCCCTGCCTCTCCAGCCACGCGGGCGCGGTGCGCGTCCACAGCGGCGCAGACGGGCGCCACAGCAGCAGCGGCGCCGCGGCGCGGGCGTGCAGGGCGCGTAGCCAGCGCGGGCCGTCGCCCAGGTCCACCACGCCCACCGCCCGGCCCCCGCCCACGCCCGCCACGGGCGGCCCCGCCCCCTCCCACGGCACACACACGCCCCGCGCCTCTACCCCCGCCCATGTCCCCCACAGCGCCACCGCTATCGCCAGCCCCAGGGCTCGAACCCCGGCCCCCGTCCCGTCCGATGGCACACACACGCCCCGCGCCTCTGCTCCCGCCCACGCCCCCCACATCGGCACCACCAGCGCCAGCACCAGGTCTCGAAGCCCGGCCCCCGTGCCCCACCGCCTTCCCCATACACCTCGCGATCCCGCCCCTTTCAACGGCATACACACGCCCCGCATCTCCACCCCTGCCCCCGCTGCCCACACAGCCAGTCCAAGGGCTCGAAGCCTGGTCCCCTGGCCCAGCCACCAACTCCGGCCCCTCAGCAATATCATACCCCAGACTGTAAATATCAGTTCCTGAACAAATGACTGCCCAAAGCATAACTCAGCTCATGTTACAACGTCCCCTCATTGCCACACACTTAATTTAGAGTCGCCGACACGCCCATCCCGCTTACAAAGTGTTTTCCACGGTGGCAGAGCAAATTAACTGGTTACTATGGAGTCCTTCGCACAAACATCTGGAACCACGCTTTTCAGTCCCAAAATAGGTCACCCAGTTCGGAAATCGGCGCATCACGAAACAAATTCTACGGCGCTGCGCCAGCCCTAAGGTATGAGGCAACGCGCCTGCTTCCCCGCCCCGCCCCTTCCCCTTTCTGCCCGTCATACGCCCCTGCACCTCCCCTGCACCTCCGCTCCCGCCCACATTCTGCTCCGCCCCTGCTCCTCCCGTGCCCTGCCCCCTCCCCGCCCCTTCCCCTCCCGGCGCCCCGCGCCCCTGCACCTCCCCTGCACCTCCGCTCCTGCCCCGCCCCCTTCCGTACTACTGCGCCGTCTCTGCTGCGCTCCTGGCCTCATCCTGGTCCGCCCCCGCCCACGCCTGTCCACCTCAGCTCCCGCCCCGCCCCTGGTCCGCCCTCCTTTCCCGCCTTTCTTCTCCACCCCAGTCTCACCCCTTTCCCGCTTCTGCCCAACACCCGCCCACGCTCAGCCCCTTCCCCTCTACCTCGGCCCCGCCCTCTCTTCCGCCCCTGCCTGCCCCAGCCCCGCCCCTCTCCTCCCCTCCCCTCCCGTCGCGCCCTCCGTGCGTTGTCCGCGGCCGCGGAAGGAATTCCACCCGCGCGGAGCCGCGTAATGTCGCGCCCCTTTGGCTGCTGACGACGCAGACTCATCGAGCGCCAACCGACCTCTTTTGCGGTGGACAGACCTTCTTGAGGGGCTCACGCAGAGGGCACTCGCGTTGAGTGGAGAAGGGAGCGTTGGACTAGAGCCAAGGGGCCTAAAGAGGATTACTTGTGTTGAGCACGCGCCTCCCCAAAGCTCGCAATTTGATGCGAAGAGCACGGGGACCGGCCGAGGGTCCGCGGCGCACTGCAGGGGTGCCAACCGCGCACGACCGCAATAGACGGGGAGGGCACAGTACGAAGGGTGGCCAACCGACCACTCGGGAAACATCATCACCCAGGGAAGGAGGCCGCCCAAAGGATCCGTCTCGTCCCTTAATGCCGACCCACCCTGTATCGCACATCCAGTGCCTAACGCCCGGCACCGGCAGAGCAAAAAGGTTTCTTCACTGAAGAAAAGAAAGGTTTCTAGGACCGACCGCTAAAGAATAGGGGGCGCACAGCACTGCGCGGATGTTTGGCCAAGGCGCCCCCTTACAATATTTTGCTATAAAGAGCCTCAGCGTCCCCCGCGAGGAATATCAAGACAACACGACTGAGAGAGCGCGAGCATAGTACTCCTCCAATCTCAGGAGAGAGAGCACCAATAAGCACAGGGTCCGAGTGCCGCCGCCCAAAGAGCAAAGGCAACGTTTTATGCAAACTCTCTGGCACGCAATTGGTGGGAGCGCACCCCCGCCCACGCTCTCTCCGCCGACGGTGAGCAACCGGAGGCTGGAGTGCGAGGGGAAGCACGGAGGGCCGGGATTCCGGGATTCAAGAATCGGGGCCGCTGAGGTGGGTGGAGATCGGTATTCACGAGAGAGACTCGCCTTCGGACATTTTGAGAAAGGTGGATTCAACTCGAAAAAACGGGTAGTTCGGATATTTTACGTCTGATGGAGAATCAACTGAACAAAAGACGCTAATTCGGACATTATATGTGAGATAGAGATCAACTACGAGAGTCCTCGAGTTAGGAAATTTTACGTGAGATCGAGATGGAGATTCAGTCGAAGAACGCCGTGAGATCGAGTTCACAAATTCAACACAGAGCCTCGAATTTGGGCATTCTTCCGTGCCGGTTCAGACGATCAGTTCTCTTGCACTTCAAATATGACCTGGGCGTCAGCGAAGGAATAGTTTCATACGAAAGCCTTTGGTACCTTTGGAGAGTACCGTCTGAGATTCGGTCCTTATTGATGACCACAATTTTTATAATTTATTGAACTCCAGAGAGGAAATATATAACTTTTTTCTCTCACCTTCCATTTTATTACACAGAGTGAGTCACGTAACGTTAGCACCTCCTGCAATTTGTGAACGGTTGAAGTTCATGCAAAGCAGTTTTCACACAAGTGGGAGAATGGGGCTAACTGATGTACGTTTTCGTTTCCATGTTATCACTTTCATTTTATTAGATATTGTCGTAACGCTTTCTTAATTGAAACTAAGCATATTTTAAGTCTATAAGGACGAAAGTAAACAAACGAATCTAATTATGTACATAATGTCATAAGTTACAAAAGCATTTTTTGAGTAATTTTGATTTTTGCAACATGTCTCTGCGGGATATTGTAACGCACAGTGCGCGCGGTAGCAGGGAGAGCGCTACGTGTCTTAGATTGTGGACTGCAACATTCAAAATATCCTTTAAGTACTAGTCGCAAAAATTAAAATTACTCAAAAAATGGCCCCGGCTGTGTATGTCCCGTGGGAGGGAGCAGGGCCGCGGGGTGGGAGGGGAAGGCGGCGGGGCGTGGCTTCGAGCCCTGGGTCTGGCGCTGGCGGTGGCGCTGTTGGGGGCGTGGGCGGGTGTAGAAGTGCGGGGCGTTTGTCCTGAAACATGAAATTAATTTAAATCGATTATATCTCGATTTTTCAACGCCTGACTACAACAGTGTCCGCATAAACTGCCTGTTGGCAAATATTTTGTTTAGCTTCACGCCTCTTTCCGCAATGGGGACCTACTGCGGGTTTGAAAGCGTAGCCCGAGATGTTTGTGTGCGGGTCCCCATAGTAACCAGGCCAATTCGCTTTGCCACCGTGGTAACGCTCTTCGCGTATACAAAGGGCTGACACTTAATAGAATGCTGTGTCGCAATGAGACTAGCATATTGTGTGACTTTTTTGCTTTGCTCTGCGAGTTGATCTAGAACTGGGATTTACAATTTCTGGAAATATGTGGGTATGCGGCCAGGGTAGGTTTGACGTGGGGGCCGGGCTTCGAGCCCTGGGGCTGGCGGTGGCGGTGGCGCTGTGGGGGGCGTGGGCGGGGGTAGAGGCGCGGGGCGTGTGTGTGCCGTGGGCGGGGGCGGTGCCGCCCGTGGCGGGCGTGCAGTGGGCGCTGGCGGGCGTGGGCGCGGGCGCGGGCGGGGCGGTGGGCGTGGTGGACCTGGGCGACGGCCCGCGCTGGCTACGCGCCCTGCACGCCCGCGCCGCGGCGCCGCTGCTGCTGTGGCGCCCTTCTCTATCACTTTTGAGGCAAGGCGAGGCGCCCGCGTGGCTGGAGAGGCAGGGCGGCTACGTGCTGGCTGCCCACCAACGCGCTGACCTCCTTACCCTACACACCAAGCACGCCGTCTATGACCACTTCAGGAAGGTTAGTGGTATATTCAGAGTGGTATGATCACTTTGCTTCACTATAGTTGTTTGTGCTTGATCAAGCCTGATCGCAAATGCAATTGTTTGATACTCTAGTTCAATATTATAACTTATAAAGAGTGGAGTGTTATTAGTCGACAATCTAATTACGACATTGGTCTTGACCGGAAGTGTGCTTTAACTGCCTGTGATATTTTTCATGATGTAGAAATTAATACTATACTTTCATGATGAGTTGTAAAAGATAATTTAATTTGAACTTCTATACGAAAATTAGTGCTTGAAATCTTAGAATCCTTAAAGGCATATATCTAATGCTAATCAAGCTCTATGTGCGTCAAGTTATGAACTAATATTTGAAAGTTAAACATTGGAGTATTTTGTTTAATTGTTGACTAACTATACTGGCCAACATGTTTGTAACAAAAAATGTGAATGGTATTTTCGTTTTACACTTGTTCCAAATATTCGAGTAACTACATGTCGTGAGTCTACTTTGCTTATGAAATGTTAGAATTTTACAACAGTTGACATGTTCATAATCAACAGTAAAATATCAAAATTAAAAAAACGATATTTACATTCAGAAAATTTCCAATATAAATAAATTAAACAAAAAAAACTCTTTGTACAAAAGTTTCAATTCAGATAAAGAAATACAGAAATAAAATTTGAGTCTCCTCTCTAAAAATATTGGCAAAATAACAAATGCAAATACAATTTCACAAGCTGCACAAACACACACACACACAAATATTGACACTGTCAAAATTATTTTTGTCTACAACTTCTTAACTACTATGATCTTAACGCAAAATCATTAAAATTTCTCTATATTAAGATGTACTATCTGAATAAAACAACAAAAAAATTACAATATTTTACACACGATAGTATTAAAAAGATGTCACTCATATTTACAGTACAATTAATTTACCAGATATACTAATTGCAATTACATTACGATTTACAATCGTCCAATTCTATGCCGGTTTAAATATCTTGCCATAACGTACAAAAATGTTGTTCAATTTAACAATGTTTCTGTCCTATTCCAAGTAAATTGAATAACAAGAACTTAAAATGTCAACTATTTAGGTTACAAATAAGTTAATTTCTTCTACCTCTCTCTTTCTATCAGCAATTCCATCTTATTCTGTGACCAGCTTATGTTTCTCAAAGCTATATCAAATTAATTCAAGTAATTGAAAAAATCTGAAACAAATAGTTTCATTACTTGCGACGTCCATTAACATACGTAGAATTTCCCTTCATATTCTCCTCTCGTAATTGACTGTACGATCATACCTCTATTCATGAGCTGTATCATGTTCTTCCCGGATTTAAGTTCTGCTAGAAAAAAGTTATGTGCTTAACACTCCGCTTAATGACCCCAGAAATGAGTACACACATCCACTGCACATGGAATTGGCTCTCGTCAAAAAAATTGTGAAAACCATGGAAATCACAGGTGGATTAACAATTTGCGAAAGAAGTTCCTAAGAATCAGTAAAGTAAAAACGAAAGAATATCTGTAGAACCGCAAACAAAATTTAGAGTCTGATAAACATTTCATTGATTTGTTGAATGATGATGAAACATGTATGACTTTTAAGAGTGTCTCTCAGAAATTTTTAAGCAACAGAAGGCAGAAATCTATCGCGAACTTGTACATGAACTACTCAGATCATACCACCGGGTGACATTCAACATATCACTTAAACTATATTTTTAATGACCATTTGGATTTCTTCTGGGATAACTTCGGGACCGTTAGTAACAAACACAGAATACAGTTCTACCAAGACATTTCTCACATGCAAAAACGTTAACAAGGCAATTTAAGTGACAATGTTTGACGTTTACTGCAGGACCTTGGAATGAGACGTCCTTCACTTTTCTTAACACAAGTAGAACTTAAAGTGTCTTCAAGAACATATTTATTAATTTTAAATGTTCATTTCCAAGAGTCATCTTCTCTTCGCGTTTATTGGCAAAAAATTCCAAATTCTTATTTTATTTACTACATTTACACAATGAAACTAAAACAAAGGGTTTATATTACAGGTTTTCACAAGTGGCACCATATCCTATCGAAACCTTCAACTAAGTTCTTCAGCGCCTGTCGTCCTTGCAGTTGGGAGGAGAAATGAATTTGAGAATTGTGAGCAGGAGATCAGCAGACGCCATCGAAGGTCGCAGGCCTCTCCCTACAAGAAAGGTAAATCTGTCCAATGCCTTCGCCGTGAGATAAAAGGAGTTCGATAAATTGTGGAGAGAACGCGTACTTTCCTGAAGGACCTTTGGGAATACCAACCATTACAGAAGGGTCTGGAACAGGAAGGACTGCTGAAAACACCAATCATAAATGTACTCAGCAACTTAGAGGGAACTAAGCGGAAGAATAAAAACTTGGAAGACAAAACACCATCCCCAAATAGCTTACAGAGAGATAAAACGTTTGAAACCCAATCGCAATTCGATTCGCCAACTCTCACATTCCCCGAAAAAGGCCTTCAATCTCAACTCCTCATGGACGACGAGCGATCTCAGACGCTCCATCCACATGACCTTTCTGTAGATCACTTGCAAAGCGATTATATATCCCAGAGGCTCACTGATGAGGATCTGAAGAGAAAGACGCGATCGCAGACGTTCCTTGAGGACGATATGATCAACGAATGGAAATCGCAGAAGATACTAAAGGAAGTCTTGGAGAATAAAAGGCGATTGTGTGCAATCCTGCAAGAAGAGCTCGTGGGCGATTGGAATTCGCAGAGAACTCTTGAGAATAACCAGAAAACAAGGGTGTTTGCAGAAGCTGCCTGAAAACTCACTGACTGACGAGTGGAATTCGCAGAAGCTCCAGGAGGAACAAAGGAGCGGCGGGAGGCGAGTGCGTGAGGCCGGGAGCGCGGCGGGGGCGCAGCTGCGTGTGGGGCGGCGCGTGCTGGCCGCGCTGTGGCAGCGCCACCAGGGCTTCCGCGGGCTGCTGCTGCGCGAACGGGAGGGGGAGGGGCGGTGGTGGGCGCTGGCCGTCGATGTCGTGGCCCCCGGTGAGGGGAGCAGGGAGTGGCTCACCCAGTGTGAGGAGCGCAGTGAGGCATGCGCGCGCGAGGCCAAGGCGCTGGTGGCAACTCGCTCCAGGGAGCTCGGAGGCGCAGCTTTTTCTTTCGTGCGGAAAGGAAATCTGCGGACGAGACTCTCCCTTGCGAATAATGAGGGAACCGGCATCCGATTGGCTGGCCCGGAGTACCTCAAGGAAAGAGAGCTGGAATCGCGGCTTGACCTTCGTTTTTATAGGAAAGGAGGCGCGTTTAACGCCTCAAACTTGGAGGTAAGATCCCATTCGCACACACAAATATTAAATAGCAAATTAATTTATTTTTTTCGGTTGTTTATAATCTGAAATACAAAATTATTTAAGATATTTTATAAAATGTTTGGAAAATATTTTAACTTTAATTCCTAATGTAACTTCTGAATCCAAATAGTGGCGGTTTGTAGAGTAGTGACAGCGAGAAACGAAAACGATAGACAACACAATTTTCACAATGAATAAGTGAATAAATATAGTTTTTTCAAAATAGTTTCTTCTGAATAATTCAGTTCATTTCAACGAGTCATCTTTCGTTGCCCTATCAATACCATCTATAAGCGCACAAGGCGGTCTGTTCTTTTCTAGCCTCTTCCTAAACAGCTGAGCCATCTACAGATTATCATAGTTTCTGCCCATTTAACTTCGTATAAATAACTATGTGTCTGTTTGTACGTGTCTCTTATGGATAAGAAGGAGTTAAAAATGATCTGATACAGCATTTTACTTTCGATCCCAGAAGGCGCATTAATTATGTCGTGAGATTACTGTGGGTGCTCAGGTTATAAAGCTAAGTATTTATATTTGTTCTAATTATTGTTAGCTTGTTTTCATTATAAATCTTCAGTATAAAATAATCAACACTTTTACTGTAAAATTAAATTTTATTGCTCACGAATTCAATATTAGAGATTACAAAACAAGCTTCAAAACATGATGTTTAAAACCATGATCAATGGCTTTTGACCGTGGTGTTTTCGTTTTGAACATCCTTAATTGGCAACATATATACTTTGTTACAGGTATTGCGTCACTAACTGGCTCTACCAATAGAATTTCGTTCTTGCGACCTCTTAATCCGACTTCAAGTAATTCTCTGAATCGTTATTTTTTATACTCATAGAATATCATTGTTCAGTTTACAACATTGCATATCCTTCAAATTTGTTAGTACGACGAAAATTATAATTGACACTATGGGAAGTAATTGTTTATTTTTGGGATTCCATTGAGGAAAGAAAAATATTTGTTATTTTTTCAGAGTATTCACATATAGCTAACTTCAATGGAATCCTTCTTAAAATTAAATATGTAACTTGATGAAATACGTTTCGTCTCCTCATGAATTTTAAAAGTATTTACTTCCGTATTATTGTCTGTTTGTACTAATTTTTCACCGCTTTTGACATTGACATTAAATATGACCAGACTAATGATGTAGACCAGACTAATGATGATGACTAATATGACCAGACCATGACTAATTGTCCAGTTCAGAGAGAGAAAGAAAAAAAAGACAAACAAACAAAAGCAACAATAAACAATATCACATTGAAATAACAAAAAACACAATAACAAACAAACATACAATAGTGCAAGCATTGTGACAAACAAAATATATCTACAGTAACAATTATTTTAAAAGAAAAATATTATTAATATCTGTGGTCCAGATCAAGAGGATGTACTCTTTTCAATCTTCTTGTCATTGTGCTGTTATCTAAGATGTTTATGGCCAGATGATTAATATGATTTTCGAGTCTGTGTTGGTATTTGTGAGATTTGAGAGTGATTTCCTCTTTAACAGTGGTGATATTGAGATCTTTATGTAGAGTGGCGTTTGATACAAACCAGGGAGCATTGCTTAATAGTCTGAGACATTTGGATTGAAATCTTTGAATTATTTCTATATTTGAATGTGATGCTGTTCCCCAGAGTTCAATTCCATAAGACCAGATAGGTTTGAGTATTGTTTTGTAGAGTAAAATTTTGTTTCCTAGACTTAAACTAGATTTTCTTCCTATTAACCATATCATTTGTCTACTTTTCAGTTCTGCTTCCTTTCTTTTGATCGAAATATGTTTCTTCCAGGTTAGCTTTTTGTCTAGATGTAGTCCGAGATATTTGACGGTGTCTACGTTTTCAATTAGTTTTCCGTTTATTTCTATTCTTGTATTTCTTGTTCGTCTGAGGGTAAATGTTATACATTTGGACTTTGTTTCATTCATTCTTATTCTCCAGAGTTTACACCATTTGTTTATAAGCTCGAGGTGCTCTTTCAATGTTCTTGTTGCCGTTTCTTGGTTTTCGTGCGAAGCTAGCAGGGCTGTGTCATCTGCATATGTTGCAGTGGTGACGTCTGGGGACTGAGGTAAGTCAGCGGTGTACAGCGTGTACAGCACTGGTTCAAGGATGCTCCCCTGTGGCACTCCTGATAATACTGGATGAAACGGTGTTATTTCATCTCCGAATTTTATTTGAAAAAATCGATCTGAAATAAAGGATCGAAGTATATTATAGTATGGATGCGGCAGCCATTTCTTGATTTTATATAGCAAGCCTTGATGCCACACTTTGTCGAACGCTTGCGCGATATCTAGAAACAAGGCGGAACAATACATTTTATTTTCTAGAGCTCCGTTGATGGTGTCGACTACTCTATGAATTTGTTCTATTGTAGAATGACAATTTCTAAAACCGAACTGATGGTCTGGAATTGTGTCATTTTCTTTAAGTAATGGATATATGCGAAATAGTAATAGTTTTTCGAATACCTTAGACAAAGAAGGTAATAAACTTATTGGTCTGTACGAGGAAACATCTTGTAGCTGTTTTCCTGGTTTTGCGATCACAATTAATTGTGCCAGTTTCCACTGCGAAGGATAGTGTCCGATGCGTATTATTCCATTGAAAATGGATGTTACAAGGGCAATGAGTTTCTTAGGCAGTTTTTTAAGCATTTCCCCTGTAATACGATCATGTCCAGGAGCCTTATGATTTGGTAGTAGTTTCAGCCCTGCTGTGACTTCTTTTGTTGAGAAGAATTTAATTGGTGGCGACATTTGATGGGGACATTCCAGGAATTCTATGATTTCTTTTTCTTCTGTGAGTAGTGCTGAGGGGTGTGGTTGAAATGTTTTTGCAAAATATTTTGCAAATTCTTCTGTTTTATCGTTTTCCGTTCTAGCCCAGCTTCCATCTGTTTTACGAAGAGGGGGGACATGTTTTGTAGGCCTTTTTAATTTTTTAGTAATTTTCCATAAGGAGTAATCTGTAGCTTTTGAGGGTGACAACTTTTCTATTCTTTCCTTCATTTCCTCCGATTGAATTTCTTGTAATTTTCTTGATAAGAGGCGGGAAGTTCTGTTGAGTATTCGTTTGTCGTCGGGGTGATGAGTGCGTTGCCAGGTCATCTTCATCTGTCTTTTCTCTTTAATCATTTTTAGTATTTCTGATGGGTATTTATTTTTTTCAAACACTCTCATTTCTGGAGTTGCATATACGGCTGCCTGTTGAATGTGTTGTATTAAGTATTCAACAGCATCGTCGATATCTTCTGGACATTTTAGACGGACCTTGGCAGTGGTGTTATTGTACAGCCAGTTGCTGTATTCTTCCCAGTTCGTTTTTCTGTTTGTAAGGTATATGCTTTCTTTCTTTTTGATTTCAGAAGAACTGATTGTCAGTATTTCTGGAGAATGATCAGATGAAAGATCAAAAGACGGTTCTATTGTGTGATAGGTCTGTGCCATTCCCTTTGTGACGAAGAAATCCAAGACATCAGGTACCTTGTTACCATCCGTTGGCCAGTATGTGGGATTTCCTGATGAAATTGTTTGGAGTTTTAGTGTAGAGATGGCTCCTTCTAAAGCGCGACCTCTTGTAGTTACCAGTCTTGATCCCCATAGTTGATTTTTAGCATTGTAGTCTCCTCCAGCAATGAACCTTGTGCCGAGCGTTCTAAAAAACTTGATATACTGATCGGTGGTTATCTTGTGTTTTGGAGGGGAGTATATAGCTGAAATAACGAGCGGACCGAACTTATCGTATACTTGTATAGCGGTTGCTTGCAGATAGTCTTTAGCATTATCTTTGTACATATTGTGTCTGATTCTTGTTTTAATTATTACTGCTGTGCCTCCATGAGCTGTCCCATCTGGATGATTTGTGCAATATACTTCGTAGTCAGATATACGTAGATAGCTTCTTTCGGTAAAATGTGTTTCAGACACTAGAAGTATGTCAATATTTTCTGGATGTAGAAACACTTCTAACTCTCTTCGATGTTGAAGTATTCCGTTGGCATTCCAGGAAACAATTCGCAGTGAATTACTCATAGTTTCTTCATTATTGCAGTCATGATATTAATTAGGCTGGAGATTTGTTCAGCTTGCTTTGCTAAGATGGACTCGAATTTTTTAAATGATTCTTGCATTATGGAAATCAGATTATTTTCATTCGACACATTTTGATTATTGATTTGCGAATGTTGGGCCATTTGTGCATATGTGAACTGTCTACCTGTTCCTATGGTTTGATTACTTGTTAGTGAGCTTGAATTGTTGCCTTCAGTTATGTTTTGCGTAGCATTTCTACGGTGTTGACTTTGACTAGGATACTTGCTGTTACGAATTTTTTGATAGACTTCGCAGCCTTTATAATTTGCTGGATGGTCACGGCTACATAGAGCACATGTAGCTGGTGTGTCTCTCGTTTTAGTACAGGTTCGACTATCGTGATTCTTTCCACATTTGACGCAGCTATACGGAAGCGTACAATAACGAAAACTGTGCTCGTAGGACTGACATCGCTTGCATTGTACTATTTCTCAAAACGGTGGCGGTGGTTCAAAACTTATTTTTGCATGTAGTAAGTATTCGACGTCATATATTTTTTTGTTGTTACTTTGAGGTTCTAAGTCCACAAAAAACATTGGTAGAGGTGCTTTTGTTAAACGATGCTTGATATTATGAATTTGTCTTACTTTGTGGCCTTGTGCTTCTATAGCTTCTTTGAGTTCCGTTTCATCTGCTGTTGGGTGCATATTTTTTAATACTACCCGAAAGGCTCTTTCTTGTTTTAACTGAAATGTATAATGAGCAATATTTTTTAGATTTAGATGTTTAACAAGCGTTCGATAAACCTCCGGTGTTTGAGGTACGATTTTCACATTGTTCATAGTAATTTTGGCTTCATCTTGGTAGGTTTTGACAAGTTTATATGAGAAGTCTTCATCTTTAATGACTTCTTTAATAGATCTGATCATATCAGATATTACTCTGACGCCTGGAATGAAAATAGGCGGTGTACGATATTTGTCTTTTTCTTGCATGCTGCCCTTGGTTGTTGTATCATTGATTTTCTCAGACTTCGAGGTTTCTTCCAAATTTTCATCACAAGAGAGATGTTCATACCTGTTTTTTGATGATACGGGGTCGTGTTCACTGTTAGTCTTCTTAGAGGGTTGTATAGAGTTGTCATCATTGCGTCTTTTTTGTCGACGCAGCGGGATTGTTTGCCATGAGCTGCACAAGGTTGAGGCCGTTTCCTGCGTTGTAGATGCTTGGCCGTTAGTTGCTGTAGCTTCTAGGACGGTGGCTGGGGTTTCTTTTTCACGCACATATTGCTGTATTTGAAATTGTAACTGTTGGTTCTGTTGCACTAATTGTTGTAAGTGTTGTTTTAGCTGTTGATGTTCATGCAATAAAAATTGGTGCTGTTGCTGAAGGTTCAGTGTTATTTCACTGTGTTCTAAAGTCAATCCGTTCGTACTATTGTTGACGAAAGCTTCACTGTTTTCTTGGTTATTTAGTATTTCTGTTGTTTGTGTGATTAGTCCCCCGAAGGGGACGTGGTCAGTTAACATAATTCACTTCACTATATATGTGCGGTATTAATTTTCAATCGTTCTTGACGCACCACTGATCACACGAGAATGAAGTCACCTTTGTACACAAATACGAGCGGTCACCACTGTATCACTAGTAAATTTGAACGGTAAGTTGAAAACGTTCCTAATTCACCACTGTTCACAAATAAATGCACTTCTTTCTGACCCCGGACCGGCACTAGTAGCGGCCGGGGCAGTCGGACTTGCGATAAGCGCTAGCCTTCGGCTAACTGGCGGAGCTGCGGAGCACGTCTGCTCGTGACCGCTGCTGAGCGAGAACTAAATTTAAAATTGGTGACAAATTGTTACTTCGCGGATTTCGGCTCTAGAACACCGGGAGACTCTCCCCACTTTATATCTGCTAATGTTAAAAATTGCTTATAAACTTGCAAACGTTGCAGACTTTTTTATTGTCCCCCCTAAATTCCCTTTAAAGGCCATACAAAATTCCGCAATCGGATCGGTGCTATGAACTTCCGTTCACGAGATATTTAATGGTTTATTAGAACTTAGCATCTCATAATCACCCCCATTTTCTGGACTCATACTGTTTGCTTTCCGCACACAAGAATACTGAACTGAGAGATTTGCAATGCCTCGCTTCATACGCTTAATGCCGAGGGCAGAGGTGATATCGCGGCCTCGGTAGCGCCTCGAGGCGCTAAACGCTGCGACAGAGTGAAATGATTGTCTTTTCAATTACCTCTGAAAAAAACTTTAACGTTTATTGGTGGTTTTGAGGGATCATACCAGTAACAATTTGTGTATTACGGCAAATACGGCAGTTTTTTCAAGATTCAAACTCTTCTTTTTATACTAAACAGCCATTAAAACTCCAATTAAGTTTTATGGCGAATATGAACAGCAGCAATATTATTTATTTTTATCTTCTCTATTCAATAGTACGACTTGCATTACTAACCACCTGGAAAGAAACTGTCTCTAAAAATTTATTGCAAATTTCACTATGTCGAAAGACTGGTTCAACAAGCAATGGTACTGAAAGCAATTCTAACATTATTTTACTTTACTTGTAGTTGTTAGAAGTTCACAACTGAGACCTGTTCATAATCAACACCAAAATCAAAAACCTACGAAAATATATTTTTATACAGGATCGTAGATCTTTCTTTTCCGTCTTAGAAAAGGAATTATATATCAAGAAAATTTCGAAACCCAAATACATATATCCTTAAACCAAAATAAAAATTACCCTTTTTACAATAACAAAAGTAATAGAACAAAGTTTCTCTTCTCTCTTGGAGAAAAGAAAATTGCCAAATCAACAAATACATATACGATTATACAGTTTTTAACAATTGACAACAATTAAAAAAAACATCAAGAACAGTTTGTAAAGTTAAAGTTAAATGCACATTCTGAGCACTGTTTACAACATTCACTTGTTGCCCTCTGCCGTTACTTTTTACTTATGCAGGGTCTAATGACAGCTATTTACACTGGAGGATGTCATGACACGCAACCACTGACCGTACGCATTAAAGAGGTGGTTTGGGGTACTACGAAACTGTCAAGAGCCTCCTACGTCTTAGCGAACTGGGCGAACTTGATGCTTCTCGCAGTCATGGCAAGTTCGCGGCGAGAGATAAGGAGAAAATATAGGAAAAACGATTCTTACCTCTTTGCCTCACCCAACAGCGCGAAGCTTGCGACGGGCAGCGGGCTGGTGTCGCCAAATACACGTCCCCGCGCAGATCCTGGTTCTTACACGGCAATGGAGTGTCAGAAAATGGACGCCAGTAAACCTAGTTGCAGCAGCTTCAGTGTCCGTTTCTCTTCATTTCACCACGCTCACCACCACTCCCCAACAGCAAACTTTTTCGACCTTCCTCTCTCGCGTCGCGAAGCCATCTCCTCCAGTTGCTCCCTACCGCGTCGGTCGGCAGGACGCTACAATTCAAATTCAAAGAATATATATAAATAGGGGTGTCCGACGTCTTGCAGAGGGCTCTGCCCGCGCTATTTGAATGTAGGGTTGGTATTTGGGTCAATAGGAATAGATAGGAAAAGGTTACAGTACCAATGTTATAAAGCATAATATAAAGTAAGTTTTACTCAATGTCATTCAGTTTTACTCAGTACATTTCAATGTTTATCAGATATTTAACTTCTCACAATTAGATACTCATTATATTCTAGTCTCTTTATATCATATAAGGCGAATATCTATTTCGTTATAGTATTCTGGTATTATCTAGAGTATTATGTTTTTATTTATATACACCTCAGTGGCTTCTCATTTAATCGTCGAAAATGTCAATTGTGTTTCTTGTGAAACACCCGCAAAACCAAAACATACGTTTCAAAGTCAAAGCGATATGTCATCGGCGTGTCGGGGAATACTAATTTTGGTGGAAACCCCGTCTATGGTTACGCCACTAGTGTTGTACACATACGAACATACTTGTACATTTCCCACTAACCAATTTTCGGTATCAAGGAAGGTATCAAATTTGTATTCTTACTACACAACGTATGAAAAGTAAATACCTAACTACATAATGCAACAAGAATGGATAGCACTCGGAGAATCTCGAAAAACTACCGATCAGAACAGCTGGCCAGAATTCTCCTCCAGACAGCGACTGCACTCGACCTCCTTGACAAGCTAAAGTAGAAACCCCTGCCAACGTCAGGTCTCAAATCTGCGACACTCCCGGTCATTGGCACTGAGTGACATTAATTTATTCCCCAGGCCACCTTTGACGATCCTTCTTTCTCCTGAGGGAAATCTACTTTTGCTCAATTTTGTTTTCACTCATTGGTCTTCGAATGTTTCAAGAAAAGAATTCTGCGAAAGCAAAAACTAGAAGTATTGATAATGTACATGATGTCCTATTTGACCATGTGGACATCACAGTGTTCATGTTAAATCCGGGCATGGCGCTTTCATTTGGCTTCGTAGAGGCGTCACAATCCGGGTATAGCGCCATAGTGGCCGGGCCCCCGCCTGCGCAGCTGCCGGCGTGGTCGCTGCCGCTGCGCGTGTTCTCCCCGCGCATCTGGCTCGCGCTGCTGAGGGCGGCGGTGGCGTACGCGCTGGCGTGGCGCGTGGTGGCGGGCGAGTCGCTGGCCGCCAGCGCCGCCGCCGCGCTGCGCGCCTTCTCCTCGTGCGGGGGCGCCCCGCAGGACAGGGTGCGCGCCACGCCGCAGCGCCTGCAGCTGGCCGCCGCGCTGCTCGCCTCCGCCGTCGTCGTCGCCGCCGCCTACCAGGTGAAGATACAAACGCCCCACACATTGTTCATTTAGTCATCAAATGTCGCATATTATTGTCCCTTTCTTCAACCAAAAGTTTTTATGAAATATTTTAAGTAATATAGTATAATTTAAAAAAATGATTTTTTACGAGGATTACAATTTTATTAATTTTCTAGAGGCGCCTCTTTGACCTTATTCTGAAACCCCAATGTTACCCGAACATTGATTCAATCCAGGAATTAAGTGCCACTGGAGTGCCTGTTTTAACGTATAAAGACCAGAAATCGCTGCTAGAAAACATGAAAAATATATGCTCGCAATATACCACTGCCTGCACGCATTTCTATTTTAAACGATTATTCAACCTCAATTTTAATTTCGTTAACAACTTAGAACAGTTGCTAGCGAAATTCGATGAAAATCGATACGCTATTCTTACAAGCGATAGAAATTGGCACATTACATATTCTGCGAGCTATGGAAATGGTGTGACAATGCATGTAATTGATACTGAGATAACAAAATGGTTCTATATAATCACCAGGTGGTAACTATATTTAATAATTTAAAATTATATAATTATAATAAAATGTTGATGAAATAAGAGACTTGACCTTTGTAAACATGTATATGACGTTCAATATTTCGTTGTCAATATTACCATATCTGCATACTTTTTTAATAATGGATAAAAATGAGATGGGATTAAGCTTCCAAAATGCTCGCAGACAAGATGTTTTGAATATTGTTTTAATAGAATGGACGCATCAACTTATCTGGATTATTGTGGACCCTATTGACGGAGACAAAAATTACAAGATTGTCCATATTAACTATCATACACAGTGCAGCAGTTACAAAAATAATTCACAATTTTGTCCGAGGACAAGAACAATTATTGTCATTAGTGAAGAGTTGGCAAGTAATTGTACAATTGTATAAATTGTATTTCCAGGACCTGGCCGTGGGTCGACGCAATCACTCTGAAGCTGATTCAGTTCCGAGGCGCCGGGCTCCATCGCAAGTGGAATGCGGATTTCAACAGAACGATGAGGATGTACCGGCGCCTGCGCACAGACGACCCCTGGCGAAAAAGGAGACGAACCCCGGACCCTGGAGTTGCAGGACCTGCGGCCGCACCTGGCGCTGCTCTGCGCGGGGCTGGCGCTGGCCGCCGTCGCCTTCTGCGCAGAGGTGGCGCGCAGCGGTGGTGTGCCGCGCGTGCGCAGAAGTCTGCGCACAGTCTTCGGGCGGAATGCGCAGCTAGTGGGCGCAGAACGGAGAAATAAGTTCAGAGGAGAACCAATGGCCTTTCCTAGCGCCTGACGCACGACACATGTTTTGTTTTGAGAGCACTTTTGCAACATATTGGTTTAGAAGGCACCTTTAAAGTTCTTGAAGTGTGGAAATAAAAACAAAGAATGACAATGATCTGAACCGCGTGCGCACATACACAATCACAAAAACGTTTGTAATTGGGACATTTTCTTCGTGAAAAAAAGATCAGACCGTCACAATACAATTCTACATTTTAAAACGATCAAGGTTATTAAACAAGCCAATTAATCTAATCGTCTGGCATTTCTAGATACACATCCATATTTCCCGATGTAACAGTTCAGTGTTTTGTGCTTTTAAAAGTAAATTTTACGATGTAACCACTATGTGCATTTACCCCATCTTCTGCAAGTATAAATAATTGCATTAGATAACTCGCAATGAAGGAATTCTTTCCAGTAATACTCAACAGGCTTGTGCATCCTAAACTAATAAGAGAGCCAACAACATTTTTGGAATCTTTTCCATTGAATTGGGTAACATTTACATATGATATGTCTTATTAGTATATAAATAAAATATTTTACAAATATAATTGAATTGTATCTTTCATAATTACTATTCACCATTGCAAATGATTTTATCTTCAACTACTTACAGCTTTGTCAAACTTGGAGAGCCTGTTCTCCAAATCTATAACAATTTCCCTAATTTATTGGGTTTGACAAATTAAATTAAGTTTTAGTGAAAAGTTATTGTAGTTATTTATTTTATGATTATTATAATTTTAATATGTTACTTATACAGAAAGTGAAAAAGGTTGCCTATTCCCAGTTGTTTCGAAAGCGGCTTTAGTAAAGAAAAATGCAAAAGTTCCGTCGTATCATATGTATGGTCTTTTTGGACCCCATGACCTCACGGACCCCATCCGGGACTAGTCGCAAACAATCTGTGAGATCCAAGCCAGGGCAATTTTATGTTCCTGCATCATTGCGATGCGTTAGTCGTCTGATATTTCGTGTATTCCTTCATTGTACTTTTCTGAGAATGCCTGGCCTTTACTATTTATCTTTCATTCAATAATTTCCCGCAAACACGTTCAAACTTGATAGTTGCGCAGCGCGATATCTGTGAGATACGTTGCGTGCAACGGCGCCAACGCATTCTGAGCTGCTGGCTAAGCGGTACGTGCCATGGCAAGTTTTTCAGCTGTGTGTATGAGAAGTGCCAATAGAAAATGTAATCCTTTGTCTTATCGAAGACTGTCGCAAGTTCTTCCAAAGAGAAAGATGACGCGCAGGAGACGTCGGTAGGGAAATAAAAAAAAAGTAAACCTTGCAGAGCGAAATAAATAAGATTTTCTACATATTTTGTAAAAATATAAAATATGTTGGTTTACAACATGCCAAAATGATTCGTGGAAATTGTGTTCTATATTATTTAATAAGATAAAAAGATGTTAAATTCTTTTTGCGTGTTCTTTTTCAATTTTTACGTTTTTCAGCGTAAGTAATTAGACAAGATTTCGGCAGTGCTAGATTAATTAACAATGGCATTAGGGACACGTACACGTAGCCGCCGTGCCTCTCCAGCCACGCGGGCGCGGTGCGCGTCCACAGCGGCGCAGACGGGCGCCACAGCAGCAGCGGCGCCGCGGCGCGGGCGTGCAGGGCGCGTAGCCAGCGCGGGCCGTCGCCCAGGTCCACCACGCCCACCGCCCGGCCCCCGCCCACGCCCGCGCCCCCCAGCGCCCACTGCACGCCCGCCACGGGCGGCCCCGCCCCCTCCCCCGGCACACACACGCCCCGCGCCTCTACCCCCGCCCACGCCCCCCACAGCGCCACCGCCAGCGCCAGCCCCAGGGCTCGAACCCAGGTCTCTGCGTCTTGCCGCCATCTACCCATCGCGTCTCTCTGCCACTGTTCCGGCTTGCCCCGTTGCGACATCGCTGTTCCACTCGCTCTAACACATGCACGTCACACATTTTCACGGTTCCAGGACACATTACAGGGGTCTTCATACAGACTGCACGTAACTAAATAAAGGAAGGCAATTTAAAATGGACATTTCATATGCGCAACATGAGTGGCGAAATGCTGAAAATGTTCTACATTTCGAAATTATTACTTGACATCATATGTATATGTTTTTGTTGTAATGAACATCAAACGTAACATTTCTTTGCAATAGAAATGTCAATACACCACATTATATGCTGCCTCGGTTTTCTGAATATTTTGACCGGCAT
The DNA here is from genome assembly GCA_038098605.1 of Gryllus longicercus. Classification (NCBI taxonomy): domain Eukaryota; kingdom Metazoa; phylum Arthropoda; class Insecta; order Orthoptera; family Gryllidae; genus Gryllus; species Gryllus longicercus. Next base: position 2,805,796 of record JAZDUA010000045.1, on the reverse strand, counting down.
TTCTTCTATCACTCGAAGGCGTGACTGTATAGTGGATGTAGTAAAAACCATCTCTTTCATTTGCATCCAATCTCGTTTCACCAACAATTGTAATGAATTATTATTTGTTCACATGACGGTTAAATACGTTGGAAACAGATGAAGCGAAGGGGGTTCGCGAGTTGTGTAAAGTTTGGTGACCAGCAGGTGTTTGAGAGAAAATATATTTTTCACAGACATCTTGAGAGATAATAGATGAGATTGAAGGAGCAGAAATGCTAAGCGTATTGCATAGCAGCGGGGGGCCTGGCATGGTTTATCCTTTTCGCTGCTCTGGACGCCTTATGGCGCGGCGCCGGGCCGTTTCTGGGGGCCTCCGGACGTCTTATGGCGCGCACTGCCTCTTCGCTTCTTTCTAGTGAATTTCCTTTCTACAGAAAGGGAAAGGTGGATAATTCCGGTTTTTCCAAATATACCTAATGTGGAAGGCGGCTCGCGGAAACGCTTCCATTGAAATTCTTTTCTTTTGTGCAGTATTGTTTCCAGTTCTGTGAAACACAATGTCTGTTTGCTATTTAACCGAGAACCTCACTCAGCTCCTGCAGTTTGAACAGTTCATTTCGTGTAGTTTTGTATTGGACATCTGTTATTAGTCTTGGGTTTATTTTGGTTTGTTCTTTAGTTGTGGTGCGTTTTGTGGCTAGTTGATGGATTTTGAATTGTTATCTGCATTCAACATTGCATTTTTTTGCGGTCCTTCGATTTACCGGAAGGCATTTTCCAAATCTGATACCCGGTAATCAGTCTAAGAAGAGGTCACCAATGCGAAGATGTGTTGTTTGTGCTACACAAAACAAGCGTCGAGAAACTAAGTACGAATGCAAAGCATGCAATGTTCCTTTATGTGCTGCTCCGTGCTTTGAAATATTTCACACACAAAAAAATATTAAAGTCAATGGAATTGCAGGAAAATTATTATAAAAAAAATAAAAATCTTGTCCTAAGATAAGAAGAAAAGATTTAAACAAAAAATAGTTCTAAAAACAAAAAAAAATTGTTAACTTCGCCGATGTCGCTCCAAGGCCAAAGATAAGATAAAAAAGAAAAATTTAAACGAACAAATTTTAAAAAATAGTACTAAACAAAAAAAATTAACTTCGCCAGTGTCGGTCCAAAGCCCGAATTAAAAAGAAGGATGGGAAATGTATTTTCCTTTCACTGGGGCTGCGAGGCGCAGACCGGTCAGGAGCGCACGAAACTTATTCAGCACAGGGAAAGGTGGGACATTCCACTGACTCAGCGCAGGTAGGAACGCCACCAGGAAAATGGGCCGTATTCCTGGCCGCGCGTACCGACGGAGAATGTAGCAGCGAAAAGGTTATGAAGGAAGCTATGATGTAAAGGAGAGAAAGCGAGAGGGGTAAAAAGGGAGAGGGGAGAAAGAAAGATAGGGGGAGAAATGGAAAGCAAGAGTAAGGAAGAAGGAGAAAGGAAAAGGGGGACAAAATGATAGACAGAGAGAAAAAAATAGATATGGAGAATAAAAGAGAGATAGGTAGAATAAAAGAGAGATAGGGAGAAAAAAAGAGATAGAGAGAAAAAATGAGAGATAGGGAGAAAAAGAGAAAAGTAAGGAAAAGAAAGAGGGAGAAAAAGAAAGAGAAATAAAGAGAAAGAAGGAGAAATAGTGAGAAACACAGATGCGAAAATTGGAAGAGAAAGAGGGAGAAAGAGTGAGAATCAGAGGTGCGGAAATTGAAAGAGAAAGAAAGACAAAGAGTGAAAAAGAGAAGGATGGAGAAAAAAGAAAGCGAAAAAAGAGAAAAAAATGAAAAAGAAATGGAGGGACAAAAAAGACAGAGAGAAAAACAGAGAAAGAAAACAAGTGAGGTTGTAAAAAAGAACAATAAAAAAGACTGGGTAACAACTAGTATTGTGTGGGTTATTTGGCGTTTACTATTATATTATCAGTTTAACCATCCGCGTTTGATACTTACACAATCGGGCGCGTTTGGCACTGCATGTTTCCTCAACAAAACAGTTTCTTACACCATCAACACTTCTTTTAGTTAATTGAAGAAGGAAGAATAAAAACAGACAACTACTCATATTACATTTTTAATGTTAAACATTTTACGAATCACATAAATGTAGCTAGATTTAGGTATAGGGTAGTTTATAATACATTGTTTCAGAAAACCTTATAAAACAATATGTAACAAAAAATAATAATAAATGTGTTATTAAATATATAAATTAATTAAATGATTAAGTCAACTGTTCTTAAATTTTTAAAAAGCATCAATTGGCTTACATAGAGCCGCTTCCAATAACTAAATATGACCAATTTCTTCATCTGTGACAAAAGTGTCAGTCTTTCAGCAAAGATAAACAAAAATAAGACTACAAATAATAGGAAAAATTTATCAAAAAACTACTTTGAACATGTTCGATTTTGCTTACAGTCAGTGCCAGAATGCCCAACAAAAACGGTGCGTCCTCCATCGGCCAATGTTTGCCAGTCTGTTATTACATAAAAGTTTACTCTCTATACTATAAAATATTCGTTTTGCGCTAGCAGGGATTTTTGTAGGAAAATGACACAAAGTGCTCACACGAAAAAATACTTCTTGAATCAGACGCTTGAAAGATCCCCTGGGACCCCCGAGTCCTCAGTTCGCATTTCTGCGCGCGCCGAGGGGGAGTTTCGGCCCGGGGAGCTGCACGAACGTGCGCAGCAGGGCGCGCATACATCTGCGCATCTGCGCACGCGCAGACCCCCACCGACTGCGCGCGAGCTCTGCGCAGAAGGCGGCGGCGGCCAGCGCCAGCCCCGCGCAGAGCAGCGCCAGGTGCGGCCGCAGGTCCTGCAGCTCCAGGGTCCGGGGTTCGTCGCTTTCCGCCTCCGACACCACCTCACCCGTACCCCGAGAGGCACCATTGTACAGACGCCAGTACATCCCCCATGTTCTGTTGAAGTCGTCTGCCCACTTGAGATCAAGGCCCGCGTCTCGGAACTGAATCAGCTTCAGATTAATCGTGTCCACCCACGGCCAGTTCCTGGAAATGTAGAAGTAGAGGCAGATTTTCTATAGTCGGGGAATTATGGGAGCACTTAGGTATGTTAGAGAAAACTACGAAAGTATTGCCGCGAAAAGAAAACAAATGGCTTCACAATTTGGCCAATACATGAGTTTGACCTCAGAAGAGCATGAATTTTCAGCAATAAATTTTTTGTAGTTGTTGGTGCAATACAACTAGAACTTGTATAATTGGCTATTGGATAAGGAGAAAAATAGCAAGCTGGCTAGCAGTTTTAATTCTCTTTACCTTAACGCGTTAAACAACTCAGCAATTGTCCTTTATTGCTGGTAAGTACTAAATCTAGCATTATACCCTCATAAATACCGCAAGCAAATATTTTTGTAACAACTAAATTAAAATTTAAAAAAACTTGAATTAGATCAATTATATTTAGCTACATAACTGAAAATTTGCAGGGCCAGGACATCACGTATTTTCTACTGTTATATACCACTTTTCAGTGTTAAAAATATCAAAAAAAAATCAACGAAAATGATTTCGAGCACATCAAGTATTATTTCTTTAAATTAATCAGATTAAAACTAGTTTTGTTGAAAACGGTCACGGCCTTTTTCGTAAAAAACGTTTCTAATTAGAAATTATTGCTTCAATAAAAATTAGAAAAAATGACTTTAAAAGGGTTAGCTTTACAATCTTACTCTCTATTCTGCTCCATACGCTTCCTGAAAGAATGTTTCCATTCGAATTATTTGTGGAACAACGTCCTAACTACACAAGTATTTGCTGTGTTTCACGAAATGAAAAACCTCACGAAAGAAAGAATTTAATAATTGGCGTTTTATTCGCCTCTAACAATATTCTACTGCTTTTAGAGCAACTGTGAAATAAGGGTGATGAAGTTTTATTCTGCTCCATACGCTTACTGGAGGAATGTTACCATTTGAACTATTTGTGGAACATCACCCTCAACTACACAAATCTTTGCTGTCGATCTCCAAATTATGTCCACATGTAAAAGTTTTACTTTCTTTGCTACAATGAATGCAATTTTGTTGTCCAATTTGAAATGTAATATATAATTCATTTAATAAAGTGGTATTGAAAAACGTGTTTGTTTTTATTTACGAACATAACATTGTGAAACTACTATAATTAACGAAATATGGGAAGGGAATTCCCCACCTGATGGCGACAAAGTACTTTGGGACTCCCCTCAGCTCACAAGATAATAGGGAAAGGAGAATAACGAAATATGTTCCAAGACTCACAACGCCGCAAACAATCGGCGATTCACGTTGCACGTGACCAGACGGACCAATCACGAAGACTGTACTCGACACAGACCCAATCAGACTCACTAGAATGATCACGTGACGACGGGGGAGACGAATGCAAACGTGAGTCCGGAGACAGACGGTGGGAGAGAAAGATACAGGGAGCGAGTGGAAGCAGACGTGTCGAGAGAGGCATAAGGCAGCCAAATGAGTAAGAGGTGCCCGGGAGATGTCTGGTGACAAGAATACGCTAATACGAGAAAAATACGGGAACGTGAGCGAAGACTGACGTCAGTGGTGGAGAGACGGAGAAAGCCCTAAGACCTATACGAGATCTCCGTGTGCTTCTCCAAACGCGCCGGGAGTCGAACTGTGGCCGCGGAACCGAATCCACTCATTCCGTTAGTTCGTGGCGCCGAGTCACTTGATACGAACGGCGTCGGCGGTGGGGGCGGCTGAGTAGAGCGGTGCGGGGTCCGCGCCATCGGCGTGACTTTCAATGGGGCCATCGCTGCAGGGAAAGGGCGCCGGCGTCTGCAACTCCACCCGATCGACGCGCAACAGGACAGATGAAATTCAACCACACTGTACCTTTGCTCCGTCGCGAGGCTAGCGGACCTCTTTTATGTGCTAAGAAAGGTGCTCGAAATACCCTAAAAGATGTCATTTCGAAATCCGGAAAGTCCCTTTGGATTTCCCTAAACATGCAACCCCTATAAATAAACCCGCTCTGCTTTGACCTTCCCTCAAATGCGTGTGGTAATGGGCTGATCCATCTGAGCTAATTATGATCCAGGCCTTGATCACTAAAGCGCCGCCACAGCAGGGCTGCGAAAAGTAGCTGTCACCAGACCAGCTGTTCCCGTGACGTTCTGACGAGAGTCTGCGGCTACATACGGCCTCGCGCCGGGTCACGAACCCGGCCATTAAATAATACTACTTCCACTCATATATTGATTCGAACGTTTCTTTATGAAGATTTAATCTAAGTAATTTTCAATCGCCTGTGTACAAATTATGTAATACTTCTTTACTTACCATTTTGTAACCATGTATTCCCATTCAGGTGACGCTGTGTCGGAAAATTTTATTGACGCAGTCATTTGACGATATGCAGATATCCACAGAGGCCAATCTCTATCGGTTGAAAAAGCAGCGTAACGATTTTCAGCCAGATACAATTGGTGGTCCCTCGAATTGTTATAGTATTTGAAATTCAGTTTTAAAAAATATTTGATTTTCCCTTCTGTGTAAATACTATCATTTCTCTGGGAACAAAATACTTTCATCCTGTCTATTGTAAGCTGAGAGACTTTAGGAGCCAACACTGTCATTCCAGAGGCAATGAGTTGGTCTATTGTCTTGATGTCCGGGTAGCGTTGAGATATCATAATCAGGTCGAAGAGTCGGCCCTAGAAAAGAATCACTTGTTTAGTATGTAATTCATTGTACAAATGGAGACGTTGATACTTTACCGTATTGCAACAGTTTCACACAAGATTTATCAGATTTCGAATTATGTGGTATTTGTTTTTATAATTTTTTGTCTTTGTAATCTCATCTGTATTCATTCCACACACATCAATGCCAAAGCTTTTGCATTGACTCTGACCAGGAGGTCCTAGGGTTCGAATCCTGCCGCGGATATTCGACTCTCGTTGCATAGCTACGTACACTCTTGGAAACATAAAGTTTCGCGTCGAAAATGCCTTGGCCCGATAGGTTGATGGCTTTGGACATCCCTGCTTGCCGACAGCTCTATCTACCGTTTATTTCCGAAACTACGTTCTGTAGATCGTACTATGAAGATTTAATTTATCTCATTGGAGAGAGTTTAAAATATTTTAACATCCATTGAGAGCAAAATAGTTGTAGCACTGAGGAAAAAAACTTTCGTGATTCCTGCAAGTAAAAGTCAATTGACATTAATTTTTGTAAACGTAATGTTTCTTTCAAGTTTCGTTAATATAAAATGTCTTAGCGCAAGGGCGAAGAATGGCTCAGTATCAAAGTGTTGTTCTAGCACTCGTGAAGTTGCGGGTTCGGTTCCCACCCTACATAGATATTTTATCCATTCTACAGTGCAATAAAATCCACTAAATTATAACATTTTACATTTGTCGTGACAATTTTATTCATAAAACGGTGAAAATTCGCCGTAGCGAAGAAGGCGAATATTTCAATTGTGAAGAAATTAGAAAATTGATCAATTGTATTAAAAATTGTGCATTATGTAGAGTGGAGATAACAATAATATATGTTAGTCCTGTACCGCTCGAGCATTTTTATAACGATTTCGCTATCGCAGCGGTGTTTGGACCGCCCATAACGTTTTGGAGATTTCTAAAAGATTTCAGCCAGAATGAGCAGGACCAATAACAACAAAACATTACATAAATAATTTTTATTTGAAAACTAAGCAAAAAGCCCCCAACTCACGTGGAACAATCAAAATATGTAAAAATTAAATGTTGGCTGTTAACACTTAATTCAGAGGTCTAGTTTGAAAATGGGACTTTTCCATTCCGGTCTGTTTTGAGAAAAACAAAAAAATGGCATATCATTTGTTTAAAACATTCTGATGCTAAATGTTTGGGATTAATTCCCATGGCTAGTGAAAGTCAATTTCTTATCAAATATGAAGATCAGCAGACCGTAACTTCTGACGTTCACAACACTAATCATTTTCAGTATCAGCTTAATCAATGCTTAGGCCAGTTTGATTTCTACAGAATGATACATGTTCTGGATTGGAAAGATCATACTTTGCAACGAAGTGAAGATTATGGAAAGATCGCGTTCTGATATTAACACATTATTATTCATAACGCGATCTTTCCATAATCTTCAGGAGCCCTCTGGAGTGAACAAAAAACGCGTTTTGTTACAAATCATTTTATAAAACGACGCGTAATTGCATCTATTGAAAGCAGTATTGAAACAGTATTGCAGTATTGAACCCTATTGAAAGCAGTATATAATTTTTCACCTTTGGTGAAAAAGTTGCGTTTTGAAACTAGACCCCTCAATTCGCCGATTCTCGCAATATAAGAACAATTTTGCATTTATTTCAGAAGAATTGACATTTGATGCATTCGGAGATAACGCTCGGGCATTGCCTGCATCCGTTCGTAATTCGTATTAGTTCCGTGAAAGGAAACAATCTGAATATGTTTTCCGCACCCAACACGGAGGTAGGTATCGTAGATAACATCGTCAAGCAACATGAGATAGCTTCAGTATTCTAAATGCTTTGAATCCTGTAATAATGCAAATCCAACTTCTTAGATAAATGAACACATAATAATAATAATAATAATAACATACATTTGAGGAAATCAGAGTATAAATATTGGTGAAATATAAGATTGAACAAAATTGCCTAAGTTTTTTTGCGCTGGCCAGTGTTAAGAAGGCGCGCGACAGTGTTAAGACTGTTCCTGCAAGTCGCTCCTGAACTATTGAATGCAATCACACTCCACACACGAAATTTGAAAAAAAGCACTGTGATAAGTATATATGTCCCTAATAATACCTAGGCACTGTCACTGGCTAAACTCAGTTGACAGATTTTTGAGGCAAAAGTGTTCAGAAAGCGATCCAAATACCGCCCGCGTTCGCATAGGTAAATCAGGAAGAAAATAAACTTTAATGTATTGCTCTATTATTTTTACTTTCACAAAAATTTAATGATTTTTATATCGTAGAGCGCGAAAACTGACCATGAAAATGCGCTCGTAAAATAAAAAAAATCACTATCAACAGGAAGACAAGAAAAGATACATCAGGAAGGCAATCATGCATCAAGAAAGAATTCTAACAACTCGAATTCATTTCCAATTTGTTCATTAGGATAAATTCAATTGTTGTGGGGCAAAAGTATATTCAAAATTTAAACTAAAACAAACATTATTTTTTTGCCGGGGGATTTACAAACTACATTATTATTTTTATTTGTTATCTGTTCAACAGTTGTGTGTTCAACAGGGAGTCTCACCAATTACGGGCCATCCCCATAACTTCTAAACGGTTCACGATATCGAAATGTAGTTTTCGCTCAACAATGTGAAATCATGAAGCAAGTAATGTGCCTTAGGAATATTCTTCAAAATATTGTTAGTTTCCGAGAAATTTAATCATCTTTAATTTTTTAAATGGAACCAAGTATTTATCTCACTAGCAATAGACGATAAATAGACGAATGCAATGAAGTAACACATGTTAATGCTGTGATAGTATTTTGAGAAGAAAATTATACTTTCCGCCATGTGATTTTGAATTAAATATATAAGATTTCAACTGTAAATATACAACCCTTTCAACTGTCTCCTTTTGGGAAGGTTGCCTTCGTGGTGTGGGCACTTTTACGGGGAGAGGGGAGAGGCCGCGAAGGTCACGTTCGCCAAAAGCGACAGTTGCGACGGCAGCTACAGAACAAATTGCACGTTTAATTTAAAATCTCAGTCCATAAAGTATAATTTTATGCACAAAACACAATCAAAATATTAGCAATGTTACATCATTGCATTCCTCTTTTTAAGATCTATCTATTGCTAGTGAGAAAAATACATGGTTCCATTTAAAAATCAAAGATGATTGAATTTGTCAAAAACTAAAAATATTTCAAACAATATCTCTACACTATATTACTTGCCGCACGATTCCGCATAGTTGAGCGAAAATGTAAGCCGATATCGGGAACCGTTTAGAAGTTATGAGGGTTGCCCATAGTTGGTAGGACTCCCTGTATGCAAGCAATATATATGTATTTCAGAAATTCGTGTTTTAATTCCGTTCGATAGAAGACATGCCATGTATCAACATTTTTTTGTAATTATCGAAATATGTTGGAGACATTTCAAACGTTCCAAAATTTGGCCCAATAATATTTATGTAACTAATTAAGTTAGAAAAGTGCTTGTTTGGCTCATTGGTAGAAGCGTTTCTTTCTGAATTCTATACAGCAGGATCGAATCCAGTGCGTGTCTGTTTCTTTCTTTCTTTTTTTTTTCTTTTCCGTGATTTTTTTTGTCAAATGAACTGTATTACAGTACTCTCTCTATTGTGTAAATAAAGTATTATTTTGATTTTAAAACAAAATAAATCTGAAAAGAACTCTTTATCTTTCTATGAATATTTGTTTTTAATTCTCCAAATTACATATTTGTTAAAATTTTATTCTATTTTTTACATTATTTTTTTATTTATAAATATCTTATTCTAGAAAATGTAAGGAATACATTAATATGGAATCCAAAACCCCCCAGATTCTACGACCATTCTCATCCTACGTGGGAGACAATCTACAAGTCTCGCCGCATTGTTTTCACTGTGAGCGACCTCCTCCCAGGCTTCATGGATTATTTGCCAGAGCGCATCGGCATTGTTAGGTCCCGGATCAGGCCAGTTTTCGGCCATGGTGCGTCTTGCCTCTGCCCAAATATTTTCAATAGGGTTCAGGTCTGGTGCACATGGTGGCCAGTCAACAAGCTGAATATCTTGTTTCTCCGCAAAAAACGATTGAACCAAAGCCGACTTATGAATCGGAGATTGGTCCTGTTGGAATTGAATTATCCCCTCAGGATGCAATTGCCTTACTGATGGAATCATGGTATCTCTCAGTATGTGGATGTACTGAGGGGCATTTAAGTGGTCTTGGATTCTATGGATCATTCCAATCCCACAAGATGACATCCAGCCCCAAACTGCTACTGAGAAACGACCTGATCTGGGGACTTGTTTTACGTACCGAGAATCATAGCGGCTTCCTTGGGGCCTGAAAACGCGAACGGGTCCATCATTTGCGGAGGAGAATATACTCTCATCAGAGAAAATGACATCAGCCCAGTCTCGATGTAAATTTTCCTCCGCAAATGCCAGCCGATAGAGCTGGTGTTCTTCTGTCAGCTTCGGTTTTTGAGCTGCACTTCTGGATCGCAGACCAGCCTCCGAAAGTCTGTTGCGTATTGTTCTGGAACATCCAGGAAATCTGGTGGTTCTTTGCAGTTGTGAAAAGTTTGAAAATTGTTTTCCACCGCTGCTCGTATCAAAACTTCATCTTGGGCAGCATCTGAAATACGCCAAAGCCCCGTTCCTAGTTTCCTCCCGGATTCTCCCGTCTCTCGATAACGTTTAAACTAGTATTGTGCTGTTCTTGCCCCAACGCCATACCGACTCGCCGCCTCTGAAACAGAGAGGTGACCCTCTTCTACTAATGCGATAACTGGCTCTCGTGTGGCTTGGCTATGGTGAGCCATGTCGAACAATGAATGCGGAGTAGTTCAATTTGCTTAGCTGCGACTTTTCTGTGCTTACAAAGTGGCAACGCTGCAGAGCCCCTTATCTCCTTTTGACCTGCAGTCGAAAACACGGAAGTACTGCGAAGGTCAGATTCAAGTCGGTAGTACCGTGAGGCTTACGAGAGAAAATCGATAATCTCTCTCAACAAAAGAAATGAGTTAATTCCACTGTCGTAAGAACGAGAATATTGTAGCAAACAAAATTACATCGCTAATATGGCTAATTGGCAGTCTGATGTTTAACTAGACGCAGTCATATTTTGCGTTAATTTTTGGTAGAAATTGTTTTTGAAATGAAAAAAATCGCTATTTTCTGCCATTATTTGTTATTTACAATCTGTATTATATTTTTTGTGCTTAAAAAACGTTCAATACACATAATGGATTTCTACCTACATCTGAAATAGATGTTTGTATGATATTGTAATGAACTTCAATAGCATGACAAAGTCTATGAATATTTTCCCTTCAAAATTCGTTTTCGACAAATTGTATTTTGAATTTTTTTACTTCACAGCTACGAAATCTCAATACCCACATATCTAAGGCCTCCCACATGAAGGCAAGGGATCTCAGAAATATTCAGCATCAGAATCAATGAGCCACATTTATCATCAAAACCATTTTATTTACTTCAGTGTAGACATTGCATTTCGAAGCCTTGACACACTAAGAATTATTGTAATTACAGAACATCAACAGTTCCATCATCTTTATTCATATTATATATCAATAGCATAAGGGAGTCTATGCACTGAATTTTTTATATTTATTTATATATAGTAGTATAGTAGAAATAAAAGTCATATCAAAGCAAACAAGAGATGTAAAAACGGGATTTAATGAATTATTTACTGATACAAACACAAGTCAAATTTTCTTGTCAGTATATCACTATAATTTTGTGATATTGTTAAACGAATTGTCTTTCCGAGCTTTTAGAAGTTCCATTTCATGGTTTTATTCGAGTAAAAATGAAAATAATACCCAATATTTTAACGTTCTTTGTATTCGCAATTTAAGATTATTATCTACAAGATTATAGAAGCTTATTTTATTTTGGTCTCCTACGAGTATTACCAATTTTTGAGAATTGCTTGTTTGCTTAACATTGACACGACATATATAGCATGCTCTAATTTAGTGGATTTTATGGCACTGTAGAATGAATAAAATACCTACGTAGAATGGGAACCGAACCCGCTACTTCACGAGTTCTAGAACACCACTTCGACACTGAGCCATTCTTTCACCCTTATAATACACCTCTTATAACAACACATTTTATATTAACGAAACTTTAAAGCAAAATCACGTTTACCATCAGTTCTGTTTTACTGGCAGGAATCACGAAAGTCTTTTTCTTCTGTACTTTAACTATTCAGCTCTCAACGGCCATTAAAGTATTTTATTCGCTCTCCAATAAAATAAATTTAATTGTAGTTCGATCTATAGAACGTAGTTTCGAAAATAAACGTTAGATAGCGCTGTCGGCAAGCAGGGATGTCCAGCGCCATCAACCTCTCGGGCCAAGGCATTTTCGACGCGAAATTTTATGTTTCCAAGAGTGTACATTTTAGCTGCCGACTGGGTGAAAGTACTAGGATGAGGCTGCTCTGATGGGTAGATTCTAACAGCTGCAACGCAAGCCTTCGCTTTCGTGAGTTATAATTGTTAACAAAACAAGTCATTTTCGTAATTAGAAACTGGTTTTCATGTACCGAGTCTTTCATGTTCATGTACGCTTGGTAAAGAGCAGAAAGCATAAAATTTCTGCAGTTTTTTCTTACAAGAGTAAATATTATAGTATTCCTCAGCTGAATATGTATTCTTGAATAGATAAAAATAAAAATATAAAATGTTCACTGTTGGAAAACGCAGCTCTTCGTAATTAATATTGTTTTAAAACGGAAACTTGATTTAATGTAGAATCCATTTTTAAACGGCCATATTCTGAACTGAGTAATATGTCATTGTAGGCCTGGTGTAGTGCATAAGAGGCAATTCAAAACATACACAGAAAATAAAATACTCTGTTTAATCTTATCCAGAAAAATTATTATGGCGTTTATAATTCAACTTGATTTTATATAGATATAACTGACGCTCTTTCATGGCCGACGTGGGTGTACTTTAAGAACTAATTCTCCAAACAATAATTGAAAGTTTAACTAGTAATGCTATACAGAAAGGCACAAACGTTTCAGTTATAGTTTTCTATTCCCTTTTGTCTCGGCTAATTATCCTGACTTTCCACATACTCTTATTAACTGATATCTATCAACGCCCAAAATACATTGTTTTGACATTTTCAAAATTTTTCAATTTCCTAATTGTAGAATGGAAATATTATTTTAAGAATAATACAAAATAGTAAAACCCCGTCCTAAAAACTAATTTTCGTTGAAACATGTGGAGCTTCTTTAAGAAAATGGTGTTTAGGCGCTTCTGTAACACAAAAGTTGAAATATTTTTCACATATTTATTTTGAAAACTTCATTAGAAGTCATTTGAAGTACTGCACAAAGTACATAATACAATACAGTTTACAAAAAGTTTTCGAATCTTCAGACAGTTTGGGCGATTGCATTTCTATCTACCCGTCGCTGCATACGTGATCAACTAATATTTGATGATTGCGAATATATTTGCTCTTTTCGATTATTCTGATAAAATGCTAAATACTTATTTAGACCGAAATTGCATTACCCATTAAACCAATAAAAACTTACAATGTCAAAGCAAACCTTCCTTTAATTTTGACTTGTAAAAGCAAGTGAGGATAGCAGAGGAATATAGTAAGGGGCTGTGTCCTCACTTGGTAGGCGGCGGCGACGACGACGGCGGAGGCGAGCAGCGCGGCGGCCAGCTGCAGGCGCTGCGGCGTGGCGCGCACCCTGTCCTGCGGGGCGCCCCCGCACGAGGAGAAGGCGCGCAGCGCGGCGGCGGCGCTGGCGGCCAGCGACTCGCCCGCCACCACGCGCCACGCCAGCGCGTACGCCACCGCCGCCCCCAGCAGCAGGAGCCAGATGCGCGGGGGGAACACGCGCAGCGGCAGCGACCACGCCGGCAGCTTCGCAGGTGGAAGCACGGCCACTATGTTCCTAGAGACTAATTGTGACGTAGGTATGAAGTCACAGGAAAGCAACTGGCCAAGTTCTGGTTGGCACCAATATACTGTGAAATCCGCACGATTAAATACAACATCAAGTATGTAATTTAATCCATTTGTGTACCATTGTGTCCATTTGTGTGTAACAGGGATTTTTGTAAGAAAATAACGCAAAGTGCTCACACGAAAAAATACTTCTTGAATCAGAAGCTTGAAAGATCCCCTGGGACCCCCGAGTCCTCAGTTCGCATTTCTGCGCGCGCCGAGGGGGAGTTTCGGCCTGGGGAACTTCACAAACGTGCGCAGCATGGCATGCAGCACCCTGCGCATCTGCGCACGCGCAGCCCCCCACCGACTGCGCGCCATCTCTGCGCAGAAGGCGGCGGCGGCCAGCGCCAGCCCCGCGCAGAGCAGCGCCAGGTGCGGCCGCAGGTCCTGCAGCTCCAGGGTCCGGGGTTCGTCGCTTTCCGCCTCCGACACCACCTCACCCGTGCCCCGAGAGGCACCATTGCGCAGACGCCAGTACATCCCCCATGTTCTGTTGAAGTCGTCTGCCCACTTGAGATCAAGGCCCGCGTCTCGGAACTGAATCAGCTTCAGATTAATCGGGTCCACCCACGGCAAGTTCCTGGAAATATATAAGCAGAGGCAGATTTGCTACAGTCGGAGAATTATGGAAGCACTTCGTTTTGCTAAAGAAAACTTAGGTGAGTATGAATGCATTGCGGAGTAAAGAAAACAATTGGCTTAACAATTTTGCCAATAAATATATTTGAGCTCAGATGTCAGTGTAAGAATTCTTAAGATAATATTCATGGATTTTTGTAAGGAGTTTTGCATTTTGCTAAGAGCAATGAAGTTTTTGCAGTACTTTGTCAAATACGACTATAAACAAACTATTGATTTCGGAGGAAAATATCAAGCTGCCTATTAGTTTTAATTACTTTTTACTTCACCTGCTGAAGAACTCCAAAATTGTCCTTAATTGCTGGTTAGTATAAGTCTATCATTATACCCTCAAAAGTACCGCATGGAAATTTGATTTGTTTCGTCAAAATTAAATCAAATTAAAAAATCATATATTCAACTGAAAACTAGCATGACCAGGACACTACGTATTTTCTACTATTATATACGTGTTTCAATGTTCAAAGAATCAGAAAAATCAACTAAAACAGTTTCGAATTAACAAATGGTCATTCTTTCATTTACTTAGATTAAAATTAGTTCTACAAAATATCAGAGGCTTTCTGCTCTTACAGTTTTCTAATTTCCTTGATGAGTGCTAGCTTCATAGTCCTGCCCGAAATTCTTGTTAGTTGCCATCTATCGCCGCCACCAATATAGACGTTCACGCTTTTACAATTTTCCGGTTTCCTAATAGTAGAAGAAATATACATTCCGATTCTTGAAGATCAGTAAAGCCTCGTTCTGTATGAAAATGTTTATTGATGGTTTCAAAATGCGAAATTTGAAGCTCATTTTCACAAAAATCTTACGAGTTTTCGACAATCTCTATTTAAAGTAACTTTTAATCCCTTGAAATCACAAATGTAATAATGTATACAAATAGGAGGAAATGTGCATATTAACCGCGTGAGATATATTTTAAAGAAAATAGATTTTTGAATTTATGAAAAATCAAAATAATACTGCAAAAATAAATTTATGTCATCTTCAACAGGGGCAGTTAGCACTATCCGATCCACAAGCTTACAGGAAAAATTTTAAGCCATTTTTAAGGCAACGTATTTTTGTAAAAATGCGGAATTTTGAGCTTATTTTCGCAGAAAACTGTTGAGTTTTTGAGAAAATTTATAATATTTCAATTAAAGCACATATGCTTGTAAAAGCAGTAATGGGAAGAAATTACGGCTAATGTAAATATTAACGACCTGTGAATAAACCAAAAAATGAGTTTGGAACGAAAAACAAAAGAAGAGCAATATTAAGTTAATGTTACCATTTAGAGTACATTTAGTATGATCACTACCAAAAGGTTTATAACTTTTGGAAAACATTTCAACGGTTTCTGAGAAAATCTTGTTTTCTGTTGTTGTTTTTTTAGTTTCACACACTTGAAGCAATATTGCGTTAAAACTATCAAAAGTTTGAAAAAATCTAATGATCTTATAAACAACGAAGTATGGACACTAAATTTTAATTAAAGGAATAATCTCTATTTTCAATTTCGTTTATGTAGGAAGGCGGCTTCTTTCTTACACGAAACTTATAGAATAAAATTAGAGTGGTATTTGAGAAAAATTCACTGCAGCGTAATGTAAAGTACTAACATAAATTTATCAATGTTTTCGAAAAACGCAGCGCTTCCATACACAGTGCGGTTAATTCAGTTGGGGAAAAATCGCATAGTTTAAGCGCTAGTGTTGTTCACTTACACCAGACAGTAATAGACGGATGGACGTTTTGCTGTTAATTGATTTATTGGTATCAGGGACCCACAAAACAGGGATTCTGGCTAGAATACGTGTGTTCAAGACGGGAATTACAACACGGGAATTTTTCTTAATTTAGCATTTGAACGTATCCTCTTTTTCGTTATCCGGTCCCATCTATCGATTTTTTCCAACCGAAAATTTGCCGGATTTCTCGCAGCGTTACATAACATTCTCTATACCACGTATGTATATAAGAAATAAAAAGTGCTCGACGCTTTTATAAAATAAAACTGAGTGAAGGTTCGCAGAAAACTTTCAGGCTACATGAATCGATTAAGGTTAAAAATAGGTGGCTTGGATATTGAGCAGAATTTTTTTGCATTGAAAGTGAAGTATCTGTTGCACATAATGAAAGTGTAGACTCGAAGAATGTTATCATTCGAATTCTTTGTAGAATTTCGTCCTCAAATACAAATAAATTTGTTGTCTTCCTCCATATGATGGCGATAGAAAGAAAAGTTTAATTTATTTTCCACAATGCATGCAATAGTGTGTTTCTACATTTTTAAATCTCGTATATATTTAAAGTGTTAGATATATATTTGTATGTTTCTATTTACGTCTTTACGTTGTATTGTTTAAAACTGTTAGAGCTTCAAGACTTTAAAAAAAAGAGATGCAATTTTAAGGGTAATTTTAAGGACTTACCACACGTTAATAAAATTGGAACATTTTGAACAAAACTACCAAACAGTGTGTTCCTACAAAGATTCATAATCCACGTCAAGGGAAAGTACTGACTGCGACATTGACGATATATGGGAAGGGGCTTCCCCACCCGACGGCGACAAAGTACTTTGGGATTCCCCTTAAAATCACAAGACATAAGTTCACGATAATCACGCAAGCTGATGCCAGACTCACTACGCTCAAACAGAAAAATCCGCGATTCACCTTCCACTTGACTAAACGGATGAATCACGACGACTTTACTCCAAACAGACCCAATCAGACTGACTAGACTACTCACGTTACGACGAGCGAGACGAATGTGCGAGAGCGAGAGAGCGAATCGAGCGTGGGCTTCTCCAAACGGCCGGGATTCGAACTGTGGCCGCGGAACCGAATCCACTCATTCCGTTAGTTCGTGGCGCCGAGTCACTTCATACGAACGGCGGCGGCGGTGGGGGCGGCTGAGTGGAGCGGTGCGGAGTCCGCGCCATCGGCGTGATTCTCAATGGGGCCATCGCTGCAGGGAAAGGGCGCCGGCGTCTGCAACGCCATCCGATCGACGCGAATCTCGTCAGCAGCAATTCAACTTCACTGCAACTTTGTGGCGGCCGGGGGCCTAGCGGGCTTCTTTATGTCCTAATAAATGACCTCGGAATACACGACATTTTGTTATGAGATTTCGAAGAGAGGTTGCATTGCCCTACCCAAGCCACCCTTATAAATAAAAACCACCCTGATCCGATCTCACCTCAAATGGGAGTGGGATTGGGACTGTGGAGGTCTGGGCAAATAGTGATCTTTGCATCGAACGCCAGGGTTCCACTGGAGGGCCACCAGAGTAGCTGCCACAAGATCAGCTGTTCCCGTGACCTTCTGACGAGAGTCGGCGTCTACATTTGCCCCGCGCCGGGTCACGAACCCCGCCACGGGCACAATTAATTAATACTACTTCCACTCATACAAGTCGATCCCACAGAAAAGATGACTGACGTGAAATAAAATACAAGAAGTTGGTTGTTCTTAGTGTACATGTTTTTTTAATCAAAATAGTCTCCTTGTAGGTCAATACATAACTGGAAGCGTTGGAAAATTGTTCAAAACAATTCTGATAGTCAACAATAGGAATTGCCCACAGGATCGTTGTCGTAGCCTTCTGGATATCGGAAATTGTGTCGAAACGCCGTCTTTCATGGCCATTTTCAGTTTGGGAAATAGCCAGAAGTCGCACGGAGCAAAATCCGGCGAATAAGAAGGACGGTCAAGGGCAACAATACCTTTTTCAGCCAAGAATTGGCGAACGATCTTGCTTTTGTTCGCTGGAGCATTGTCGTGCATCAAAAACCAAGTTCCTTGGTTGCGGTATTCAGGGCTCACCCGAACAATCCTTGACCATAAACAAGTTAGAACACCCAAGTAGTAATGTGCGTTCATCATTTGACCTTCTGGAGCAAATTTTTTATGGATTATTCCTTTGGAATCAAAGAAAACTGTGAGCAGTGTCTTGACACTTTTCTTCATTCGCACTTTTTTCGGTACGGAGATTCTGGACCTTTCCATTCCGAGCTCTGGCGGTTTGTAAGTGGCTCGTATTGAAAACACCGCGTTTCATCACCGGTTACGATGCATGACAGGAAGTCTGCGTCCTCATCGGCCGATCGTTTCATGGCTCTCCAGTGTTCCACTCTGCAATGCTTTTGATCGTCCTTGAGTGAGTGGGGCACAATGTGACAACAGATCTACTTTTTGCCCAGATTTTCAGTCAATATGTACAGTTGTTTTAGGAATTCCAGTGAGCTCCTCGATTAACGTGGTAGATGCACAACGATCATTTCGATGAATTTCAGCCACTTTTTGAACATTTTCTTCGACTCCAACTGTCGCTGATGCTCCTGGACGTGGATCGTGTTCAATGCTGTCTCTTCCATCACGAAATCTTGAATACCACTAAAAAACGTTTTTGTGACTCATTGCTTCACTACCATAAACACGTTGTGTCATTTCAAAAGTCTCTGTGGCACTTTTACACACTTTGAAACAAAACTTAATGTTCGCACGTTGCTCCACTGCTCTTTTCACGACCAAGGGTCAAAACACACTGTTGCAGTTTTTTTACTGCGAGCAGTCTGTGATGCCAGTGCTGTTCCTTTTAAAACTGAAGGTAGTCGAAACACAACCCTACTTAATTCCTGCACCAGATCACAGATTGCGCGATTGGTTCCACGAATATAAAATCAGTCACCTTTTCTGTGGGACGCGCTGTGTATCTTCATCCGAACGATCCTTTAGGAAGATTTAATCTG
Source organism: Gryllus longicercus (assembly GCA_038098605.1). Lineage (NCBI taxonomy): Eukaryota > Metazoa > Arthropoda > Insecta > Orthoptera > Gryllidae > Gryllus > Gryllus longicercus. The sequence continues at coordinate 2,786,656 of JAZDUA010000045.1, read as the reverse complement.
AGTAATTTTAAATCGCCTGTGCACAAATTACGTATAATTCCATTACTTACCATTTCGTAATCATATATTCCCATTCAGGTGACGCTGCGTCGAAAAATTTCATTGACGAAATCATTTTACGATTTGTAGATATCATCAGAGGCCAATCTCTATCGGTTGAAAGTGCAGCGTAACGATTCTCAGCCAGATACAATTGGTGTTCCCTCGAAGTGTTAAAATATTTGACATTCATCTTTATAAAATATTTGACTGTCCCTTCTGTGCAAATACTATCATTTCTTTGTGAACAAAATACTTGCAACCTGTCTATTGTAGGCTGAGAAAGTTTAGCAGCCAACACTGTCATACCGGAGGCAATGAGTTGGTCTATTGTTTTGATGTCCGGGTAGTGTTGGGGTATCATAATCAGGTCGAAGAGACGGCCCTAGAAAAGAATCACTTGTTCAGTAAGTAATTTATTGTACAAATGGAGACATTGATACTTTATCATATTGCAACAGATTCGCACAAGATTTAGCAGATTTCGAATTATGTGGTAATTGTTTTTATAATTTTTATGCTCGTAATGTCGTCTGAACGTATCCCAGACACATCAATGCCAAAGCCTCTGCACCGACTCCGACCAGGAGGTCCTAGGGTTCGAATCCTGCGGCGGATATTCGACTCTCGCTGCATAGCTAGGTCGATTTTAGCTGCCGACTGGGAGAGATAACTAGGATGAGGCTGCTCTGATCGGTAGATTCTAACAGCTATAACGCAAGCCTTCGCTTTCGTGACTGTGTTTCAACAATACTGTTTACAAAAAGTTTTCGAATTTCTGACAGTTTGGGCGGTTGCATTTGTACCTAGCCGTCGCAGCATATGCGATCATGTAATATTTGATGATTGCGAATACATTTGCGCTTTTTGATAACTCTGATAACAAGCTGATTACGTATTTAGACAGAAATGGCACTACCTATTACACCAATAAATACTTACAATGTCAAAGACGCTTACTCATAATATTGACTAGAAAAAACAAGTGAGCATAGCAAACGAATGTAGGTTGTGTGTCCTCACTTGGTAGGCGGCGGCGGCGACGACGGCAGAGGCGAGCAGCGCGGCGGCCAGCTGCAGGCGCTGCGGCGTGGCGCGCACCCTGTCCTGCGGGGCGCCCCCGCACGAGGAGAAGGCGCGCAGCGCGGCGGCGGCGCTGGCGGCCAGTGACTCGCCCGCCACCACGCGCCACGCAAGCGCGTACGCCACCGCCGTCCCCAGCAGCGCGAGCCAGATGCGCGGGGGAGAACACGCGCAGCGGCAGCGACCACGCCGGCAGCTTAGCAGGTGGAGGCACGGCAACTATGTCCCTAGAGACTAATTGTGACGTGGGTATGAAGTCACTGGAAAGCAACTGGCTATGTTCTGGGAGGCACAAATTTACTACGAAATCTGCGCGATTAAATACAACATCACGTATATAATCTAGTCTATCTGTGTACCATTTTGATGTTTGTTGTCCCTGAAACATTTCAAGTGTAAAGTTATCATAATTAAGGGAGGGTAAATAAAGTTTTCTGCAAGATATTTGTTTATCATATTACAATTATTTAGCACATTTTTCACTGTAAATGTAGTTTTTACTAATTAAAAGGGGGCATCAAAGGCTTTATAAAAATTATATATGGAGCATTTTAACTTCATGAAAAATTCCTAAGAAATGGATGCCAAATAAAATAACGAAAATTATAAAATTAAGGTCTTCGCACGTGCATAATTAGAAGGGTATTATCGTTTATATATATATAATATATATATATATATATATATAAAACAATTATTTATGCAGGTTTATAATTAGCTAAATTTTTTTCCCTGTAAACACAGTTGAGTTTTATTCCTTTTTATGAAGTATCTCTTACATTACCATTTACAAAGACTCTATAACATAAACATTTTGCTCTTAACTGTAAACGGAGAAACGACAATTAATACTATCTAACCGCTTCTCTGTTTACACCACTGACTTTAATTACAATGTATCTTTCTTATAAATTCTTTCAAGGTATACTTATGTGGATTTCAATATCTTCCAACAATCGTACCACTCATTCCATCTAGCGGTTCTTAGTCTCAACTACGCGCAACCACTCTTAACCACGTGCCAAGGGTGGAAAGCATGACATGTTCAAAAAAAAGAAAATATATTTTCTTTACATGCATTATATACATATACATATATATATATATATATATATATATATATATATATATATGTTATTATTATTATTTTCGTTTCGGCCGACTAGGACCACGCAGGGCAAGCAACCTGCAATTACCGTGGCTCAGTTTTTCATTTCATATCACGGTGGCAGGTGCTTGCGAACACTTCTTTGGGGGGACCAGCATTAAGCTGGATCCGATTTTTATCCCCCAGGGTTGTTAGTCCTGGGGGTATGAAAGATGAAATGATGATGATAATGAGGGGTGAAAGGACGATACACTCATACAAACACACACAAAACACACCCATGCCCGAGGCGGGACTCGAACCCGCGATCTTCTGGTCCGAGACCACTCCGGCACTACTGCCTTAGCGATCTCGGCCATCTGATATATATATATATATATATATATATATATATATATATATATATATATGTATATATATATATATAATATATATGTATATATATATATATTTATATATATATATATATATATACACACACACACACACACACAGTCCCTGTATTCCTCTAAATCCGCCTCACTGTCCACCTTCCTATCCATATCCCTGTTGTCTCCGTGTCCACCTGCCTCCTTTCTATTACAATTATCTAAAAATTGGAAGTTAATAAACTGATTTCTTACCTCCACACTTGTGCCAACAGTTCTGATGTCTTTCCGATAAATACGTAGATGAAGTCTCGTTTCTAGTTCTGTTCTCTTGAGATACTCGGGACCTGCAAGCCGGATGGTGATTCCATCAATTACTGCACGTGTGAGTTTTGTCCTTATATTTTGTATAAAGAGATAATACAAGGCTCGGCCTCCGAGGTCCCCGGAGCGAGTGGCCACCAGCGCCTTGGCCTCGCGCGCGCATGCCTCACTGCGCCCCCCACACTGGGTGAGCCACTCCCTGCTCCCCCCACCGGGGGCCACGACATCGACGGCCAGCGCCCACCACCGCCCCTCCCCCTCCCCCTCCCCCTCCCGTTCGCGCAGCAGCAGCCCGCGGAAGCCCTGGTGGCGCTGCCACAGCGCGGCCAGCACGCGCCGCCCCGCACGCAGCTGCGCCCCAGCCGCGCTCCCGGCCTCACGCACTCGCCTCCCGCCGCTCCTTTGTTCCTCCTGGAGCTTCTGCAGATCGTCCTCTACCAGTTTTTCGATGGGTTTCAGTGGTTTCCGCTCAAGACCTAGATATTTACCGTGTTTTTTTGATGTCCAATGGTCCTGTAAATTATGATCAAAATAAATATCTTAATGAAAGTTATTATCTATATGGTTGTTGTAGAAAATGTTGCGTTGAGATAAATAATTTTTCTCAAGAAGTATCGGAATTGAGCAGTCACCTACCCAGTTGCTTTTGCGGCTGGATTTGTTTGTCAAATGAGTTAGTGGCGGTTTAGCCAAGTTTCTATTCTCTGTATGTCTTTTTTTTGAGATTTTATGGCTTTTGAAGCTTTTCATGAGATTATTTTGTAATAACTGGTCTTTTTTCAAGTCATTTTGAGAGTCCTCCACAATTATAGGACTTCCTGAATATCCATACTGTAGTTTTCGTCTCTCCCGATTATTCTTGAAGTCATTATTCTGTGGAAATTGATTGCTTTCTTTGTTCTGTTTCTGACAATTGTGAATGTCTGGTATTCGTCCAATCGCTAAAACGACTGGCGCTGAAGAATGTAGTTGAAAGTTTCGATACATGGTTGCACCACCTGTTAATCCCTAAAACAAGCACAGTTTTCTTTATTATGAACAAGCTTAGAAATATTTCGCTGCAATAATTGCCTTTAAAGCCTTTGCAAAAAACCGTCGGCTTGACAGCCCTTACTATTCCTCTTTTACCCTAAGAAAATACTAATGCATACAACTGCAAGTGTTAAAATGATTCTCATTGGTTTGTAGTGTGAGCACTGCTGATGTCCGGATCCTGACGCTAAAGTAAATAGCTCTCAGTATAAGGACTAATTTGTCGGCCAACGTTCGTTAAATAAACCTTGCATCAAACCCGTTGCAACGATTTCGAGAACGGAGGCCATTGTGAACTGAATTCGTGTATCTGGCGTAAGGTTACGAGCTGATGGGCGCGGGTCGGGGGCGTGGGGCGTGGGGCGTGGAACCACGGCGACACCCCGCCGATATGTCTGCCACGCTCTGCTATTCAGTGCGTTTTTGAATGTGTGAGAGTGTGGATGGCCCTTCAAATATTCAACACAAGTGTTTCTTCGAAGCAGCGAAGAATCGTTCTGAATGTTCCCAATTCGCTATTGCATAGAAATCCGTCGTCACCGGTGAAGCAAATCACTGAGCTCACTAGAATTCCGTCTATCAAATACAAATGTCAGAGAATAAACGAAAGCGTGCAAAATTCGATTGCAGCATTCGATGACTTTGTATTCACTGCCGTTCGATCGGAAGTGAATTTCTTGCATCAGAACGGCTAACGTGCAGAAACAAAACACCAACACTTGCAAAATTGTTGCAGCTTATGAAATGTAATCAAGAAGTTCCGAATTTAGGGGAATCATTTCATACAAATAATTGACAATCACGTCCTAAGGCAGATTGATCGTAAGTAAAGTACTTGCACGAGCATGAACTTTGCATGAGTGCTCTTATTAAATTTGAAATATCTGAATATGCTTCATCATAATCGAAAGTAGTGCAATAGGTGCTGTCAAATCAGAAGCGTGAATTTCTACAAGACAATAGTACTCACCACAGGTACCGCTGAAGGAAAATCGATTCAAACATTCGCTGCTATGTGTTAACCATCAGAGAGTTTTCGCAAGAAGAAGTGTTATAGCAATCGGCAGCAATGGCCATATCAGTAGCAGGTGGAGACGTATTGATTTTGAACAATACTTTAGGTCGTACTGGAAGTTTCGAATAGTAGCAACAGAGTGCACTACATTCCCATAATGCCACACTATCCTCATTCACATTTGTGCGACCTGAGCCACCCAGAAACTACTGATCTCTACAATTATATTGTTATATGATTACTACATTAAATAAATATAACTAATACCACGTATTATTTTATATACAGATAAAATACGAATGATGGAGTATCAAGCGAAGTATGTCCCCCGCTAAATCTGACATCGCGCATCCTACTGACATTGCAGGGGTTAACGACAATAATCTCATCGTTTAAGAATATGCGATTAAAATTTAATCATCGCCCAAAAAATAGACTAAAGAGAGGGAATTTCAAACCAACGCATAAAATATTTGTTGTTCACTAGATATAAAATTAAAAAGTCCAAGAGAAAAAAACAGTAGAAATTTTACATTCCCATTAAAATATTACTCACCCCCCCTGAACCTGTCGTAAACGGCATCCTTGGTGTGTAGGAGCAGAAAGGCGAGGAGGTCGTCGTGGTGGAGGGCAGCCAGCACGTAGCCGCCCTGCCTCTCCAGCCACGCGGGCGCGGTGCGCGTCCACAGCGGCGCAGACGGGCGCCACAGCAGCAGCGGCGCCGCGGCGCGGGCGTGCAGGGCGCGTAGCCAGCGCGGGCCGTCGCCCAGGTCCACCACGCCCACCGCCCGGCCCCCGCCCCCGCCCGCGCCCCCCAGCGCCCACTGCACGCCCGCCACGGGCGGCCCCGCCCCCTCCCCCGGCACACACACGCCCCGCGCCTCTACCCCCCGCCCACGCCCCCCACAGCGCCACCGCCAGCGCCATCCCCAGGGCTGGAAGCCCGGTCTCCACGCCCCGCCGTCTTCCCCGCCCCACGCCCTCCCACGGCATACACACGCCTCGCGCCTCTACCCCCGCCCACGCCCCGCACAGCGCCACCGCCAGCGCCAGGGCTCGAACCCGGGTCTCTGCGTCTTGCCGCCCTCTACCCATCGCGTCTCTCTGCCGCTGTGAGGCTTGCCTCGTTGCGACATCGCTGTTCCACTCGCTCATACACATGCACGTCACACATTTTCACGGTTCCGGGACACATTACACGGGTCTTTATACAGACTGCACGTAACTAAATAAAGGAATGCAATTTAAAATGGACATTCCATATGCGCAACATGTGTGGCGAAATGCGGAAAATGTTCTACATTTCGAAATTATTACCTGAGAACATCATATCTTCACGTTATTTTTGTAATTAACATTAATCGTAACGTTTCCTTGTTATAAAAACCATCTCTTTCTTTTGTATCCAGTTTCGTTCCACCAACAATTTAAATAAGTTAGTGTTTGGTCACATGACGGTTGAATACATAGTAAACCGATGAAGCGAAGAGGGTTCGCGAGTTGTGTAAAGTTTGATGACCAGTAGGAGGTCGAGAGAAAATATATTTTTTCCAGACCACTTGAGAGATCGTACATAAGATTGAAGGAGCAGAAATGCTAAGCGGGTTCCATAGCAGCGGGGGCCTGGCATTGTTTATGAAGGAAGCTAAGCTGTCAAGGAGAGAAAGAGTAAGAAAACGACAGGGGGAGCAAGGGAGAGTGGAGAAAGAATGAGGGGGAGAAAGGGAAAGCAAGAGTAAGAAATAAGGGGAAAGGGAGAGGGGGAGAAAAGATACATAGGGAGAATTAAAAAAGATAGGAAGAATAAAAGAGTGATAGGGAGAAAAAGAGAAATGTAAGGAAAAGAAAAAAGGAGATAAAGAGAGAAGAAGAAAGAGAAAGTAGGAGAAAGAGTGAGAAACAGAGATGCGAAAATTGGAAGAGAAAGAAAGACAATGAGTGAAAAAGAGAAAAAAAGGAGAAAGAAATGGAGGGAGAAAAACAGAGAAAGAAAACGAGAGAGGTGGTAAATAAGCACAATAACAAAGACTGGGTAACAACTAGTATTGTGTGTGTTTTATTTGGCGTTTACTTTGATATTAACAGTTTAACCTTCCGCTTTTGATACTTACAAAATCGGGCGCGTTTGGCACTGCATGTTGCCTTAACCAAACAGTTTCTTACACCATCAACACTTCTGTTAGTTAATTGAAGAAGGAAGAATAAAAAAAGACAACTATTCATATTACATTTTTAATGTTAAACATTTTACGAATCACAGAAATATAGCTAGATTTAGATATAGGGTAGTTTATACTACATTGTTTCAGAAAACCTTATAAAAGGAAATGTAACAAAAAAATAAGAATAAATTTGTTATTAAATATGTAAATTAATTAAATGATTAAGTCAACTGTCCTTAAATTTTTAAAAAGCATCAATTGGTTTATATCGAGCCACATCCAATAACTAAATATGACCAATTTCTTCTTCTGTGACACAAGTGTCAGTCTTTCAGCAAAGATAAACAAAAATAAGACTACAAATAATAGGAAAAATTTATCAAAAAACTACTTTGAACATGTTCGATTTTGCTTACAGTCAGCGCCAGAATGCCCAACAATAACCGTGCGTCCTCCATCGGCCAATGTTTGCCAGTCTGTTATTACATACAATTTTACTCTCTATACTATAAAATATTCGTTTTGCGCTAACAGGGATTTTTGTAAGAAAATAACGCAAAGTGCTCACACGAAAAAATACTTCTTGAATCAGACGCTTGAAAGATCCCCTGGGACCCCCGAGTCCTCAGTTCGCATTTCTGCGCGCGCCGAGGGGGAGTTTCGGCCTGGGGAGCTGCACGAACGTGCGCAGCAGGGCGCGCAGACATCTGCGCATCTGCGCACGCGCAGCGCCCCACCGACTGCGCGCGAGGTCTGCGCAGAAGGCGGCGGCGGCCAGCGCCAGCCCCGCGCAGAGCAGCGCCAGGTGCGGCCGCAGGTCCTGCAGCTCCAGGGTCCGGGGTTCGTCGCTTTCCGCCTCCGACACCACCTCACCCGTACCCCGTGAGGCACCATTGTACAGACGCCAGTACATCCCCCACGTTCTATTGAAGTCGTCTGCCCACTTGAGATCAAGGCCCGCGTCTCGGAACTGAATTAACTTCAGATTAATCGTGTCCACCCACGGCCAGTTCCTGGAAATTTATTAGTAGAGGCATATTTGCTACAGTTGAAGAATTATGGAAGCACTTACATATGTTAGAGAAAACTATGACAGTATTGCCGCGAAGAAAAATCAATTGGCTTCACCATTTGGCCAACAAATGAGCTGGAGCTCTGACGAGCATGAATTTTCAGCAATGAATTTTTTGTAGTTGTTGGTGCAATACAACTAGAAACTTGTGCAATTGACTATTGGATAAGGAGAAAAATAGAAAGCTGGCTAATGGTTTTAATTCCCTTTACCTTAACACGTTGAACAACTCGGCAATTGTCCTTTATTCCTGGTAAGTACTAATTCTAGCATTATACCCTCATTAATACCACAGGCAAATATTTTTGTAACAATAAATTAAAATTTAAAAAGAACATGAATTACATCAATTATATTTAGCTACATAACTGAAAATTTGCAGGGCCACGACACCACGTATTTTCTACTGTTATATACCACTTTTCAGTATTAAAAAATCAAAAAACAAAAATCAACGAAAACAATTTCGAGCACATCAAGTGTTATTTCTTTAAATTAATCAGATTAAAACTAGTTTTGTTGAAAACGGTCACGGCTTTTTTCGTAATAAACTTTCCAAATTAGAAATTATTACTTCATTAAAAATTAGAAAAAATTAGTTTAAGAGGGTTAGCTTTACCATCTTACCCTCTATTCTGCTCCATACGCTTCCTGAAAGAATGTTTCCATTCGAATTATTTGTGGAACAACGTCCCAACTACACAAGTATTTGCTGTGTTTCTCGAAATGAAAAACCTCACGAAAGAAAGAATTTAATAATTGGCGTTTTATTCGCCTTCAATTATATTCTACTGCTTTTAGAGCGGTTATGAAATAAGGGTGATCAAGATTTATTCTGCTCAGTACGCTTACTGAAAAAAATGTTACCATTAAAACTATTTGTGGGACATCACCCTCAACTACACAAATCTTTGCTGTCGATCTCCAAATTATGTCCACATGTAAAAGTTTACTTTCTTTACTAAAATGAATGCAATTTTGTTGTCCAATTTGAAATATAATATATAATTCATATAATACAGAGTTATTGAAAAACGTGTTTGTTTCTATTTACGAACATAACATTATGAAACTACTATCATTAACGAAATATGAAAAGGGAATTCCCCATCTGATGGCGACAAAGTACTTTGGGACTCCCATCAGCTCACAAGATAATGGGGAAAGGAGAACAACGAAATCTGTTCCAAGACCCACAACGCCGCAAAAAAAACGGGGATTCACGTTGCACGTGCCCAGACGGACCAATCACGACGACTTTACTCGACACAGACCCAATCAGACTCACTAGACTGATCACGTGACGTCGGGAGAGACGAATGCAAACGTGAGTCCGGAGACAGACGGACGGAGAGAAAGATACAGGGAACGAGTGGAAGCAGACGTGTTGAGAGAGGCATAAAACAGTCAAATGAGTGAGAGGTGCCCGGGAGAAGTATATTGAGCAGAATATGCGAATAGCAGACATATACGCGAGTGTGAGTGAAGACTGGCGTGAGTGGTGGAGAGATGGAGAAAGCTATTCGACGTATACGAGAGAACAAGCGTATGCATCTCCAAACGCGCTGGGAATCGAACTGTGGCCGCGGAACCGAATCTACTCATTCCGTTAGTTCCTGGCGCCGAGTCACTTCATACGAACGGAGTCGGCGGTGGGGTCGGCTGAGTTGAGCGGGGCGGGGTCCGCGCCATCGGCGTGACTTTCAATGGGGCTATCGCTGCAGGGAAATGGCGCCAACTTCTGCAACGCCATCCGATCGACGCGAAACTCGGCAGCAGCAATTCAAATACACTTTTACATTGTGGTGTCCGGGTGCCTAGCGGGTTTCTTTATGTCCTATTAAATAAGCTCGGAATACACGACATTTTGTCTTGTGGTTTCGAAGAAAGGTTGCATTGCCCTGCCAAAGCCACGCTTATATATGAAAACCACCCTGATTCGATCTCACTTCAAATTGGAGTGGGATTGGGACTGTGGAGGTCTGGGCAAATAGTGATCTTTGCATCAAACGCCAGGGTTACACTGGAGGGCCACAAGGATAGCTGCCACGAGAGCAGCGGTTCCCGTGACATTCTGACGAGAGTCGGCGTCTACATTTGGCCAGCGCTGGGTCATGAACCCCGCCACGGGCACAATTAAATAATACTACTTCCACTCATACAAGTCCGTCCCACAGAAAAGATGACTGACGTCAAATAAAATACAAGAAGTTGGTTGTTCTAAGTGTACATGCTTTTTTAATCAAAATAGTCTCCTTGTAGGTAAATCCATTACTGGAAGCGTTGGAAAAATTGTTCAAAACAATTCTGATAGTCAACAATTGGAATTGCCTGCAGGATCTATGTCGTAGCCTTCTGGATATCGGAAATTGTGTCGAAACGCCGTCCTTTCATGGCCATTTTCAGTTTGGGAAATAGGAGCAAAATCCGGCGAATAAGGAGGATGGTCAAGCGCAACAATACCTTTTTCAGCCAAGAAATGGCGAACGATCTTGCTTTTGTGCGCTGGAGCATTGTCGTGCAACAAAAACCAAGTTCCTTGGTTGCGGTATTCAGGGCTCACCCGAAAAATCCTCGACCATAAACAAGTTAGAACACCCAAGTAGTAATGTGCATTCATCATTTGACCTTCTGGAGCAAATTTTTTATAGATTATTCCTTTGCAATAAAAGAAAACTGTGAGCAGTGTCTTGACACACCTTTTCTTCATTCGCACTTTTTTCGGTTCGGAGATTCTGGACCTTTCCATTCCGAGCTCTGGCGGTTTGTAAGTGGCTCGTATTGAGAACACCGCGTTTCATCACCGGTTACGATGCATGACAGGAAGTCTGCGTCCTCATCGGCCAATCGTTTCGAGGCTTTCCAGTGTTCCACTCTGCAATGCTTTTGATCGTCCGTGAGTGAGTTGGGCACAAAGTGACAACAGATCTTTTTGCCCACAGTTTCAGTCAATATGCACAGTTGTTTTAGGAATTCCAGTGAGCTCCTCGATTAACGTGGTAGATGCACAACGATTATTTCGATAAGTTTCAACCACTTTTTGAACATTTTCTTCGACTCGAACTGTCGCCGATGCTCCTGTACGTAGATCGTGTTCAATGCTCTCTCTTCCATCACGAAATCTTGAATACCACATAAAAACGTTTTTGCGACTCATTGCTTCACTACCATAAACACGTTGTATAATTTCAAAAGTTTCTGTGGCACTTTTACCCACTTTGAAACAAAACGATGTTCGCACGTTGCTCCATTGTTCTTTTCACGACCGAGGGTCAAAACTTACTGTTGCAGTTTTTTTTTCTGCGAGCAGTCTGTGATGCCAGTGCTGTTCTTTTGAAAAATGAAGGTAGTCGAAACACAACCCTACTTAATTCCTGCATCAGATCATAGTTTGCGCGATTGTTTCCACGAATATAAAATCAGTCACCTTTTCTGTGGGACGCGCTGTGTATCTTCATCCGAACGATTCTTTAGGAAGATTTAATCTGAGTAATTTTTAATCGCCTGTGCACAAATTACGTACTACACTTACCATTTTGTAATCATATATTCCCATTCAGGTGACGCTGCGTCGAAAAATTTCTTTGACGCAGTTATTTTACGATTAGTAGGTATCACCAGAGGCCACCCTCGATCGGTTAAAAGTGCAGCGTAACGATTTTCAGCCAGATACAATTGATGGTCCCTCGAATTGTTAAAATATTTGACATTCATCTTTATAAAATATTTGACTGTCCCTTCTGTGCAAATACTATCATTTCTCTGTGAACAAAATACTTTCAACCTGTCTATTGTAGGCTGAGAGACTTTAGCAGCCAACACTGTCATTCCGGAGGCAATGAGTTGGTCTATTGTTTTGATGTCCGGGTAGCGTTGGGGTATCATAATCAGGTCGAAGAGACGGCCCTATAAAGGAATCACTTCTTTAGTAAGTAATTTATTGTACAAATGGAGACATTAATACTTTATCATATAGCAACAGTTTCGCACAAGATTTAGCAGATTTTTTGTGGTATTTGTTTATGTAATTTTTATGCTCGTAATGTCGTCTGAACGTATACCAGACACATCAATGCCAAAGCCTCTGCACCGACTCCGACCAGGAGATCCTAGGGTTCGAATCCTGCGGCGGATATTCGAATCCCGCTGCATAGCTAGGTCGACTTTAGCTGCAGACTGGGAGAGATAACTAGGATGAGGCTGCTCTGATCGGTAGATTCTAACAGCTATAACGCAAGCCTTCGCTTTCGTGACTTTCTTTCAACAATACTGTTTACAAAAAGTTTTCGAATCTCTGACAGTTTGGGCGGTTGTACTTGTACCTAGCCGTCGCTGCATATGCGATCATGTAATATTTGATGATTGCCAATTTATTTGCGCTTTTTGATAATTCTGATAACAAGCTGAATACTTATTTAGACAGAAATGGCACTACCTATTAAACCAATAAAAACTTACAATGTCAAAGAACGCTTACTCTTAATTTTGACTAGATAAAAACAAGTGAGCCCAGCAAACGAATATAGGGAGAACCGGTCCTCACCTGGTAGGCGGCGGCGACGACGACGGCGGAGGCGAGCAGCGCGGCGGCCAGCTGCAGGCGCTGCGGCGTGGCGCGCACCCTGTCCTGCGGGGCGCCCCCGCACGAGGAGAAGGCGCGCAGCGCGGCGGCGGCGCTGGCGGCCAGCGACTCGCCCGCCACCACGCGCCACGCCAGCGCGTACGCCACCGCCGCCCCCAGCAGCGCGAGCCAGATGCGCGGGGAGAACACGCGCAGAGGCAGCGACCACGCCGGCAGCTTAGCAGGTGCAGGCACGGCCACTATGTCCCTAGAGACTAATTGTGACGTGGGTATGAAGTCACTGGATAGCAACTGGCCATGTTCTGGAAGGCAACCACTTACTGTGAAATCTGCGCGATTAAATACAACATCACGTATGTAATTTAATCCATTTGTGTACCAATTTGCGTATTGCTGTCCCTGAAACATTTCAAGTGTAAAGTTATCATAATTAAGCGTGGGTAAATAAAGTTTTCTGCAGAAATTTGTTTAGCATATTACAATTATGTAGCACATTTTTCACTGTAAATGTAGTTCTTACCAATTAAAAGGGGCATCAAAGGCTTAATAAAAATTATATATGGAGCATTTTAACTTCATGAAAAATCTTAAAGAATTGAATGCCAAATCTAATAACGAAAATTATAAAATTAAGGTCAATCGTCTTTGCACGTGCATAATTAGAAGCGTTTTTATATACATGACAATTATTTATGCAGGTAATAATTAGCTAAATTTGTTTCCCTGAAAACACAGTTGAGTTTTATTCCTTTTTATGAAGTATCACTTACATTATCCATTACAAAGTCTATTTAACATAAACATTCTGCTCTTACCTGTAAACTGAGAAACGACAATTAATACTATCTAACCGCTTCTCTTTTTACACCACTTACATTAATTACAATGTATCTTTCTTTTAAATTCCTTCAAGGTATTCTTATGTGTATTTCAATATCCTCCAACAATGGTACCACTCATTCCATCTAGCGGTCCTTAGTCTCAACCACGCGCAACCACTTTTAACCACGCGCCAAGGGTGGAAAGCACGACATGTTCAAAAAAAGAAAATATATTTTCTTTACATACATTATATATATATATATATATATATATATATATATATATATATATATATATATATATATACACATACATACATACATACATACATACATACATACATACTTACACACACACACACATTCCTTGTATTCCTCTGAATCCGCATCACTGTCCACCTTCCTATCCATATCCCTGTTGTCTCCGTGTCCACCTGTCTCCTTTCTATTATAATTATCTAAAAATTGCACGTTATTGAACTGATTTCTTACCTCCACACTTGTGCCAACAGTTCTGATATCTTTCCAATAAATACGTAGATGAAGTCTCGTTTCTAGTTCTGTTCTTTTGAGATACTCGGGACCTGCAAACCGGATGGTGATTCCGTCAATTAATACACGAGTGAGTTTTGTCTTTACATTTTGTGCAAAGAGATAATACAAGGCTGCGCCTCCGAGGTCCCTCGAGCGAGTGGCCACCAGCGCCTTTGCCTCGCGCGCGCATGCCTCACTGCGCTCCTCACACTGGGTGAGCCACTCCCTGCTCCCCCCACCGGGGGCCACGACATCGACGGCCAGCGCCCACCACCGCCCCACCCCCTCCCCCTCCCCCTCCCGTTCGCGCAGCAGCAGCCCGCGGAAGCCCTGGTGGCGCTGCCACAGCGCGGCCAGCACGCGCCGCCCCGCACGCAGCTGCGCCCCAGCCGCGCTCCCGGCCTCACGCACTCGCCTCCCGCCGCTCCTTTGTTCCTCCTGGAGCTTCTGCAGATCGTCCTCTACCAGTTTTTCGATGGGTTTCAGTGGTTTCCGCTCAAGACCTAGATATTTATCGTGTTTATTTGATGTCCAATGGTCCTGTAAATTATGATCAAAATAAATATCTTAATGAAAGTTATTATCTATATGGTTGTTGTAGAAAATGTTGCGTTGAGATAAATAATTTTTCTCAAGAAGTATCGGAATTGAGCAGTCACCCACCCAGTTGCTTTTGCGGCTGGATTTGTTTGTCAAATGAGTTAGTGTCGGTTTAGCCAAGTTTATATTCCCTGTATGTCTTTCGTTCGAGATTTTATGGCTTTTGAAGCTTTTCAAGAGATTATTTTGTAATAACTGGTCTTTTTTCAAGTCATTTTGAGAGTCCTCCACAATTATAGGACTTGCTGAATATCCATACTGTAGTTTTCGCCTCTCCCGATTATTCTTGAAGTCATTATTCTGTGGAAATTGATTGCTTTCTTTGTTCTGTTTCTGACAATTGTGAATGTCTGGTATTCGTCCAATCGCTAAAACGACTGGCGCTGAAGAATGTAGTTGAAAGTTTCGATACATGGTTGCGCCACCTGTTAAACCCTAAAACAAGCACAGTTTTTTTTATTATGAACAAGCTTAGAAATATTTCGCTGCAATAATTGCCTTTAAAGCCTTTGCAAAAAACCGTCGCCTTGACAGCCCTTACTATTCCTCTTTTACCCTAAGAAAATACTAATGCATACCAATGCAAGTGTTAAAATGATTCTCATTGGTTTGTAGTGTGAGCACTGCTGATGTCGGGATCCTGACGCTAAAGTAAATAGCTCTCAGTATAAGGACTAATTTGTCGGCCAACGTTCGTTAAATAAACCTTGCATCAAACCCGTTGCAACGATTTCGAGAACGGAGGACATTGTGAACTGCATGCGTGAATCTGGGCGTAAGGTTACGAGCTGATGGGCGCGTGGGGGGCGTGGGGCGTGGCTCGTGGAACCACGGCGACGCCCCGCCGATCGGCTACCACGCTCTGCTATTCAGTGCGTTTTTGAACGTGTGAGATTGTGGATGGCCCTTCAGATATTCAACACAAGTGTTTCTTCAAAGTAGCGAAGAGCGCATCGTTCTCAATGTTTTCAATTCGCTATTGCATAGAAATCCGTCGTCACCGGTGAAGCAAATCACTGAGCTCACTAGAAATCCGTCCATCAAATGCAAATGTCAGAGAATAAACGAAAGCGTGCAAAATTCGATTGCAGCATTCGATGACTTTGTATTCACTGCCGTTCGATCGGAAGTGAATTTCTTGCATCAGAACGGCTAACGCGCAGAAACAAAACACCAACACTTGCAAAATTGTTGCAGCTTATGGAATGTAATCAAGAAGTTCAGAATGTAGGGGAATCATTTCATACAAATAATTGACAATCACGTCCCAAGGCAGATTGATCGTAAGTAAAGTACTTGCACGAGCATGACATTTGCATGAGTGCTCTTATTAAATTTGGAATATCTGAATATGCTTCATCAATATCGAAAGTAGTGCAATAGGTGCTGTCAAATCAGAAGCGTGAATTTCTACAAGAGAATAGCACTCACCACAGGTACCGCTGAAGGAAAATCGATTGAAACATTCGCTGCTATGTGTTAACCATTAGAGAGTTTTCGCAAGAAGAAGTGTTATAGCAATCGGCAGCAATGTCCATATCAATAGCAGGTGGAGACGAGGTATTGATTTTGAACAATACTTTAGGTCGTACTGGAAGTTTCGAATAGTAGCAACAGAGTGCACTACATTCCCATATTGCCACACTATCCTCATTCACATTTGTGCGACCTGAGCCACCCAGAAACTACTGATCTCTACAATTATATTGTTATATGATTACTACATTAAATAAATATAACTAATACCACGTATTATTTTATATACAGATAAAATACGAATGATGGAGTATCAAGCGAAGTATGTCCCCCGCTAAATCTGACATCGCGCATCCTACTGACATTGCAGGGGTTAACGACAATAATCTCATCGTTTAAGAATATGATATTAAAATTAAATCTAATTAAATCAAAATTAAAATTAAATAGACTAAAGTGAGGGAAATTCAAACCAACGCATAAAATATTTGTTGTTCACTATATATAAAATTAAAAAGTCCAAGAGAAAAAAACCAGTAGAAATTTTACATTCTGATTAAAATATTACTCACCCCCCTGAAGCTGTCGTAGACGGCATCCTTGGTGTGTAGGAGCAGAAAGGCGAGGAGGTCGTCGTGGTGGAGGGCAGCCAGCACGTAGCCGCCCTGCCTCTCCAGCCACGCGGGCGCGGTGCGCGTCCACAGCGGCGCAGACGGGCGCCACAGCAGCAGCGGCGCCGCGGCGCGGGCGTGCAGGGCGCGTAGCCAGCGCGGGCCGTCGCCCAGGTCCACCACGCCCACCGCCCGGCCCCCGCCCACGCCCGCGCCCCCCAGCGCCCACTGCACGCCCGCCACGGGCGGCCCCGCCCCCTCCCACGGCACACACACGCCCTGCGCTTCTACCCCCGCCCACGCCCCCCCACAGCGCCACCGCCAGCGCCAGCCCCAGGGCTCGAACCCAGGTCTCTGCGTCTTGCCGCCATCTACCCATCGCGTCTCTCTGCCACTGTTCCGGCTTGCCCCGTTGCGACATCGTAGTTCCACTCGCTCATACACATGCACGTCACTTAATTTCCACGGTTCCAGGACACATTACACGGGTCTTCATACAGACTGCACGTAACTAAATAAAGGAAAGCAATTTAATATGGAAATTTCATATGCGCAACATGTGTGTCGAAATGCGGAAAATGTTCATTTCGAAATTATTACCTGAGAACATCATTGTTTATGTTTTTGTTGTAATTAACATTAATCGTAACGTTTCCTTGTAATAGAAATGTCAATTGACCATATTCCTTGCTGTCCCGGTTTTCTGAACATTTTGACCGGCATTTCTTCTATCACTCGATGAAGGCGTGACTGTATAGTGGATATAGTAAAAACAATCTCTTTCATTTGCATCCAATCTCGTTCCACCAACAATTGCAATGAATTATTGTTTAATCACATGACGGTTAAATACATAGTTAACCGATGAAGTGAAGAGGGTTCGCGAGTTGTGTAAAGTTTGATGACGAGCAGGGGTTGGAGAGAAAATATCTTTTTCCCAGACCACTTGAGAGATCGTAGATGAGATTGAATGAGCAGTAATGCTAAGCGGGTTCCATAGCAGCGGGGGGCCTGGCATTGTGTACGAAGGAAGCTACGATGTCATGTCATTTGACATTTGAGTTTACAAAATATTTGATTGTCTCTTCTGTACAAATACTGTCATTTGTTTGTGAACAAAATAGTTTCATCTTGTCTATGATAGGCTGATAGTCTATAAGAGATAATACTGTCATTCCGGAGGCAATCAGTTGGTCAATACTTTCGATGTCCGGGTAGCGTTGGGGTACCATAATCAGGTCGATGAGACGGCCCTGGAAAAGAATCATTCGATTAGTAGGTAATTCAATGTACAAATGGAAACATTGATACTTTACCGTGTTGCAACAGTTTCACACAAGAATTAGATCATCAGATTTCCAATTATGTTTGCATTTATATTTGTTTAAATTTTAATTAAATTTTTATAAAATCATACTATTAAGCGCTGGAAAATAGTTGTATAATTTTATCAACATTAAAATATTGAATTAAATCGTTGATTTGCAACGTTTTATGACTAATTAGTGTGGCTAACAGTGGTTAGGCGGAAGAGCAGGCCCTATAGCATGAGCCTCGCCATTAATAAAGACATTATTATTATTATTATTATTATTATTATTATTATTATTATTAATTAGGAAAAATGTAATTTGATGTAAGAAATACTATACGGTATTTTTATATAGTACTTTTAGATAGATTTATGTATGTGTCTGGGATCAATCCTGAATATTTTCTAGGATGGTTATCCAAAATACTAGGAGTGACAAAAATGTTTCTTTAACATAATGAAAATTTAATTTTTTGCCTTAATTGTTGTGATTTCTCTGGCTTTTCAGTCGGTGAAGTATGTTTTGCTTACTTTTAAACAAAAACAAAACGTGTTTTCAAACAAAGAATTAAAGAAAATGTTAATAACATTAAGGAGACAGGCACAAAATTAAACTCAATTTTTCGATATCACCTTGATATTTTCTTTATTTTAATTTTAGCAGCCCTGACATTTTGAACAATGAGCTCAAAAATATTCAAGATAAATCCCGTAAATATTGCATATAAAATTCACACAATACCATTAATGCTATGTTGGAATCGAATTTATTCACAGACATTTATGAAAATGTTCTGTCTAAAATAAGAATACCCTAAAACATTTATAGGTAATGGTATATTCCGTTTTCCTTTATTTGTGCACCTGTACTCTATTCTGAATTTTTTTCTTCCCAATTCTATTTCTATCTGCGAGAACCCTCGTCTGTTAACCCCCACCCTTTCCGTGTCCTTTCCGTTAAGAAGGTAAGTAAATAATAAAACGTGTTTGTTTGTTAAAAGAATGTATAAGTGTATCTTCGTACTTGCAAAATATAAAAAAAGCATAACTGATATTAGAAACACATTTTCAACAAAAGTTTATTCAGAACTACATAGATACGTTTTTCTAACAATTCACACTTCCTTAAAAACAGCATTTGAAGTAATTATTCAATCTTTCTTGACAGATAGCTTTTCGCTTTCTGTCACAAAAATTTTAGAGAAGATTGAGAAAGCTAAGTCAAGTTTTCCATGCGAAAATAGTCGGGCAAGTACAACCCTACCCTCCAGTATTATTTAATTTTCCTGAATTTGTTTTGAAGGACAGAGGGGTTTTGGAGGGCGCCAGTTTCCTGGGATGTAAAATTGAAAAATTGTTTGTATACTAAAATGTATTGGATTATTTTCTGCGCTTTTACGTGCCTCAAGAAAGGCAACTCCGCGCCAAAAAATAATAAAACTAATATTTTCACGTTTGAGTCATCAATAGTGTTTGTTACCATTAGAAACAATTCATTTTGCTTAGACTTCACTTCGGTGCCTGTCAACGCTTCTCAAACGTTGTTTACGTATTGAATATCTTAGCGCACCGACTTCTTAAATTTAATACCAAACGGTGTGTTATTTGCAAAATGAGTTTACAGCTGGGCATTGATGTACAGACTTGGAAATAGCGCCAACCTTTATATCGTGTGTCTGAATTTTCATTGTTACCAGTTCTCAAGTGACTTGTGCTACTCTTTCTATAATTTTAAACTTCATTGCTTTTAGTACTGGTTGTAAATAAATATACACAGTTGACCTTACAAACTAGAGACACAGCATTATAAACCGCCATAATGAATTTGGCTAGTAAAACTGATCAACACAATTCCATACGAGATATAATGGCGCCAGCTAGAGATGCAAGCTTTGATTTCGATGCTATTAGAGCATTTACCATTCCTCCTTGAATTTTTTTCACTGACTACATACACACAACAACCACATGCTCTCAAGGAAGCATCAGCAAACCCTGTTAGAATTATGCTGCTCGCTCCCACAGAGTGTCACCTTCCTAGGAAAAATCAGGTTTGTTAACAAAGGTAGCTTTGTGAGTAAGATCGAGGTAGAGTGCCATCCCAGTACAGCTTATGTTTTTACAACTGCAAAACACCCAGCTGCACTTTCACAACTGCAAAAATATTTTGAATCTAATTGCCACATTGTCTAATTGTCATTGTGACTAGAACCATGGTTCCAGAAAGCGATGATGTTATATGTAACACTTTTCTCTTTGTCCAACCGCCGGAGTCAGCAAGAGGTTGAGTATGAAATTGTGAGCTAGATGCAAATTGTCACTTCGTATATGGCGCAAAAGGCCAAGTATTTTAGCCGAATGGTCTGAACCTAATGCGACAAGATCCTCCCTGTGGGATTCTCCTAGCAAAGTATTTATCATTGCAATCAAGTATTATCAAAGTATTTATCATTGAGTCAGCATTGCTTCTTTCTCAATTTAAAAGGAGCTTCTAAAATCAGATCTGATATTTGTTTAAATAATTGAATTGCCTTACGTCCAGATTCTGCACGATGTAATAATTCGTCCACATAGAAAGAAATGGTAATGGCAAGGGCTGCTTCTGGTAAAGCAGTTTCATTATTAGCAAATTTGTTTCAAACATTTTGTCGCTAAAAATGCTCAGGATACAAGGCCATAGGTGACAGATTTTAATTTGTGTGTTTTGTAGTAGTTGTACGATGCGCTCTACATAGAATTTTCTGACAATTAGAGTGTTCATTTAATCAAACCATAAGATACATTTTCTCTACGACAACAGCAAAGGCGTATTTGAAAATTCTAAATTTTAAGAGCATATCAATTAATTCAGGCTAAACGTTGGAGCCAGCCCAGAGGATATCGTTTAAACTGTACCAAGTAGTAATTTTCACTGATGCGTAAACCACAATTCTCAATTTCGTGGTGAGAGAACTAGGGTTTTGTACACAAAAATGCGGTGTATAATTGCTTATTTCACTCCTCGATTCATGGCATTCCTATTCATATCCCATCGAGAAGTATTATCTCATGAAAGCAATATATTCCCTTCTGAGCTTCACATCCCTGAAAGCGCTGTTCAAATGTCAACATAAACTGTTTCGCAAAGTAGTATGGTCTCCCCAATACCGAGGGGTCTGTTTTAAACGGCAATGACACAGAAATATGCCCACTAGGTAGCCTTCGCGCTGTGGCTAGAAAAGGAGCTTCATCATCGTGAATTGAGTCCTCAGAACGAGGAGACTACTCATTTCTCTTAATCCCGTCCAAGCTTCTTTGCGTGTCGAATTCTTTACTACTAGTTTGTGCATATTGTTCCTCTATGAGAAAAAAAACATTTGGCCTTACACCCTTCCTCGAAATCATTAGTTTGCACTGCCCCTGCAATTACTAAGACTAACAGTGTTACCCAGATGACAGGAATGTTATTAAATAGTGCTATTTTAGCTTTGAAAACTTCAAAGAACACAGTAGAGTTAAATAAAGTGTCAACTCTGGCCAATGGAACGTATCATCTAGCTTATAACATCATATTGACGCAGAGACGTCCCTCGCCTCTCACCAAAGAAGTTCGGATTCGATCCCGGACAATCTCATGTAAAATGTGTTCCGACCAAAGAGTTTGGCTGCTTCACACAAAGGCTAGTCCAACTCCCACGAAGCCTCCTAAACCCTACCTACCCCTCTTCTAATTTTTTCTAAATTCTGACTTCTCTATAGTGACGCAGGGGCGCGTAGGAGGGCGTATGCGGAGATGCTACCTGGCGGTCTTCTTGACAACTGTCTGCGAGGAGACGTGTCTGATATGACAATAATAATGGAGGATTACTCCGAAAGCGCACAGCGCTCAAAGACCGCCCCCCCCCCAAGGGGCTCGGAGACGCGATGCGTCAATTGTAGACGCAACAATTTAAAAAAATATTCGTTCATTTAGTATTTCATATTATTTCAACTTTTTCAAAAAGAAACGTAGAAGTTAGGACAGTTTCTGAAGATACATTGACAGCAAAAGTGAAACTTTTTACCGGGTTTCATTTCTATCAACCTCTCTTGCGAGAATGATTTCATTTGACGCGTTATTATTTTGCAAAATAGCAACACAGTTTTTCAAGATACGTCAGATGTATCCCATCGGTTGTGATGTCTGTATGATGTAGATAATATTCTTATGAAAGAAAGTAGATGGAGGGAAGATACATTTAACGTAGAAGTAACAATCACACTTTACTTACGAAATTTCCATGGCTGATTATAGTATTCAACAATTGAAACCAAACTTTAGTGTAGTCAAAGCAAGCTTATCTGAAATTATTTTTGATTTTCTGGATTATGTGCCGCAAATACTCTCACAGATAAATTTGTTTTTGTTTCATTGTAAAAATAGGAAATGAATGCTGCTCCTGACTATCGAAATCAATGCATTGTTTAAATTGGACGTTTTCATGTAACAAGCTGAGGTGTTAGTAGCGCAGAAAATGCAATATTTCAATATTACGCAGAAAACGCAATATTGCAAGAACATGTGATGTAGCACCACTAGTTTCTTCAAACTTTTTGTATGGAGTTCTAATTTTACTGTTTAATATGACGTAAAAATAATTTTTGGGTATTGTTTGTTGTTTTTTTAATTTCACAAACGTATTTTTTAAACATCTCTCACGCTGTTAACAGACATTTTTCAACAATTTATAAACACTATTGCATTTTTGAATTAAAGTGTTTCGCCTTTGGTACCCGCACTGGCGTCCTTTGTACGCCACTGGAACAGTTATGGCCGTAGGTGTCAGATAACATAAGCGCGCTTCCTAACATTCGACCTAACCTCGCAGAAGGCATTCAGCTGCACCCTTCTCAATGCTCAGTGGCGTACGATTTACTGCAGTGGCTAGACGAGTGTACTTCCGTTGGAAAGTGTTTGTTGCGTACTACTCTGCGTACTACTGCAGTGGCTAGACGAGTGTACTTCCGTTGGAAAGTGTTTGTTGCGTACTACTCTGCGTACTACTACTGCAGTGGCTACACGAGTGTACTTCCGTTGGAAAGTGTTTGTTGCGTACTGCTCTGCGTACTACTACTGCAGTGGCTAGACGAGTGTACTTCCGTTGGAAAGTGTTTGTTGCGTACTACTACTGCAGTGGCTAGACGAGTGTACTTCCGTTGGAAAGTGTTTGTTGCGTACTACTACTGCAGTGGCTAGACGAGTGTACTTCCGTTGGAAAGAGTTTGTTGCGTACTACTAGTGCAGTGGCTAGACGAGTGTACTTCCGTTGGAAAGTGTTTGTTGCGTACTACTACTGCAGTGGCTAGACGAGTGTACTTCCGTTGGAAAGTGTTCGTTGCGTACTACTACTGCAGTGGCTAGACGAGTGTACTTCCGTTGGAAAGTGTTTGTTGCGTACTACTACTGCAGTGGCTAGACGAGTGTACTTCCGTTGGAAAGTGTTTGTTGCGTACTATCTACGCCGCGCGTGTGCCAATGTTCAATTTAATTTTCTTTTAATTATCACAAGATCTTTTTTATTTATTAAAGTAATTAAACTAATTTATCTTGTTTTACATTAGGAACAATACAGTTATGAATAATATATCGGAAAGCAGATAAGTGAATTATTACATGAGGAATCGTCAAACGACGAAATTTGCGATGATGCAAGTGATTTTGAAGACAAAGTTGTAATGGCCAAGAGTGAACACCACACGCTTTCTGGGCTTGATTTTACTAGTGAATATTAGTTGCAATTTAAAGTGAAACGATGTTTTCGTTGCCTACAATAAGGTTACAAAGAGGAATAAAACACCGCTTGTCGGCAAATTTACAACAACTGGAAGCCGCGATGATCAAGAACAACAACCAACTAAATTAAAGTCACTGTCGCATTTCCGGAAGAGATAAAAAGCGCACTACTACACGCAATTTTACTTGAACTATGGAACAGTGGGTCATTCTCACCGACTGCTCATTCGATTAACGCTCCACAGTTCCAACGCGTATTCTCATGGGCGGTCCCCACTTCTAGAACGAGTCCCACGGCCACCCTTCCATCTCCTTCCGCCTGTGCACTCGAGTGGCTTGTAGGGGTCCCGTGCGAGGTCAGTGAAAGTGCAAAAGGCCTTGCAGGCCTCCCTACACCGACCATTCCTTCCTGCTGTTGAGGTCTTTTACTGACTACTTTCCTCTCTATTTCCTCCCTCTGGCCTCCTTTTCCACGAGTCCTCATTCCTCTTTGTCCTTAACTTTCTGTCCACAACAATCCCGTATCCTCTCTCCTCTCACACTTACCTCCCACCTTCTTTCTCTTTCTTGACTTCAAGTGACTCTCCAATTCTCAACTTCTCAATTTCTTACTTCACTTATTCTCCCCTTCCACTGTCGGTCTTTCTACTCATTAATTCTCATATCTTGTTAGTCTATATGTATATTTCGTAATTACTTCTGATACTACTTTCAAATCACCTCCCACTTCATGTTAAAATACAATATAATTCTTGGCAACGTTTTAAGTTTTTTCACATTAAATTCTAAAGCACGTAGAAAATATATTGGCAATTTTTGTACCTTAACTTTAGTATAAGGCCCTAGTTGCTATTTTCACGGCTTTTGAATATCGACTTCCTAAATTAGGTTAGACGACCGGAAAATCCCCCACTTGACGCTTCCTGACTCCTGACACAAAGCGACAAAGGTGTAACTTTACGCGGCTCCTTCGAGTGGGATTCGTTTTACGCAGGGTAAACGTGACATCGCGCCATGGGACTGCTGCTGGCGGTGGCGCTGTCGAAATTGTTTAGTGCTGCCCCACTTTCCGCAGGCGGCGACCCACGTAGAGACTGAAAGGCGTGGAACGAGATGTTTGCGCGCTGGTTGCCATAGTAACCACATATATTCGCTCTGCCACCGTGGAAAGATAATTCCAGGGGGATTGGCGTGTCGGCGGCTAGCTATGTAGCATTGAGGGGTGTTGACGCAGTAACAGTTGTACCTTGGGCTGTCAGTGGTACTAGTACAGAGATACATACAATCCGGGGTTTGATGTCACTGAGCGGGCGGAGATGGCAGCGGGGTGCCGGGGCCGGGCTTCGAGCCCTGGGGCTGGTGCTGGCGGTGGCGCTGTGGGGGGCGTGGGCGGGTGCAGAGGCGCGCGGCATGTGTGAGCCAAAGGAGGGGGCGGGGTCGCGTGGCGGTCGGAGATGGAGGCGGGACGTGGGGGCCGGGTTTCGAGCCCTGGGGCTGGCGCTGGCGGTGGCGCTGTGGGGGGCGTGGGCGGGTGTAGAGGCGCGCGGCGTGTGTAAGCCAAAGGAGGGGGCGGGGTCGCGTGGCGGTCGGAGATGGAGGCGGGACGTGGGGGCCGGGCTTAGAGCCCTGGGGCTGGCGCTGGCGGTGGCGCTGTGGGGGGCGTGGGCGGGTGTAGAGGCGCGCGGCGTGTGTGAGCCAAAGGAGGGGGCGGGGTCGCGTGGCGGTCGGAGATGGAGGCGGGACGTGGGGGCCGGGTTTCGAGCCCTGGGGCTGGCGCTGGCGGTGGCGCTGTGGGGGGCGTGGGCGGGTGTAGAGGCGCGCGGCGTGTGTGAGCCAAAGGAGGGGGCGGGGTCGCGTGGCGGTCGGAGATGGAGGCGGGACGTGGGGGCCGGGCTTAGAGCCCTGGGGCTGGTGCTGGCGGTGGCGCTGTGGGGGGCGTGGGCGGGTGCAGAGGCGCGCGGCGTGTGTGAGCCAAAGGAGGGGGCGGGGTCGCGTGGCGGTCGGAGATGGAGGCGGGACGTGGGGGCCGGGCTTAGAGCCCTGGGGCTGGTGCTGGCGGTGGCGCTGTGGGGGGCGTGGGCGGGTGCAGAGGCGCGCGGCGTGTGTGAGCCAAAGGAGGGGGCGGGGTCGCGTGGCGGTCGGAGATGGAGGCGGGACGTGGGGGCCGGGTTTCGAGCCCTGGGGCTGGCGCTGGCGGTGGCGCTGTGGGGGGCGTGGGCGGGTGTAGAGGCGCGCGGCGTGTGTAAGCCAAAGGAGGGGGCGGGGTCGCGTGGCGGTCGGAGATGGAGGCGGGACGTGGGGGCCGGGCTTAGAGCCCTGGGGCTGGCGCTGGCGGTGGCGCTGTGGGGGGCGTGGGCGGGTGCAGAGGCGCGCGGCATGTGTGAGCCAAAGGAGGGGGCGGGGTCGCGTGGCGGTCGGAGATGGAGGCGGGACGTGGGGGCCGGGCTTAGAGCCCTGGGGCTGGCGCTGGCGGTGGCGCTGTGGGGGGCGTGGGCGGGGGTAGAGGCGCGGGTCGTGTGTAAGCCAAAGGAGGGGGCGGGGTCGCGTGGCGGTCGGAGATGGAGGCGGGACGTGGGGGCCGGGCTTAGAGCCCTGGGGCTGGTGCTGGCGGTGGCGCTGTGGGGGGCGTGTGCGGGTGCAGAGGCGCGCGGCGTGTGTTAGCCAAAGGAGGGGGCGGGGTCGCGTGGCGGTCGGAGATGGAGGCGGGACGTGGGGGCCGGGCTTAGAGCCCTGGGGCTGGTGCTGGCGGTGGCGCTGTGGGGGGCGTGGGCGGGTGCAGAGGCGCGCGGCGTGTGTGAGCCAAAGGAGGGGGCGGGGTCGCGTGGCGGTCGGAGATGGAGGCGGGACGTGGGGGCCGGGCTTAGAGCCCTGGGGCTGGTGCTGGCGGTGGCGCTGTGGGGGGCGTGGGCGGGTGCAGAGGCGCGCGGCGTGTGTGAGCCAAAGGAGGGGGCGGGGTCGCGTGGCGGTCGGAGATGGAGGCGGGACGTGGGGGCCGGGCTTAGAGCCCTGGGGCTGGTGCTGGCGGTGGCGCTGTGGGGGGCGTGGGCGGGTGCAGAGGCGCGCGGCGTGTGTGAGCCAAAGGAGGGGGCGGGGTCACGTGGCGGTCGGAGATGGAGGCGGGACGTGGGGGCCGGGCTTAGAGCCCTGGGGCTGGTGCTGGCGGTGGCGCTGTGGGGGGCGTGGGCGGGTGCAGAGGCGCGCGGCATGTGTGAGCCAAAGGAGGGGGCGGGGTCGCGTGGCGGTCGGAGATGGAGGCGGGACGTGGGGGCCGGGCTTAGAGCCCTGGGGCTGGTGCTGGCGGTGGCGCTGTGGGGGGCGTGGGCGGGTGTAGAGGCGCGCGGCGTGTGTGAGCCAAAGGAGGGGGCGGGGTCACGTGGCGGTCGGAGATGGAGGCGGGACGTGGGGGCCGGGCTTAGAGCCCTGGGGCTGGTGCTGGCGGTGGCGCTGTGGGGGGCGTGGGCGGGTGCAGAGGCGCGCGGCGTGTGTGAGCCAAAGGAGGGGGCGGGGTCACGTGGCGGTCGGAGATGGAGGCGGGACGTGGGGGCCGGGCTTAGAGCCCTGGGGCTGGTGCTGGCGGTGGCGCTGTGGGGGGCGTGGGCGGGTGCAGAGGCGCGCGGCGTGTGTGAGCCAAAGGAGGGGGCGGGGTCGCGTGGCGGTCGGAGATGGAGGCGGGACGTGGGGGCCGGGCTTAGAGCCCTGGGGCTGGTGCTGGCGGTGGCGCTGTGGGGGGCGTGGGCGGGGGTAGAGGCGCGCGGCGTGTGTGAGCCAAAGGAGGGGGCGGGGTCGCGTGGCGGTCGGAGATGGAGGCGGGACGTGGGGGCCGGGCTTAGAGCCCTGGGGCTGGTGCTGGCGGTGGCGCTGTGGGGGGCGTGGGCGGGTGCAGAGGCGCGCGGCATGTGTGAGCCAAAGGAGGGGGCGGGGTCGCGTGGCGGTCGGAGATGGAGGCGGGACGTGGGGGCCGGGCTTAGAGCCCTGGGGCTGGCGCTGGCGGTGGCGCTGTGGGGGGCGTGGGCGGGGGTAGAGGCGCGGGTCGTGTGTAAGCCAAAGGAGGGGGCGGGGTCGCGTGGCGGTCGGAGATGGAGGCGGGACGTGGGGGCCGGGTTTCGAGCCCTGGGGCTGGTGCTGGCGGTGGCGCTGTGGGGGGCGTGGGCGGGTGCAGAGGCGCGCGGCATGTGTGAGCCAAAGGAGGGGGCGGGGTCGCGTGGCGGTCGGAGATGGAGGCGGGACGTGGGGGCCGGGCTTAGAGCCCTGGGGCTGGCGCTGGCGGTGGCGCTGTGGGGGGCGTGGGCGGGTGCAGAGGCGCGCGGCATGTGTGAGCCAAAGGAGGGGGCGGGGTCGCGTGGCGGTCGGAGATGGAGGCGGGACGTGGGGGCCGGGCTTAGAGCCCTGGGGCTGGCGCTGGCGGTGGCGCTGTGGGGGGCGTGGGCGGGGGTAGAGGCGCGGGTCGTGTGTAAGCCAAAGGAGGGGGCGGGGTCGCGTGGCGGTCGGAGATGGAGGCGGGACGTGGGGGCCGGGCTTAGAGCCCTGGGGCTGGTGCTGGCGGTGGCGCTGTGGGGGGCGTGTGCGGGTGCAGAGGCGCGCGGCGTGTGTGAGCCAAAGGAGGGGGCGGGGTCGCGTGGCGGTCGGAGATGGAGGCGGGACGTGGGGGCCGGGCTTAGAGCCCTGGGGCTGGTGCTGGCGGTGGCGCTGTGGGGGGCGTGGGCGGGTGCAGAGGCGCGCGGCGTGTGTGAGCCAAAGGAGGGGGCGGGGTCGCGTGGCGGTCGGAGATGGAGGCGGGACGTGGGGGCCGGGCTTAGAGCCCTGGGGCTGGTGCTGGCGGTGGCGCTGTGGGGGGCGTGGGCGGGTGCAGAGGCGCGCGGCGTGTGTGAGCCAAAGGAGGGGGCGGGGTCGCGTGGCGGTCGGAGATGGAGGCGGGACGTGGGGGCCGGGTTTCGAGCCCTGGGGCTGGTGCTGGCGGTGGCGCTGTGGGGGGCGTGGGCGGGTGCAGAGGCGCGCGGCATGTGTGAGCCAAAGGAGGGGGCGGGGTCGCGTGGCGGTCGGAGATGGAGGCGGGACGTGGGGGCCGGGCTTAGAGCCCTGGGGCTGGCGCTGGCGGTGGCGCTGTGGGGGGCGTGGGCGGGGGTAGAGGCGCGGGTCGTGTGTAAGCCAAAGGAGGGGGCGGGGTCGCGTGGCGGTCGGAGATGGAGGCGGGACGTGGGGGCCGGGCTTAGAGCCCTGGGGCTGGTGCTGGCGGTGGCGCTGTGGGGGGCGTGTGCGGGTGCAGAGGCGCGCGGCGTGTGTGAGCCAAAGGAGGGGGCGGGGTCGCGTGGCGGTCGGAGATGGAGGCGGGACGTGGGGGCCGGGCTTAGAGCCCTGGGGCTGGTGCTGGCGGTGGCGCTGTGGGGGGCGTGGGCGGGTGCAGAGGCGCGCGGCGTGTGTGAGCCAAAGGAGGGGGCGGGGTCGCGTGGCGGTCGGAGATGGAGGCGGGACGTGGGGGCCGGGCTTAGAGCCCTGGGGCTGGTGCTGGCGGTGGCGCTGTGGGGGGCGTGGGCGGGTGCAGAGGCGCGCGGCGTGTGTGAGCCAAAGGAGGGGGCGGGGTCGCGTGGCGGTCGGAGATGGAGGCGGGACGTGGGGGCCGGGCTTAGAGCCCTGGGGCTGGTGCTGGCGGTGGCGCTGTGGGGGGCGTGGGCGGGTGCAGAGGCGCGCGGCGTGTGTGAGCCAAAGGAGGGGGCGGGGTCGCGTGGCGGTCGGAGATGGAGGCGGGACGTGGGGGCCGGGCTTAGAGCCCTGGGGCTGGTGCTGGCGGTGGCGCTGTGGGGGGCGTGGGCGGGTGCAGAGGCGCGCGGCATGTGTGAGCCAAAGGAGGGGGCGGGGTCGCGTGGCGGTCGGAGATGGAGGCGGGACGTGGGGGCCGGGTTTCGAGCCCTGGGGCTGGCGCTGGCGGTGGCGCTGTGGGGGGCGTGGGCGGGTGTAGAGGCGCGCGGCGTGTGTAAGCCAAAGGAGGGGGCGGGGTCGCGTGGCGGTCGGAGATGGAGGCGGGACGTGGGGGCCGGGCTTAGAGCCCTGGGGCTGGCGCTGGCGGTGGCGCTGTGGGGGGCGTGGGCGGGGGTAGAGGCGCGCGGCGTGTGTGAGCCAAAGGAGGGGGCGGGGTCACGTGGCGGTCGGAGATGGAGGCGGGACGTGGGGGCCGGGCTTAGAGCCCTGGGGCTGGTGCTGGCGGTGGCGCTGTGGGGGGCGTGGGCGGGTGCAGAGGCGCGCGGCGTGTGTGAGCCAAAGGAGGGGGCGGGGTCGCGTGGCGGTCGGAGATGGAGGCGGGACGTGGGGGCCGGGCTTAGAGCCCTGGGGCTGGTGCTGGCGGTGGCGCTGTGGGGGGCGTGGGCGGGTGCAGAGGCGCGCGGCATGTGTGAGCCAAAGGAGGGGGCGGGGTCGCGTGGCGGTCGGAGATGGAGGCGGGACGTGGGGGCCGGGCTTAGAGCCCTGGGGCTGGCGCTGGCGGTGGCGCTGTGGGGGGCGTGGGCGGGGGTAGAGGCGCGGGTCGTGTGTAAGCCAAAGGAGGGGGCGGGGTCGCGTGGCGGTCGGAGATGGAGGCGGGACGTGGGGGCCGGGCTTAGAGCCCTGGGGCTGGCGCTGGCGGTGGCGCTGTGGGGGGCGTGGGCGGGGGTAGAGGCGCGGGTCGTGTGTAAGCCAAAGGAGGGGGCGGGGTCGCGTGGCGGTCGGAGATGGAGGCGGGACGTGGGGGCCGGGCTTAGAGCCCTGGGGCTGGCGCTGGCGGTGGCGCTGTGGGGGGCGTGGGCGGGGGTAGAGGCGCGGGTCGTGTGTGTGCCGTGGGAGGGGACGGGGCCGCCCGTGGCGGGCGTGCAGTGGGCGCTGGGGGGCGCGGGCGGGGGCGGGGGCCGGGCGGTGGGCGTGGTGGACCTGGGCGACGGCCCGCGCTGGCTACGCGCCCTGCACGCCCGCGCCGCGGCGCCGCTGCTGCTGTGGCGCCCGTCTGTAAGACTTTTGAAGCAAGGCAAGGCGCCTGTGTGGCTGGAGAAGCAGGGCGGCTACGTGCTAGCGGCCCACCTCCACAACCACCTCCTCGCCTTCCTGATTGACCACGCCAAGGATGCCGTCTATGACCACTTCAGGAAGGTCAGTCGTGTTTAAATCCGGAATATGTTAATGATAACATCCGTTAAGGTGACAAAGTAATTTAGGTAACGCGCTTCAGCATAACACACTTTCTCAACATAAAGAATTTCTGCTGTTATTGTGCTTTTTAAATATTCAGAAAGGTTTTACGGCTCCACATGATTTCGAAATAGTTCTGGCTTTGCTGGCTAAATGTTAAACTGGCAAAGTAAATTCAGCGAAAAACATTTTCTTTATATATAGAAAATTGTGCTGTATTCGTTTTTTTCAAACAAAACTGAATAATTAGGCTCTACATTTGTTGGTATTATAAACTGCAAATTGGCATCAATTAACTCTTCAGCTGTCTCGTTCAGACACTTTGGAAAAAGAAGCACCAGATAATCAAATTTACAATTTTTACATATATGCAATTTTTGATTGTTTGAAGGTTCTACAAAATCAGAATTCCATTAATACATTTACTATTTTATAAATATTATTACTTTTGCGTATATGATTTCAAACTTTCCTTTAACTAATTTTAAGTGAAAAGGTTTTTTTTCAATCTCGGCATTGGTAAATTCATTTGCGATTTACCAATGTTCAATTATCCATGTATGTTCCCCATAACATTATAGGATTCGTCGTTGCACATTCATGGATGTAGTATTATTAGCTAAGCTCTGAATCGTTATCAACCTAGCGGCGTGCCTCAGCGCAAGGCAAAAGTTCAAGTTCACATCTGATTATTATTAGCGCAACTTTTCCTGAACGGTGACCTTGCTTCCCCTCTCTGGCACAAGAAACAGTTCAAGAGAAAAGCTCGCAGCGAGCACTAATGACAACATTCGAAGCACATATTCACAGGCGCGATATAGAAGAAATTTTATGTTAAAGACGAGAACTTCTGTCGGTGATTTTCTCAAAAAAATCTAAAGAAATAACCGAACTAGGTGAAGATTCATCACAGCAGATACCTCGAAGTCCTGAGAAAGTTTGAACGCAAATTATTGAGAAAGTTGCGAAGGCATGACTGATTGTCCAGACATTGGGATTGCTTCATAAAATATAGTGGCCGATTTCGTAACTAATATCCCCACTCTACCCGCGTTTCTTCAAGACATCGTTCAAGAAAAGTTGCGCGAGTAACACTACGCAGAATTTTTTTGCGATTATAATTTTCGAGGAACGTACCGAGAAGTTTGTACCTTTGTACTCTGTATATTTAGTATCGTGAATTTAGATTTCAATATATATTTTTTGAAATTGATTAGTACAGGATAAGAAAAAATAGGTGAAGCTGAATGGGTAGGAACAGGGCTGGATGGAATAGATTAGTATGCGACTGGTCCAGCCAGGACGGGTCCCCTGCTCTACCATGGCCAAGCTTGATGCTCTAGCATGGGGGGGGGGGATGCACCATAATAGAAGTATTCAGGCGAGGACAAAATCAGAAAGAATTTCTATTCATTTCAAAAGTTCATTGGATTAATAAAAATCCATTCAACGCGGAGTTGTTAGATTTTTGATAGAGCAGTTCGATTAGTTTGATAAATTGGTTATTTTACAGGTCTTAACAGATGGCGCGATTTCTTATCGCAACCTACAACTCAGTTCTTCAGCGCAAATAGTTCTAGCAATTGGATGGAAACAAGATAATTACAGTTGTATGCCGAGGCCTAAAAATGGTGACAGAATTACGCAAAAGCTCGCTTCCAAGGACGGTCTACCAAAGGATAGACTTCACACAGCTAATGTTGAAACTGAAATCATTATAGAAAAAAGTAAACCTTTTCTCGGCGATTTGCAAGACCAGATATTACATTACAAGTCTAATAAATGCAATAAATCCCCCAACAAATTGGAAAAGTGTCGGAAGGAGATTAAAAGATTTAAAATTAATAAAGAACCTCAGAGCCACTACAAAACAGATCGGAACCTCTAACTGAAATGGAAAGACAGTTGGCCATCACAGACATTCCCTGAGAAACCTTATCGAACTCAACGCCACTCAGGGGACAATGAGAGACTTCAGACGGTCCTTCATAAAGAACTCAAGGTCGATGCTAATTTGCTGACTGGACGTGACTGGAGACCAGAGAAGCTTTTTGAAGACTTCGACGATCACCGGAAAGGCAAGTGCGGTTCACGCACTGTCCTTGAGGAAAATGGAGATGACTGGAATTTACAAGAATTCCTTGAAGACCTGGAGGGCGAGCGGGGTTCCCAGAGGCTTCTCGAGGAACAAAGGAGCGGCGGGAGGCGAGTGCGTGGGGCCGGGAGCGCGGCTGGGGCGCAGCTGCGTGCGGGGTGGCGCGTGCTGGCCGCGCTGTGGCAGCGCCACCAGGGCTTCCGCGGGCTGCTGCTGCGCGAACGGGAGAGGGAGGGGCGGTGGTGGGCGCTGGCCGTCGATGTCGTGGCCCCCGGTGGGGGGAGCAGGGAGTGGCTCACCCAGTGTGAGGAGCGCAGTGAGACATGCGCGCGCGAGGCCAAGGCGCTGGTGACAACTCGCTCCAGGGACCTCGGAGGTGCAGCTTTCTCCTATGCGCACTATGCAAATTCTTTTGGACTAAACTCTTTTGTGAGTGTTGGAAAAACCCTCATCCATTTGGTAGGCCCCGTACACCGAGAGTACCAAGAGCTCGAAAAAAGGCTTCACTTTCATTTTCTGTGGAAAGATTTGAAGAATGATGACAACATTGAGGGTAAGTGATTTCTTCATTAAAAATAATAGATAATTTAGACTTAAGTGCATATAAGTTTGGAGCCAATTTTGCGAAAGTGCCTTTGAGAGTTTCCGAAAACGAGTCGTTTTTGAAAGACAAATATAGGTGTTTAATTTTTGATGAAAGGTTTGAATTTCTGAAAAAACTAGTACGTCAAAATTTGTTGTAATGTTGTAGTAATGTTCAGTATGAAATTAATGGACAGACGGTTTGATTGGCTGAATATTTCGTGTTTCTGGGCGCGTCAACTGCTAAGGTCATTTTTCTGTATGGGTAGTCTTTCCTGTAAGTTCGGACAGTAATCTTCCTCCTCTGGATGTTGAGAACTGCCTTGAACCTAAACATCGAATAGTAAAGCTTTCCCCAGTCAGCTCAGCTTTCCCCAGTCAGCTCAGCTTTCCCCAGTCAGCTCAGCTTTCCCCAGTCAGCTCAGCTTTCCCCAGTCAGCTCAGCTTTCCCCAGTCAGCTCAGCTTTCCCCAGTCAGCTCAGCTTTCCCCAGTCAGCTCAGCTTTCCCCAGTCAGCTCAGCTTTCCCCAGTCAGCTCAGCTTTCCCCAGTCAGCTCAGCTTTCCGCAGTCCGCTCATCTCCCCGATGAGTTCGGAATTCCGGATTGGTCTCCTGCAATATTTGGTAGTGTAGTTATTGTGTGTGTGTGTGTGTGTGTGTGTAAGTAAGGGGTCGGAATTCAACAAGGAAGGGGTGAAAAAATCGCGCGTAGTCCGTGACCAGCTTGGTAGAAAGCTGATATGGCAAACGCCTGGTGTTTAAAGAAGAAACAACAGAAAAATACTGATCAAGAGTAGCCGGCCCCTCGAACATACACCTCCACACAGCAGCTGATTTTTGTCTAGCTACCTCACCCCTCACTTCCACTCGCTTGCACTTATACGCACTACACATGCACACATGCCGGAAGACTGATCGGGTACTTAGAGCATGTCCACCATGCGGAGATACCTCTCCGGTGGGAGATAACTGGTTGGGAAAAGCCCCGTTAGCCGACGGTAGTGCGGCGCCCGATGTCACCATCCAGCAGGGAAAATTACTGCAATCTCCCGAAGAAACAACATGCACTACATCTACGGGGCTAATGAATTTTGTTGTTGACGCGACCGGAATCACCAATCAAACCTAGCTATCTGGCTAGTGGCGAAAATCATCGTCAGGGCTAAAACCCTAGAAGCTTCACGTCATAGACAATGCAACGACACAAGCTGATGTCCTCAGAGAACTTAGTTGGTGACCATTGGCCATGTAAACGAACAGAAGGCACTTTTTGAAAAACAATATTATTGGAATCAGGGGATACTAAACAAGAAAGTTATTGCCAACTAAACACTATCTTTCAGCAAATCGGTATCGAAATCGATCTCGCTGAGCTAGAGACTATCCTGACCAAATACGATGACAGAAAAAGTATAAAAAAATTGAATATTGTATATCATGTGAGTAACGATAAGCGATTGAAAATTATTTCTTTTGAAATAAAAAACTCAAATATTATTTATGTAGAATAATATTACAGCTAACTTTTGACTCACCCATTAAAATGTGTGACTTGAAGTTTTTAATTAAATTAATTTCATTTTCATTTAAAATTCCGTAAGCAATACGCCGTGGAAAGAAATATTACGTGTGCTATTTAAATAAAGTTTCTACAACCATTTCAAGAAGTAAAAATTATATTTTAAGAGAAAACTGTGTGAAATGACAATTTTGTCATGACAGCGCCATTTCTTACAGAAAACGTTCATTTCACTTGTTTTAAATGTAACTTTCGACTTTAAATGTTTCAGGGACAACAAAGGACATTGTCATACAATAGTGTCGAAAATATGCTTAATTTCCTCTTCAACCGCGTGGACTTCACAGTAAATGTGTACATTCCGGAGTTTGGACAGATGCTGTCTTGTGACTTCGTACAGGCATCACAATCAGCCTCTAGAACGATAATGGCCGTGCCTCCACCTGCTAAGCTGCCGGCGTGGTCGCTGCCGCTGCGCGTGTTCTCCCCGCGCATCTGGCTCGCGCTGCTGGGGACGGTTGGGGCGTACGCGCTGGCGTGGCGCGTGGTGGCGGGCGAGTCGCTGGCCGCCAGCGCCGCCGCCGCGCTGCGCGCCTTCTCCTCGTGCGGGGGCGCCCCGCAGGACAGGGTGCGCGCCACGCCGCAGCGCCTGCAGCTGGCCGCCGCGCTGCTCGCCTCCGCCGTCGTCGTCGCCGCCGCCTACCAGGTGAGGAGACACACGCCAGCCATATTCATTTTTCATCTTCAATTCTAAGTTTAATAAAGTTTCGCTTTTACTTTTCAATTTTTTTTATTAAAGAAATAGTTGGTGTCGACATTTTGCCTCCTCCTCCTCGGACACACAGCTGCCGTGCGTAGGGTCCGCTCCGGGCCGTCGCGTTTTGTTCCCACGTCGCTTTCGGCACGACCCTGCACGTCTCCCGTCCTCGTCGTCCTCGCCCAGCCGCCTTCTTACCACGTCCTCTTCCGGTCTTCTTCCGCTTCGCCTCGTCCGTCGCACCAACACTCTTTTTTAGCGATCTATTCTTTCGATTTGGGCTTTCGTGACATTTAAATATAGTTCATGCGCCCATAAATGAAATGCACGTCATTCACAAGCAGTTCTTTTATCAAAATTCATTTTTCGTTTCCTAAATAAAAAAACAGTAATTGTGACCACAGTTACGTCACAATACTTATGTATTTTTTTAAATGTGACTCACTTCGTTAATATGCACATTCCGAGCGATTTGTAAACTCTTTTGCATTTGCGAGCGGAAGTACTTCAAATAATTTCCAACCAAGATTTTCGAAAACTCAAAACTTTTCACTGAAAAAAGCTTGAAATGTCGCATTTACAGTAACGCATAAAGGCAAATTTCTTAAAAACTGCTCCTCATTTTTCAATAAACATTGCCATTTAGGACAAGGTTTTTTAGTGTTCTTCAGGTAATATTTTGGTTTTACTATTAGAATAACCGAAAAAATAAGAAAATGTCGAAAAATATAATTTTGGTTGCGAAAGATTGCAGCTGGCAAGAGGATAGGGCAAGTCCCTAAAGCCTATCTCCACCAAGAAAATTAGAAAACGTTACTACGAGAAAGACTCTGCCACTCACTAGCACCAGTAGTTTTATATTAAGACCATATATTTTACACGTAGCACATTTATTCATGTTAAATATTGTATGTTATTCCATTAATCAGCTAGAGTCAAACCAACATGGTCATACTTGTTTATGTTGATGAACATGTGGGGTGTAAAGGAGAATATCGATATTTTAAATTATAAATAATTAGATTGATTTTGTATATACAAATAAGGAGTTTTCTCAAAATAATTGCTGTCTCTGGGCTGTCGCATTCGAACAGGTGAAGTAAACATATCTGTGCAATATAAAGCGACTTCTGGGTTAGGATGATTAATGCCAATTATGGGAGGGGTAACGTTTCTAATTTATCTTATTGTACTACACATATTAATATGATTGTCTAAAGAGTAGAAATAATTATTAGTTTATACGTTTGTTTCATTAGTTTATTGGTTATTTTTTTGCCGTATGTAAACTGTGTTGTACGTTTTCGTTCATGTTTCATGGCCGACTGGAAATACCTTTGCTACGTCTGTGCTTTAGAGACTAATTAAACGATTTTTATTTTTTTAGTTCTGAATGGTAGGTGTGGAGTTTTAATTGCACGGCGGAGTAGAGTTTATTATTACAAAATCAATTCAATTATTGCAATGAAGTAAACTCATCCAGTATTATAAATAAATAATAGAAAAAACAAAATACTATTCGAAATATGATAATTCTTGTCTGAATCAGTGGCAACACTGAGAAATCTCAATGTTTCTACTTCTACAAACGATTGTCTATTGAGCAAGTGTTTCTTTTCTAGGGCCGTCTCTTCGACCTGACTATGACACCCCAATACTACCCGGCCATCAAAACAATTGACCAACTCATTGCCAGTGGATTACCGGCTTTAATTGATAATGACTATGAACATGCCGTAGATGACTTAAAACAGATTTGTTCACAGTCAAAGGAACATTTTTGTACGGAACTCCAATTCCAAATTTTGTTAAATCTCAATTTAAACTTTTTTAAGGATTTGGAAGATTTGCTATCATATCTCAATAAAAATCAATACGCTGTTTTTGCAAGTGATGATGTGTGGTCGCTTGCACTTTCTACAGACCATCAAAAGGCAAAGTCAATGAAAGTTTTCCATACGGAGATGTCTGGATGGGATTATATGATTACGAAATGGCGAGTAATGTAATTAATTGTACTTAATTTGTAAACACGTGATAAAAGTATATTATATTGATCTTCCAAAATACTAGTTAGAATGAAAATATCATGAGAGTACATGTGATATTAATGCGTATTGTCATTATTGTAATGTTCTGCATGTTCTCAAAAGTACCCTTTGAATAACTTCTTTTTCCTCAATAATATTGAATATATAAGTTTTAAATCTGGCAACGTAAACAAGTAATATAGTAAAATAAACAAGTTTATTTTTAACACAAATGTACAATATTCCATTATTTAAATTGTTGAACAACTCAATTGCATTCTTTATGTTCAAAAGAGTTAATTTTTTACGGTTTCCATCGTCTAGAGGAAGGTGTCTCTATTCGACAGTGGAGGTAAATGTTCCAGTAGTTAGACAATACAACCTTCCTCGAGTAACCTTCAGAAGTTGAATAAATCTTGATCTACTTCTTCAGCATTGCTACCTGATCTTCTACTTGAAGGTGGAAAAATCTTCTATTTTTTCAGCATTTTCTCCTTAGGAACTTGCAATTTTCATCTTCCACAATTCTCGGTCCTCTCGATCTCCAGGCTTGAGGCCTCTCTCCTCCATAGCTCCCTCGATGAACTATCCTTTTCTAAAACTAATCTTCCTTTTCTCTTCTCGGGAGGTTTCTACTTTAAGATCTTGCGTG
Organism: Gryllus longicercus; assembly: GCA_038098605.1. Classification (NCBI taxonomy): domain Eukaryota; kingdom Metazoa; phylum Arthropoda; class Insecta; order Orthoptera; family Gryllidae; genus Gryllus; species Gryllus longicercus. Next base: position 2,747,982 of record JAZDUA010000045.1, on the reverse strand, counting down.
GCCATCTGTTTTCCAACATTCTCTGGACATGTCCATACCATTGTAGAGGTCTATTTCCAAACTGTTTGTAATAGAACAAATTAATTTCATCCTCTTCCAATTTTTTTTTCATATCGCACTCTATCACTGCAAGTAAGGTGAGGCACCGTCTTACCACTGTCCTTCTTTGTCTCCTATTTTTGTTTGTGGCTACATTTGCGCTCCATATAACACAGAATGGCTCAAAATGAACGAATGGATTTTACTGACCTAGCTCTATCAGAGGTGGGAGTGGAATGGGGGTGGAGGACCTGTTGTTTTGTAGCTTAGAGCGTTCAGTTCCAGTAGCAATGGCGCAGTGTACCGTGCACAATTTTGTTATCGCAGTTGAACATTTCTTCAAAAGTAATAACTCAGAAATCACAGTTCCACGGGTTTTCCGTAAATACTTCAATGTCTCGCGAAATGGTTCGATAAGTGATTGCAAAAGAATACTGCGTTGGTTCGCCTCTTTTCGCACTACTGGATCAGTTATGAAAAAGAAGTCGCCTGACTGTCCTCGCGCGATGCGAAGAGGTCGACAGAGGAAGAGCGACTGTTCTTCGAAATCCTCACCACTGCTCTGGGAGGAGACGGCCTGGGCTTGCCTTCTCGTTTGAATTGAATTGATGCCTTATTTTACGTTGCGAGACTCGGGCCATGAGGCCTGCTCTTCCGTCTGACCACGCAAATTTTGCTACGATCCTTTCACCAACTAGCAGAGAAAGGAGGAATTTCTTGAGCGAGAAGTAGGCGATTTGAATTTAGCTCAGAGGAGTCATTTAGGCTTGAGGATCTTTTACATGCAAGTAAATTTACTAACATGGCACTTCCTCTCCGAAGAAAGGCGTAGGAAGGATTTTTTCGCCCTTAAAAATCCACGGCTTCGATGGGGTTTGAACCCGCCAACTTGGGTATAATATACCGGTACGCTAACCGTTGCACCACCGACGCCGCTTTACTTCAGTGCATCCCTCAAGATGAGTTACAATTTCATCCTTACAAAATTATGATCGTGCAGAAGATTTACGGACGTGATTATAATGAACGGAGACTGTTTTGTGAGAGAATTCTTTACACTCGTGCTACTGATTCTCGTGCTACTTTTGTTCATGATGAGCAATGATATGCACTTTCACTTGGAAGGTTATGTACACAAAAAAAACTGTGGATATTGGGGAGAAGATAACCCAAAAGAATTGCATCAAAAATCATTACACAGTGCAAAAGTGATATTGTGGGGGGGGGTCTCGAAAGGGGAATCGCGTTTTTGAAGAAGGCGGTGTAAGTAGAACAGTGCTTTCTGTGCATTATTTGCAAGGATGAGTTACAATTTCGTGCGGCCACAACCGGACTCTTTAGGGATGAACGTGCAACACATGAGAATCCAACACAAATGGACAAGTTTTTGGTGTTAGCTTGAAAGTTGTATTTAGAAGATTGATTCCTTTAAAGTTATTCGGGTCTAAAATATCTTCTTTGTTGAAAAGATAAATTACAATGCTCTTTTTTCATTCCTCTGCTATTCTGCTCTGTTTATATATGCTTTGTGTAGGCTTCGCTTGTTCTTTGTGCAATGATCTGTAGATGACTTTCTATTTTTACATTCCCGTATATGTACGTAACTGTTATAAATAATGATATATAGCATGTGCTGTTGTACCATCACTAGTTTTCTATTACATAGCTGGTTAATATTGCAGCAAAGTATGCACTTATTATTTGTGATAAAAACAAAAATTATCTGCGATATTTATAAAGTAGCAAAATTAGATTTAGTAATTACCAGCAAAGCAATGAAGCATTTTAAAGATTCTCAGAGAATGAACGAAAAATGAATTAAAAACACTATCAAGTTGGTGGTCTTTACTCGAAAGCAAAATATTACGTTTCTGGTTATAAACTAAATATATTTTTGAGTTATTTTATTTTTCTTATAATTTCTACCATCTCTGCTAATCAATCAAAATTGTCAAGCTACTTTACATCTAGTTCCTTACACCGCAAATCCTTCTTAGTCTAGCCTTCATAGGTCTTCATTAATATCCCAAACTAATTCCTAAATTACCTGTCTTCAAAACACCTTTATCTGCTAATGTATTTCCAGGAACTGACCATGGGTCGACGCAATTAATCTGAAGATGATTCAGTTTAGAGACGCGGGACTTTATCTCAAGTGGGCTGGCGATTTCAACAGAACGTGGGGGATGTACTGGCGTCTGCGCAGAGGTGCGTCTTGGCGTCAGAGTGAGGCGAAGAGCGACGAACCCCGGACCCTGGAGCTGCAGGACCTGCGGCCGCACCTGGCGCTGCTCTGCGCGGGGCTGGCGCTGGCCGCCGCCGCCTTCTGCGCAGAGCTCGCGCGCAGTCGGTGGGGTGCTGCGCGTGCGCAGATCTCTGCGCGCCCTTCTGCGCAAGTTTGTGTCGCGTCCTAGTTCCAAGAAACTCTCCGGCCCACAGAACGTGGAACTGAACACCCAGCCGAGAAGGCAAACGTTTTGGATGTAAGCACGTCTACGTCATCTCAAAGGGAATAACTATGTGCAATAGAGAGTCAAAAACCTCAACAACTTGGCGCCAGAGGTATTCCGTATTTTCACAAATTACATATCTTCAAACAAATGTAGCGACTTAGGAAGCTTAGGGCATCAACTGCTGTCCCTGCATTGCCTGTGACCTAGAGATCCTGGGATCCTCCCGTCGCCGGCAGATTTTTCAAAACTAGGCAGAGAGCAATGTCACGTGCAGCGGCTGTCTGGAGAACAATTCTACTGACCGGCGTCTCTGATCGAATGTTTTCCCTAGTACCCTAACAAACGGGCCACAGATCGCGCGCCATCTCTCCTTTCTCTTCCTTGTCCTATTCACACCTCTTACATACACACACTTACATGCACTTCCACCCATGCCGGAACCGGTCGGAAGTTTAGTCTCTTGGCTTGTGCTCGATAGAAATTGTCGACAGACGTCGAATATCGGCGTGGAAGGTAAGTCGCCAGCAACTGTCAGCCAAGCACGCCTGGAGCCCAAGCCCTGGCTGAGCTTTCGCGAGGGGACATTGGTACAACATATGCAATTGAAAGTTTTGGTTTCTTGAGTTTCTAAATTTGTTACAAATGTAAAACACATGATTAGTCCCAGTTCCTACCTATTTAGTTTTATTTATCTTAATATATCAATGTCTTCTGAACATTTAATTCTTATAATATTACTATCCTTATTATTTTTAATAAATATTCATTACTTAGTTGTAAATGAAATATTTGCCTTTCACATTATTTTTGGCTTTTGATTTATGAAAATCCTCAGCAATGATACTTCTGATAAAATAAATATCTTCTTTATAAAATTGAAACTTCTCTATATTTAGACGTATTATTAATATCGAGTAGACTCTTCAATAATTATTCTAAACGTTGTTAAAGAACAATTTAAATTCCACGAGAAAATCCCAAGGTTATTCACTTTTGGTAATGAACTTGGTAAAATTTCTGAACTGAATTCGGTACCCCTTGAGCCCCTAATATCTAACAGGCGTAACAGAAGGCTGCAACTTCACTGCGGGAGCGTGTTTAGGCCACGGGTTGGCTTCAATAGCTCTCCCCTTTAACCTCACTCATCGGGGGCGAGTGATCCTCCGCAAGGCTGGTCTCTGCACACAGAGGACGCTCTTTGAATGGACAAGGTGCAACTGCAACGAAAGGTTCTTTGAGAGAACCGCGTCCCGCAATCCCGGTCATTCATTGATTCGGTTCGCGTCCACTGCTAGGACCATTAGTCCCGTAAGTGCAATTCATGGTATGCCTCTGCAGGTGGCGATGTTATTCTCCCCCTGGATGGCGACATCTGGCGCAAACCTACACATCGGCTAGCGCGATATTCCCACATTTAGATATCTCCCTGTGGTTGGAGCCGGGATTGGCTGAAAAAGTCTCAACCGGTCACCAGACGCGCGTGATAGTATAAGTGTAAGTGGAGAGGATAGGGCAAGGGAGGGGAAGGAATGATCGCACGCGGTTCGTTGGTTAGGGTACTGCTCCAGCATTTGCCTGGAGTTGATCGTAGAAAACAAAGCCACCTATTCGAGCAGCCGCCCGCTGCTATTCTCCTCCAAGCAAAGTCTGAATGCTATTTGTCTGAATTCTATTTGTCAATTGATTCAAATATCTGAACGATATTTGTCAAGATTTTACCGAAAAGTCTGCCACCTTCGATTATGGAACCCTAGGACCTCCTGAATAGAGGCGCTGCTCTCACATCAATTGCAGCCCTGAGCCACCTCCACCGTTTTGGCGTCAGCTTGAAGCTCAACAGCTGTCCAGGGGGGTGCTGGAGCGTTACGCTGCTCCAATTCAACAGATTATTACTTCAATAATTCTTATAACGTCTTATTGATGCATCACTGTGTACCGTTAATTGGAGACAGCAACCTCATTAATTCACCTGGGGTTTAGGCAAATTCGAACACACCAGTACCCGTTTTCTGTAACTATCGGTCTAATATAGGATTTTTGTTCTATATTGCATTTTCCGTTAGTGAACATTTTCTGAATTGCGCAATTCACTTCATAGACTTAACCTGTGCTATTGGGTAACTACGACATTTATATGACGAAGGTTTTATTGGAAACAATGAGGATTACTTTTGAAAGAAGCGTATAATAAGCCTAGACTACTGAGAAGCGCCACCTGGAGTTAATTGGCTTTCACGCGTGACAACATCAGAAACAAACGTTACGCAACCACAGAAACGAGCGCTAATTGGCTGTAAAACAAAAGCGACGCGAGGCGGAAGGGCGGTGTCGGTGGCGCAATCTGGGATCTTTTTGAGTCACACAGTGGAGGGCCGCGTGAGGGGCGGTTGGTGGCGTGGCAAGGGGTCAGGGGCTGGGCTGGCACTGGCGGTAACGCTGTTGGCGGCGTGGGTGGGAGTAGAGGCGCGGGGCGTGTGTGTGCCGTGGGAGGTGGTGGGGTCGCGAGGCGCAGTGGCTGGGACCGGTCTTCGAGCGCTGGGGGTGGCGCTGGGGATGGCGCAGTGGGGTGTGTGGCCGGGGGTGGAGGTGCGGGGCGTGTTTATGCCGTGGAAGGGGGTGGAGTCGCGGGCGGAGCGAAGAAGGCGGCGGTCCGCGGGGGCCGGGCTTCGAGCCCTGGGGCTGGCGCTGGCGGTGGCGCTGTGGGGGGCGTGGGCAGGGGTGGAAGCGCGGGGCGTGTGTGTGCCGTGGAAGTGGGCGGGGTCGCGGGGCGGGCTGGGAAGGCGGCGGTGCGCGGAGACCGGGCTTCGAGTTCTGGGGCTGGCGGTGGCGCTGTTGGTAGCGCGGGCGGGAACAGAAGCGAGGGGCGTGTGTGTGCCGGGGGAGGGGGCGGGGCCGCCTGTGGCGGGCGTGCAGTGGGCGCTGGGGGGCGGGGGCCGGGCAGTGGGCCGGGCGGTGGGCGTGGTGGACCTGGGCGACGGCCCGCGCTGGTTGCCCGCCCTCCACGCCCGCGCCGCGGCGCCGCTGCTGCTGTGGCGCCCGCCCTTGCCCATGCTGCTGTACCGCCCGCCTTGGCCGCTGTGAACGTACTATGCGCCCGCGTGGCTGGAGAGGCAGGGCGGCTACGTGCTAGCGGCCCTCCGCCACGACGACCTCCTCGCCTTCCTGGTCAACCGCACAAACAACGCAATCTTTGACCCCTTCAAGCATGTGAGTCACATTCAAATGCGGGAAGTGGTTTTGCTACGTGATTTTCCATTTGAGCTTAAATTATTTAATATGGTATCAGGACGCCTCGCTGTGGTTCCATCCTCTTTATTTTATCATTTACAAAAGTTATTTTTTACGTAAGACTTTAGTTAAATGATTATATATAACACGATATAACGATTTGTATTAATAATTACGTATTATTTATCCCGACCCAAGAAAAAGAGTGTCTCGTTGTAGCTGTTGACAAAAAACAGCTGATGATAACTGATGAACAAACTTTGGGTTACTTTCAGATTATGTTATATGGCGCGCGATACCGTCGCAACATTCAACTGGATTCTTCAGCACCAGTGGTCCTCTCGATTGGAAGGGGTTCAGAAATTCAAAACTGTAAGAAAGATAATAAAAGATCTGATCGACTTCAACAGAACCAAGCACTAAAGAAAAATCGAAGAGGGCAAAGATTTCAAACTCGAATTACAAGAGGTGGTAAAACTGCAGACGCAGTTCAGGCTGCCATGCGAGAAAACAAGTTTTTTCACACCAACCTCCAGAAAAGCTTTAAAGACCAGAGCAATTCGGACAACACTGAGAGGGACAATGGAGATTTGGATAATCTTACGCAATGTGAGACACACTCGACGCCAACTCGAAGACTTAAAACGAAATGGGAAAGCTACCCGCCATCTACGCTCTTTGCAGAAGATATGAAGCTCGAGGGACAATGGCAGAAGCTCTCTGAGGAAGACCTGGATGGCGAGCGGGCTTCTCAGAAGCTCTTTGAAGAACAAAGGAGCGGCGGGAGGCGAGTGCGTGAGGCCGGGAGCGCGGCTGGGGCGCAGCTGCGTGCGGGGCGGCGCGTGCTGGCCGCGCTGTGGCAGCGCCACCAGGGCTTCCGCGGGCTGCTGCTGCGCGAACGGGAGGGGGAGGGGCGGTGGTGGGCGCTGGCCGTCGATGTCGTGGCCCCCGGTGGGGGGAGCAGGGAGTGGCTCACCCAGTGTGAGGAGCGCAGTGAGGCATGCACGCGTCAGGCCAAGGCCCTGGTGGCAACTCGCTCCAGGGACCTCGGCGGCGCAGATTTCTCCTACTCGCACGAAGAAGAAAGCTATTCATTTCGCTATGTGCGGGTTGGGGACGTCATCGTGCCGGTGAATTCACCGAAGCACTTAGAGTACAAGGAGCTCGAAGCGCGGCTTCACTTTCTTATCTATTGGAAAAGCATCGGGAATAAACCTACACTCACACATGTAAGTATTTCGTAATTAAACTAGTGGTGCTGCCAAAGCATATACTTCCTCTCAATGTTTATAAGCGATCCGCAATATTTCATTGATTTGATGTGGCACTTCCAGTTTATTTAAAATATTAATAGGCTGAATAGTACTGACAAGTAGAATTGCTTCAACTGATTTTCAGTAAGTTTCTGAAATTCTCGATAACTTCTTACGGCAACAGAGAGTTGTCACAAATAATTATCGCCGAGACAGGCTGACACCTGCGGCCGTTCCCCTCGAAACGTTGAGTCCGCACCCGACATTCAACCACTTCGGCCACTCAAGTTATACAGAGAATTGAGACTTCTCGAATAGTCATAAGCGCCGAAAGACTATTGATTTGACGAGACACGCGTTTTCGATAAAACATTTTACAAATCCAACAAGACATGTAAAAATTGTTTAAAAGTCAAAACTTCGAAAATCACATACAGTTTATTTATCTTGATTAATAGTATTTGATTAATAGTATTTGATTAATAGTAAGTCACTTCTAGTCTATTTATCTTGATTAATAGTATTTGCGATTAAATTGCTTCAACTGATTTGCAATAAAGTTTCTAAAATTCTCGATAGTTTCTTTACGGCAACACAGAATAGTCACAAATAAAAATTCCCGACCGAGGCCCGAACCAGCGCACCTGTCCTTCAAACGTTGAGGCCTCACCCGCCAATTAGCCACCTCGGCCAACCAGTTACGACGAGCGATGAATAATTCTATAATAGTAATTACTGTAGGAAGGTTTTAGTTCCAGCATTTCGGAACCGAGTAATTAAGAAAATGTGGGGGAAAATGTTTTTCGGGCGACAAAATGAAAGCAGCTGTGAAGAGAATGAGGCCTGACGCAAAATCTAGTAAAGAGTGGAGATATTACAAAACTAACTAGAGTAGGAAAGTGTGTGCCATTCTATAGCACCAGTTGTTAATTTATTAGTTCTTTATAGGAATAGCTAATTTTCTACAAAAAACTTTTTTAGGGCAACTATCTTTAATTCTGTAGTTTTGAAATGTCAATTTTCAAAAAAACGAGGCAATACCCAAAAAGGCATCTTATTGCTAGCAAATTTCTTACCGTCCCTTATTAAATACGTGGAGAAAATTTAAAGAAAACATTTAGAGTGATTTTTTAATCGTAAATTTCAAGCGCTCCACCTGGGGAGTACATGACCTTGTCGTTGGTGGTGGAGCTTGAGTACCCCTATGATCCTGAGAGCTATGCCGGCGGTAGCGTAGCTACTGGTAGGGCCTCCCTTGCCGGACAGGTCAAAGGAGAGGGGTCAGACGAAGAAGTACTCCAGAAGAGGACCTCAGAGTCAGTGGAGGAAAGATAGAAGACGACCTCAACGCCACCAGGAGGACCCATATAAGATGACCTCAAGGATAGGATGCAGAAGAAAACCTTCGCATGACGAACAGGACCTCAAAGGGGTAGGCAGAACTCCTAGCCCAGTGAAGGCAGTCTGCCTAGGGATGGTGACCCGAAAAGATACCCAGCAGGTCAGAAGGCTGAAAGTTGGCAACCCCAACATCTGACTATCCATCTGTGGACCGGTAATCCGCAATGGAGAAATAACTCTTACTCGAATTCCTCACAGTAAAAAGCCGGCTGACAATGGAAACCGACCTACGCGCGCAAATGGACAACGATTCACGGAAAAATTAAAAACTGCCACTTGGAATGTCAGAGGGTTAGGAATAAAAGAACAGGAATTAGAAAACATTTTAAAAGAAAAGAATATAAATATATTAGTAGCCACTGAAACAAAGAAAAAGTTAAAAGGAACTAAAGATTTAGATAACTACTGCATGCTGTACAGTGGAGTACCCCAAAATGTCAGAGCAAAAGCAGGAGTAGCCTTATTTATAGATAAGAACTGGAAAAATAAGATAGAAAGTTACACCTTTGTAAATGAAAGAATAATAAAAGCTCGAATAAAAATATGTAGAGGATATCTAACAATCATAGGAGTATATGCTCCGGAAGAAGGCAGGAGAGAAGACACAGAAACATTTTATGAACAACTACAACAGGAAGTACACAAAACTAATAAAAACGATCACTTAATAGTATGTGGAGATCTAAATGCTAGAGTGGGAAACTCGCCAATCCCAGATATTGTAGGAAATTGTGGAGAAGATTATATAAACATGAACGGTCGGGAGCTGAGACAATTTGCCAGCATGAATCATCTCAAAGTGACAAATACCTTCTTTCGAAAGAAAGATATTCACAAGTACACATGGACAGCTAGAGGATATAGATCGATAATAGACTACTTCTTAATAAATGATAAACTAAGACCTCAGTTGAATGATGTGAGAGTATTTAGAGGATGTGATATAGGCTCAGATCACTATATTCTAATAGCTGATTTTAGGATATGGGCAAAATGGAGAAAGATTAGAACCAGACAAAAAATACCTCAAGAAGAAGTATATAAAATACATTTACTTCAAGAAGAAAGTGTAAGAAATCTCTACCAAGGCAGACTCCAGAAGTACCTTCTGGAAAAACCAACTGAAGACAACCTAGACTTAGAATGGGAAAACGTACGAGAATGTATTGAAAGAGCTGCAATGGAAGCCCTAGGGAAGAAAAATAAAATTAGAAGTAGAAAGGGCCTACGGATCTGGAATGAAGAAATAGCGCAAGCAGTAAAGAATAAACAGAAAGCATATCTACAATGGATCCAAAAAAAAGATGAGGAATCAAGAAAAACATATAAAGAAAAAAGAAATGCAGCTAACACAATCGTGAGAAGAGCACATCAAAAGTCTTGGGATAAATTTATAAGCCAAGTAGAACATGACATACACGGAAGACAAAATATTGCTTACAAAGTCCTAAAACATATAAATAAAGAACAAAAAGATGTAGCAAAAATAGGTATGATAAACAAAGATTTATGGATAAGGCATTATAGAGAACTTTGGTGCAGGAATTTAAGCAAAAATGAAGAACAACAAAGAGATTGCCAAGAAAAGGATGAGACAGTCGATTTGATTGACATACAGGAATTGAAAGAGGAATTGAAAACAATGAAAAACAGGAAAGCTTCAGGAAGAGATAAGTTAAATACAGAACTGTTCAAATATGGTGGAACGGTGTTGTTATGGAGACTGTTACACATAATAAACGAATGCTGGCAAAAAGGTAAAATTCCAGAGGAGTGGAAAATAGCAGAAGTTATATCGTTATTCAAAAAAGGCGACCGAAACGAATGTAAAAACTATAGAGGGATAAGCTTGCTCAACTGCATATATAAATTGTATGCCAGAATAGTAAATAAAAGACTGAAAAGTATTGCAGAAGTACTGATGGGAGAAGAGCAAAATGGTTTCAGGAAAGGAAGATCGACCACTGATAACATCTTCATAGTACAACAAATATTGGAGAAAAGAAGGGAATATAACCTGCAAACTCATCTGGCATTTATAGATTTCGAAAAAGCCTTCGACAGTGTAAATAGAGATAAACTTTGGTACATCATGGAAAAACAAGGCTATCCACGACATCTAATAAAGGTGGTCAAAAGCCTTTATGAAAATACTAAAATAGTAATAAGAATAGGAAACACAGTATCTGAAGAGATAATAACAAATAAAGGGGTAAAGCAAGGTTGTCCTATATCACCTACATTATTTAATATCTATGTACAGGACATAAGTAAGTCTTTAAAACAGAAAGTTGACACTGGTATAAGAATGACCAAAGAAGAGATATTAACGATTTTATTCTATGCTGATGACGCAGTTATTATCCAGGAAACAGAAGACGAACTACAGAGAGTAGTACACCACCTTAATAAAATTTGCAAAAGCTATGACATTAATATATCAAAAGAAAAAACAAAAGTGATGGCATTCAGGGGGAAGGACACAGTAAGGTCAAAAATTGTCATTGAAAACAAAATTATAGAGCAAGTTCTCTCCTTTAATTATTTAGGGTGTCAAATAAGTTATGAAAAAGATAAAGATATTGACAATAAATTAATGAAATATCAAAAAATATGTGGAACGATACACAACACTTTAAAAAATAAGACAAGACCGGAAACAAGAATTAAATTTTACAATACCATGGCAGTTCCTACATTACTCTACGGCTGCGAAAGCTGGGTATTAACACAAAAAACACTGACAAGAATACAAAGTAGCGAAATGAAATTTCTGCGAAGAATAAAAGGTTGCACAAGAGAAGACCGAATAAGAAATGAAGAAATAAGAAAAGAGTTACAAGTGACATCAATTAATACTAGAATGCAAGAATATAGACAAAGATGGGTAGAACATCTGGAAAGGATGAGTAATAGCAGACTTCCTAAAGCAGATTTGTTGTACGCGCCGAGAGGAAGAAGAGACGTGGGAAGGCCACGAAAACGATGGAGAGAAACTGTGAGGACGGAACAGGCAGTAGCCTAATCCATGAAGTGAAGAAGAAGAAGAAGAAGAAATTTCAAGCGCAAATTACTTAAAAACTACTAACATTTACAAAAAAAAGTACATGACTTTTTTACAGACCTAATTTCGTACAGCAAACTGTCTGAGCCAAAAACCTCTATCTTCAAGTTTGTAGTTTAAAATGTTTTTTTCAATTTTCGAAATATTGGGAATATCACTGAAAATGGGACCTGCACCATTCTTTTAACCATCTTTCGCACTATTGAACAACAAAACTTAATCAAACAATTAGGAGCCATTTTTTATAATTTTGAAAATGTCCGAGGGGCTACAACTAAAATTCCCCCCAAAATTTAAATAACGGTTTCAAATTCCAGGGGTCGCGACGTAAGTCAGATCGATTGGGGAATATCAATTTTGGAGCAAATAGGCACGACGGTTTAGCCGCTAGCGTTGACCACAAATGGTCAGAGACACGGACGGTCAATCGATTCATTCGGTATCCAGAATCTACAAAACGAAGTCTGGCTACACTGTTGGAGGATTTTTTTAAACTTAGCGACAGAATTTATCCACTTTTTTGTCACCACGGTTACAAGACTTCTTCTGGCGAAATATCGCCTCTTTCCCGCGCACGATTACATAATTTTCTCTTCTTACAAAGAATTCGTAAGGCCGTTAAGTAAAAAATGATATCTTTTTCCCATTATAAAGTGAATGTAATGCTAGTCGTACAAAATGTTCTTTTGTTCAAAGGATCTTTGTTCCTTTCTGAAAATGCGTTATTTTGAACTAATATTTACAAAAACCTTTTGGAATTAGAAGTTGTAATTTTTGAAAAATCAAAAGAGTATATCTAAGTGATTTTAATTAATTTAATTCAATGAAATAAATATTTTTGCGGTAATGTTGAATATGGAAAATGATCGGGCGGACGCACTCGCGGACGCACTCGCGGACGCACTCTCGGACGCACTCGCGGACGCACTCGCGGACGCACTCGCGGACGCACTCGCGGACGCACTCGCGGACGCACTCGCGGACGCACTCGCGGACGCACTCGCGGACGCACACGCGGACGCACTCGCGGACGCACTCGCGGACGCACTCGCGGACGCACTCGCGGACGCACTCGCGGACGCACTCGCGGACGCACTCGCGGACGCACTCGCGGACGCACTCGCGGACGCACTCGCGGACGCACTCGCGGACGCACTCGCGGACGCACTCGCGGACGCACTCGCGGACGCACTCGCGGACGCACTCGCGGACGCACTCGCGGACGCACTCGCGGACGCACTCGCGGACGCACTCGCGGACGCACTCGCGGACGCACTCGCGGACGCACTCGCGGACGCACTCTCGGACGCACTCGCGGACGCACTCGCGGACGCACTCGCGGACGCACTCGCGGACGCACTCGCGGACGCACTCGCGGACGCACTCGCGGACGCACTCGCGGACGCACTCGCGGACGAACAGACACAGAAATATCTTCCTTCTGCAAGTAAATATTTCTTTTACTTCAAAACATTTTTTCAATCAAAATTTACCCACTTTTTAATGCACTGACATAGGATTTCTTTGACAACTCAAATAATTTTAAAGAGTTTTGCCAATTTTTTTCTTTTGATTGGTACTAAATACTGAGAGGTACTAAACCATCAATTAGATTTCTGAATAAATTATATTTCGAATTTGAATCCAACTTAATGCATTGATTTTTAACAGTTCTTTTCAGTTTTACATTTTTTATAACAAAAACTATTGAACCGAAGTGTAAGATTTAGCATGGTTTTGTAATTAATAATTGGGTACACGCATCCTAAAAATTTCTTCGCTTTAACATGATTAGTTTTCGAGTTAAGGGATCATCAAATCTGTAATTCTGAATAAATTTTGATATATTTTTGAATGAGTTTTGCTTACCTTACAACTCTAGTAGATGCATGATGCAGCAACATCAATTCATGGTTCTAATTGCATACCTCAAAAACTAATGCAGATATCGATATATTTATCACCAAATATTCCTAAATAATTAATGCTTTGGAAAAAATGTTTTCTCAAAATCGATTTTTTTAGTTTGAAGGTGTACCTGTCCCCTTAAATTTGGCTAATTTTATTTTCAAATGTTTCAGGATCACGTTTTGGAGAGATCACCCAAAAGTTTTATCGCTTATATGCAAGATCTCCTACTCGAGCATGTGGATTTTACATTTGAAAGGATTAATCCACAGGATGGGCAGCTGCTTTCGTGCGATTTTGTGCCGGCGTCACAATACTACTCAAGGATGATAGTAGCTATGCCGCCTCCTGCGATGCTGCCGGCGTGGTCGCTGCCGCTGCGCGTGTTCTCCCTGCGCATCTGGCTCGCGCTGCTGGGGACAACGGTGGCGTACGCGCTGGCGTGGCGCGTGGTGGCGGGCGAGTCGCTGGCCGCCAGCGCCGCCGCCGCGCTGCGCGCCTTCTCCTCGTGCGGGGGCGCCCCGCAGGACAGGGTGCGCGCCACGCCGCAGCGCCTGCAGCTGGCCGCCGCGCTGCTCGCCTCCGCCGTCGTCGTCGCCGTTGCCTACCAGGTGAGGACGTCACCAACCAGCCTTCTACTGTCTCGATATTCCTTTGTTTCAGTATACGGCTTATAAATCAAGTAAAAGTTAAGTGAAGTTTGGATTTTCCTCCAACCTATTTATTGGTTAAATAGATGTCATTTCGGTTTAAGAATTAACTCCACAGAAAGACCAAAATGAGGAAATATATTCGCAATCATCGTTCTCCTATCTCTCTCTTCATAAATAACTTTGATGCTTTATGGTACGTGAACCGCTGGAGTCAATAATCGCATTATCATAGTGAATGTTTTATTCCGGAAGCAGTTCCCCCTCACTGCGTCGTAAGATCCGGCACCAATCTACACCACGCACTGCGGGGAATTTCCTCCTCCAGGTACCTCCCAAAACTGGGACACGGCCCAGCCGGGACACGCATGAGAAGACTGCGCCTTCATTCAGCACTGGGCCCCTCTGATTGGCTACTGGGCGTCTAGCTGGAAGCCGAGACATTTCTTATGATGCGCCAATGTTAGTTACGCGCGCGATTTGCGTGTAATTTTAAATGTGTCCCTATGAATTTCTAAACTGAACGTGTAATTTTAGTTTTACTCATATCAGATATATTGCGTTCATTTTATCGTTAGTATTATTTACGAGATTAACAAAAATAGCGTAATTAAATGCACATTTAAAACATGCACTAAGCATTTTTATTTACACTCACTTACATCTAGTTTTTGATACTGGATGATCCGTCAAATTGATCTTGTTTTGTTCTGAATGCATACTTTAATTTTACATTTGTACATTGCATAAAGAGTAATCTTCATTTTAGGAATTTCCTAAGTTGCATGTTAATTTGTTGTTTTTTGTGTACACATAGGAAACCAAACATAAGTAGGATTCAAAAGATATGAACGTATTTCATACTTGAAATTAAATGTTGCACTAATTTCCGCATTGTTACTCCGGTTACATTACTTCAAAATTTTATGAGTATGCTTAATGGAGGTAAGAACAAGTTAGAAATGGAAATCGCACATTTGTGCAATAATATTGAAACATCATTGAAGAAGATATTTCTATTGCATTGCTTAAAAACACTTTGCATCTTGTCACTTACTCTTGAATTCCTGTTTACTCTCTCTGGCAAAAAACCAACAATCTTCCGTCATCATCCTACGAATTCCATGGCAAAATTCTTAGACCCTTGGTATCTCTTCTTCATTGCAATTTTTTTTGATGAAACTGTTTACCATGTTCATCACTAATATCATCCAAACTCTGCGGAAACAAATTAAAGTGGTAGTGAAGAAAATGAATTTTCAGAGACATTGTACACCACATACTTTTTTAGTTTTCTAATCATTACGCGCCCAACGTTTTATAATTTCCTTCTTTCATTGTCCTTAGAAATGCTTTCAAAACTCTCTTGATGTATTACCAAGCTGCTAACACAATATCTCGAAATTTTCCTTTCAGTCCTATAGTTTCCTTTAGTATCAGAAATATTTCAGTCCTTTGGATGCATCCACTACTCTGGGTGCATGTCGTTCCAGCCAAAAAAGAACAGAAGCTGAATTACATGTAAAATTAAATTGAATGGAAAATACCCAGATAATGTTTTTGATAAGATTTTAGAGGAAAATTATATAATGAGTGTTTTCTGGAATCCTTCTTTCTTTTGCAGAGTACCAGGTCTCCAATTCCATAACACACAGTTCAGAGAATGGCCGTTCAAAGTTAGATTTTACATTAAATCAAGTTTCAGTTTTAAAACAATAATTGTTTACGAAGACCTGAGTTTTTGATTTGTGGAAATTTTATAATTTAATTTATCCGTATTCAAGAATAAATATACAGATGAGGAAAAAGAAAATATTTGCTCTAGTCACAAAGAACTGCAGAAATGTTATGCAGTGAATCCTTTTACATGAATAAACCTTGTTACATGAAAAACCACAGTTCCTAACTACGAGCATGACTTGTGTTGTGTTAACAATTGTAACTCACGAAAGCGAAGGCTTGCGTTATAGCTGTTAGAATCTACCGATCAGAGCAGCCTCATCCTAGTTATCTCTCCCAGTCGGCAGCTAAAATGTACGTAGCTATGCAGCGAGAGTCGAATATCCGCCGCAGGATTCGAACCCTAGGACCTCCTGGTCAGAGTCAATGCAAAGGCTTTGGCATTGATGTGTCTGGGATACGTTCAGACGACATTAAAAACAAAAAAAAATTATAAAAACAAATTCCACAAACTCGAATTCTGAATTTTTTTGTGTAAAAGTGTTGCAACACGGGAAAGTATCAATGTTTCCATTTGTACAATGAACTAACCTACTAAAACAATTATTCTTTTCTAGGGCCGTCTCTTCGACCTGATTATGATACCCCAATACTACCCGGACATCGAAACAATCGACCAATTGATTGCCACTGGAATAACAGCAATACATCATATATACTATCAGTCTAGAATAGAGGAGATGAAACTGTTTTGTTCGGAGACAAATAGCAGTATTTGTACGGAAGGACGTAACAAAATGTATTTAAATCTCAATGTCAAATATTATAATCATGCGAAGGAGCAACTAATGTATTTCGCTGAAAATCGTTACGCAGCCCTCACAAGCGATAGAGTATGGCCCCTGCTCGTTTCGATCGACCATCGGAGGATTGGGACAATGCGGGTTCTCGACGCCGCGGATCCTGAATGGAAATATATGATTACCAAGTGGTAAGTAAGTCAGTAGTTCATAATATGCAATGTTTTTGCAATGTTAACGACGAATTTGCGATGTTAGAAATAACTTCTTCCTAAATACTCGTTAAAAATAATATATCGTTAGAGTGGAAATAGTTTTAATATATACTATTCCAATTTTTAAGAATTTGCATGACCTAAAAATTATCCTTAAGATTTTCTCCGTTTCCACGTTTCGATGAAATGTTTCTAAAATAGATTAAAAATCGTTTAACACGCGGTAAAACCAGATTCCGTGTTTCGTGAGTCCTTGATACCGCAAAACCGATTGACCCCTGTCCGTCCGTCTGCTTGAACGACGATAGCGTCTCTATTGTACAGCCGTTTTCCTATAAAATGGATATTCCGCTATCATCTGGCTGCCGGCACGGCCGCTTACATTTCAACTCGATATTTTAATTTTTTAACTTTACATGAAATCTCAGTTTCAATATTTGTTTTAAAAATGGCCTCAAATTGTTTTTTTTTTCGTAAAAGTGCGTATATACGGAGTAATATACATAGTTTAAAGTTATGTAATGCGACGGAAAATCGATTTCGAGATTTCAACAGAAATACACGTTTTGGGTCCCCTGATACCGAAGACGTGTTGGTATTTTCAAGTCCTTCCGTCTGTCTGTTCGTCCGTCTGTCAGTCTGTAAACGCCACTACCATATGTAAACCATATGTACGATTTTTTTCCAAATGGATATTCCCCGGTCGATCAGGCTCCACTCACTGCGCTGCGATTTTGAAAGACTTTCTTCAAACTTTGGAGTCACTTTACATGACATTTTCAAAATTATCTCAGCAACCGCTCCCAACCGTCACCTACGTTTTCTTTAACATTCCGTTCTACTTCCAAAATACCCAATCTGTAGAAAATCTGCCTCTACTTGTAAATTTCCAGGAACTGGCCGTGGATCGACGCAATTAATATGAAGATGATTCAGTTCCGAGACGCGGGGCTTTATCTCAAGTGGACCAGCGATTACAACAGGACATGGGGAATCTACTGGCGCTTACGCTCAGATGTGCCTATGAAGGACAGTGAGGAGGAAAGCGACGAAGTCAGGACCCTGGAGCTGCAGGATCTGCAGCCGCATATAGCGCTGCTCTGCGCGGGGCTGGCGCTGGCCGCCGCCGCCTTCTGCGCAGAAATTGTGCGCAGTCGGCGGGGTGCTGCGCGTGCGCAGATGCGCAAGGGTCTGCGCGCCTTGCTGCGCGCGTTGGTGCCTCGCCCCAGGCCGAAACGCCCCCTCGGCGCGCGCAGGGCGAGGAAGTGAGGGCTCAGGAGACACAGGGGCGCTTTCTACGCCTCATGCAAGGCGTATCTTTTTCGTGTGAGCACTTCTGCGTTTGTTTGTTATGGTTTTTTCGTTCAAGAAGGAGTGCGAGCGCAAAGAGAATTTCTTCGAGCAGTACAGAATAAAAATCTAAAATAATCGAATCTTGAGGTACGTCGGATTTTTAATCACTCATCAAATTTTAGAAGAAAAACTTGGTATTTGAAGGTAGTCGGAAGCGAATTACAATGTGTTACTGTCACGATGCAATCTAATCTTACGTACTAACACTGAGGTTTTCATATTTTATCAATCAAACTTGCACTGGCTCTTGACAGTCATAGTTGCAGTGACGCACGCACACATACACACACACACACAACCGATGACTGCCCGTCGGGGTGCAGACAGAAGCTCGACGCGCGCTGCTCGGTGCAGAAAGTCAGTTCCTGTTAGGCATTCGACGGACCCTGCAGCACAAAGAACTGCTTCGAAAAAACTTTCTATGATAGAGCTTTTCACCATAGAGCGTTGTGTGTACTAACGGTTCCGAATTTTGACATACTAATTCTCTTACTTCTAGGCTGTCCGGGTGACGTCGCGTCGTTGGCAGATAGGCCGACGTTTCGCAGGCTTCTTCAGGGTAGTGACACAGTAAAGTTCCGCCTCTGGTGTCACTACCCTGAAGAAGCCTGCGACATGACGGGCGAAACGTCGGCCTATCTGCCAACGACGCGGCGTCACCCGGACAGCCTAGAAGTAATGGACTCGAGCCGCGGAAGCCTACGTGTACATACTAATTCTCCTACTTTTGTATTTAGAATACTCACGGGTCCTTTCGGGCGCTTGATGGACTGGACATGTTGATGCAAGGACTTCTTGGTCGTTTCTGTACTCCGGTTGCATATCATTCCCATTCCCGAGAACGCTGGAGGTAAACTGAGAAGCTATATTGTTTTTTTTTTATTTTTATTTCTCTACTAAAATATCTGAGCACACACACTGGACAAATGTTTCGCAGCGCTGTCGAGCGTACTTGTTTCGTTGACGTCAGTGATAACGAAGGGCCACGTGTCCCTTTGGTGTCTCCACTGACCCCTCAGTCGCTTCTCTCTTATAAGTCTCCCGTATGGTCTTGTTGCTGACGGCACAGTCTCTGGAACTTCCTTTTGTCATTTCTGGTTTCATAAGGAACAAAGCGACATACTTTAGAAATCACCTTCCAGACAAATTTTCTCCCCCGTTGTTGTGTATAAACATTCTCAGCACCGATTGCAACGATATTCACGTGAGCTTAGGTCAGAAACTGCACCGCAAGTGGTCTCGTGGATTACTGTGTGCAACCTGAGCAGTTCCCGGCGCTGATCGCTAGAGCGGCATTTTCCACTCCAGTCATTTTGATCTCTAATTCAATAACTGGGGCCGTCTACGAAACGGACTGAAAAGTCCATGCCCTACGGTTGTCAGCTCCCGCTGTGTACAGCGAATGAATACGTCTGGATAACACTAGTAATCCACGCAACCACTAAAGGGTTAATTGGTTTAATACATTAATAAATCACCTGTACTACCCGTACTTGGCTATTAGTTCTTACTTAGTATGGATGTCCAGTGATACCTAAAGAAAAATAGTTGATATGTGATTTTCAAAGTTCTAATTTCTTGAAAACACTCAATGTACAGTTATGTATTTACTACAAGACATCATGTACCCTGAGCTGCAAATAACTATGTCTTTTCAAAAACATGATGTATTAAATGTGAATTTATGTAAATGATTTTTTCTGATAGAACTGATTCAATAAAGTACTTTTTTAAAATTATGGTCATTCTTATTATAAGTATCCCTGAAACAAATCTTCATCCATAATTCATGTTACAAGAAATGAATCGTGAAATTAAGAAACCCCATATGCCCATGCAATAACTTTTATCAGGGGTCACAAAACACTATTTCTAGCAATAAGAGAAAAAGAGGTTTTTCCCCCATTTTTTCGTTTCAAGAAATATGAGTGATAATGTAAACAGAACATAAATTTATATTTAAAGAAAATTGTTTTGGAATTCCTGGACTGGTTCGATATCTCATATCCCACCCAAAATCATGAAAAACTAATAGTGATGTTTTCTTTAATATCTTCCAATACCTATAATAAAAATTCTTCGGTATCGTTTTTGACCGGTATCTAAATCCCTACCGTTACAAAAGAATGTCCTCTTATTAGAAATATAGATGAATGCTGACAAACCTTTCCTGTGGTATTAACATTAGAAACAACTTAATGTTCCAGTTGTTTTCATTTTTTTTAAATACACATGCAGATGTGTCATGTCGTTGCTACCGGCCTAATTACTTATGACCAAATATTCTGCCACTGCCATCCTTTTAAAAACATAATTGAGATTAGAATATTTAATTTTCACTTATAATTCTTTTCACGTGAAATTGTCAATCCCATAATAATACAACAGTTTATGAAAGTGTCCATTAAATATTTTGAAATAAAATCTGTAGTGTATAATATTTTTTGAAATAAAATATATAATCTATAGCGTATGTTGTTTTTGGATACTCTGGCACCTGATATTAATATTATCAGCTCAGTAGCTGTGAGTATTCAACACCTGACAGCGCAATAGAGGAACACCGCACGTTTAGGGCAAGGGGGATATGTCAGTTTCTGTAGAATTTCAACCTTCTGTACAAACTATAATTATAAAGGAAAAACATAATTTCTCAATAGATCAGAATATAAATTATTTTCTTGCAATACAAGTATTTTGTCAAAAAGTTAACATTAGGGGGATTCTCAAATTCCTGAGTCAATTAAGTACCAGAGGAAGTCTGTGCCTGGACAAAAATAACCTATTACTTATTGCTTCTTGTTGCTTCTAATAATATTTTAATTAAATCACTCCTATTATTCGGTATGGAAATTTAAGCGTATATTAACAATTACACATGCAATATAATATTAAATATAACGTTCCTGTTCACACAATAGTGACTTCACTAAATGTGTTTACCCCAATAGTTATTTCAAAAACATGAAAATTTATTAAACATTTCACTAGTTTCTGGAATATAAATTTTGTATTCGATCGTTATAAGTAAGTAGAAATGGTACAGAATATTGATAATAATACCACTCGAAATAAGTCATTCACGCAGGCGTTTGCACAGAGATTATTAGAAGTTTATATTTTTATTACCAGTTAACACGACTTTTTTTTAATATCAAGACATTGAGATGCGTTATTTTGAATCATTTTTCATTGGTTCCACTCTCATACACGGATGAGATGTTGAATTCTGACGATGGACAAGACATTAAGATTTGTTTTCGTAAAAAACGTCCGCAGCGGAGAAAATCTTAGCGACGACAGGAAGCGGCGAACGTCAAATGCAGTGCTACGACGGCTGCTGTCGGGAGAGGGGTGTTCTTATTCCTAGTTTCACAAGTTGGCTGACCTGACCGAGAGTACTCAATTGAATTAATGCCTCATTTTACGTGGCGAGACTCGGGTCATCAGGCTCTTCCGCTCTTCCGTCTGACCACGCAAATTTCGCTACACTCCTTTCACCCACTAGCGACGAAACACGCGTTTTGCATTTAGGTCAGAGGCATCTTTTAGGCTTGAGGATCTTTTACATGGGTCAGCCGGCTTTACTTCCCCTCCAAAGGAAGGGGTACGAAGGATTTGTTCGCCCCCAAAACGGCTTCGATCGGGCTTGAACCCGCCAACGATACTCTAACCGTTACACCATCGCCGTTACACACACGCATTGGTGTAACGTTTAGCGTACCGGACTGCTGTACCCAAGTTGGCGGGTTCAAACCCGATTGAAGCCGTGGATTTTTAAGGGCGAAAAAATCCTTCGTACGCTTTCCTTCGGAGGGGAAGTAAAGCCGTCTGTCCCATGTTAGTAGATTTACTTGCATGTAAAAGATCCTCCAGCCTAAATGACGCCTCTGAGCTAAATTCTAATCGCCTGTTTCTCGCCCAAGAAACTCCTTCTTTCTCTGCTAGTTGGTGAAAGGAGCGTAGCGAAATTTGCGTGGTCAGACGGAAGAGCGGACCCGAGTCTCGCCACGTAAAATAAGGCAAATTCAATTCAATTCAATCGTCGCCGAGAGTAGGTGCAGATGCCACAATGAAAGTTTGGTACTTGCTGTTAGGTGATTTTATCTGTGCTAGCGTACCCCTGGAAGAACTCTTACACGTTCTTACATACTTCAAGAGAAGACATTTTAAGCCAAAAATAATAAAACTAATACTTTCACCTATGAGTAATAAACACCATTCGTTACCATTACATTTTTTTAAAAAATCATTAATTTAATTTTCAATTCATGTTTTCAGAAAAAATATTTCCCTTCTTGAAATGTGTTGTTCATAAACGAGTACTGATGTAAATTAGCAGAGTTTGAAATTTGAGTGGTGAGCGATCAAAACAAATAGATTTTTAACAAGAATAATATGACCGTTTAGTGTTTAGTAGATATGTATGGTGTAATACCATACCAAGTGCAGGAGTAATGTAGGTTATGTCACAAACGTTTAACAGAAACAAGAATATCAATACTTCCATTCGTGTGTTGCCTGGGAAACCAGTGGGAACAACAGGAAACTACCCTAAGTATATTATCAAAAAAAAAAAAAAAAAAAAAAAAACACCATCATGGATCACGTAACTTTCATCTACGGAAGAACAGGACCAAAGATAAAACATAACTCGCAAATACACAAACCCATCGCTTTCTACATTTCTGTTTTAACGTGGTGCTTGTGACATTGTACGTTATTCCCCAAAGGCAAGAATCGTGAAAATGATGTTTCACAGTTCATTTGTTTCATTGTTTTCGCTCATTTTCAACTGTTTTGGTCAATGGCGTGCCCATACCAATGCGCGTTTAGAAAAAGGATTAGGAAAACAACCGCATCGTACTAATTTTGTCTTCGTCTTAAAACAGACGTGGTTAGGCGGGATAATAGTAATACAAAAATTTACGATTTGCGAAACGTGTGCCTTTGCAATACAATACAATACAATACAATACAATACAATAGTTTGCGTTTGAAATCCGTGTCTTATATCATTCTCTTAAGCCACATATAAATATGTCACAGAACTGTATTGTCAATTTCAAGCTATACCTTAAGGTTCCTTCTCGCTTTCTATGTGTGTGTGTGTCCTTGTTTGTAAATAGGTTAGTGGACTGGAAAACACGATAACTACTGCAGGCCCCCACAACTACACAAGCGTAACACACGCGACAAGTAGAATTTGTGCGTGGCCACGGGTAATAAACGATATATATATATATATATATATATATATATATATATATATATATATATATATATATATATATATATATATACATCATACAAATATCCTATTTGAAATCAACAATAACAATTTTCGTAAACACATTTCTTTCATTAATTATCTCATTCTCATTATCTAATACTCGCTATAAATCCCTTTTTGCAGCCATTGCCATATTCCCTCGTAATTATTAATTTAGAAATTTTACCTTCACACAAAACTTGGTCTTCCTAAATTAGCAAATACAAATAAACATAAATGTTCCCAGTTTTGCTACTTTCCTCCCGGAGATCCATTGCAATCTTGAACGTCGTACAGTTTCCATTCACCCTCCATTTCCAAAGAATTCGGTCCACTCCAAAGCCGTTCACATCCTCCACACACGTAATTGTATTTTCTCTTCAGTTGTAGAGTTGTTCCCTTAAAACACCGCCTTTACAAACTCCCAATTCAGTCTAATTCTTCCCGCAACCAAATAGCTTTCCCATACCGTGTCAGAACATCTGAACACGGCAGTTAGATATTCTAAACAAAATGCGCATGGTTGACATGTGTTGTACGTATGAAACGCAGTATTTAATTATCAAAATTGTATTGATATTTGCTTGAAAATACTTATTTTTTTGCACCTAAGTTCAAATATTTGTAATAAATAGAGTCATGATTTTCATGCAAACGGATGTTTGTATTTAAGCTTTATGAAGTTTCTAAACTTTATAATCGTTTGTTCTTGGCAAACATTATAATAAGCAACACTTTTTCCGCGCGTGCTTGCGTGGTATGATAGTTTATTAAAAAATACATGCACAATGCATGATTTGACATTTTGTTTTTAATTAGCAGTTAAAACTGTGTATGTCGTACTAATTGAACTCGGCTTCTCGAGCCCCTTTTATGCTAGATGCAAGAAGAGTGGATGGCGATTATTATGCGGACAGGACTATTTTATCAATTATTAAATCAGTAGCTAGTTTTCGATGCAAAATAGTATATATTACACGGAAATCAATATTTCTTTTCTCAGATTGCGTTCCCTCGTTGTTATAATTTATTCTGAATTCAAATAATGTCAGGGAGGAGTTGGGGTAGATATTCCGAGGCTCAAGAAAAAGTTCTCATGTTCCGTACTTGGGAGAAACGTGTACGAGTATTCTGTGCACATTTTTATAAATTTTGGGGCGTCTTTCCTTACCCATAAAGAAGCTAAATTATGGATACTTATAAGAGGGGAGCTCTTGCACATTGTATAAGACTTCAGCCAATGAGCTTCAGGAACCAGTTTGCGTCACAATATTAGAAGGAATTTTAAATGCACCTAGATACCAAATGTATCACCTTGTTTAAAATCATGGAAACATTTCTTTTAAATATTGCATCTTTTACACCTGCATCGTATTATTTTTGGTTGGTTAGCGTTGAAAATTGTCATTTTATTCCACTTTCAAAATGTTTCTCAACACCTCTCTGTTTCTGGATATTCAAAGTGCCCGTTCTGTGGTTACGTGGTTCGTGACGCAAACTGGTGCGATGCAGAACGAGGAAAAATCAGTGTGCCGAAGAATCCCACCCATATTTTTCCTCCATGATACTTATGGAAATTAGTGAATTTGGCAAGAATTAATACGAAAATAGTAGCCAAAAATATATCCCAAACGATTTGCCCATTGTTACATTAACGTAGCTCTGGCAACAAAGCAATGTAACAATGCTGTGCTGGCAGCCGCTACTGCCAAAGCCGAACCTTATAATTACCTTAAGGCTAAAACTCTCATTATCTAACGAATTTGTGTTAATATAAATTACTGTGATATAAATAAAATGTTTTAAAGTAATTTCGTATCAGATCACTGCACGCTGATAAATCTAAAAAACCTTAAAACAATCAGAAATTACAAATTCACCGGAATCATGTACATAACCAAGCTCCTTCCAAAAACCGGCAGTCTCTCTTACAAATGCAACGGAACGTTCTGCGTAGTTATTTTGGCATTAGTAGATACCAATTACAAGTTTCTATACACAAACATTGGCGCACCAGGGCACCGTGATGATGGCGGTGTTTTGGCTACCAGCAAACAGAATAAAGCAAATCACAGAACAAATTAATTATCCACAATGCCAGGCCACTGCCAGGGCGACAAGAGGAAATTCCATTTATCACGGTCGCTGATGATACATTTTCGCTGCAAGAAAACCTAATGAAACCATTTAAACAACAAACACTAAATGGAAGTGAGCGTGTGTTTAATTACAGGCAATCTCTTGCTCGACGCATTATTAAAAAGGTGTTTTGTGCGGCGATTTCGGGTTTGTATGGAACTATTGAACTTCCACCGGAGAAAGTTCCAATTGATAGTACGCACTATTTGTGTCTTACATAATTTTGTGTGTTTCACCTCCGGCTGAGTGTATGCCCCACCTGCAATGTGTGACAAATGTCATGGCGTATTTGAACCAAGGAGTTCGAGGAATGGTATTACTCGCGCAACGCTTCTTGAACGATGGATTGAAGAAATGGGGGTATAGTGGGGGTATTAGTTACGAAATCGGCCACTAGATTTTATGAAGCAATGCCAATCTCTGGAGAGTCACGCCTTCGTAACGTTCTCAATAATTTGCGTTCTAGCTTTCTCAGGTGTTCGAGGTATCTCCTCTGATAGATCCGTACCTGCTTCGAACATTTCTTTGGATTTTTGCAGAAAATAACGGATAGAAGTTCTGTCTTCAAAAGAAAATTGTTTCTACTTCGCGCCAGTGATGAGTTTGGAATGTTGCCATCAGTGCTCGCTGCGAGCTTTTGCCTTCGTCTGTTTATTGTGGCAGAGAGGGGGAAGCAAGGTCATCGTTCAAGAAAAGTTGCGCGAGTAATACGAACATTTCGTTCCTTGACCTTCAACCAACACAAGACAGAAATCATTCCACCAACGCCAGAGGCATTAGAAATGAATTTAAAGAATATTTAGTAGCAGAATGTGAAGTTCCCTGGCAATATAAATGTGTATAATAAAATATTGACTTACCATTAAACCAAATGTGTTTTCTTTTTATACCTCTCCTCCTCCACATAAAAAATTCAGGGATTTCAAAACAATTCCCATTTTGACGTATACACTTCATTTGCTCCAGCTGCACTTTTCATCGATCGATCCTTCTTCCTTTCAATGCTATTCTGACATCTTAAGTTGTGAATTTTGTTCTCGATTTCTTTTAGAGATCCTGTCAACTGGTCGGACATTTCAGAAAGGTTAGCATCTCGCCTCACACTATCTTTATAAGGCGTGAGACTTCCTGAAATGAAGAAGAGGTGCATTTATAGTAATTGAATTGCCGAATAGTTAAAATAATGTTCCAACTATCCACATTAATAATAAAATTTGCACATGTGAAAATAGGTTGCATAAATGTATGTCACTAAAACACTTTTGATTACTGTATGCTTGTTACTGATATTGTTATGCATTGGTACTTTTGAATTCTTTAAAGTACTGCTAGAAGTTATTATAATTCTGAACTAAGTATAATACTCCTTAAAGCCATTTTCAACAAAGCCTATTAATACAGTGGATTTGCAGGTATTAACAGACCACGTAGGTCAGTACAGTAATTTTAAGAAAATTATGCTTTCATATTAATATAAAGTATATGTACAGTATACTTTATATTAATATGATATATTATATACTTATATTTATATATGTGAATATATTACTTTATGTAAAGTATTAGCAAAACATTATACTTGTAACAAAAGTTCTAATTTCTAGAATTTGTAAGCACTGATTTCTAGGTTAATGTATTATACCTCCATAAACATTCCCTTATCTCGAGCAATTCAATTAACTTCAAGACATTCTCCTTCAATTAACTCCAAGACCATTTTCTGGAAAAAAATCAGAGTTCAAACATTAAGATCATTCAAGTTTAATAAAATATATTTTTACAGGTAAAATGTACAAGAACCATCCACCAAAAAATACAAAATAATCTGTACATTATTTCCGAAATCAATATTTTATACACTGCATTTGTACATTACTTTGTACTAAACTGTACATATTGCATACTGTATACTGCGTTGAACATTAATCTGCATACAATCAACATTGTGTACAATGTTCCTCGTTTAATTTATTTTAAACTTGTATTGTATAAAATTACACTGTACGTACTCACGTTTGTCCTCTGTTTGCAACAGCTTGCGTAACTTTCGTTTCTTCTATTTCACAAACCGCAAACACGAACAGAAATTCACGGCCCAAACTTGAACAACTCGCAGACGCAAAAAAGCTGCTTGTGCACGTGAACACACCAAAAGAGCAAAATGTCTTCCAACTCTCGTGGAAAACTTTTTACGTTCTAGGAGACAAGATTTTTCATCGACACCAGTCTTTACACTGCTCTCTCGCGGAGACATCGAAAATCTCTTGTGACGTCATGTCTCCGGATATAAGATCGCTTTCCTGAGAGTTAACACGTGTCTCCTAATCAGTTCCAGAAAGTTAGGAGAGAAAACTCTCTCCGAGTAAACGGGCCTTACAGCCGTCTAAGAGAGTATATCTCCTACTCCATGAATGTTAGGAGACTTCTCTTCATGTAAACGCACCGGATTCAGAAAGATTCTAACAATAAAAATCTTAAAAGAAAAACGGTAACTCCCTAACACAAACAAGGGAAGGAAAAAAACAATGCTGGATTCAGCTGTTGACCTCCCCTCTCTCCCGTTGGTTTGTGACCATTAAGAACTACTGTGATCCTCTGCTGTTGGAAATCACAATGAAGGTATTACTCGCGCAACTTTTCTTGAACGATGGATTGAAGAAATGCGGGTAGAGTGGGGGTAATAGTTAGGAAATCGGCCACTAGATTTTATGAAGTAATGCCAATGTTTGGAGAATCAGTCATGTCTTCGCAACTTTCTCAATAATTTGCATTCTAACTTTCTCAGGAGTTCGAGTTACCTCATGTGATCGATCTTTACTTGCGTCAGTCATTTCTTTAGATTTTTTGGAGAAAATAACCGATACAAGTTCTCGACTTCAAAAAAAATTGTTTCAATTTCGCGCCACTGAAGATGCGTTTGGAATGTTCCAATTATATAATTATCTGTTTGCTTAGTTTGTAATATGTATGGAATTATGTTTTTAGAATTTTCACTTACTGCTACGTGATGTCTACATGCGATTACTACTCTAGCATTTCTTATTTTCATTTTGTATTGTTTTAATACAATGTACCAACTAGGGCTTTAGTGAGGTATCCAGGTAACCTATCGTAATTTTGCCATCGTTGCAAATATTTTCATTACAATATCTATTATAATATTCTTTAGATTTTTATTAACGTATTGGATATTATTTTGTTCTGGCAAACAAAGAAGTTTTCTTTTATGTGGAAGTTGTTTTACATTTTTTATCGATAAAAATTTAGTCGCTTACGTATTATTTTTGTCACTACTGCTTACACAGAATAGAGAAAGTATTGCAATGCGGTATTTGGGTAAATGCTACATTTATTGCGACAATGCTCTTATAAGAAGGATGAGGATAACATTTAAAGTGTGAGGAAATATTTTGATAAGTAAATTATTTATTTAATTACGTCAGTATCGCGCGAAGTACATTTTGGAAAACCGTGCAAAATGCCTTTACTACCGAAAAACGTCACACGCAGTTCGGTGGCTTTGACGGATGACAACAACGGACACGAGTATTACGGGCTGCGTTCGCTGTCCGTTCACTGAGGCGCCGTGAAAACTAAGCGGTAGAAGCGGAATGGGCCTGTTGGGGCGCAATGTCGCAATAGGGCGATGGCATACAGTCGACGACGGCGTGATGGGCGGATGGTGGCGTTGCAGGGGAATACGGCTTCGAGCCCTGAGGCTGGCGCTGGCGATGGAGCTGTGGAGGGCGTGGGCTGGGGTGGAGGTGCGGGGCGTGTGTATGCCGTGGGAGGGGGCGGGGCGGGGAAGACGGCGGGGCGTTGGGGCCGGGCTTCGAGCCCTGGGGCTGGCGCTGGCGGTGGCGCTGTGGGGGGCGTGGGCGGGGGTAGAGGCGCGGGGCGTGTGTGTGCCGTGGGAGGGGGCGGGGCCGCCCGTGGCGGGCGTGCAGTGGGCGCTGGGGGGCGCGGGCGTGGGCGGGGGCCGGACGGTGGGCGTGGTGGACCTGGGCGACGGCCCGCGCTGGCTACGCGCCCTGCACGCCCGCGCCGCGGCGCCGCTGCTGCTGTGGCGCCCGTCTGCGCCGCTGTGGACGCGCACCGCGCCCGCGTGGCTGGAGAGGCAGGGCGGCTACGTGCTGGCTGCCCACCGCCACGACCACCTCCTCGCCTTTTTGCTCGACCACTCTAAAGACGCCGTCCACGATCCCTTACGGAAGGTCAGTTACACTTTCAAAAGATAAAGATCAATTTGCTACCCTACCTTGTACTCTTTGAGGTTGAATTAATCGTTGGACCCGTTAAACATCCTTAGGTTGAGAGAATTGAGTCTCAATGGTTGCGGATGTTACGTTCATTCCATGGCGCTATGAATCAATGCAAAATAAATGAAACTAGCTATTTAAAATTTTGATAAACACCCTGCTTAGGGATTATCCGCTATCGTTGTTCACAGACAGACACACATGTTTTGTAATCAATCTATTTTTCTGTATCAAAGACCCACAAAACATGGATTTCGTTACTATATTTAGCTGCTAAATTTATCCAGTCTATCGTTACCAGAGCACCGTGATAAGAGTCTTTCTGTTGCAAGTTTCTTCAATGTTTTACACGGACAGACGAAAGGATGCTTGAAGGAATCATTTCCGTTTAGCTCTAAATTTTCGAAAACTGCAAATTTAGAAATAGTGCGAGTTGTTGTAGCACCACTAAGGTATTGGTTATCTTGCAGATGTTAACGGACGGTAACGTCGCTCATCGAGACCTTCAGCTAAGTTCCTCAGCGCCAGTAGTTCTATCGATTGGAAGAAGGGCATATATCGATAATTGTAAACAGGAGAAGAAACAAGACCTTCGAAGTTCACAGAGCCGTGCCTACACGAAAGGTACAAAAAGGCATCGTCTTCAGCAAGAATTTAAAGGCAATAGAAGCAGAGTGGAAAAAACGAAGAATTTCCTAAATAACCTGCGGGAAAATCAGGTCTTACACATCTGTCTTGAGAAACGCAATACAACTCAGAGACCTTTGGAACAATCTCTGCGGGAGATAAGAAACTTGAGAAGGAAGACGCGAGTTCAAAACCGCTTCACAAAAGTTGGTATGGTTGACAGTAAAATGAACGACGACAGACCGCCTAAGACACGCCTTGAGAAGTATTTTCAATCACAACGCTACACTGAGAACGGTCATCGACTTCAGACGTTCCTTCATGGCGACTGTAATGTCGACAGACCCTTGCAGCATGACTGGAGATTAAAGACAGTCTCCAAAGAAGACCTTCAAAATGAGTATGATGCGCAGAAGCGGCTTAACGAAGACCTGGAGGGCGAGCGGGGTTCTCAGAAGTTCCAGGAGGAACAAAGGAGCGGCGGGAGGCGAGTGCGTGAGGCCGGGAGCGCGGCGGGGGCGCAGCTGCGTGTGGGGCGGCGCGTGCTGGCCGCGCTGTGGCAGCGCCACCAGGGCTTCCGCGGGCTGCTGCTGCGCGAACGGGGGATGGAGGGGGAGGGGCGGTGGTGGGCGCTGGCCGTCGATGTCGTGGCCCCCGGTGGGGGGAGCAGGGAGTGGCTCACCCAGTGTGAGGAGCGCAGTGAGGCATGCGCGCGCGAGGCCAAGGCGCTGGTTGCAACTCGCTCCAGGGACCTCGGAGGCGCAGCTATGCCTTACGTGTTCGCACCAAATCCAATGACGAGACTGATTCTCGTGGAGATTGACGAAATTAGCTTCCGAATTGAAGGCCCGGAGTATCTGAAGAGGAAAGAGCTAGAAGCGAGGCTACATCTTCGTTTTTATTGGAAAGATGTCAGGAATAACGCCACGCCATGGAAGGTGCGTAATCGATTCGATTAAACAATTATTAATTAGTAAATTCTTTAGCTAAAATTTGTTTTAATTTTAATAGAAAAATTCAATTAACAGTACTTTTTATTATTAAAAATTTTATTTTAAAATTATATTAGTATTTTTTATTTTAAAATTATATACGTATCTATATTAATGATTACCATTGCGCACAGAAATTTAAATAAAACTGTGCATCCTATGGATATGTCAAAGATACCAATGGTTTCTTTAGATACGAAGAAAGTGGAAAAAATAAAAATAAAAACAATGAAACAATTTGGATTGTGGCAAAAAAATGAAAATATTTTATTATGTTGTTCCACGTATTTTTGTACTGCGCTTACCGACTCAATTATCATACTCAGCGCGCCACTTATTACGACACATCAGTCATCATGATACATCAAGGCTCCAAGGAAGAGGCCGAACGTCATTAAATGGACATTTGCCATTTACTTGTTGAGTTACGGGTCGCGATTTTTTATATTCTTGATATTCCAAGACAAATCGGTAAAAAACTGCTGTACTGTATCCAAACCATACTAGGTTTTTGCCGTATTCATTGAAATGTTTTTTTTATTAAAATATTTAATTTATTTCAGGTTTTTTAATTTTATTTTTCGTTTTTGTGCTGTGTGCATACTGCTTTTCAGAAAATCATTTTGTTTGGTTTTGTTTAGTAGCAATTTTGCTGCTGCAAGTATCACTTTTGCACTTTTGTCCCCATTTTGTTCGATAGAACTGTACAACAGATCTGTGGCTACGAAACAGTATTGAACATAGGTTCAAAATTACACATCTTTCCGTATACATAACATTCGAAACTTTAATGATTACTTTCTTCTGAACAATATGTACTCAGGTTCCACATCATTTTGCATTAATATTAGGTTATTCCTAAAACAATCGTGTAAAAAGTATAAGGGTGTAATTTTTTAACTATATTTCAGTGAATTTCATATATTGAAACTAATATATTTCCCAAATCAATAAGAAACCAGTACGGGACTAGAAAGTACTTCCTTATAATGCAGTAGGCAATTCATTGTAGGTGGTTTCTTATAAATTGTAAAACCGAACTCAGTGCATTAGTGCAGTGTACGTAGAGATCATAACAAGAAATGCCTAAGACATATATACATATATATTACGTACAAAATATATACGTACATAATATAATATTACACGTACAAAATATAGTTTTGTCCTTTTAAAAACAGATTTACAGTTAGATCAATAATTAATTTAATTCTCTTTTGACGTTCAGATCTTTGATGGCATGTCTTTCATACCTTTGAATTAGAGGAAACAAAATTGTTCGATGTCCAGAAGCTTTAATTTTTGAAGAGCAAGTAAAAAGATTCTAAGTTCCGAACATCGAACATTTTTTCTTCATATTAAGAGTTGAAGGACACGCTTCAGATGTTACAAACACCGCAGACAACAAACTTTTATGCATGGAAAGTTGAATTTATATTTTAAAAACAGTTTCCCACTTTTTAACTACAAACCGGCAAAATGTGACATCGAATCTTTTTGTTTGCTGCGATTCATTTCATCTGGATTCAAAAGTGTAAAACGGTTTATACTAAAAAAAATATTTTCAATGTCCAGTGGAAGCATAGTCGATTAAAAACGTAAAAGTAAGGAGTTGGGATAAAAATGTAATGAATGTTCCACACCAACTCAAATCTCTTCAAAATGAACATAGTCTTAATTGATTCTATGACAATTCATTCTTGGAATCTCCATCTACTGAAAAAACACACACATTTCACTCCATTCAAATTTAATATGTCTTGAATTAAATTTGTCTGGAAACTTTTCAGGGTCAACCATACAGTGAAGAGAATTATCTAGGTGCTGTCCTGTTTAATCACGTAGCCTTCACAGTTCTCCAGTCGCGTGAGAAATTCGGGCAAATACATTCATGTGGCTTGGTTGAGGCTTCACAATCAAACTTTAGAATGATAGTGGCCGTGCCTCCGCCTTTGAAGCTGCCGGCGTGGTCGCTGCCGCTGCGCGTGTTCTCCCCGCGCATCTGGCTCGCGCTGCTGGGGGCGGCGGTGGCGTACGCGCTGGCGTGGCGCGTGGTGGCGGGCGAGTCGCTGGCCGCCAGCGCCGCCGCCGCGCTGCGCGCCTTCTCCTCGTGCGGGGGCGCCCCGCAGGACAGGGTGCGCGCCACGCCGCAGCGCCTGCAGCTGGCCGCCGCGCTGCTCGCCTCCGCCGTCGTCGTCGCCGCCGCCTACCAGGTGAGGACACGGCCCTCTAACCAGGGCTATTGTTCTTTGTTTTCTTACTCTTGCAATCAAAATGAGGAAGAAATTGTATTCTTTTCAAGTTTTTAGTGGGTAAATATTTGTTGTGGATATTTATTTTCTGATAAAAAAAAATGTTTTTCTTGTTAATGGAAAGATGAAAAACTTGTAAATACGTAGAATGTTGCTTAATTGAATGACAATCTAATTCAAGCGAATACATTAGATGTAATCAGGCCATTTTAGGCTTCTAAATCTTTAATTTTAAGTCTATTAGCCTTAACACTTTGAGTACCAGGCGCTTGATGTCCGTTTGGATTCCAGTATTTAGAAGTGTTTAAGTGGTATTAGTAATAATTTTGCTGAAATAAACTGTTACTACTTATTTTAAAGTTTCGTTTTTTTGTTAATTGAAAAAAATGAAAAATACGTAAAATGTTAATTTTTATATTTTATTGACATACTTGAATGCATTACAAAAATTCAGCATCAAATAATCTGCACAACATTATATATGGTTTTGAGAATCATACATTTCACATAATTATATAATTCAAAGTTTTCTTCTGATTTTTTTCTGAAGCTAATTTCTGAATGATTTTCCAAAAAGTCACAATTTTGCGGCTAAAATTCAAAACAACACACGTGCATAGTACAGAACTCCGTGTACCTCTGCACACTACCACAAAAATCAAGTGTCATTATGAGCTCGCATTTCGTAAATTAGTTCTCAAAGTGGCGAACATGTCGTAACGCAATACGGCCAGAACAATGGAGAATCGCCTCAGGGCTAAAAACCGACGTGTAGCTAGGCACGTGCACGTAAAGTCGAGGTAACATGTCCTAAGCTCGGGCTTGTGACTGACCATCATTAAGCAGACCTCGAGTCGCGTTTGGGCTTCAATGTGTTAAACTTTTTTTTTTTCACAAGGAAATGAAAGTATCTTTATAATTCCAGTATGTATTCGAACTGAATTTGTGTTTCCTTTCTAGGGACATCTCTTCGACCTGATAGTGAAACCACAATATTATCCGTACATCGATACACTCGACAAGCTGAGTGCCAGTGGCTTACCAGTGATAACAGCGGAAAAAAATAAACTTTTCATTGAGAATGCCAGGCAGATATGTACAAAATTTGTCTTTGTTTGTGCGTATTTAGATGTACCTGCTAGAAGGTTGTTCAATCTCAATTTAAAATACATTACGGGCATGAAAGATGTGATATCGACTCTCAGTAAATATCAATACTCTCTTCTTACAAGTGATCTACATTGGCACATGACAGTTTCTAAAATCTACCGAAAATCAGGTTCAATGAGAATTATCGATGCCTTCATGCCCAAGTGGAATTATATTATTACAAGGTGGTAAGTGAATTCAATATTATGAGACGAGTAAGCATGTAGGGGATATAGAATGGCACAGACTTCCCCGTATTATTTTTCTATTTCCTTTGTTTTCGGCTAGCTACTCGGACTTAACACATACTCTTGCCAGTTGCTATCTATCGCCACAGCTATTTACCATCTACATTTCTGGAACGTGTTCTTAATTTTTCGGTTTCATAATCGAGTATTGGAAATATTATTTTAAGAAAATTAAAAACCAGTAAAACCGAGCCCTCAGTGACAATTTTCTTTGAAAAATTTGGAGCCGGGTTTAAGTAAATGGCGCCGAAGTGCTACTGTAAATGCGAAATTTGAACCTGTTTTCACAGAAAACTATTGAGTTTCCGAAAAACTTCATATGAAGTAATTTCAAGCACATCCAGTCATAAATGCAATAGTGTTTACAAATCGCTGGAAATGTGCAAATTAAAGACGTGAGAGATATTTCAAAAAACAATTATATTAGTGTAATTTTTCAAAAAACTAAAAATACCCTTAAATGAGCTTTAGGTCATATCAAAGAGTGCAATTAGCACAATCCCTTCGAAAAGTATGAAGAAAAATTTGCAGCAGTTTTTGAGAAAATTTCGTTTGAGCGTTTCTGAAAATGCGGAAGTTTGAGCTAGTTTTCACTGAAAATGGTTGACTTTTCGAGACATTTTATATGAAATTATTTGAATCACATGTACTCATAAATATAATCATGTAAACAATTTGCCGCTAATGTAAATATTAACAACGAGAGACACAAGTCGAAAAAAATAAATTTTTGTTATACTTGATAAAACAAAAGACTAGCTCAATATGATGTTCATGTCATCTTGTATAGTACATTTACCACAATCCCTAACAAAAGCTTAAAGAAAACTTTAGAGCTGTTTTTGAGAAAATCTTGTTTTTGTAATTTTTAAAATTTCACATATTGCACGCAATATTGCGTGAAGACGACAAAAAGTTTCAAAAAAATGTACAAGACCTTAATGAAAGAATTCATTTAGGAAAAAAATTGTATTTTGAAAAAAAATTGAAAAAAACAAATTTGAAAAAAAAATCCTATGCATGGTTTAGGCGCTAGTGTTGTTCACATTCACCGGACGGACGGACGGACGGACGGACAGACGGATATTTTAAAAAAAACAACACTTTTTCGGTATCAGAGGCCCCAAACAAAGTATTTCCATTGAAATCTCGAAATCGATTTCCCGCAGCATTACATAACTTTCCCTATACTACGTATATTACTCCGTATATACGTACGTATACAGAAAGTAAAAATAGATCAGTTGAATAGACAATTGAATTTATTATGTCTTTTAAAGTAAAGTTTCCATGCAGTCGGAGTTCATCTAAAATAAGGTTATATTGTCGGCACTTGGGGAATGTCTCAGTAATATTTCGATTGTTAACATTCATTAACGTGGGAAATCTTAATAAATCACGATCTCCCCAACTCTTATCAACTTTAAAGTCTGGACAATTCCCATAGTTCTACTGGATTTTTCATTCATTCTTTGTTGATTAATAATCGCACGACAGATTTGACTGTTTTGTTTTTTTCTCTTTCCGTCTGTTTATTTCTGCCTGTTCAGTTTGAATATAGTTTTTCTATTCTATTCTATTCTTCGAAAGGATAAACGCCCCACGGTGACCCTAAGTTTGTTTATAGAGAGAATCAAAAGAATTTATACTTTTGGCAGTGGCATATATTTTTTTTTTAAATTTTATGTTCAATGCTCTCAAAAAGATCTTATCGAAGGGTTATATGCCATCATTAAAAACTGTCTCTAAAGAAAGCATGGGATATATTTCCCTCTATGCCTAAGGATTAGGCACCTATGTCTGTTCCGTCCTCACTTTGCCCTTCAAAACTATCTCTTGCTGGGTCTTCCGACATCTTTTCCCTCTTTGCATCTTCCCCTATTGCATCATCAGACGTAGAATTCTTTCAATAGTGTTTCTCCATTATTCTCTATATTCTTCTAAATATTAGTTATGTTCTATAATCTATAGTCTACCTATATATGGAGTCTATATTCTACCTATATAGGAGATGCTAAAGTTTCGCGACTCATCCTATATATATATATATATATATATATATATATATATATATATATATATATATATATATATATATATGAGTCGCGAAACTTTAGCATCTCCTGCAGGTTTTGAATGCAGTTTTCACGGAGGTGCATGAGGGAATGGGGTAAATTGTCACATGTATTCCTTTCTAGAGATATTGAGGTAACTTTTTTTAAATGTAACTATACATTTTTTTGTCTATTACGACGTAAAAAGACGAATCCAGTGATATATATTTTGTCATATGCCATATAAACGTTTTTTTTAGTAATTTTGATTCTTTGCAACTAGAGTTTAACGGATATTTGGAATGTAACATTCTACCGACCAAGGCCATGCACCGCTCTGCCTGCTAACAAGAGCTAGAGGCGTTGCGATAACCGTTAAACACGAGTCACAAAAATAAAATAAAAAGTCTCAAAAAATGCTTCTCGTTTGGAAGCAGAATTACTTACAAAATATGTTATTCATATTCATAATTTTTACGTAGGCGCAATCATAGCTAAGTGACTCCCCTTGAAGCACACCAAACACATTTGTGGAGTTGTCATACTCGTAGCGATTTCTACGAGGTGTGCCCATCGCAATACTGTCGTTAATAACAGACCAATAAACGTCTGTTTCACTCCCCAATTCCTACATAAACACATCTGTTTCTTTCAAACTACCTGAACTTCCTCATGCAGCGCCTTTCAATGCCTGCTTATGTATTTGCAGGAACTGGCCGTGGATAGACGAAATCAATTTGAAGCTGATACAGTTCCGTGACGCGGGGTTATTGACGAAGTGGAAGGACGATTTCAACAGGTCGCAGGCAATGTTCTGGCGATTACGTCCAGATGTCCCATGGAACACCGAGGCGGAGGCAGCAGCGGCAACGGGGTCGGAGGGCGACAGGGTGCGAACCCTGGAACTGCAGGATGTGCGGCCGCATATAGCGCTGCTCTGCGCGGGGCTGGTGCTGGCCGCCGCCGCCTTCTGCGCAGAAATTGTGCGCAGTCGGCGGGTAGCCGCGCGTGCGCAGGTGCGCAGGGTTCTGCGCACCATGCTGCGCGCGTTGGTGCCTCGCCCCAGGCGGAAACGCCCCCTCGGCGCGCGCAGGGCGAGGAAGTGAGGGCTCAGGAGACACAGGGGATCTTTCAACGCCTCATTCAAGGCGAATTTTTTTTTTCGTGTGAGCACTTCTATATTGCTTGCCTTTTGCAAGCAGCTTTTTGTGCTTTTTTTTAGTAATTGAAATGTTAAAATAATGCAGTGTATATGTAACGCACAAAGGCACAATAATATCAGAAAAATATTGTACATCAAGGCTACTCCCTCGCATTAAAATTCTACATATAATGTTATCTTCGAGAGTCTTCTCGTATATCATCCTTTGTTTCACCAGCAAGTTATCGAAATCATTTACATTTAATTTTCACAAGGTGTTTCTTAATTTATTACTATATTGGAAGTAAATATTCATAATGTGCCTGGCAAAGATTGTTCACCTTGTTAAGCAATTCTTGAGTATAATTGTTAAGAGTACAAAAACGATTTTTGCCTACCATAGTATTAATCAAAAGAGAATTTTTAATATTTTAGAGGTTCTTGAGAGACGCTAGAAAAGCTGACATATTTGGTTTGTAATAAGCCTCATTTCTCGAAAATGAGTCCATCCTAATTAGATACTTAAAATTGTGTGACCTAAAAACGGAAGCAGTTCAATTCGGTTTCTGTCAGCAAGATGTTTCATTAACAATGTTTCGGTCTTACGGGTCTGTTTTTATCTGTTACCAAAACGATTTCACGTTTGGTGTGTGTGTGTGTGTAATGTCGTGAATTAGCACGTTTCGAGGAGGTAAAAGCGGGTAATTGTGAAATGTCGCACAAAATCTTTGTTCGTGAAAGATCTGAATAACATTCTTGGCATAGGGCTCGACAGTGCCGATGAGCTGTCGCCTACGGAGCGTAGAAGAAAGCACTGCCCCAAGCGGCGATATGGCGTGCACCACTGTGAGCATTTATGTCAAGAGAAATGTACTTGCAAATTTAGGTGTTTTTTTGTTTCACATAATAAAGTTCAAGTTGTTCCAAATGGTTTATTTCAATTTTTACTTTCTCGCTACGGAGTAGGGAGAACGACGACATGTAATGCTGCGCGAAAGACTACGAATTTTGGCAGAAAACTCTATTACAAGGCCTTGGAAACGAAATAGTAGATAAATACAGTTTCTACATTTCGAACCGTATTCCGAAAGGTACTCGACCAAGTAGCCGGAATCAATGTTTTGTGGGTCCTTGATACCGAAAACGAATGACGGCTAATCGTCTGGCCGTCTGTAAATAACGCAAGAGGTTACCCCAGCCGATTTTCTCCAAAATTGATGGTTCGTTTGGCTGCTTCGCGGCCTCTTAAATTTGAAACCGATACTTCAATTTTGGAGATACTTTACATGAAGAACCTAGGGCATTTTCAAAATTTTCAGAAAACTGGCTCCCTTGTTGTTGATTAAATTTTGTTGTCGGATAGTGGGAAGGATTTTTAAGAGAATGGAACATTTCTCATGTTCGTTTATTTTTCCTTATTTTTTCCTTATGTTCCCTTATTTTTCGAAAATTGCAAAAGTTAAAAAATTTGTTGGGAGTCTTCCCACAACCAAAATGTTAAAGATAAATATTTTTCCCTTAATGAAATTGGTTCCTTAAAGTTATATCTTGAAATAAGTTCACGTACATGTTTTCGAAAATTTGAGTACTGTTCGCGTAATTGTGAGCGATAATACTAAATTTCGGGCGAGAAAGTACGTGCTCTTTTTAGCAATAGTAATAAGAGATTGATTCTGGTCAAATCAAATGCTTTGGTCATTAATCTCGTTAGTGTAGTGAGTGTTTCATCCAAGGAGGTGCCGATGTTACTTTTCCGGTGAATGGTGAGATCCTACTCATAGATATGCCGGGGATTTCCCTTACAGGTATCTACCGCCACGTGACAGCACCACCACACGGGTTTCCCAACATGTCTGGTTATGTGCGTATACCTGTGTGTGTGTGTGTGTGTGTAAGGGGAGAGGATAGAACAAGGAAGATGAAGCCCATTTATTTGGATACTGCTCCGTCATTCGCCTCGTTTTCATCGAAAAAAAAATGCAAAATCACCGATCAAAGCAGCCGGCCGCTAGAATTCTCCTCCAGACTGTAGATAAAATCGACATGTTTTCAGTAAAACTTTCTTTCCCTTTCCCCTTTTTCCTTTACACTTTCCCCTCCGTGGATTGCTTGCCACGTCACACAGAGGGCAAAATGGCAGATCTAGACGGAACTAGACATAAATCTATTGATTTAAATGGTGTGAGGATATGGACTGGGATGATAGGGTTGTAAAACTGATTCATATTAAATATACTTCATTATTCCGATTAATGTTTATTGTTAATAATGAATTTATGTTATTTTTTAAAATGTAAAGAACACTTTGAAAGTAGTATTCGTTTTATTACTAGTAACTGGATAATCAATAGTCAAATTAAAATTAAAAAGCAATATCTAAAGCACATTTCAAAATATCACAATTTGATACTGGTCCATTTAATTTTTCAAAATAATTAAGAATCAGATTATTATGATGTGCATTCCGAGTAATCGGAGGAATCTTCATTTTCAGGTTTGTATAAAAATCATAAACACTTCAATAAACTTTACACTGCAACATTAAATGGTAGTGTTCTCTTTTGTGACCTTTGATAGGTCTATGAAAGCAGTAGATCTGACGTTACGAGGAGAGTGTGGAGAAGATATTCTATGTTATCTCCTCTGGATCTTTTTCTAGCATGACTCAATCTGTGTCTTCTCGCGTCTATTATCCTGGGCGTCCTCAGATAATTGTCCAATAGACAATATGGCGTGTTCAGTAATTTGCAACCATGAATCAAAACGTTGTGAACGGAAAAAGGCATACCATGGATAATGTGCTGTAAATAGCCTTGCAGTACTTAAAGCGTAATCTTCGAATGCTTTCTAGTATATAGCAAAACCGGAAGATATTGTGGTCAAGATTGTTGTAAAATGGCGAATAATATCTTTGTCGTTACCTGCAATATATGCTAGTAATGCGTATTCGAGCCCCAATATTTTAAAATAATAATAAAGGACGCATGTATGTAGACTGAATTGTCTGTCTTTTATTATTATTATTATTTTAAAATGTTTCTGCTCGAACACGCAATGTGTCCAGGCCTTAATAGTGAAGATTTGAAATTCCGCTTATTTTCCACCGTCTTTATTAATTTCCGCCGTTTATACCGCTGTCCGCGAAACTAGTTTTTTTCCGCCGTACGTGTTCAAAATCCGCTGAAAACGGCGGGAATTCCGCCGATATGGCAACACTGGCCCGAACTGTTATATGGAGAACTTTCCATTATACTAAGAGTTATTGTTGTGAATATCATTTCCGGGAATTGAACAGCAGTATCTAGCCACCTAGAATCCTTTTAAATGAAGTGGGTCTCCACATAGCGCCATTTTCTCGTCCTACTTAGAATGAAGAAATGCTTAAATGGCACTTTTTAAGTATTTTATGACAATTTTCTTTCTTCGCATTCTCGTAAAACTATCCTGTCCTTCACACAACACAGTAGCTCAGATTTTACGTCCACATTCCCGTGCGCAACGGGAAAATCACGATTGGTGACAACAGAACGCACGCCGTATAAAATGAAAGATTGTTTTCTTATTTGGACGTAGTTGGATGCGAAACTCAATGAAACACAGAGTACACATCCCCAGCAATGAACTAACATATTATTTAGGCTGAAGTCTAATATACAGTACAACCATTACGTGCTTACGAATAACCGTATTGTTGTGAAAATACGTGTCTATATCTGATGTACAACTGAATGAAGCGCTGGACTCCGCCTTCTATGAACACTGTCCACGTGTGCTATTTTAGGGCTTGAAACTGGTTTGCATGAACTATAAAACCATACAATCCACTCAACTTCCTTAAAGTACACAGCGGTCTAAGCATGTACTAAAATACGAATCTTTCAATAAAAGTGTTATAAATAAAGGAAAGGATATAGCTATTATGATTAAAATTCAGGTATATCGATTTGGTAATTCGGGAATAACATTGCCGACGCACGAAATTCTCCTTGTATTCCAGTGGTAAAACATTTTCAGCAATTTGTCACACAAGTCGCACCTAATATGAAATTGCCTCCCTTCACATAACTGTGAGAAGGTCTGTGTGAAGACCGGCATAATGCGCCCTGCGACCGTGAAAATAATTGCAGTGAAAGAGGATGAGCGAGTGAGACCACAATGTCGCAATGGGCTGAGTTAACGCAGTGGCAGTGTTCCCATGGGCGGCCTGGGCCTGCTTTGAGGCGACGAGACCGGGCTTCGAGTCTTGGGTCCGGCGATGGGTGGGTTGAGGAGTGGATGGGGCGGGCGGGGAAGGCGGCGGGGCGCGGGGACCGGGATTCGAGCCCTGGCCCTGGCGTTGGCGCTGTTGGGGGCGTGGGCGAAGGTAGAGGCGCGGGGCGTGGGGCCGGGCTTCGAGCCCTGGGGCTGGCGCTGGCGGTGGCGCTGTGGGGGGCGTGGGCAGAGGTAGAGGCGTGGGGCGTGTGTGTGTGTCGTGGGAGCAGGTGGGGCCGCCCGTGGCGGGCGTGCAGTGGGCGCTGGGGGGCGCGGGTGTGGGCGGGGGCGGGGGCCGGGCGGTGGGCGTGGTGGACCTGGGCGACGGCCCGCGCTGGCTACGCGCCCTGCACGCCCGCGCCGCGGCGCCGCTGCTGCTGTGGCGCCCGTCTGCGCCGCTGTGGACGCGCACCGCGCCCGCGTGGCTGGAGAGGCAGGGCGGCTACGTGCTGGCTGCCCTCCACCACGACGATCTCCTCGCCTTCCTGCTCCTACACGCCAAGAACGCCGTCTATTATCCCATAAAAGAGCTGAGTTATAAGTACACTAGGTGTACAATTTTCTATTCTATGCATTTCTTTTTTAGGCATCTTGGCTAAGCAAATATGCTTTCTTGTTACTTTAAACTACATTTTTTCATGTAAAAGCAAAGCTACATTGTCCTCCCTTAACTCAATTCATATAGGCGTTCCACAAGGCTGCTCATTCACCAACACTATTCCCTGATACACACAACCTAGCTTCTAATTACTCCTTAAAATCCATTAACGAACTGGATCAAAACATGGAGAAATTAAACTGACCCTACAAAATCACAATTTAAAATAGTCACACACCCACTTTCTCCTTCCCCTGTCACTTTTTCGAAATTGCACGCAATATTGCGCGAAAAATACTAAAAGATTCAAAAAAGGTACACGATTTTAAAAAAGAACTCACTATGAAGACTAAATTTTATTTCAAGGAAAATTCTCTACCTACAAGTCTGTAGTTGTAGGAAGACACCGAAAAAAATCATTTTTTTGAAATTTTCGAAAATTTAGAGTTAACTGTAAAAATCGGACTTATACGACCCTTATAGAACTATCTTACTATATTCTTACAAAACATTTAAAGAAAAAATTTTGAAAATGTAATGGGGCTTCACGTGAAGTACCCCCAAATTTTAAAGATTGATTTGAAAACCTCAAAGATTTGACTCAAGCCCAATCGACACGGGTTTCAATTTAGAAAAAAAAACCATACGCATGGTTTAGGCGTGAGTAGTGTCCACAGAAACCAGACGGACGTTTAAAAAATACTTTTTCGGTATCAGGGGTATTAGGTATCAGTTCATTAATATGCTAAAAGACTAAAAAATGTAAATCGGTAGAATAAATGTTAACTCTTTATTGCCAAAGTAAAAAGGGTGATAATTCGTAGAAGTTGCAACATTTTTAATAACAGGATAATACAGCAGAACTTCCAGGAACTGCGGATCTGTATAGAGACGCACGTCTACATAGTCAAATAAGAAGGTAAAGTATTATATGTCGAATCCAGGTTTGTAGAGTCGATGTATTGTTTGAAAAATCAAAATTTAGTAATATTATAATAAATGTAATATTAACGGAAAACATAGTCAAATTAAATTAGTAAAATCGTATACGAGGGTTGCCTTTTATATTTCAGGATTAGAGAACAAAAACAAATATTAATCATCGAAAATCACTTTATTGTTTTTCAAAATATTCCCCATGAA
This sequence comes from Gryllus longicercus, assembly GCA_038098605.1. NCBI lineage: Eukaryota > Metazoa > Arthropoda > Insecta > Orthoptera > Gryllidae > Gryllus > Gryllus longicercus. Next base: position 2,703,813 of record JAZDUA010000045.1, on the reverse strand, counting down.
GATCTATACGATTTTGCATGCGTTTGAACCAATTGTCGAAGTACTTTTGCCACTCTGATTGAGGTATCTCCAAAACATGCATTCTGAATACAGCAACCGCTTCTTCAGGTGTCGAAAAACGTTGGCCTCTCAGTTTGTTTTTTACGTACGGGAATAAAAAGTCATTCGGTGCCAAGTCAGGACTATACGGCGGATGACTCGTATGATCAAATCGATGTTTTGGGTGCTCTAAAATGCAGTTGTTTGAGCCGATGTGTGAGAGCTCGCATTGTCGTCGTGAAGAGTGATCCGTCTTCGGCGGTTGGTTTTCCTGATTTCTTGGAAGACAGCTGGCAAACAAATCGTTGTGTACCACTCGGAATTGACTGTTCTGCGTTGTTCTAGTGGTACGGTTGCGATATGTCCAGTTTTTCCGAAAAAACAGGCGACCATCTGTTTGGAAGTGCTTCGTGCGCGAACAAGTTTTGTTGGATTTTGCTCATCTTCAAACACCCATACAGTCGACTGCTGTTTACTTTCGGGCTCATACGCGTAAATCCACGATTCATCACCTGTCACGATGTCATAGATGTGTTTCGAAGCATCGCGATCGTATTTTTGAGCATTTAATTCGACCAATCGACATGAGCCTTTTTTTGAGCGATTGACAAATTGTGGTATCCAAAGCGAACAAATTTTTTTGACAGTCAAAATGATGCAATATTGAATGTATGCTGGTCCCACTAATGCCTAAGGTTGTCTCAATCTCACGATAGGTCACATGACGATCTTGCAATATCTGTTCACGCGCAGCATCAATGGTTTTCGGAACAACTGATTTTGGACGACCTTCGCGAAATTCGTCTTGGAGTGAACTACGACCACGATTGAATTCACCATACCATCGATAAACACTGGTCCTTGATGTAGCTTCATCGCCAAAAATTGAATTAAGTTCATCCATGCACTGTTGCTGAGTTAATCCAAGTCGAAAGTTGTAAAAAATAATCGCGCGAAAATGTTCACGATTTAATTCCAATTTTGGACCAAGATGAATCTTTTAAGTTACTGTAAACATCACGAACAGCGCTCGTACGTCAAAAGGTTCGGAGTACGTATAACATCAAAACATCCAACTTTACGATAGAGCTGTCAGTTGCCAGATTGCAACACCAGGGTTGCCAAATCCCGAAACATAAAAGGCAACCTTCGTACCATCTCAAATGGCTGCCCAGCGTGGGGTAAAATAAAATAAATAATTAATTAGTGGAAGTTAGTAAATTACATCATCACAAAATATAATCTTATATCTTTTCCTACTTTCCTCATTCATCCCATAATCCCATTTTGTTCCTTCCTCATGTATGTAGTGCAAAACACCATACCAAACACCAGTGCAATCACCATTTAACCTAACCCATATATCATCTCCATAACTTTTTTTCCTATCTTTCTTTTTCCCTAATACCTTTCTTCACTTCGCGGATTATTCCACTTGCTCTTCGTTCTTTATTTCTTATCTTTCTAGGGCTTTTCCAGCTTCAGGGGATGCCTATTTCCACTATCCACGCCGGTACCCACAATGTCTCTCATAGGGACACATTAATTTTTACACTACACACTCACGCACTTGCAGACTCTCAAGGTCTTCCGCGACAACACGCACACACGAAAGACAAAAAACAAACAACCGTGCCTACGAGACTCGAACCCGCGACACTTCGGACCAAGGCGCCGAGTCGGCTCCCACTCTGGCCACCTCGGTCATCCAGGTCCGATTGCTCTCTCTTCCTTGCATTGCCAATTAGCAAATTGCATTTTCCATGTGAGAGCGTAGGCTTCCGCGGCCGGAGTCAGTATTTACTAGGCTGCCCGGATGACCTTCCTGCGGCAATACGCCCTGAGGAAGGCCGCAGAATGGCGACCGAAACGTCGGCACCTTCGCCATGGACGCGACGTCACCCGGACAGCCTAGTAAATGCATTTTCCATTTCAAACTTTAGACAGTCATTCCAAACATTCCTCCCTCTCATTTTCCTTAGTGCAAGTTTCAACTAATCCAACATCGCATTTATTGATCTGCTCCCGAAATTCCGTGCCTTTATTTCTTAATCCTCCCACGTTCCAGAATTGCATCTTAATATCCCTTATTATTTTACATTTATCCGCTTTTCTGTCAATGATATCTTTATTACACCTTACCTGTACCTGCTCTCCTTGTCTTCCTCTCCCCTCGTTTATGTCCTTGCTGTATATAAGTATTCCATCTATATGTTACATTATTCATCCACATACCGTCAGGTCCAATCCTATCTTTGTTCTTTCCTCTCCAGCAAAATCGTTAATCTAATTAATTTTTCTTTCCTGTATAATTGGGTCAGCTCCTACCCATACCTCCGTTACCTTCAGTTTTCCTGTTTCTCAAAATGTCTTTCTATCGTAATTATTCAACTTAAAGGCTATGTTAACTATCTTTTCCGAATACTTTCATACCATCTATCAATACTTCTTTAACTCCTAATTTTTCTTCTATCCAATTACCCATCTCTTTATCACACTTGTTTTTGAGTCCTTTAATCACATTATTCCTACTCAATTCTTTCTCTACTTTTTCAATTTTCATCCTCCATAAATGAATCTCTTCCTCTTTAATACTTTTCAATGCCATTTCAATGTTTTATTACTATGTAAAATTCATTTTTTCGAATTTTTATATAAAAATGAAAGTAAGGTTGAAAGCATAAGAATGTAATGAATATTGTTATAATTCTCATTCACTAAAAATAAATGTAAACCATATTAATGAGAGATGTTTGGTTAATTGTTCTATGTTAAATGTAGTTCTCTCTGACAGATACTTTGCAATCATTGACAATATGGGTAACATGAATAAAACTATTAATTATATTTGCAATTTTTGAATGTGAATGGTTTTTAATTTCCAAATGCCACAAAATGATTAGTATTTTAAAATAATATTTTGATTTTTCAGGCAGACATTTTGATAATAGGATTCTGTTATATTTGAATGAAAGAAAAATACATATCATTAAAATTCAAACCAATTCTCTTAATAAAATAACATTAATTGAGGAGCCCTCGTGGGAAAGCATGTAAGTCCGAAAAATTACTTTTTGGGGGTTTTCTCATGGACCTGCACGTACAATCCGATGCCTTTAGCATGGTGTTTAAGACCGAGCTTCATCGTAATTTACAAATTGTGTGTAATACAATACAATAGAGCTTCTGAGAGCAATTAAGGAGATAGTAGATCGCTTCGAGACGTGATCCCCAGGATCTTGAAGGCACTGACTGTGGATCTTGGCATTGTAACAGATGTTCCAACTACCACAGGCAGGATTCTGGCGTTGTGTACTCCATGAAGTTGCGCTGCCAAGCGAATGGCTGTTTTTTCTTGGTGATATATTCCTCCCCTACTTCCAGAAGGCTAGACCCATCCTCCTGGCGGACGTCGGCCGCATGCACCGTTTGTCACATCGACGTGTTAGAGGAAGTAATTTACACATAGGGACGAGATCTATCCACTATTTCGTTACCAGGTAGGATACGGCAATAAGAGTTTTTCTGTCGATAATTCGCCGTTATTTCCCGCAGTTTTATTGTAATTTTTGCTTATCTTCAAATTGCACATTCGAATTCCTTGCGCTCTATTTTCTAGTCTCTACATTACAATAAGACAATAAAAGCGCCGCGTCCGTTTAACATTCTCATAATTTCTTCTCTTGGAAGATTTACAGCTGTACGCATCGCAGTTTTATTTGTCGAATTTGTGTTGATATTTTAGTTTTAAAGCAGTCATCGTACCTAATGTTCAACGATTTGTTTTAGAAGATATTGCTGTTAAGTAATATAGGCAGAAAATATATTACGTAATCGTTGCAAAGTGCGAGAAAGTATGTGCTAGTATGTACGAGAGTTTCCAGGAACTGGCCATGGACCGCCACAATTAATACGAATCTGATACAGTTCCGAAGCGTGGGACTAGATCTAAAGTGGATTAGTGATTTCAACAGGATGTGGAGGACGTTCTGGCGTCTGTCCAATGGTGCCCCACGGCGTAGTGGCGAAGGGGAGAGCGACGAACCCAGGACCGTGGAGCTGCAGGACCTGCGGCCGCACCTGGCGCTGCTCTGCGCGGGGCTGGCGCTGGCCGCCGCCGCTGCCTTCTGCGCAGAGCTCGCGCGCAGTCGGTGAGGTGCTGCGCGTGCGCAGATGAGACGTTTGCACCCGAAAATGATTTTAAACTGCTTCATTAATATTCGAAAATATTTGTTTAACTAGAGAAAATCTATGTACATTCATTCCAGAACTGTGAAATGTCTTTTAAATTTTTTGTACTATTATTGGTGATTTATTAATTTGTTTTGTTTTTTCAGAAGTGTTAAGTAGAAAATCCAGTTATAATATTTTCTACACCGAATTATTCCTTTAATGGATGTACATAACATAGATAAAACAATATTATTCATGTTGGCAAGCATTACTGCCATTGTTAGTAGGCTCATTAAAATGTTAATATATTTAAAAGCATAATTTATAAATTATCTTGGTCATTCATACACAATGTTAGTGTAAAGCAAGTTGGGTTATTTTATACATAGTAAAATATCGTGACTTCTTTTGGGAGATATAAGGGTCCCACAGTAAAACCAAAACTAACTTCGTTCATGGGTAGTGTCTGTAATGTTTTTACATGTCATGCCTATAGAATAGGTATTTTTAAAGGTAAATCCGTTCTAACAGACGGATTTACAGGCAGATAAAATTTATTTGACAATACATTTTACTTATAATAGCCCGAGTAACATCCGTCCGTGTGTTTGTCACTCAAGTTAACCTAATTCCAATAGGATTCAACTATTTTTGAGCGAATACTTCAACAGGAATCGCAGTTCAACCATCGACATTATGCAATGGCACCGCCCCGCCGTCGTCTTTCCGTTCAATCAGCGCTATTACGATTTGGTAGATCTCGTGCAGAAATCACCCTCTCGCTGTCGCCTCCCAGCTCAGCATTCGTTCACACTACCACGTTCCCGAGCTCGGTATGTCCTGCCAGACGCCACTGGGCCACACGGCAACGGCCAGCAACAATGAAGCTCGTGTGGATCGGAATTTGAATGGAAATTGAATTAAAATGAAAATGAAAACCAGCAAAAAATGTAAACATCTCATCCTGTTGAATGCGGTGTCCAAAATGTTTCTTCGAGTGATGATTGCGGTGTTCAAAATTTCAGTTTTTAATGCCCTAGAACGCTTTGTTTAGGAGTTATTTAACGACATACTATAGCTTTAAATCTTGCCGTGTGCTGCGAGTTCCATTTAGCAAGAATTTGTGTTTTTTCGTGAATCTTTCCGGTATTTTAATAGTTATTCTGCTATTCCGGGCGCAGATGAAAGTTAAATACAATATTTATAGATAATTAAAATTGCTCCAACCATTATTGAGTTATAAATGGGTAACGAACACAATTTCGTTTTATAAACACACACACACACACACACACACACACACACACACACACACACACATATATATATATATATATATATATATATATATATATATATATATATATATATATATATAAAATTCATAAATCCACACCCTGAATAAAAACATAGTGTTCCAAATAGGGCGACGCTAGCCGATGCTTTAAGAGCTCCATTTTATCTGAGGGATGTGGGATCTTTAGAGCGTAAGAAAGGGGCAATTTCAAGAGACACAAATCAAATAAACGGTGCTCGTGTATTTATAAAATAAACAGTTACAATTAAAAGAAGTGCGTATTTCACATAGGATACACGTATGCAGAAGACATCTCACATGGAACAATGGAAGTTTTTCTCACCAGTGTGGATACGCATATGGTTATCCAAGGTTCGTTTTTTAGTGAAGGCATTTTTACAGACGGAACACTTAAAAGGTTTCTCACCAGTGTGAGTACGAATGTGGCTACCCAAGTTACATTTTTTATTGAAGGTCTTCTTACAGATGGAACACTGGAAAGGTTTCTCACCAGTGTGAATGCGCATGTGCTCATCCAAGATTCCTTTTCCAGTGAAGGTCTTCTCGCACATGGAACACTGGAAAGGTTTCTCACCAGTGTGGTTGCGCATGTGCCTCGCCAAGTTTCCTTTTTCAGTGAAGGTCATCTCACAGATGATACACTGGAAAGGTTTCTCACCCGTGTGAATGCGCAAGTGTCTATCCAAGGCTTCTTTTCGATAAAAGGTCTTCACGCAGATGGAACAGTGAAAAGGTTTCTCACCAGTGTGGATGGGCATGTGCTTATTCAAGGCTCCTTTTTCGATGAAGGTCTTCTCGCAGATGGAACACTGGAAAGGTTTCTCACCCGTGTGGATACGCATGTGTCTATCTAAGGCGTTTTGTCGAGTGAAGGTCTTCACACAGATGGAACAGTGAAAAGGTTTCTCACCAGTGTGGATGCGCATGTGCTTATTCAAGGCTCCTTTTTCGGTGAAGGTCTTCTCGCAAACTGAACATTTAAAACGTTTTTTGCTCTGGGTGGTCGTATTTGGAAACGCGTGCTTGTGGTGAGTGGTCTGGTCATCGTTGCTCAAGCTACTCTTAGGGATGCAACCCAAGCCTGTACTTTGGCTCTGTTGTGACTGGATTGTTTGGATTTTCTCTGATGCAAAACTCCTTTCATCTACCAACAAAAAACGTTTGTATCAGACAAATTCAGAGGCAGACTAGCAACAACAAAATGTATGATGCTTAAGAAGCAAACATTTGTTGACACAATAAACATGCAATGCGATTGCAATAGTCTGGAACGGGAAAGAGGACGCATTGTTCCAAAGAGGTGACAGAAAGCTTTTTAATTAGTATTTTTAAAATATTACATCTTATTACATTTTTGCAATAGTTCAAAACGTAATATGATGTATTTTTTTTAAAATATGGAATGTTATGATTCCTTGATAGTAAATCTGAAATTGGAGTAGGAATAATCCTTTATGATCCGATCTATATTTTGAGGACGAGAAAATGTTTTTAATATATTAACTATTGAAGATTCTACTCGAATGACCCCACCAGTTGAGGGCTTGAGCTATCCAAAACACCGCCTATGGCAGGGATGGGAACTATGGTTCCTATGGAACATAGACTAGGCGCAAAAAAATTGCATATAATTTATTTTAATTATCAGAATGTTCAGATTATCTCAGCAAATGTGTCGAACATGTACTAATACATCTATAGAATTACCATTTACTGGGTTTATTTATTACGTCAAAAATTGTGGGTGACGTGTTATGGGGAGAAGTTAATTTGAACTTATACTTGTGTCCAGAAGCAAAGCAAGGTGCCATTTTAGCGTTTGCTCAAGGATTGGACTCTCAAACTGGGGATGTCCAAGCAATAGAGAGCAATGTGAGACAATGGCAACGTAGCGAAACGATACCATCATCATGGCGTCATTAAGCTGATTCAGTTCCATACGGCATACGATTAACGATTTTAAAGCTCTTATAAATGAAAGTTACTGCCACATAAACATGTGATACACTCAGCAATTATCAGTGCAATAAAAATGTCATTTCGGCAATTTGTGTTTAAAAAATTAGTTGTTCAGTTCTACAGGAATTATAAAATAAGTTCTTTACATTACAAATAAGCATTTTATTTATTTTGTTTATTTTTCCTCAATCCCGTGTAATTTGCAAAACAACAAAAAATATCCCGAAAACATTTACACCTCATATTAAAGAGTGCAAATAGTATTAACCGTTCGAAAAGTTTGGAGGAAAAAATTGGAGCCCTTTTTAAGAAAAATGCGTTTGAACGTTTCTTAACACGCAGAATGAGTTTTTGAGCCGTGAACTATGCTAATGAATCGTGAGGACATTTGATCCCTACGTTCCTTAACAAGAACAGAATATATAATTCCGTTGGGTATTTGCGCACTTGAGTGCTTTAGGGGTTCCGTCGAACCCATTTAATCGTGAGGGAGCTATCAGGTGCTTTACAGGGTCTACAGAACCTCAAGGACTGATATGGCTTTTTAAATTGATAGGACGGTCTCGCCACATTATTTTGTGAACACCTCAGGCATAATTTTTGTCTAGTTCTTTACTCACCACCCCAATACTTTGTAACATATGTTCACGAAATAATTAAAATGTATGTCATACCTGGGATACATGAAGTGATCTCTTGTTTTATTGTAGCAATAGAAGCACCACCACAGCAGGAAGCAAGAGGATCCTACAGAAAAATAATACACAATCTCATCACGCAGTATAATATTGCCATTAAAATTTGAAACTTCATTTGGGAGGGTAACTGTAACTATGAATAATTCTAATAAGCCATGTTGACCCTTAATGATTTCCATCCTAGCACCTTAAATTATCATTGCAAGGACATTCTTGGTTATTATTCAGTTGACGCCCATGACACGGATAAAAAAATTCGTTTCTGAAATGAAATGACTGGCATTTAGTGAATTTTGCTGTGGTAAACTTTAAAATTACCACAAAATGTTCATATGTGATTTGATCTTCTGTTAATTTTAAATCCTAAAAGATATTTGAAATATTGCTTGCTGCTCTACCTGGTGACATTTATAACTTACATTTTTTAACTCGACACCGGAAGTTGATGAATTTATTTCACCTGAAATAGCCATTCACTTGGGCTTAAGGATACAATTCGTAGTGCTACGAAATTGCAGACTTTCTAGTTGTTGTTCTTTTTGTCTGGGCTAGCTATTCTGACAACCACAACTCTTGCCAGCTGCCATCAATCCGCCCCAATAACTTTTTTCTTATTTTTTCGGTTTCCTAATAGAAGAACAGAAATATTACTTTAAGAATATTAAAGAAGTGGAAATCCTTCTCCTGATTCGCAATTTTCATTGAAAATTTTCGAGACAATTTTAACAAAATGGCGTTTAAACGTTTCTGTAAATGCGAAATTTAAAACTCTTTTTCGCGGATTTTTTTTATTTTCGAAACAATTCATTAGAAGTCATTCCACGCACTTAAACTTACAAATGCAAAAGTGTAAGGAAATATCTGGAAATATTAACGGAGTGAGAGATATTTTAAAAAATTACAAAGAGTAATTTTAGAAAAAACAAAAGAATACCCGATATGAACATTATGTTCTATAAATGCAATTAGCACTATCCGTTGCGAAAATTTGAGAAAAGTTTGGGGCCATTTTCGAGAAAATCTTGCTTTTGTTATTTCGGAATTTTCTAAAATTCAGAGTTAAATTGATATTTTAAAAAATTGTCAAATGTCAAAGTTAAAATTTTGCATACTTGCATTTCCAGAAACGCATAGAAAAATTCTGAGAGCAGTATAAAGCAAAAATTGTATTTACTACACTTATGAATTAATACAAGAAAGTGTCTATGTAGTAAGATATAGACATCACTGTATATAAAAATGATATTAAAACAGCACTACTGACATTAGGTCATTCATTCAGAAATATAAACATTTTTGTCATTACGTAACGTCATAACGTCCGTCCGTCTGGCTATCGGTGAACAATACTGGTGCCGGAACTATTCATATGATCTTTTCCAAACTGAATTAACTGCTGTCGATCTCGCCTCATTTAAAGCACAGCGATTTTGAAATACAATCAATTTTTGGATATACTTTACAAAACGCCCCAAAATGCACTTCAAAATTTTCACAAAAATGGCTGCAAAGTGTATAATTAATATTCTTCTAAGAATAGAGTGAAATACACTTATAGAGGTGGCATAGGTCCGATTTTCAATGTTGAATTGCAAAAGTTTGAATTTTTTGGCGTCTTCCTACAACTACAAATTTTAAGACAGTTCTTTTCTCCATAGTTTTTTCATAGTCGTATACATTTTTTATATATATTAGAAGTTTTCACCCAACATGAGTAATATTTAAAGAAATGCAAAAACCAAAATTTTCGTAGCAACAGCAGGAATTTCTTTTTTTTAACTTTTGGCCATATTAGCGCTCAACGTACGCTATAATACGGCATAAAATCTATTTTGCTATATTATTTTATTTTTCCAAAAACAAATACAAAAATGTACACTGTTGACTTCTTTCTCACGTTAGCGGTGATTTCATCACATTATTAAATTTATTTGCACATATGCCATATTGTTTTATAATTTTTTCTGTGAAAATGAGTTCGAAGTTCCTCATTTCGAGAACCGCTCAAACGATATTTTCTGAAAAGCGACTCCAAATTTTTTCTTAAACTTTTTCGTACTGATAATGCTAATTCTGTTTAAAATGACAAAAATAATGATGCCCTCTTCTTTTATTTCAAAAATTACACATGCATTTTTTTTAATATACCTCATGCCTTTAACATGTACAGTTCCGGCTCTTTGTATACCCTATTGCATTTGTGAGTGGAAGGAGGACTTCAAATTATTTTACAACACTCAAAAGATATCCGTGAATAAAGGCTTCAAATTTCGCATTCACAGTAATGATTATACGCCGTCCTTTAGACACGGCTTCGAAGATTTCAACGAATTTCCTTATTAGACGAGGTTCTACACTTCAATAATATTCTTAAAGTAATATTTCTGTTCTATTAAAAAAATCAAAATCAAAACAATTTCAAAAAAATGCACTTCAGGCGTCGATAGATCGCAGCTGGTAAGAGTACGTGGCACGTCCGAAACGTTAGCCCGCACCAAAGAAACTACACAACTAATACGAGAAGGACTGTTCCACGCAGTAGCACCACTCGTTTTACATCACGACTAGCTCACTTGGAAGTGTTACTGTATGGAGCCCCCGCCCCATTTCAACCTACGAACTGGGACGTTTATCCCTGCAAAAAGACGTTTCCCTACAACAATAATAATAACTGCGAATTAAACCCTTCGAAGAAGTTAGCTGTCAGGATCTCAGGAATAATGAAATGTCAGATTCTTCCAGGCAATGTCAGCAAGGCACATGATTCCGATACGTTACGTATTCCGAACATGATTCCGAATCGTGAAAGCATTGGGAATCAGTGGAGAAAATGGACCAGAAACCACAGTGTATCCTAGGCGCCAAAATGAGAACTACGACTGTGCATTGTTATTCTTACCTTTCCGTCATCACTCAACGTTTCTTGCTTATTAAACACGGCCATTGGAGTCTCCAACTCCTCCTGCACAAAACAAAAATATGACAAAACAAAGCTGGTGGACAGGAACAGGAAACACTTTATCGCATTAGCTGTAACGGCTCCGCAATATTATATAACACGAACCTGCACAAGTCGTTCGAACAAGCAATTTTTTGTCCGCACCGAGACCTGATCTAGTAGAGGTCTCACTTGGGCCGTCGCTTAAAAATGTAATTGCCATCCCCATTATTTCCATCACGCAATTTTCGAAACTTCAAAGAGTTCAATGAAATTGAGACATGCCCATAATTTTAGGTGCCACTTATTTAACCGTGAAAAAAAGTTAAGTGTGTTTTTTATTCTTCAGAAAACTTTTTTTTATAAATTGCATTAATATCAAGCAGAAACAACGCGAAATAACATTCGTTTTTACTTTACCGTATACATACGTATACACGGACTAATAATCGTAGTGTTAGGGAAGTGGTACCGAAAAAGCGTTTTTTTTTTTGTTTTTTTTTGTTTGTTTGTTTTTTAATAAAAAAACTGTCTATCCGTCTGTCCCTCAGTGAACACCACCAGCTCAAAATTCTACGTAGAATTATTTCTAAAATGGATATTTTCCGGTCGATTTGACTCGACTCGACTGAGTTATTGAAAAACGTTCTTCAAAATTTAAGAGTTAACATGAGGGCCCTCTGACATTATTAACATTTTCTCAAAAAAGGTTCCAATTTTTTTTAATTTCTTGTTAGAATATACTAAAATACACTTATAAGGTGACATAGGCCCGATTTTAAAGGTTAACTCCTAATTTTCGAAAATTTCAGTTTTCAGTTTTCCGGTATTCTTCCTAAAACTATGATATTGAAGATAGTGAGTTTTCCTCCCAATAAAATTTTACTCTATAGTGAGATTTTTCATTAACGTCATCTACTTTTTTAAAAAAATTTAGCAGTTTTCACGGAATATGTGCAATTTTAGAAAATAAAGAAAAAATTCTCAAGCGGCTCCAATTTTTTTCTTTAATAGTTTGGTAGGGATACTGCTAAATGAACCTTATTAGATGATAAACATCAGTTTCCTCTATTCTTTTGTATTTTCAAAAATTACAAAAATGTAATTTTTTCACTTGTCCCTCACATTGTTAATATTTACGTTAGCGGCGATTTGTTCACATTATTATATTTTTTCTGAGTATATGTGCTTTAAATAATGTCATTTCACGATTCTCGAAAACTCAACCGTTTTCTGTAAAAACTAGCTCAAAATTTCGCATATTCGGAAACACACAAACGCCATTTTCTCAACTAGTGGTGTTGAAATAGCTCATACTTTCACACCCCTCAGTAACGGTTATATAACAATATTATATCGCTATTCCTGTCTATCAGCACATGGGATGTCTAGGATGTCAACGAAAATGAGTCCTGCACCATTCTCTTAAACGTCATTTCCACTACTGAACAAAATTTAACCAAAACACTTGGAGTAATTGTTTTTGAAAATGTCCCAGAGGTACCCCTAAAATTAAAATTTTGGTTTCAAATTCCAGGGTCCACGACAACTACGATTGGGGAATATCAATTTTGGAGAAAATGGGAAGAAGTTTACGCGCTAGCATTGCGCACAGATGGACGGCCTGACGATTTACCGTCAACAGATTTTTCTGTGTCAAGGACCCACAAAACGTGGATTCCGGCTGCACGTGTTAGAGGATCTTTTCCTATATTTAGCAACCGGATTCATCCACTATTTCCTTACCAGAGCCAGGTAATAACAGTACTTGTGTCGAAAATTCAGTTTTCCGGCGCACTATTACAATACTTTATCTTCTTACATTAGTAAGAGCGAGAAAGTAAAAACGGCTTCGAAGTTTTTCTTCAAACTTTCCGAACGAATAGTTGCACTTTTAATATGTCGTAATGTTCATTTGGGGGTATTTTTGTTTTTTCAAATATTACACAAATGTAATTTTTTGAAAGATCTCTCATGCGGTTAATATGCACATTTCCAGCAATTTGTGAACATCATTGCATTTGTGAGTCAAAGTGCTTCAAATGACTTTTAATTATGTTTTTCGAAATCTCAAAAATTTTCCGAGAAAAAGAGCTTAAAATGTCGAATTTAAAGTGGCTCTTAAACACCATTTTCATAAAAACGGATCCATTTTTTTTAAAGAAAATTGCCATTAGAACAACTATTCAATATTCTTAAAACAATATTTCCGTTCTATTAAGAAGCCGAAAAATTAAGAAAATTTCGAAAAATATACTTTGGGCGGCGATAGATGTCAGCTGGCAAGAGCATGTCGGAAGTTCGAATAATTAGCCGAGACCAAAGGAAATACAAAACTAATATGCGAAAATCTGTGTCATTCTGTAGCACCAATAGTTACTTTCTCGCATACGAAACGTATACACGGAGTTATCTACGTAGTTTAGGTTTGGTAACGCTGCGAAAAATCAATTTCAAGATGTCAACGGAAATGCCCGTCATGACTTTCCCGATACCGAAGAAGTGTTGTTTTTTTCTTCCGAAACGTCCGTCTGTCGTCTGCGAACAACATCAATACCTAAACCATGCGTAGGATTTCCCCCGACCAACCACTCTAGTCGCGGCTCTGCTGTATCAAATAAATTTCTTGACCTTTGGGGGTACTTTCCATTAAGCCATTTTCAAAATTTTCCTCAAAACGGCTCCAAATATTTTAATTCTTCTGTAAGAAAAATACACTTAAATGTCTTTGGTACGATTTTCACTGTTAACACTAAATTTTCGAAAATTGCAAAAGTTAAAAAAAATATTTCGCTATTTTCCTACAAACCGACGTTTTTTCAAAAATTTTAGTAGTTTTCAATCATTTTTTGTGAAACATGTGCGGTATTTGTAAATATACAAACCAAAAATTTCACAAATACTCCAAATATTTTCTTTAAAATTTGGTATGCATGATGCTAAATGTACTGCAAGACATACTGTTTTGTTATATCTTTTGTTTTCTTGAAATTACTGGTGATGTGTACATTAGTGTTTATAAGTACATGTGCATCAAATGATGCTTAAAACTAAAAAGTGTTCTGTAAAAATGAGCTCAATATTTCGAATTTTGAGAAGGGGCTTTAAAAGAAGTTTTCTTGAAACGGCTCAAATTTTGTCTTTACATTTTTTAACGGATATTAGTAAATGGACTGGACAGCGTGACATCAATGCAACTTTGATGCGTTTTATTTTCAAAACTTACATAACCCTTTTTTTTTAATATCTCACGCCTTTGATATTTATATTACCAGTAATTTGATACATTAATGCATTTGTGAGTCAAAGTGCTTAAAATGATTTCCAACTGATTTCACTGCATCACTTATGTAATTGCACTATTTATTTTATTATAACCACAATTTCAAATAAATAAACAATTCTTGTTTTTTCACATTTTATACAAATATTTATATTATTTTATTTATTTATTAACGGACTGAAAGCACTCAATTTACAATTTATATATGAATTAATAGAGAAAGAAGTTACACATTTTGTAATAACATTATTCAAAGCGCAACAGCAGTCCTCTAGCTTTGGTTGCAAAGCAGCCGGGACAAATTTGCTTTACATCAATAGGGAGTTAGTTCCTTGTACATAGTCTGTCGTTGGGTTATTTGCTGTATAGTCTAAGATATATTTTTGTCAATTCTGAGTGTGTACTTTTTTCTAAGTGATGAAATAGGAACTATAAAATTCAATTGTTCTCACACCAAAGAACAATCTATTTCTTTATTGATCAATTTATACAAAAAATATGCAACTATGAGATCTCTAGAAGACTTCGGCGAAGACAGATTTAAGACAGCAGAGATATGACCATAGTCACGATGCATAAATGGGTCTTTGAGACCAAATTGTCTTGCTGCTATTTTAAGAAACACTATCACTGAATATATAAGCTTAACTAATTCTATAATTAACATAATTCTAAATGTGAGCATTGTTCTAAATGAGCTAACGGTTCACCTAATAAAATCCAATAGTTAGTTTGGTTTGCCAGCTATATAATAGACGTGTCGATAAATGTCATCTCCAAATCGAAAATTACCAGGTCTCCAGGTCAAACTTACTCAACTCTTTTATGATATTCACGCTTCAAGTGTAACATTGTTGATACTATAAATATGATCATGAATTAATTTTGATCTAGAGAAACTTATAAAAATACATTCCATGATAATTTTCTTTGTGAAGACCACTATTTCAAATATATACATGCATGGTAGAGGAAGAATCCTTAGTTTATGGAACAAGGGTTTGCAAGACTCCAGCTTATGAGTTCTGGTCATTGTTCGCAATATTCTTTTTTGTATAATAAATGTGCAAGTGCTTCAGGGGCATTTCCCCAGGTCTTGTTCAGTTGAGCATCGGGCAAGTTTATTTTCTAATGCTACATTTTGAGAATCTTTAATGAATTTGAAAATTGTACAATCATCTGCAAATAGTAAGAATTCAACCTCTCTTCTGTAATTTTGAACATTGTATGTCTTGTACATTTATGTACATTGTAAAAAGGAGTGGTCCCAGATGGGAACCCTGCAGTACATTTGACAATGCTTTTATTTTATAAGACTGTAGATTATTATACTTTGTTTGAGTATGTTGTAGAGTTGTATTTAGAAGAATCAAATTTAATCGGTGTACCCTTCATAATTAAGAAATGCAGAAAGTTTCATTGGTGGAAAATAGTTTTCACCCAACCACAGTTGGGGCCCTTTTTAATTCTCAGAAAAGTTATGCAAATAGCACAATTATGATTCTGAAAGTGATATGAAAGTGGTTGCCTTTAATGAATGTGAAAAATGTGGTATAAGTTGTTGAAAAAAGAGACAGTGATGTGCTTCCATTTAGGGGGGGGGGGGCTTTCGATTAGTTACAGTATTTTGAATTCATTAATTAAATGGCTAAAGAAACGAAGTCAGTTCAAATCAGTAGGTGGTCTGACAGAAGATACCTTCTTATCGTTTATTCACATGACAATGGCCATTAAAGAATTCATAGAAGTTTATGTGAATGTAGATGACACTGATTATATTTCGCCTGGCAAGTTTCAGACAGATTCTCTGAAAGCACGGTTAGGGAGGTATAGGCAGATTTGTGGTTATAATGTGTCTGTAGTGGAAGTTAGAGAAGTGGAGAAGAAGTTGGGCATTCAGAACATTTTGGGCCTCAAGTCTGCCCATTGGGGTAATATGGTATGTAACATTCGTAATCTTAAGACTTGAAAGAACTAGATAAAGAATTTTCGTTGGGAAATCCTGAAATATGTGACACTCCTTTTGACGTTAAAGTACGGGATCTGACAATTTTATTGGATATGGAGGATTTTGACAAATCTGCAATGATATATGTTTCGGGTTATGCTGCATTCAAATTGATGCAAATGTTACAATGTAATTTATGTCGCAATTTACTTCACACATCAAAAGAGAGTGATAATGAGGCATTTAAACCAATCAATCGAGGAGGTCTCTTAAGTCCCTCTGATTTAGTTTTAAAAGTTGCCAATGTAATGTTTCGTGTGTTGAGCCTCTTCATTACAGAAGAAAATGAGTTGTCTTTCCTAAAATGCTTAAATCAAAAAGCAACACTAATTAAATGTGCTGAAAATGTATTAAGATAACACTCACAGAAAACATACCTTCAACATTTTACACTATTTTTTGAATAAATAATTGAGAAATTTTTATTATTGTAGTAAATAATAATTTCCATCTCATAACAAATAATATATTTCCATACTTATGAAAGGTGTCGTTGTAGTATATCCACCTGTAAATACGTTTTTCCGTCTTGGAGCAGAAATAACCATCTTGCACATGAGCATTCCTTAATAAAATAATAATAATAATAATAATAATAATAATTATTATTATTATTATTATTATTGCTTTATTATTATATTATTATTATTACTTTATTATTATTATTATTATTATTATTATTATTATTATTACTTTATTATTATTATTATTATTATTGTTATTATTATTATTATTATTGCATTATAATAGAAAATAATGAACCTCATTTTATTCTACTGAAATGCTTTTGATGTAAGTAAATAGTGTTAGTTGCCAGAACGTATAGGCTCTTACCTGGATACCTCACAAGAATATCTCTCTTACCTGGAACTTCAAACGTGAGTTTAACTTCAGCAAGTATTAAAACATTACTATTTAATCGCATTTTATGTATAATCACATTAGACAGACCATTTTGGGCAACTTCAGAATAATAAGGAAAATTTGGTGAATATTTAAAATTTCATGGCTATTACAAGATAGATCATTAAAAAGTTATTACCCCCATATCAAAAAATTGCAGACTATATTTTGGTTTTTCAGGGAAACGAAATTTTCCCTGAAGTATTCGGAGGTGCAAAATTGAGCATATCATACTGAAGAAAATATTTACGAAATAAAAAATAAAATCATCTACCGCTCCTTTCGGAAGGTGGACCCCCTTTTGGCTCCCCATCGACTGCACTATATATGAAATTTGAACATATTTCTGCCCTAATGTCAGCCTATTACTTCAAATGATAGAAGAAACATACTCTCGTCTAACTCATAAAAACATCAAAAGATTTTAAAACCTAAAACCGAACCTTAAGAAGAATATTGCAGTAAACAATGAATATGAATCATGTGACTCTGATATGGATTACTCCCAAACGTTAACTTAATTATTCCATGTGATTAACATCAACCTTCGATGGAACATGAAAAACCCAACTTGAAAACGTACACATTCTTATTACTACATATGTCCCAGACAAACTTCTGCAATAAAAATATACAGAAACTTAAATATTATAATATCTATTACAAAAATCATTCTAATGACCTTTCAGCCAATAGCGGTGTTGCCAAATACACAAAAAATTCTGATCAACTCGCCAATAGAACAGGTGTGTGTTCAAATTAACATCGGACCATCAAAACTTTGCTTTTCGAACTGTCCTCTCCATAAAAGCTACAATTTCTCTGAAAGAGAAATAAAAACTATCCTTTTTTAACTCCACTGCCATTTGCCATAGTTGGAGATTTTAATAGTCATAGTCTCTTATGGAATTCATATAAAGACGACTCACGAGGAAATATCATCCTAAATATTCCAGAAGATACCAACATTATTACTATCAATTACTATTACTCCTATTATTATTAGTATTAGTATTATTATTATTATTATTATTAGTATTAATAATAATAATAACAACACATAAGAGGCTTTAGTTCCATTGAACTTTCTGTTTGTATTTCATCTATAGACATCCATTCAGACTGGTCCACTGAAAGATTCTTTCTTTGGCAAGTGATCACTTCCCAGTTTCACTCAGAAACACTAAAGCTTCATCACAATACAGTCGTTGTAATGCAAACCCTAAATGGAACTTCTCATTAGCAACTTTAATAAATATAGACAAACTGTCTCTGAATTAATGGATCAAAACATTACTAATGATAGACTTTCTTTCATCTCTCCAACAGACAAAATAACTAATTTTATTTCAACCATCCTTCAAGCTGCTTATCTCACAATCCCTAAGTCTACAAATAAAATACGAAAGAAAAAGCTCGCCTGGGGGAACAACAACAGCCAAATAGCTCATTAACTTAACAGATATGCTTTTTCTACATTCAAGAGATATTCCACAATTTTCAACATGATTGAATAAAAAAACATCTTCGGTCCAACACCAGAAGAAGCTATAAAGTAAATTAACGACTTTCATAGATGAATTTCATTTCTTCACTAACACTGGCATCCAACGTATCTAAAAGCTTCAAACAATCTAATGCATCAGTGGTTCATATCGATCTAAATATCTTCCTAAATGTATACTTTATAACAATCATTTAGTCATTACTGATGAAGATATATCAAATATCCTCTCCTTGACCTTTGCAATTAACTCACATGATGACAATTATGATAAAGAATTTCAAAAATTCAGGGCCAAATCATGTTACAATTAATAATATACTTCAAAACAAAGCAAAAATAATTCAGAATTAAATCTTCTAATTACACCCTGTGATATCAACTATGTTCTGAATAAACATTGCAATTCAACTCATGGACCAGCTGGTATCTATAATACATTTTTACGAGCACTTCCTCCTAATTCATTACAATACATCTTCCTATTTAATGACCTCTCTATTGGCTGTTTTCCCAACCCTTGGAGAGGCTATTTTAATTCCAATACTTTACAAAAATTAGAATCCTAATCTTTTTAACAGTTATTTGCCTATTTTTCACTTAATACTTTATGCAAACTACTACTGAAATTAAATATCTTGCATGGTTTGCCAGGTCTTTAAATCAACAACAAAATTTCTCTGCTTCAAAGAGGATTTTGACAACACCGCTCAACTATAGATCACCTAAATAATATTCATTGTGATATCTGTAATGCCTTCTAATGCCTAATCATGAACATCTCACTATAAGCCTTGATATGGAACAGACTTATGTCAAGGTTGGGAGAGAGAGAGAGAGAGAGATTTAATATCATATTACTTCAATTGGGAACAACTGGTAATATCTTCATATTTACAGCAAATTTCTTAAAG
This sequence comes from Gryllus longicercus, assembly GCA_038098605.1. NCBI lineage: Eukaryota > Metazoa > Arthropoda > Insecta > Orthoptera > Gryllidae > Gryllus > Gryllus longicercus. The sequence continues at coordinate 2,684,076 of JAZDUA010000045.1, read as the reverse complement.
AATAATTTTACATGTGTTCAGTTTCATATCCAACAAATGCAACGTCCAAAACAGTGCCCTTCAAGGGTCTTATCAGCGTATTATTGTTTTTATTCCCAATCAACAACATAACCTTACAAGTCCCTTGACCCCCAAAAGAGTATTTATTTACTGTTGACATCATTATAATAAATGGTGGCAAAAACATTCGCACCACTTAACAAATTTGTTGATTCGACTCAAGAAAGAGGATTGAAAATATTCCACACAAAATCTCAATACATTCTCTTCAATAAAATGAAGAACTCTACCTCACTATAAAATCTCAACATATTCCTTGTTGTAACAAAATAATTTTGAGAATGCTTTTTGACAATAAATTATCCTGGAATTGTCATAACGAACTTGAAAATAGAATGTCACTGCACTTTCATAATGGTGACTACATCTTCTAAAGTCCAATATGTCAGGTCGTCAATTACTTTCCGTTTACCACAAAACACTGATTAGATTATGCTACTAATGCAAAGTTTACTCACAAAGGCATTCCAGTAATTATCTTCATTCGCATCCATCAGTTCTTCTTTAATCTAGAGGTAACACACAAACAATTTAAGGTAAGCATACCATTAACATATGCTGCACTTAGAAATACATTATAACCGTGTTTCAGCTTCATTAATTTAGTGTTTATAACACATTACCCCAAATCATAAGACATTTTAATTTGCCAAATCACATTCAGGGTCTACGATATATATTCTTACACCGTGTCACATTCAACAATATGTTAAATATATAGAAAATGCTTACTGCTTCTATTTTAATAATGCTTTCCGTTAAAATAGTAATCTCTTCCATCATTATCTCAGCCAGAACATAAATCAAAAGTGAAAATTGTGTAGCCTGTCGTTGACGAAGCTATGAAACATTCTCCAAAACAAGTATAAGAACTGATGCAGTCTGTCCTGCAGGCTGGTGTAAGCTCCGTGTGGCTCCGTGCAAGTTCTTCGATCGGTATCCTCTGTCCAATTGCCCTGGAGAGGCGGGAGTTTATTTTCGATGTAGGGGTCCATTTTTCGCTGCAGCCGTTTAGGCTTTTGCAGCTGTAGATAGGGCCTAACTTAAATAAACTCACTTATAATCTAAACTTAGTAACTAATACATATGCCACTATAGGCCTATTCTAGTTATATCACAATGTACATAAAGTTTTATAAGTTCTCTAAAATGTTCTTTCTTCTTTATAATTTTATTTTTTTTATTCATTCACTCTCACATTTACGCTTAAACTATATATATACAAAACTGCTCTTCGTTCGTACGGGCAAAAAAAATAATTTAGATAGTATTACAAAATTCTTCCTCTGCTTTACGCCTGGCGTCCGAACTGCCCTCACAAGGTCGGCAAGCAAGAGACTGATTGTTGACATTTTTTAATACCAGAGATGTACTTTCGAATAAAGCCGTGTGGTCCGGGGTGGAGAAATACGGCGATTTCAGTAGCAAGAAAAAACACCGAATTTCTCCGTATATACGTATGTATATACGGGAAAGTAAAAATTGTGCATCATGCGATATGGTTATATCTAACGATCAAAATATTGACAAAATTATTTATTGATATTAGCATATTAATATTGCAAATAATGTCACTAGAAAATAAATTATATGGTATATATCTAATATAGCATGTATAGAGGTATGCAATTACATGCACAAAATATTTCCCTTTTCTTTTAATTCTCTGACTATTGACGAAAACAAAATTGAAAGTGAACAAAGATCAAACAAACAACAGAAAATGTAGCATTAAGTTAATAACTGCAATATTAACAAAATATAACTGCATGATTTAAACAAACATAATGGAAGCTTGTTTATAGTATTTTATATAACGTTTTACAATATGCTTTATGGAAGCATTTTTTACAATAATTTTTTGGCCTGTTTTGTTTTTCTTGATCTTTTCGGGAATGTGTTTTGTGGCCTACTAGAATTGAAAATAAATTGCATTTCTTAACTCTAAAATATCAACTTTATTTATAACAATTAGACAGCAAATATGTTACAAAAGATTCAGGTTTAATTTTCAGTTTCTCAGGTTCAGCTCCTTCAAGTTCTTGTTAAGAGTCTGTATTGTGTGAACATTTTAGTTCAAATAGTGTATCAGGATTTTCTAAAAGCTTGTTTATTACTTATATATCAATCGGATTTAATGCGTTAAAATAACTCTCTGGAGGAGCTGGCCATGTTACATAAAAGTCACGTAAATGGAAACGTTGGGTCTGATGGACCCATCAACAACTTTAAGCGGGAATAGCACACCCCGTTTTTCTGATTAACTCAAACTAATGGTCGTCATCTGTTCGAGAAGATTCAATTTGAAGATATGCAGGTGGATAATTTAAGAAATAATTTCATTCACTTGATAGACGGCTTCAAAAATGTCGCTGGGTCTGGCAGACCCAACGTTCCCAGTGCCGGGTTAAAAAAGAAAAGGATACTTGTGTTTAATTAATTTATTAAGAAACATTTCATAAAGATAGTTTACAAGACAGTCACTCTGTAGAGAAGAACACTATAAAATTGGGTGATTGTATGGGAACTGTATGGGAACATATGTGCAATCTATTGCTGCGAGAACCCTAGAAAATCTAGCTATTTCATAAATTTCTTCTTGGCTGATTTCTATATTCCTTGGAAACTCACTGCTCTTGAAGCAGTAGATTGCTCACCTCAATGAAGACTCAAATTACGATGAAAACGACCCCGTTGCAGATTAACCCAGAGTTGGTTCTTTAGTGATACCTCAGTATTCACTACATATTTCAAGAGTTTTCATGTTACATAATACAAGAATATGCGAATCCACACAAGTACAAAACATCATCACATTTTTTCACCTCACCGAGGGCAAAGCCCTGTAAGCGTGAAATGAATTAATGCAATTCTAATTTTTATAATAAAGATAGTATTAAGTTTTAAATACAAAAATACAAAGCATTTAGAAAAAAACAAAATTTAAAATTTTTCAAAAAGAAGAGTTTTTTAATTACTACAATCGAGATACAATCCGCTCAAAACGACTTTTTAGTAGTTACTCTAACACTTTCTTCTCAGACGTGGACATGTAGATTCACAGTGTAATCAAAGCTCTGTGCCATAGTTGAGCCAATGTTTACACAGAATTGATTAAAAAGTTTAACTATATCCGAGTCCATGTCTTGCAACGAGATGATACTTTTGGTATCTGTCTGCATTTAAAATTCCCGCTAATATTGTGTCTGAAGGTCATCGGCTGAAGTCGCCATCCCATGCACAAGAGCCCCCCCCCCCCGGCCGGACAGACCCGTCAGCAGAGGCAATCCCAGCCGTGAATTGGAAACAAACTGGAAGGGGGGCGGGTTAATTTATCACGGTTGCTTGGCTATGGAAACGCAGGGTGGCTTGCTTGACTTTGAAATGACCTCATTACGTGTGATATGAGCACGTTTATTGCGCAAGAGAGCGAGGCAAAGTGCGCGGATGCCGCTTGTGTACGATTCTTATTAGGGTGCGGTGTCACGATCTCCAAAGTCTCGAGCGCTCTGAATTAATTTTGTTTCGCATACCCGGTCTCTTACATCTTCCGCCAGATTTGCCCCTGGAAAATGTGGCCGAGACTCGGTGTTAGTAATCATAGAGCATTTTGATATTTATGTTGGTAATACTGGAAAACTGATCCAACAGCGCCATCTTTGGCGAGTGTCTTTTGTTCCGAGTTTAGATTGAGCTCATCGTCAAGTACATTTCAATGTAAAACATCTAGCAATAAAGAACAAAATATTAAGCAAAAGGCAGTTTTGAATTTCATTTCAAGACATCAACATTAACACTCGGTAAGTGCAGGTGTACGCTCGCGTGGTATCAAAATGGTCCAATCGCGACCAATAATAATAATAATAATAATAATAATAATAATAATAATAATAATAATAATAATAATAATAATAATAATAATAATAATAATAAACATATGCAATATTTGAGAAAAAGTTTAGCGAGATTAGCAACAGTTGAAAAAAAATTTCGCCCCAGAGTTATAGAAAATTTACTTGCATTGGTAAACCAACAGCAGATTTGATTATTCTGCATTGCTAACAAAATAAACTATAAGCAAAATAGAGCTCAACAAAACGTGTGCATAGTGAAGCTACATTCATGTTCAGAAGCAAAACAAAGGGCCATCTCAGCATTTGCTCATAGAATCAGGAAAATTGGACCATACCCTGATCGAGATGGAGGTCATTCGAATGCTTAAGTACTTTACGTGTTACAGGCATATTAAGACATTTAAACAAATCATGTATAACAAATGCCAACTAATGCATTACATATCACTGTTGAAACAAACATTTTTTGGAAGATCAGTATAGCCCCTAATTGTAGAGAAAAATTTATACAGCAAAAAAGATTTTACTTTCAGCTTAAAGGTGTGTACCGATTTTAATTGTTTAATGTCATCTGGCAAGTTGTTGTAAAGTAACATGCATGTATTATGTGGATTTCTTGTAGTGAGTTGTTGATACTGGCAACTGATGAATTTGATTTCCACGACGTACTGCATGAAAATATAGTCCCACAGTTCAGTAAGTCGGTTTTCACAATAACCAGTTCATAAATAAATAGGCAAGGCAATGGTAGCTTTCCAAGCTCAATGAAGAAGGCTTACAGAAATCAAATGCATGGCATTTTTTATTATTAGAATACTTTTTATTTCTGCAACCTCTAAAGGTCTGGGTACTATAAGACGAGCTTCCTCATAAAATTATGCCATATCTCAGGCGGAATCGAAATTTGCACAATACGAGCTGTATGAAGGCTGACAGAATTTGAGGTTTGACTGAATTGAGACCTAAAAAAGTTTATCTTAATATGAGATAATTGCGGATTGTTCAGTTTCAATGGAGCATGCAAGTGCCAATTTGAAATGCAAAATTCCATTGAAACAGTTTTACTTCATTAACAATCAATTTGTTATTACGAAACCAATTTAAAACTTCTGAAATCGTACTATCTGTTTCTCTTTTGCAAAGAACATTTGGGTCATCGGCAAACAGAATTGTTCTTCCATTTTTAATTGACGATGGCATGTCTTTTACGTATAACAGAAAGATAGGACCTAAGATCGTACCATGCAAAAAAATATTAGTAAATAATGTCCTTTCGTGCCAGTACGGAATTTCTACTCTTTGAGATCGGTGTTTACGGAAAGCGGTTATCCAATCTGGGGCAATACCAAGAATTTCAGACGAAGGTAATTTTGAGAGCAAGTAATTTTGAGAGGTCAATAACATCAATATAAATTGTTTTATTTTAGTCTACTGATTATTCGGTGGATTTCACTGGAAGATGTTCGGAAATAAACACATCGTATCTAAATTTTTGGGGAAAGGTTTGATGTTATATTTTGTAGTTTTAGTTCCTTAGTGAGATCAGCCACAATTCTAAAAACGTGTTTGATGAAGACATATGCAACGTTTTCAGGATTACTTGCTTCTGTTTTATTACCTTTTGAAACGTTCTAGATGTATTTTTTACGATATGCTACACTACTTTATTTTTGTACATTACGTTCAAAATATACTGATTATTTTTTATTATTAAGTTTAAATATGTAGAATCTTCTTGAAGATATATTCGAAATTATTTTTAAGAGACAAGAAATATGTTCTCTTTTAACTTGAAGGAAGGGAGTCCCAAGATGAATTATAGACATACATATGAAAACTTCTTTATTTTATTTCATGAGCCATGTTGTTTTTGTTTTCGACGGTTTCGGGGATTGATTGTCACCATCATCAGGCTAAAATAGAACAATACGTTTATTATAAATTAAATACAGAAGTTTACATATGTCCGTCTGTAATTCATCTTGGAACTCCCTTCCTTCAAGTTAAAATACAATCCAAGAGAGGCGAATTTCCATTTTACAAGAAATATGTTCTCTCTATGTACGATATACACACAATTGTGCTGTATATATTTTTTAAAAAACACAATATTTTCAATTTTTAAAATTTATAAAGGATTTTGCCACTACAACAGTATGATACATATCTAAAAAAATTATTATGTACTTTGTACACAAGATGGTCATTTTTTGCTGAGTGGCCACGAATCGTGTGTAATAGAAATTCTCTTCCGAAGCGTTTTCACAGCCAGAAATACCTAATTAAACAAAATATCACACTGTGGCTCTTGGCTATGAAACTACCTTCTGAGTATACACGTGATCATGAAATGTCAGCACAGCCAAGCCAGGATTTGCCTTTGGTAAACAGTTTTATATGCAAACTTCTCACAGTAGAAACATTGGCTGATGTAGGAGCCCATTTTTCTCCTTTTTTATTATTAACTATCTTCTTGAAAGTCCTTGTTCTTCAGTGAGAATAGACAATTATAAGTATACCAGCATCTTTGTATGATTTTTCAATATCAAAGGAAACAAAATAGATGGTATATATATATATATATATATATATATATATATATATATATATATATATATATATATATATATATACATACCATCTATCATAAGTATCGATGTTTCAAAAAGCAATGTTTTCAGTATGACAGCACAATATATTTATCTATGAAACATACCATCAAACCAATGTTTTCACTGCACAAAACATGGCAGCCCCCAGTACAAAGAGCGCTCAAATCAGATCAGCTACTCTGAAGTAATATTCTATCTCGTGATGTCAGATGATTGTGAGAGAATAGGACTGAAATTCCCAAAGGCGCTGTGGGCAGCAGCAGGTACGAATTACTGGATTTGTTACATTAAGTGCTGAGTAATTGTCCTTGAAAAGTTGTTTTCCATCTCGTGATAGTTGTGCATTCTAAGAAAAATTTAAAAAAAATCACTTTGTGAAGTTCTGACGTAAATTAAAGACCCACTTTTAAGGAAACATGCCCTCGCCCGCGTGGGTGCGCGTGTGGTCGACGAGGGCCCCCGACCTGGCGAATCGCTTGCCGCACACGCGGCACGCAAACGGGCGTTCTCCTGTGTGCGCGCGCCTGTGTACGGTGAGGTCGCTCGAATAAATAAAGGCCCTTTCACACACGTCGCATTGATAAGGGCGCTCTCCCGTGTGCACGCGCTTGTGAGTGGCCAGGGCGCTCGCCTGCGTGAAGGCTGTCCCGCACGCGTCGCACACGTAGGGACGCTCGCCCGTGTGCACGCGCTTGTGGGTGACGAGGGAGCTCGCCTGCGTGAACGCTCTGCCGCACACGACGCACGCGAAAGGCCGCTCCCCGGTGTGCGTACGCATGTGGCTGACGAGGCTGCCCGACCTGGCGAAACGCTTCTCGCACACGTGGCACGCGAACGGGCGATCGCCCGTGTGGGTGCGCGTGTGTTTCGTGAGGTCGCTCGAAACCGTGAAAGCCTTTCCGCAAAGGTCGCACTGATGAGGGCGTTCTCCCGTGTGAATGCGCTTGTGAGAGGTCAGGTACTCCGGGTGGGTGAAAGACTTCCCGCACAAGTCGCACTGGCAAGGGCGTTCCCCCGTGTGGGTGCGCATGTGTCGGTTCAGGGTGCCTGACCGAGCGAATGTCTTTCCGCACACGTCACAAGCGTAGGGGCGCTCTCCCGTGTGCGTGAGCTTGTGATGCGAGAGGTTGCTCGGGTAAGGGAAAGCTTTTCCACACACGTCGCACGGATATGGTCGCTCTCCCGTGCACTTCTGACTGCCCAAGGTGCCTGAAGACCCTGCAGACACGGTGTTCTGCTGTTCCGAAGGCGCAGGGAAAGAGTTGGACTCCAGCTGCTGCAAAGCCGCGAGGAAAGAGTCGGGGTCCTGCTGCTGCAAGGACGCGAGCAAAGAATTGGCCTCCTGCTGCTCCAAAGGCGCGGGGCAAGAGTTGCTCTCCTGCGGACCCCGTCGTCGTCTTCGCTCCTGCGTCGTCTGCTCTTTATCTTCAGCTGGGACGTACTCTGGGCCTGCGAGCAAAGACGTGACTTACAAACTCGTCCTCCTTCAATGCCTTAATCCAATGCGTTCAGCGAAACAAACAAAACGTGACAGGACTGGCTGGACAGGGCAAGATTTTCGCCAAAGATGTAAATGACACTTGATTCGTTGGGTCAACAGCCGTCATTAGTTCCGGAAGTGATGTGCACATTTTCCTCGAGGGGTCGCGGAGATATTTCCCCGCCGGATGGTGAGATACGGCACCAAACTACCTCCTGGCCTGGCTAGAAGGATTTTCCCCAACGAGGTATCTCCCACCAGCGAGGCACCGCCCCAACCGGAACAAGCTCTAAGCTCTCGAACGATCTCCCGACATGTGAGGTAGTGTAGTGCATGTGTAAGGGGTGAAAGGACAAGGAAGAGGAAGGAAAGATCGCGCGCGATCTGTGGTCCATTTGTTAGGGTACTGTTCCAGCATTCGCCTGGTGTTGATCGGAGAAACCACGGAAAACTACCGATCAGAGCAGCAGACCGCTAGAATTTTCCTCCACGCAGCAACTGAACTCGACCTATCTAGCTAGCTAGAATCTAGCTAGAACATCCTACCACCGTCGGGTCTCCAACCTAGAACATTCCGGCCAGAAACACCACAATGGCATCAGCTGATGTCATGAGCCATCTCTCCCGATAATGTTTGCTATAAAATTTGCATTTTCTGCTTTATATACGTGTTTTCGGGCACAATGATAGTAGACAATCCACATATATGTGTTCAGTGACCTAAAAACCTATAGGAACCAAATATCCAAACTACTCCAAAATGTTCCCTTAATTCCGTAGTAATTGCCAAGTCGGCTTCCAAAAATAATGGACAAGCGGTGGGAGAGTTAAGTAGTAATTTTTAATTAAATAAATTATGAAATAATTTACTTATTTAGATTTAATTCAAATTAAACAGTGTAAAATTAAGAATTTGTAGAATTTTCTAAATTCACTGAAGCTGTGTGTTTCTGTTTATACTTGGGACTGATTCAACAGAAGGCTATTTCAAAAGATTGACCGAATATTATTTATATGGTGATTCAATTAGAAATACTATGAAAATCTTTTGACAGAAAATAGAGCTAAATTTTAGGGAATAAATTATGAACCACTGCACGTAAATTCCATCACACCAGATGTGACTTTGGAAGAGTTAAAAAAAGCGTTAAGAAACATGAAAAATAATAAAGCACCTGGGCCTGGAGGTATATCCATAGAGCTGGTTAAACATTATCCTATCGTAGGTTTAGAATTAATTACTGAAATATTCAATGGCATTTTAAAAGGAGGTAAAACACCTGAAATATGGAAATTAGCCTACATAAATTCAATTTACAAAAAAGGTTGTAAAAAAGATTGTAATAATTATAGAGGGATAAGTGTGACTTCATCTTTGGTTAGACTGTATGGAATCTGTAAAGAATAGAATTGAAATGCAAACATCAGACTCAGAAGAGCAAAGTGGTTTTAGACCAGGATGATCGTGTATTGACAATATTTTCTGTCTCAAACAACTGATGGAAAAAACAATTGAGCGAGGAAGAAAACTTCACATAATTTTCATTGATCTCAAAAAGGCTTATGATAATGTACCAGTAAAAGAAGCATGGGGGGCAATGGAAGAAAAAGGAATATCAACCACATACATAAATGCAGTCAAACAACTTTATAAAGATAACAAAAGTCAAGTAAAAGTGGGAAAATGTCTATCAGACAACTTCCCAGTAAATAAAGGATTACGGCAAGGCTGCTGTATATCTCCAATCCTGTTTAAGATATACATTGATAAAGCCCTAAAAGAATGGAAAAGAAAGTGCAGAAGCATGAGTGTGAAAATAGGTGATGAAACATTGTTTATTCTACTATTTGCAGATGACCAGGTGATAATGGCTGAAGATGAATACGATGTAACTTAAATGTTCAGAAAATTAGTAGAAGAGTATGAAAAATGGGGGATGGAAATAAATTTACACAAAACTGAATATATGGTGGTGGGAGGTATGCCCCATGATTTAGAAACTAGTATAGGAATAATTAAAGGTAAACCACAATATAAGTATTTGGGAGTCACACTAACAGCAGATGGTAGAGACGAACAGGATGTGAAAAATAAAAATATAAGAGGAAAAATAGCCACAAGACAGTTGAACCCAGTGCTATGGAACTCAATTATTTCAATGAAAACAAAGAAACGCATGTATAGCTCGTTCATAGAGAGTACCACACTCTATGGGGCAGAAGTCTGGACACTATCAAAAAAATTGAAAGACATATTTCAATCAACACAAATGATGTTCTGGCGAAGATGTTGTAAACTTTCTCTGTTAGATAAAATAAGAAATGATGAAATAAGAAATAAAACGAAAGTGCAAACAACCTTGAATGATACGATCGAAATGAGACAAGTAAAATGGTATGGACATATGAGAAGGTTGAAATCGGATAGACTTCCTCAAAAAGTTTGGGAGTGGATAGCAAATCGAAGAAGATACAGAGGAAGACCGAGAAGAACATGGAACATGGCAATAACTGAAGCCATGGAAAAACGAGAAATGGAAGAAAACGATGTATGGGATAAAGAGGCATGGAAATAGGGGCGCGGAAGACTGACGGGCGGCCAAGGCTGTAAAAAACCGCTAGATAGATAGATAGATAGAATTAGAACACAGCAAATTCTAAGAGAAAATTAGATATCTGGCCGCAGAGTGAACTTGACAATTATATTTTGATGGGGGAGGCCACGGGTATCCATAGCAAATTACTGTTGATATTTGCTTCAGAACTTTTCAAATTTTTCCTGTCTTGGTATCTTCAAAACATCAGAATGATGTTTTAAATGCGGAGGCCAAAAGAGCATTGTAGTCCTTTGAGTAACAGAAAAAATGGGCAAAATAATTATTTTCTAAACACACGCTGTGAATGTGACATGTCACTGTCCATGTGATATTTACAAATTTCAGAGATGCATACGTGCAATGAGTAATATTTTACTTAATTACAGAAAAGTAAAAAATTACAATGTTTATAAAAATAAGAAAAAAACAAACGTTTTATAAATAGAAAATAGCTAATTCTCGCGAGAAAGAATTTATTCTGGCTTCCTAAAACATGAGTTATATCGAATACGCTCTGGCGGACAACTCGCACAGCGAGGAGTCAATATATCGATAATCACAGCACTTATTAGTACGACTATTTCACGAATTAACGCATTACATGAGCGAAATGGATAATTAATTCACAGGAATTACGAATAAGAGAAATATTCAAAACTTCTACCGGATTACGTGAAAGTTTCATTCAGCACGGAGTAATCACTTCCTCTCAGAAGAACATTTATCAAAGGAAAGAATGATCAAGTTTCATGCAGAAAATTGTTTCAATAATTTTTAAATTTTAAGGATGTGCCTGCCGTGTTAACGCATAGGCTCCCAGTAGTTCTTGAAAAATGTAGCAAATTGGGCAAAAATTAAAATAAAACTAATATATATATATATATATATATATATATATATATATATATATATATATATCGTTAATCGGCCGACTAGGACCACGCAAGCAAGCATCCTGCATTTACCGTGGCTCAGTTTTTATTTATTATCGCGGGGCAGGTGCTTGCAACAATTCTTTGGGGGGACCAGCCATTTAGCTGGATCCGATTTTTATCCCCCATGGTTGTTAGCCCGGGGGTATGGAAGATGAAAGATGATAGGAATGGATTAGGAGGCGATAGGTGATCGTGGACTTTTGGAACCATCCCAGCATTCGCCTTTATGACCGAGGGAAACCACGAAAACCCCGGTCAGGATGGCCGGCCCGGGAATCGAACCCGGACCTCCCGATTACGAAGTCAGTGCGCTACGCACTGAGCCACTTCGCTCTCTCTCTCTCTCTCTCTCTCTCTCTCTGTATATATATATATGTATGTATATATATATATATATATATATATATATATATATATATATATATATATATATATATATATTGTGGCGTTATGGGTTTGTGCAACCCCATAACACCACCGTCTCATATGTGTGAACACTACGGAGGCAGCGAGGATAGCAAAGGTAAAGCAAAGGTTCATAAACGCGCGGCCTGGTATCCGTTGCCCGTACTAAACGAAGGCGAACTAGCGAGCAACGTTTTCCTTGTAAAGGGTTGAGAGAGGGGAAGCAGCTGAGAATTTCCACCACTGAGAATTTCCCCAGGCGTCGGACGATAAATACGCGAACCCGCAAGCGGAAGCTCTTTTTCTTGCCACCACTCGTCGAGTAAGCAGCTCTTCTCTTTGGATTCCCCGATCGCCGAGCCAGTAGCATTTTGATCACCACTCACCGAGCCAACACTTTCGTTAACATTAGTTTAGATATTGTTTGCCGCTGCAACGACTACTAGGTAGGAGTATTCGGCATCGAACAGACGTTCTAGTCAGTCGACCGCGAGATAGTGCAGATTCAGTAAAGTATTTCTTCAATTAATGACACGGGAAGTAAAAGTTACCCGTTGTGAGAGAAGCATTGAAAGTTCTGGTTTAGCAAAGTAGAAGTAGCAACGAGCGAGGAACTTGCACGAGTATTCAGTGAAGTGCAAGGGTCATTTTCGCAACGTGGGCGTAGACAGAGCAGACGAGGAAGAAGAGGCCGAGGACCCAGGCGCACGAGGAAGAAGACGGATCGACTACGAAGAACGAAAGAGGACGCAAGAAGACAGCGTAGACGGCAGAGGCGAATCCCGTCTCTTACGACGCAGAAGCTTGGCCCGAGCGACGTCGACGCAGAGACCAGCGCACGACCATCAAGGCCAAAAGTGGGAAGTCCACGAGGTAACGGTTAGGGCGCGGAAAATAGGTCAAGTTCACGTCGGCAGGGAAAAACTAGTATAGGAAAGTGTTAAGAATTTGAGGACACGGGTGGCAACAAATTGCAGTATTATAGTAGGAGACGTTTTGATGCGCTATTGCCTGCATAAAATATTATATTTAGGACATTTATTATTCTGCTATTTTCAGACAGTTAAATTGTAAATGAGAGTAGTGCACTTGCACACATTTTGTTCTTCGCATGTAATATTTTGAAGCAGGAGATTGTAAATTGAAATTTTGGTTTCATGTGCAATGTAATTAGAATAGCATAAATTTAGATATAATTAATTTTCCAAGGGAATTCCCAGTGTAGATTAGGGTAATTATTTCAGAGTATCAATTTTGGTGTAAATTATGTGTTCATTCATATGAGTGTGTGTTGTAAAGGTTTCTATTTGTGTTTGGATCATTCTTTGTAAAAGTGTGATTCTATATTCTTGGTTTTTGTCATGAACTTATGCCACTAAAAGTTTATGGGTAAAGTATACGCTCGTTTGTGTGCAATCTGTGTGATTTTATTGTGTCAAAGGTTCAAATCTTTCTCGCACCCTGAAGATCCTGCTCCCTAGATTTTAAGCTCGCTTCACGAGCAAAATCTTGATAACCCGCTTATGGTTCATGCGTGCTACTGTGAAGGTGGTAAGTTTGGGTGTAGGTGGGTTAGTTAGAATATATAACATAGTCGAATTAGTTACACTCTTTATAACTCAAGAACGGCTGGATTAATTGTAATTATCTGTGATTTGTTGGATTCATCTCCGCCCCGAATAGCACCATAACTATTAAAATATAGGAAAAATTTAAATTATACAGAAAATTAATTTTTAAATAAAGGTTTTGAACTCAGCGCAGATAGAGCAACTGATAAATTTGAGCTTATCGCACACATCAACGAGATAATCTTCAACGCGCTAGAAGAAATGCTTCAAGTGTTGATATGAATCGAGCAGCGTTTCTATACGATTGCACAATAGATTACAGCTCGCATCCTTTCGTTTGCATTGGTTAAATGGATGTTGCATGCTTCGTATTGAAGTTTGCTGGATAAACACCTGGACTGTGATGCCTTAATGGCAACGTGAAATTGTCATTATTGACTCTGCCACCTTAGCCATTGCATTCGTTGCTTCGTGGCGAAACACCAGAATTACATTTCCTAGCGAACACTCATAAATACAATGGAAGTTTTCAAATGACTTCGTTGAAGATATAATTTTTTTTCAACGCAGGGATGTGGCAGGAGTGCAAAAAGGCATCTAAACAGTGAAAAATCACATTTAACACGAATTACGTAAAAAATACCAATTAAAAAGACATGCACATGTGCCTTACTATCTTTCCTTTTTCATCATCTGCTTCTCACAAATGAAATACTGAAACGGTTTCTACACCTTACTAACGACCCATTTCATTTAAGTCTTCTTACAACACTCGAAAGAATTCAAACTAGTGTGGATTATCATGTTCCTTACTAACGTCCCCTTTCCAGTGAATCCCTTTACACATATGCACCACTCTAAAGGTTTGTCGCCAATGTGAATTTTGCACATGCCTATCTATATTTCCCTTTTGAGAAAAGACTTCCTTGCTGATTCAGGAGCCCGTTCATTATCTCTTAGCAGAAGACACAAAAAAAGGTTAATCAAGAGCATGGTCTAGGAACAAAGCACACCAGTTATTTCAATAGTAGCCAAATATGCGATAGCGAGTTCTCTTTCACAAAATGGCTTTTATTCACAATTTCCATGCGAACAGCAAAATTCAAATTGCATCTCGTTCTAAATATAACTTTACGGCAAACAAATCATTCAGCGTCTTCACTAGTAATAATCAGCAAGCATAATAGTAAGTGATTTTTCTCATACATATACTTTAGATATGCAGTTCATAACATATCTCGGTATGTATAACATGGTTACATATGTCTATATTACTTGAACATTTAGAGGTTGGGCTTGGATTGTTATGTAAAATAATGTTCATAAAGCCAGTTTCAAAGTTTTATTTTGCATGTTTGAAATTGCCATTTGATGTAATTTCATAGAAATGCTAAATTTCATTTATACTTAACGATAATGTAATGACCTGCATATTTGAGGGTTGGTATTATTTCCCTTTAAATTTTTTCTTGCAAGTGAAACTTAAATTCAAAAATGAGTGGATATTCTCTTTTTACTTCTGTTATTCCCTTTAATATGTTGCTCACTTGCAAAGGCATTATTATGCAAAGCTTAAGATATTCACAGAACATTACAACTGAAGCCTATTGACACGTTTCCTGCTTTGCAGAAAAAGGGCCTCCCTCTCAAATCCTATTCTTAATTTGAATACAGGCTATAAATTGGTCATTAGGTATCAACTTTAGTATAAAAACATGCATATAGAGTATCAGATTATCTGAAACTCACATGAAATAACTTATTTTGACTGAATATTCATGGCCCTCTTTCAGGTAGTATTCAATAACCAGGACAATCATGATTTCTTAAATTCTAATATATTTCAAAATCTTGAAATAGAGTAAATGATAGGATGACAAACATTTGGTAGCAATTAAGTGAATACATTCATTCTCCATAATTAAAGAAAAGATGCACATCCTAATGCTTGATGTTTGTACATACCTATCTTACATAGGGAACAATAGCCCTCCATCTCCATATACTGACACATCAACTGTTGTCCCACTTCTGTCAACCTTGTTCAAAGGTCTAATACCCACTGATACGAATTATATTTATTACAGATCTTCAACTGATGACGTAAATATCAAAAGGAGGAAAAAAAGTTCAATACTATACTGCAATTTATGCAATTCGGCCCCAGGCAGTATCAGCTGTTGAGTTTCATCCAATCAGGAGCTTAAACAACACCATAGTGATGGAACTATCTGGATGAAACTATAAACAGCTGATACCTGCCAGAGGCAAAGTTGTGGAAATCACAGTATACACTTCAAATTTCAATTACATTAAGTGAAATTTTCAACATTCCTTTTCCTGACAATTATATTGCATAAACCCAACAACTAGTTATAGAGCAGTGGGGAATAATTTACACATGCTGCCTACTACTTCAAACAAGATTGTAATTTCAGAGTATAAACAGCATTCCAAGTGATTAGGATTCTGGAATATGACAGGAGGTAGATGCTGAAGGACCAAGGCACAGTTCAATTCATAAAATCACAATGGTTAATGTAAAATAAATTTAATGCCTTTTCTTTTTCATTATTCTACATTTGCATTAACTCAGTTAATTTTCTTAATTTAATCTTCCTCTCTACCTCCAAAATTCGCATTTCCAATTCGTGTTCTTTGATGGCCATTTCCATTCTTTTGACACTGTCGGCCAATTTCTGTTCGTGCTCTTTTTTAGCCATCTGGAGCAGCTGCTCCTCATACGATGATTTTTTACTGAAAAAAAAAAAAAAAAAAGTCCGCCATTTATATTAGACTTATAGTTACTTATTTCTTCAAGTGTTGAATTCATCACTCAATTCATTAAAACATTGATATTTCATAATTATCCATGAAAACAAAGTTTTACTAACTTCTTTTGTGGGACTCGGCCTGACCTCCATTCATTTTCAGGGGGCACAGCCACCACTTCAACTTCTGGCTCAGCCTCAGCAACCCCCTCAATTTCAATTTGTCCTTCCTGTGCCACATGAATTAAGAAACCATGAATGAGATTTTGGAAGTTGTATTTTATGTAAAGAAAACATGTCACCAACAAAGCTTTACCAAAATAATACCTGAAAGGGTATGGCATCACTGTCGTAATCCATTGGCAATGGATCCACTGATGACCCTCCACCCGTCTGTCTTACCTCATTCCTTATGGCGCCTAGCTCCTCCTTCGTTGACATTTTAAGTCTCTTCCACAACCCTAAACAGGAATATAAGTACATAATATACGACACTTGAAAGTATTAAACATGAACTATACACGCATAAACGTGAGCACACTTCTCAAATGCTTAAGCAATATAAATTTGCTGTACCAAAACAGGCATGTTGCATGGAATAAATTTTGCATCAATACTTTTTCCACTTGAACAAAGCACTAAAAACTTATTCAGTAGTTCTCGTCGGTGATTATTTTATGGTTTTTGCTCACGGCTCCAAGATTTGTAAAATTATTTCATATAAAACTTTTTCACTCACCACGAATTTGCTCCTCGTGCATACGTGGAGCTCTCCCTACGGTTGAACTATTAAAGTCCTGACTTATTACCTACCAGGCACTTTTCTTTTTTCTTTTTAAATATCTCCCCCATAGCTCTTATCCGCTATAATTGGCTATCTCTGGCAAATTTCTGCCAGTAACACACACACACTTTTTTCATAACGAACCATTTTCAACTAAACACGCTTTAATATTTATTCTATTACATTATAATAAAGAATGATAATATTGAATAATTAAAATCGGTCGGAACGTACCTTTCGTTATCTTGCTGCTATCACACTTCCCTTCTTCTCTACCTTTCGCTACACCTGGACGCCACAAACCATACACACTATCAGTACAACACACAACGACTGCAACACGACTGGACGATTGAACATCCGATATTCCCGCAAGGAAAACAGAAGACGACCGAAATGCGACCGAAAGGCAGCGTTGCCAGACCGATTGAAGATGCCATTACTTGAAAACGTGGTCTCGCCAGTCTACGTTGAAACTCCGTCTTGGCAAGCCAACGCGAGTCGTGTCTGCGGCCGGGGTTTCAGACCCCATCTTAGAATGCGACCCAGATTTCGGATTTACAAGATTCAAACCTCGAGCAAAACAGCCTTTCTTTTGGCCTTGGAATCGTTGCATACTATGAAAGTGTGCAAGAGAAACACCCGTAACTTGGAATTCTGATACGCCACTGATAATTTCGGTGGTACAATTATGAAATTTTTAAAAGATGTTATACCACTCACCTTGAATATTAGATTCTTCCTCCAGTTTTATCGACGCAACAGAAACAGTGGAGCATGGAGCAAGAGGATCCTACAACAAAAAATGTCTATAAAAACTCTGACAATGCAGAAAATCATCTAAGAGAAATGGTTTTAGACTTCGCTCTGAGATTTGGTTCGCTTACAGCGAATGTCGTATTTGAACAAGTGGTGCAACAGAATGGCACAGACTTTTGCGTAAGTTTCCTAACCTCTTTATTCCGTACTATGTTTTCGGTTTTACCCAACGATCTCAACTGCCACCTATTGCCTCCTACAACACATTTTTTAAAGGTTTATACATGTTTTGGATCCCGGAATAGTAGAATTGAAATATTGAGAATACTACAAGAGGGCAAAATCTGGTCATGTATGTTCCCTAGCCGCAAGACAAAATTCCGGGGGGGGGGGGGGGGGATTAGCGATCGCCAGCACATAGAACTTTAGTGTCTACGACAGCGTTTGCCAAGTGGTCGAGAAATGATGTAGAGCAACGTTCCCGCCGCGGTAGGAGACGCAGCGCGAGCAAAGAAGGGTGGGGCGGAGGGCGGGATTACCTTAGCAGTGGGCCATTGTGTGTCAGGCAACATGAGAGTCCATTTACGCCAGTTAATTGTCTTTCGGTTTGGGAAAGAATGTTGTTTTTTATTCTGGCGACGTGTTTAGTATGTTCGAAAGAACCGCAGTGTGTTAAAAAGTTCAACCTAAAGAGGCATTACGCAGCTTTGTAACCCAGACAAACCCGCGAGATTCAAATAATTTCTAAGAGTTGACAGCCTGCAATCATGAGATGAGTAGAGGATTTTGCAAATACAAGATATGGAAAAGGTACTGAAAATCACGAGGATTTACAAGATTCTCAAAGAAACCTGTACATGAAATAATCAAACCGAGATTCTCTCTCGGATATCTATTTGTTAACATTATTGGTTCGGGACGAACTAAAATTATGTTATTTAGAATAGTATTCTACTACAATGTTGGGGAATTACAGTAACAATGGAATTACAGTACTGGTTACGATAGTCGGACAGTGCTTTGAGTTACATAAATTTACATAACTATATTTTTTAAATTTTTGATATTTTATTGAATCAAACATTTAAATAATAATTACTTTGTAAAATCCTAACTATTGAGTGAACGTTTTCCCCAATTTTTGTACCAATATGGAACACTGTACGCCCACCGCCGCGTCGGGCTCTTCATTTGCTGCTCGGTTCGGAGAGCAGATTTTTGATACATCATAGAGAATTGAGTTGACAAGCAATGGCATATGACACTGGCGAAAAGTCCCAAGCAGGAAAGACTGTCCCGGGGGTGGCGTCTCGTCTGTTTGTGAGGATATACCGTCATCTCTCGCCGTCGACGGACAAATTTTGCCTGCGCGTACGCCATGACGGAAAAATATTTCTAAGCGTGCGTTTTCAAGTCGAGAATTGGTGTCAATAGACCAGTGAATATTTAGCACTCTAGGAACAATTGTATCATTTTTTATCAATTAATTTGTAACTCCTGTCAAATTCCTATTTGAAATATTCATCTCCGGCACAATATTGGGAACCTCTTAGTTTGTTCTAGCGCATATTTCAGAATTGTTTATAAAATTCTTAATTGGCTATTTACGGTTCTGGGACCAGCAACTGGAGCCAGGCTGAAGCCTATGCAACCATCATTACATCGTTTTATAATGAACATTACACATTTTACCCGAAACTACGCATTTATTTGTGTTGTAATATATTTATACTTTGAAAATCAACATGTTGGATGCAATAAAAGTTACTGCAATCACTTTTCTTAAACAGCAATGAAATGATATCGCGATTCAATTTAGGCAAAACTTCACCATGTATTGTCAAACTCCCCCTCTCCCGCTTGTAGGAAACCACGTTCTCGTAAACAAGGACCAGCGGATGTTTCTGAAGCGGAAGTTGTTTCAACCGCCTATGTGCTTGTTCATGTTTCATAGCGCTCATGTGTAACTCGATCGAAAACGACCAAGTACTGTTCACAGATGTCATAGCGCGGTGTTGGATTTGGGAAGTGTTCCCTTTACACCCTCCGGAATACATTTTATTTGGTAACAAAGAACTATTATTAAGTGAGCACACCCTCCTCGTAAAAAGCATTTTATACACAACGAACATATTTTATGTTCTGAATAAAACTCTTAAGAGTACTATTACTTCTGGCTTTTACCCGCCGATCGACGTTCTATGCTCAGAAAATGCCTATGTAGAGGAGTTTTATACAGTATAATAACGTTTTCTTCTAAATATTTTCCAATTTTCTTACATATCTTGTAAATTTTATATATATATATATATATATATATATATATATATATATATATATATATATATATATATATATATATATATATAAAATCGACTCCGGTTGTAGTGAACGTCTGGGAACTAACATTTTTGGTTTACTATATCCGAGGATGTCAAAATTAAATAGAATGTGACCACAATGATGTATATCAATACATTTAGTTCCCTAGTCAAATAAACTTTAATGACTGAGCATTTTCCACCGAAAATGTTCAGAAAAAAGTGGCCTTAAGTTCATTATCATGCTAACATTTAACCATGAAGGTCATCGGATGTGGGAACCCCTTCGGGAAACGAGTAAACTTCCCACTACTGTATACTCACTAACAATAAAATAGTTTAACTTGCGTCATCTGTCCCAAGTATGACTGCATCATTTCAGTCTCATTTACAACATAAATACATGTTAACTAAATACAACACGTATTATCTCCTTACAAAATAATTTAGGACATGGTTTCAATGTAACACTCCACGCTGTTTATTAGCACAGTCAATAGAAATCCATTACTTTATTTAACAGTAGGTATTCTTACCGTCTCTTCCTTGACACAAACTCCCTCGAGCTTTTCAATCGGCTCAACGAACACAGCAACTGGAGGTTCCAACTCCTGCACAACAGAAACAAAAGTATGAAAAACCAATCGAAAAGCAACACCCTTTCAACATTCAACACAATTGAAACAGAACAAATAGAGAGCAATGGTGGTTAATTCAACATCTCTCCTTCCGCGACATTGGAACGCCAAATGGCAATACTTCTTAGCACCTCTTCCGAACCACCGAACACCAAACGCTTTCCAGGACGATTGTACAGCCCTGGCGACGGCATCCAGAACGCTGAGATTTCCTCACCAGGTATCTCCCCCAACGGGGGACTGTCCTAAGCTCTAAGCAGCCGACTGGACTCTCGACGGGTGTGGTAGCAAGTGGATGCGAGTGTTTGTGTAAGTACGAGAAGGGGCAGGGGGGCAAGAATAAGGCCCATTTGATGGGATACTGCTTAGTCATTCGCCCTGTTTCGATTGGAGAAACCATGAACACAACCGATAAGGGGAGCCGACCACTAGAAATTATCTCGAGTGGTCGACCCCCCCCCCCCCCATTTTAAACTGTCAAAAATACGGCACCGCGGCTCGAACTTCCCAATCTGCGACGCTGCTTAGACTTGATGTTGCCACTGAGACACTGCACCCGTTAATTTTACTGTTAACTTTACTATTAATACCTTCATATTGCCATCAGAAACAGGGATGAACAGCCGCTGTTAATGGCCAGCAACCGTGAAGGATTTTAACAACCGCCGTCCGTTATGAACACATTTTTTCATATGATGATTTTTGTAAGTGCGGTTAGAGGAAGTATTGAACGACACACAAATAACGGACTCAACTGCAAACGTTCGCAATCGCCTCGATTTACAAACTTTGACCACGTCCGTTATTTGCTCTAGATCAACCCAATAAAAGTGAATAGCTACATTATTAAATATTAAGAAAGTTACCTGCTGAGGTTCTGAGTTTTCGAGGTATTTAAAAAAGAAAAACTATTTTTTTCTATTTTTTACAACTTTCTAATTCGAGCGCACTTTTTTATTCATTAAGACTCTCTAGACACCTCTAAAATGAAAACAAAAAAAACACCGGATTTAAGTCGAGTAAATAAGAAGCGTATCTTCAAAAATCGAATGTCCACATTACCAACAAAAAGGCAACACAAGTTTATGACGAAACTACATTTCAACAGATACAGGACATGGTGCACCATGTTTCTACATACCCACCAGAATTGAGATACTGATAGGTAGTTTAGCGGTGCTTTCGGATTTGTGCACTTGACTGAGCGAGAAATTCGAAACCATGGAACAAAAAAAAAAACAGAAAACCTCTTACAATGCATCATGTCGCCCACCCTCGAGCTGATGTGCATAGACTGTGTGTGTCACGTAAGGAAGGAGGAAGAGGCCTCACACAAATTGGAAGGCTTCTGGCACAATGCAATAGTCGGGAGGTGCAGCCACTATTATGAAAATTTAGAAAACGTCCGAAGGGCTTCGTGTAAAGTACCCGCGAAAATTAAAATATCAGTTTCAAATTCCAGGAGAAGCGACATCAGGCACATTGATCGGGGAATATCAATTTTGGAGAAAATCGGCAGAACGGTTTATGCGCTAGCGTTGGGTACAGACGGTCAGATAGACGGACGAATGGACGGACGGACGAATAGACGGACGGGTGGACGGGCGGGCGGACGGGCGGGCGGACGGACGGGCGGGCGGGCGGGCGGGCGGTCAGATAGACGGACGGACGGAGGGGGGGGGAGCGTTGTCACACGTATGTAAATTTGCTTGGCTAATAATATCAATACAGTAATTAGAATATATGCAATTTGCGTCAAAATAATTATAAAAAATTCTGGCTGCCCATTCGTGAGTTGCCTTTCGTCGTAAGATACCAGCTCCGATAGCGTTTCATCGTTTTATGCAGTAAATAGTTTTGGCGATCAGATGATATTAAATGGTGTTTAACATACGTCACCGGGCATTCTGAGGACTAACCTCTACGAAATTCATCCCAAACCTAAGTACTGGCTCTCGGCCTAGGAGTTACACCCCCGCCACCACCACCAGTTGGACTAAATAAAGATGAAATCATTCTATAATAAGAATTAAAATATTAGTTTCAAATTCAAGGGGCCGCGACATCAGCCAGGTCGACCAGAGATTATCTATTTTGGAGAAAATCGGCTGAACGGTTTCGCCGCTAGCATTGTTCATAGAAGAACGGATGACACACGTTTTGCCGACAATCAATTTTTTGTTAAGAACCCACAAAAAATGGATTCTGGATACACCATGCGTTGGAAGTTATTTTTTCTTAATTGAACATTTGGATTTATCCACTTCTTCGTAGCAGGGACCATGTAACAATTTTTTATCTGCCGAAAATTCGTCGTTTTTTTGCGCCACGAGCATTAAATCACTTCATCTCTACCGCGATAGCGAGAAAATAAAAACCGGATTTTCGGCAATAATCGGATGAATTTTTAAATATTAATAATTATCTAAGTTCTAAGCAATTCTTGTCGGATTAGTCATCTTAAATTTATTAAGCTTTATGTTTTGTCTGTAAATATCCCGCTAAGTGCAATCGCTGAAAACTGTTTCACAAATCTGGAATAGTGGAGGAAAGAGTTTATACTAAAGAAAGACACCTTACACATAGAATGTAGGACAAGCAAGTGAGAAATGTGATCAAGAACAAAACTGGGGTCCTAGATTGACCATAGCCCATTACTATGCATGCTAACAGCCTGTGACTTAATTTAAAAGGTGTGGCAACACGACCTCCCCGTCACCCATGGACAAGCACAATTCACCTCAAGGAATACCTTGTTAGGAAGCTGAAAACGCTGCCAAGTTGGTTTTTTGACACTAAAACATGAACCCTAAGAATAATTTGTAGAAGTTGATCATTGTTGTGCAGATCTCCAAATACATTTGATGTGTTTTGTTCTGAATAAAATTGTTACCTAGAAATCTGAATTGTTTATACCCGCATTTCTGAATGTATTTCAAAATTTTTAGTTCTTTCAAAGAAACATAACAAAATACATATTTTTTAACAATTTGTGAAAAATGATTTAAATCAGTGGTTTAAAAAACCATTCTATTTAACTTACGATTTCAATCAAATGAATTGTTATTGAAACCCTAACAAAATGTCTTAATTTTTTTATGACCAATCTTCAAAAATGTATAATTTCTTTAAATCAAATATTCATAAAGCTGAAAAAATCCATCATGTTTATATACACTAAACATTTCATTCTCACACTTTAAAAAGAATGACTCGTCACAAACGCAAATGAAAGCAGTCATAATTCAGATGTGGATTATCAACTGAAATTCAACACCTCCATAAGAAACATTACTTAGCAAGTAGGAAAAGATCCTTTTGACATGTAATTTTTCCTAATACAAATAAAGCAATGAACTTTGACTTAGCTAACAAATAAAAACAACATGCGTCGATTTAAAATTAATCAAGTTACTTAGAAGTAATTAACATACACAACCTTTCACTGGAGCAATAAATATTTAACGTGTTTAAAATTTTGCAAGTGAAAAGTCACCTTTTAACTGAAGTTTAATTACTGACTCACACATCCAATACATTAATTCTGAACTTTTTTCTCTCCTATTAACCTAAGAAGAAAATCAAAATTCAATATCTCAGGTTTAACTCAGAAGATAAATTGAAAACATGCATGCAAAACAGGTTCATCAACATTTTGCTGAAATTGTAATACACATTATTTCGTGCAGAGAATGTTAAAAAAATTATGAAAAAAGAAAATGTATTCATTTCTAGTTTTTATTTTGAAGTCATAGCTTAATTTTAACACTATCAGGGTGCAGCATGAAATGAGTTTTAATATTTCCTCCACAGAGTTCTAAAACTTGACAAATAAAAGTCTTCAAAACCTGGATCTTCAGTCACTGTCTGTTAACATTCTCTAAACCTCTGAAAAATGGTAAATTGGTGAATCATAACCAAATAATTCTAATATGTCTCCAATATTAGTAGATTTCCATTGTCACTTCCATTAAATTTGTACATGCTAAATGGCAAATCTACCCCACCAAATGATGGCATACCTGCATTACATCAGTTCTTTATTTCAAATCATATAAATTTTTCAATACAGCCATATCACTGGCATTGTACATAAGTTGTATGTAAAAATAGACCCCACAATATTTTGTCAGAAAAATACGTTTTGGGGGTCCCCGCTTTTGAAAAATAATATTTCCTTTCAAAATGTCTGTCATCAGTCTGTGACCACTAGTGTCTAAACCATTCACAGAATTTTCAACACAATTAACATTTTCCAATCGGTCTCAATGACGCTACTCCTAAAACTTTAAACAAATATTTTAATTTAGGAGTGTTCTTTACGTGAAGTTCTACTGATGTTTATGAATTTTCACTCTAGATATTTGAACTGATCCCTCTAGAATTTTGAACTTTTCCATTATAATTTCAAGTCTGCCAAATTCAAAACAATCATTAATTCTATTTTCTGCAAATATGCCCTTCACCTTCAATGTTGGTGCTAGAGATTTTTTATAATGTAATTTATTCTTTAATATCAGATCTTTAAATTATTGTATGAATACTTTTCAAATGCATTAGTAGTTTTTGCACAATTTTGAATTACAAGGTTAAAAAGTTAAATTTTTTTTCGAACCTGTCCTTCTCTCTTAATATTGAAATTTGTTAATGTCTTCTGAATGCAATATATTTTCTGACATTAGATTTTAATATTTTCATGAAACTGTTGTCAAAATATTAATAGTCTCTTCACAATTTTGAGTTACGTTGTTTGCATTTTTTGAGTGATAGATGAATGGTAACATGTAGAGTGGGATTTTTACCCCTGAGAATGAATTTCTAACCCAAGCCTTCCCCATCAACTGCACACAGGCAACTGAAACATCAATACAAATTTACAATAGTAGAAAACAACGTTCTTTTTCCACTATTGTAAAGTCATGGTGATGTGGAAGATGATTGACCAGGTAAAGTTACTTCTGCTCAATGAACACATTTTCTACTCTGTATCAAGTATGACCAGTAACCAATGAAAATATTGGAGAAAAACAAATTGTGATATCTCATATAGCAACTTTAAAACTGTTTGCAAGCCTGGAAAGACCACAGCACCATCATAACAGATGTAAGTTAGCCCAATTTGGCTTCCTAGCAGTTTTGAAAATTCGAAGCCCAATATTTTTATGTATCATCTTTCCTGAAGATTTCCTGCATCCCCTTCAATAGGTGCCAGCATATAATTTGGTATTTACAAATTGGTTGGTTAACCTTTATTTGCATGCATATCTTCAATTAATTGATTATATTCAATGATCAATAACTATACATAACACATGTTACTGTAACGGAAGAGTTTCCTTTTAACATTGACATAGTTCATAAACTATAAAACATATTAGAAATAATTCAATACAGAAAAATGACACTCACTTCATCTGCATTTTCTTCCTTTATTGAATACAGTCCTGCACTGGACATATCTTCATCCTAGAAACAAGCACATATTGAAAATGTATCAGCTAAGAGACAAGTATTTCAAAACACCTTAATCTATCTTGAAGATTATTATTTAATTTTTAAGTATTTGTATCCTTAAATATATATAACCATTCCTAGACAATTTCTGATAACTGTCAAATTAAGATTGTATCCCCACTCATCTGGAATTCACAGCGTCTTTCAATAGCCTAACTCAATAGACCTGCCTTCCAAAAATGAAAATTTGTTTTACATGTTAATGTAACTAAAACAAAATACAGTTTGTCACAGAATGCTCCTACAATCTCCACATGATTGTTAGTGGAAGGTCATTCTTGTGAACCATCTTTCTTATAGTAGGATGTGTGGAGAGGTGGAAGTAAGTTTAGTAAAACCAGTAATTTGCAAAAGAATTAATTCACAATACTTGAACAAGGATTTACAAGCAAAAGTTGTAGTACTGTTTGGAGTTAATGATTGAAAAGAAAGTGCAAATCACACAGAAGCCAACAAAATGTACAAAAGACAAAAGAGGACGACAACTAATGCCAACTGTTGCAAATGATCTGAAGTGATGTGTGTAAAACACATTATGTATTCACATGTAACACATTATGTATTCATTCAGCACTCATAAGCTGGAGTCTTGCAAACCCTTGTTTAATAAACTAAGGATTCTTCCTCTACCATGCATGTACATATTTGAAATAGTGGTCTTCACAAAGAAAATTCTCATGGAAAACAAAGACACTTTTACTTTAAATTCTGATGTACATAACTACAACACCCGTCAAAAGGATAACCTACACGTTCCCCACTCTGAAACTACACTTTATCAAAAAAGTACCCTAATAGAGGGCATTACACTTTACAACAAACTAGGCAATGATATCAAAGACATAAACACAATTCATACATTTAAAAATAAATTGAAAGCTTTCCTGCTTAACAACATGTTCTACAGTGTAAAGGAATTTTCAAATTACAACATTTCCCTTAAAAAATATAAATAAATAAGAATTTCTTATTCCATTAGACTTTCTGTTTCATATGAACTGTTTCAAGCTGAAAATGATCCTGTGAAATAGAAGAAGAAAAAAACTGGTCAAAACTTGCCTCCTCACCATTTCAAGTTATAAATATAGAATGTACTACTATTGTAAAATTTGATGTAGTTGCAAACATAATTGATATGTATTATTAATGTAATTATTATTATTAATGTAATTATTATTGTTAATGTAATTATTATTAATGTAATTATTATTGCTAATGTAATTATTATTGTTAATGCAATTATTATTATTAATGTTAATTATTAGCAGATAATTTATCTACTGTGTAATATCTTAATCTAACTGTAACAAGTTTTGTATTTCTAGGCCAATGACCCCATCTCGATCAGGTTTTGTTCAGTTTCCCTGGTCCTTTGAGCAAATGCTGAGATGGTCCCTTGTTTGCCCCTGAACAGTAATATAACTTCGCTCTCTCCACCCAAGGCATCATATTGACTCGTCATACACGATTGTAATTGTACATGTGACTCAATAAATATTATTATTATTATATCTAAGAAACATGCACAATTAATGTAGTGAATAAGATGTGGTACTCATACACAATTGAAATTGTTTATGTAATTCAACACACATTATTAGTATTAGCATATTTCTTATCTTCAATACCTACTCTTCAATATTCATACAGCGCACACATTCTCGGTCAGTTTAGGTTACTCATACAACAGAAAACTACTATTTTCAAGAGATTTCTCTTCAAGATTAACTGATTATGAGAATTATGAGATTGAAGATGCATACTGTTGATCTAGAATTACAATTTATTTTGTCTCATAAATTATGCTAATCTCGCACTCTCACATTCAACTAAACTTAAGGTTTATAATTAGAATGGGAACTCTTTTTCCACACAAGATCATATGTGTTGTCAATGATTAATTTACAATTTAACACAACATGAAACACACAAAAAACTTTTACCTCTTCTGTTTTAATTTCACTTTTCTCTTCAAGCACGATTTTTGCCATAACTATTACAATTTGCCTTTGCCAGCTCTTTTAATACTTGTTAACCATAAACTTTATTATGGCAGGGATGATTAGTTACTTATTGAATAATACACAGGGCAAACTCGAGATTTGTTATACCGAAGCCTTTGTAAAAACGAATTTCTTCAAGAGCACACTAGCCTTCTTGAATTTCAATTTAAAGGTTGGCTTTGGTTATGGCCCCAGAACACCTACTTCCGATCGCGACAGTATCGAGCAGTGCTGGCGATTATGCGACATGCAGCGGCACGACCGAGAAAAACGCAAAATACCATGGATATTCCATCGTGAAAACAGGGCCTCGCGCGCCAAGAAATAAAAGCCCAAGCATAGGACACTAAATAATGAACTAGAGACAGTGAGCATATGGCTACAAAGAAACTTTATGAGTTGGAGTGTTTATAAATATACATTTTTAGGAGCTACAATACACCTTTCCAACTTCAAAATGAACATTCAAAATGAGAACAAGCATTTTCAAATTGGGAACAAGCTCGTTCATATTGAGACCAACACACATTTTCTTTTTTCAATTTGTTGCGTTTACATAGCACATATATATTTTTTTCGTTTACCGATTATTTTGAGAATTTTATAGGAAGAAGTTACGGAAACGAACATCGTGTCTAAAATTTTTGGGGAAACGTCTGATGTTGAATTTTTTTGTCTGAAGACACTTAATGAGATCGGCAGCAATTCTCGAAAAGTATTCCTTGTGTTCTGGGTTGATCCCTTTCTATCTTTAAAATAACTTAATACAATGGAACAGAGCAAGTAATAAATTCGTAGTACAAAAAATTGATTGAACCTTTAACTAAATTACCAAAATCTAAATAACTGATTAAAGGACTACAAAAAGTAGCTGAGAAAAGTAATGTAAGAATAAGGAATTGCACTTAAAAGCAATAAAAGAAGTGAAATAGTTCAAAGAGAACAAATAAATGTAAAATTATGAAAATAATAGCGCAAGACACTCAAACTAACGGCAAACGATCACAATATAGAGCAGGATCAAAATGTTGGCGGAATCTCCGGAAGTCGACATTTTTTTTGTTGCAAACATAATCAATCAGTCACTTTTCACATTGTTAAGATATATATCGGGTGATGTTGGTGACAACAATTGCTAGCACAAAACGAAATGAAAATTTTCATAAGTTGCATTTTAGTCCTTATTTTAAGGTGACGAGAACAGTAGGTTCAACCAACACCACCTAGATTAATAATAAGTAGATGTCTAGGTGGTGATTAATGAATGTTTGTTGGTGTTGGTTCAACCATGGAGTTAGGAATTCATATTCATAGCTCAGTGGGTTCAACAATGAGGTGAACCAATCACATTAAATTGGACTGTGCGCATGGTATGAAATATAATACCATGGCTTGCTGTCCTACTTTTACGTGTGATTCTCCATTAGTCTAGTAGATAATATGTGTGAATGCTCTGTGGTACGAAATAAGGCGCAGGCTTTACCAGTCATACCACGCTTGGTTGCTTCGTCCATAGCAATTGCGAAACGTGCGGGGGAAATCATTCGAGATGTTATGTCTACAGGCAGGGCCGGATTACCTACAAGCAAAACAAGCAGTTGCTTGGGGGCCCCCATTCACCAGGGGCCCCGCGTTTCGGAAAAATACGCATACCATATTTTTTTGTCTGTGAAATAATTGTTAATCAAGTAGTCTACTGTGTAACAAAATGTACAATTTCAAAACATAAGCTGAGAAATTTTCGTTTTGAAGACATCATCGACCAATTTTCTGCAGTCAAGAGCAGAAAAAAAATATGTAAAATGTATTAATGTAACACAAGTAAAAATTTCTATAAAAAATTATCAGTTTTCATTTGTATCTGTACAGAAAGTACTTGTACTATAATACATTTTTTATTTAATAAAGATGGAGCTATTTTTTCGGGGGGGGGCAATTTTGTGCTTGGGGCCTCGCACTACTTAAATCCGGCCCTGACCAGGATTTCGACGATTAAAAATATTTTGGAAAAAACAATGGAAGAAAATTTCTTCGAAACAATTTCGTTCAACCAGTGGGTGAGAACTGACTGATCAAATTTAAAGGCAATCGTGAAGTCCAAAGAATAGTTTATTGATTGTTTAATGGCGAAACTTTGTGAATTGTCGACACATTCATTCATCTCTTCAGAACAAAATAAATACCTACGAAATACGATATTGTAAAATATAGCTTCATCCTGGAGAATGCATAGCTCTGTGCGATGTTTCTGAAAACTATTCTATTTTAAAAAAGATGAAGTGCAAGGATTTTATAGGAATAATGCCCAGGCCACGCTGTATCATTTTGCTGACTAATTTAGATTAACTTGTTCGAATAAATTGTTCACTGACAACTTAATTATTGTTTGACTGATTGTTACAAGAATCAGTTTCTGGGGCATTTTTCCAGAGATTACTGATTAACATTACGAAGACTTGGAACTACAATAGTTACTTTTGCAACAAGGCCATTATGAGGATCCGAGCGGCGACAAAATGCCTTGCTTATTTTTTATATATTTTTATTGATTCAGATTTACTTCTTTACAAATTAACTAGATGTTAACTTGACTTGTATTTTTATATTTCCCTCCATAAGAGAGCATATAGCATCATTGAACTGTTTTCATGTCGCTGCCTTCTTCAGGGCTGCAGGGCGCCAGTCGGTCGCTACGCAGCACAGTTCCCTATGGCCGCGAGTGCAATGCTGACACCTTCCCTATCCTCTCGGACATCTATGGCTGATCTGTAATATACAAAATGAACAACGCCAGGAAAGACAATAGCCGTTCGGCGCGCTTTTGGCCTACCTCAGGGGATCGGACGGCATGGGGCGGTACGGGCGGGCGGCCTCCGCGCCCCGTTAATGATGCGAGGCTGTTAGGCTTCTTCGATCCGTCTCTTCGAAAAGGAAGTCGTGGCCAGTTTACCACGCGTGGAGAGCTACGACGGTGCGATTTTCATTTTTGAATTTCAAGTCCTGAATGTGCTCGCGGTCCTTCACATTTCCCCGATGTGTACGTTTGGTAGCTGCAAGGGATATAATATACTCCGGCGGCTCGGAGCCGTGGAAGCTGGTCTTTGTCGATTGTTCTCGGTGACGTGTGCTTCCATAGATGCAGGCGGGTCGTGAGTGAGTTGACTCGCGTTGAGCGGGGCGCTGGCCTGGCAAGTGTTTTCAGGATGCCACTCCTCGTCGCTGCGCGGCGGTGCGATTCGGCATCCAGGTGACCAATCGTTGTTGTACAAGACATTCGTTAGACCTAACCTCGAGTGCAACAGTATTATTTGGAAACACTTATGACAGACAACAGATCATACTTTGTTCAGCACATATTTGCGAGAATTATGCATGTATTCCCATGACTATCTGATTACAGGGTGAATCTTGAGAGGATGTGCTTGGCAACCTTAGGCGAAAGAAGGCAGATTGCTTGTCCTTATATTATAGAAGCACGTTTCTTGAGTCCCGGAATACCTACCCCCACTCCTTTAAAACAGTTGAATTAAGAATAATCGATAGCAACGAGGGTAGTAGACCAAATGTGATAACCATAAATGTTCGCTCCCGTGTAATAGAATTTATTATGCAATTATTTTGCATTGTAAACAGCTACATATTTTTGATGTAATATTCCTGTCGTCAAAATAACTAATCCCCTCTCGTCTCGCATCTGGCGAAACAAGGGCTCAAGAAAACGTGCGCGGATAATTCAAGCTAATCCGTAATGAGAACAACTGCCCTGAAATTCTGTCTTCCATCTCCTACAGGGTTCTTGGATTGAGCGCGAGGGCTCGCTATGGGACTACAGTACCGGCTGCGTGTGAGTGACAATTCTCTCGTCGCGTGGTAGTGCGTCATGAACGTGCTCAGCTTGCGAGGAGTTTTACACTTTCTCACAGCCAGCCTTTAGCTTTGCTGTTCATCTGACTCACACGAAGTTCCGGAGGCGATAAGGTTCGGCTTTGGCGAAAGTTATGAACATCAAGCCGTGTCGTCGCCTGTCAGTAAGAGTGAATGTTTCGAAATTCAATATCTGTGCTGCAGGTGGTGCCGTGTGCACAGGAGCGTGTGGCAACAGCGCAGTGAGCCGCTTATTCGCTGCCGATACTACAGGGTTGGTGAAAATAACTTTAACCACGTCCTTTGAAGTGCTAATATTCATCTTCGTGATGTTGACATTTTTACAATCTCTAATACTCGGTTGAGGAATAGAGTTGAAGCTAGCTATGATGAAATGCCCGAGCCTCTCACAGTTTCTCATATATTTGCATACATTTTTACTTTCTCGCTACGGGGGAGAGAAAAAGTTATGTAATGCTGCAACAGGGCCCTGGTGACGGTTGGTTGATTGCCAGTGATTCCGGGCGCGTCGGCTGCCGAGATAATTAATTTCGTAAGTGTAGTGCGTGGATTTCCATCGGGAGACGGCTGTGATCATCTCCCCAGGGGTTTCCCCTACCAGGTATCTCCGCCCAGCGTGGCCCCGCCCCAGCCGGGACGAGCTCTGAGCTCCCGACCGGTCTCCCGGCACGCGTGATGGTGCAGTTCATGTTAGTGTAAGTAAGGGGAGGACAGATCACGAGCGGTGCGTGGCCCGTTTAAGGCACAACTGCTCCGTCATTCGCCTGGTGTTGATGGGAGAAACCACGGAAAACTACAGATAAGAGCAGTAGGGTGCTAGAAATCTCCTGCCGACAGTAACTGAATTCGACCTAGCTGACAAACTAGCCGAAAACACTGCAACCGTCGGGACTCGAACCTAGGACCTCTTGGTCGGAGGGACTGCAGTGACATCAGTTCATGCCGAGCCGTCTCTCCTGGTCCTGGTAACGAAAAAGGGGATGCATCCAGTTGCTAAATTTAGGAAAAAAATCCTCCAGCACGTGTAGCCAAAATACATGTTCTGTGGATCCTTGATACCGTAAAATCGAATGACTGCAAAACATCTGCCGGTCAGTGAACAACTTCCATATTGATCTCGCTTACGTCGCGGCCCCTTGAATTTGAACCCGATATTTTAATTTTTTTGGAGGGCAGGGTGCTTTACGTGAAGTCTCTGGGGCAAATTAAAAAAAAAAAAACTAGAAAAAGGCACCATTGACTTTGATTAAATTTTGTTGTTGATATTGTAAAGGACGTTTAACAGAATGGTGTAAATCTCATGTTTGTTGAAAACCCTGATTTTTCGAAATTTGCAAAAGTTCCTTTATTAAAAATTAATAGATATTTTAATTTTTCCCCCATTGTCTTCCTACAACTATTATATTATAGAGATTTTTCCCTTCTGTTCCTTTCAGATCAGTTTTGAAATAAGGTCATGTACAATTTTTCGATAATTTGAGTGTAATGTTGCGTTAAAGTACAGGGGTAGAAAGTATATGCTGTTTTAGCATTAGTTAATACTTTGCATAAATTTTATATTTCTCATGCATATATATTTTCGTTATATTATTTTGATTCTCACGCTTTTCTCTTTTTAATTTTTTGTAACGTATGTTACAATTTCTTTTATTGTATTATTCATTGTTGTCCTAAAGATAAAAAGCATATATCCTGTAAATAAAATATTATAATTATAATATAAAGATCATGATTTGATCAATACTTCACACATTCCTAATATTTCTTGCAAGTGCAATGAAATTTAAAAAAATTATACTTGTTTGAAATTCACCACAATTTGATCGAAAAATATGTGTGGTTTTCACAAGCAGTTACTGTCAAAAATGTTACTTTTTGCGATTTTGCCAGAAGGTGCAGCAGTAAGTTGAGAGAACCACATGGAAAGCAACAGAGATCATTTATTACTGTTTTGTCTTTTCTTAAAACTACTTTGTTAAGCATAATTTTTGGCTTCACTACTTTAGTATTATTTTTGGACATTTCAAAAAAAAAATTTCTATAAAAATATCCATGTCTCACTTCAATTCTAAAAACAGTCATAGAGAGTCCTCCAGGTCAACCTCCAACATTGAGACACTTCAGACAATGTGTTTTGCACGTACACCTAAAATATGGAATAATATTCTGAAGAAATGCCCCTGAAAGCACTCGCACGCTTATTACCCAAGAAAAGAATACTGCAAACAATGACCATCGCTCATAAGCTGGAGCCTTGCAAACCCTTGTTCAATAAACTAAGGATTCTTCCTCTACCATGCATGTGTACATTTGATATAGCCACAGGTCTTGACAAAGAAGATTCTCATTCAACAGAGATTCTATGTAGCAATAATTTTCACTTAAAAGAACTTATGAAATTGCTAATCTCATTTTTTTGCCATAAGGAACTAAACCTGCTTGATGATGTGATTGCTATGCTACATTGCATTTTCTAGTAACCCTATAGATGTATTTGTATATGAACGGTACATTTTTTAAGGTTAATATATATTTCGTATAGAAAGAGAATAGGGCCTAAAATCAAACCCTGCAAATCCTCTTGTGCAACTGGCAATGAATGGGAAGGTGTGTATATAATCTCTAGCCATCAGATGTTAAGGCACACTTACGTTTTAGGCACCTAAAGTTGTATGATTTTAAATAGGTAAAAAAGTCAATAAAAACTTAAAATTGGAGGGAAAAACCACTAATATATTTCATTGCACTTGCACCTAACATTAGCCCCTATTGAAAAAAATAAATCCAGAAAGAATATTAATGAGTCATTAGCAAGGGAGCAACTTGGCCAACAAGTGAAGGAGACAACATTTCCAGCATCTATTATGATTGTGGCGAGTCCTCAATTTGTTATCAAGCCTCAGCTCATGCTACCAACAGAATTCCTGTTGCTAGAACTCTCACCAGCAAGGAGCCGCTGTGGAGAGATTTCCCTGGTAAACTATACTTCACATGATGCAAAACTCAGGCAACTTGGAGTAGAATGAAGACGCACCTCGTGCCCGGCAGAAATAAAGATCCTAAAAATTGGCCTACACAGCGCACTTCCCAGAAGAACATCTGCTACAAAAAAAGTATCAATGTCGTGAGTCAGGTTCATCGCCTTGCCCTCCAAGACTCAAGTGTTTTGATTATGTCATGATTCTGTGCTCGCCTAAGCACACACTGCTCAACCAAGTTCCAAGAGCCCATTACTAGTGTATTTAATTTATTTGTGCGAAGAGCACAATCTCATGATAATGCAAGCTTTTCAGCTCCAAAAATTAAATGAGATGTGCAAATCCAAATGCTGCAGTCTAGAAATAAAAAATTAAGACTCTTTATCAGTAGATGATTATTGTGATTAGTAGAACTGAAAATGATTTGAACATGAATTGGTAACCATGACTATAAAGAAATATACATAAATTTTAAGAAATAAAGCATTTAAAAAGAAAAATATCTAAAACAAAATTTACACCAATGAGGGAGGAGGGAAAGAAAAGAAAAAGGAAGAAAAAAAAAAGGACTTAATGAGGCATTTTATGTTTATCATATATTCAAATTTTCCATGGAAATGAAAAAATAATTCACAACATTTAAGTGCTTGTACTATAGCAATGTGCTCTGTTTAAATAGTCAGTGCAGAGCCCATCAGAAAGATGAAACAGATTCAGTACTTTCTGGAACTGCACTTTCTCAATTCTTTAGAACAAGTTTTTTCTCAAAACAGGGAATGGTAATGGGGCTCCAATCAGAAGACTCTCCACACACGTCTCTTGTAAAACATTTTTATTTATTGAGGCACACGAATTTCATGCAATTTTTTAATTATATTATTTTTTTTAAAATATCTTGTCGTTATTTATTCTTAAGTCGGTCATTAAAAATATAAAGTACAGTATCTGAAACTCCAAAAACTTGACATTTAAAAAACAAATGCATTTTCTCTTGTTATGTTTACATACGTACAAGTATTATATACATCATTAAGAACCTTAAAAAGAGTATGAAGTACACACTATTGAAAGCTAATCTAATATCACAAATTTTCAAAGATCAACATTGATTTGAGAATTTATTTTATGTATCCATTCTTATCTGGCTCCACTTGGTGAGTTTTGTACTTCTGAATCCAAGGGTGAGACATCACATCAGGCAAAGACATCCGCTGTTGTGGAGTCAGTCTCAACAGCTGTTCAAATAAATAAATACAATTAAATTACACAAATAAAAAGCAAGTTAATCAAATTAACTATCTAGGAACAGCAAAAAATCTTTTTCTATGCTTCTCTCACTTCCTCACAAACTCTGCACTACATTTAAATTAGAAACACTATGTACACACATGCATCATGCATTTGTGAAATGTCTTTTTCAATAGCCCTAAAAATGTCAAATTGGGACATACAATTGCAGTGGACTATTGTGGATGAATGGTTTCAGTGATTGATTGTTAGCAATTCCAGGCACGTCAACCACTAGGTTCATTAGTTTCATAAGTGTTGTGCATGCTTGTGCTTGTGAAGTGGCAGCAGTCTTTGCTGGCTGTGTGGCGAGATCGGTGCTGACCTACCGTCTCCTAGCAGGATTGTCCCTAACCACATATCTCCCACCAGCGGGGCACCGCCCCAGCTGGGACAAGCTCTAAACTGCCGACCGGTCTCAGGACAAAGAAGAGGTAGGAAAGATCGTGCATGGTCCGTGGCCCGTTTATAAGGATACTGCTCTGGCATTCGCTTGGCGTTGATAAAAGAAGAAGAAAAATAAAGAG
Source organism: Gryllus longicercus (assembly GCA_038098605.1). Taxonomy (NCBI): domain Eukaryota; kingdom Metazoa; phylum Arthropoda; class Insecta; order Orthoptera; family Gryllidae; genus Gryllus; species Gryllus longicercus. Next base: position 2,647,095 of record JAZDUA010000045.1, on the reverse strand, counting down.
GAGAAGAAAAGAAAGCGCTGAAAACAATCGATCAGAGCAGCCAACCACTAGAATTCTGCTACCATCGGGACTCAAACCCAAGGGCCTACAGATCAGAGGGATTGCAGGGACACCAATTGATGTCGTAAGCCATCTCTCACGGTGTGGATGAATGATATTGCACAATTGTCAGTGAATGTCCCGTATGTTACCAAAATGATGTATACTACTTGGGGCATTACATATAAAAATGCATCAACAGCTGTGTGATGTAGCCAGTTATATCTCATACAAAAATACAACAACTACAGTACGATTTATGTAGTCGTGCACTTGATGTAAATCAGATGTTGCGAGGAGTGTGTTGGGAGTGTGTATGTCGTTACAGTTACTTCACTACGGGGCATTCAAGCTCCCGATTGGATGGAACTGAACAGCTGTTTTACGTCAAGTGCACGGTTAAATAAATCCAGTCATATTATGATGTAGCTAGTAAGTATTTACCCACTCTCATTGTATGCCCTAGACACAAATTTGCATGCAAAGTGTTCATGGGATTTCTAGTGATTACTTCACATAGAAGTGCCTTTGAGAGTGTATTATGGGGGTGAACAAGTTAGATCATTCTGTATTTTCTCTTTTGTGGTTATGACTCGTGGTATTAGCTGTCATATGTAGTCATCAAATAGTTTAGGCAATAAGAATCATCTAAGTGTCCCTTCATAAAAAAAAAAAAAAAAGGTTTGGATGTGCGATGCAGATGAAAATTTATACGCCTATATATTTGAAGAAATAAAATTTCAGGTCAAAAACCCTTAAACTCACTTGCTCACTCTACATATCAAGTACAGTGTAAATAAAAAATATACTTTTCCCCTAGTAAGATCTGTACAATACTTCATACATGTAAAGAAAATACAAAATAAAAGCAAGTTTTGGGTAGCCATTATTGAACTGTCAGTTTTCCAGTTTTACCATTAAAAAGATAAAATTAACCTACATTTGTTAACAAAAAAAAAGTACCAAAAATAATAACATAAAACTAGACATCCCTTATATACATCATATAATTGTCTCAAAACCTTTTTCTGCATTGTGAAGATTCTTCCATAAATTCCCCAAATTTTCTAGATCTATGAAATTCTCGGACTTTTTCCACAAAGTTGACACCCCATGAAATTATGAATTCTTCTGAAATATTATTATAAACTATGTAGATAAATGAGGTAGTTTATCCTTAAATTTAACTCACCTTTGAGATTAAGTCCTTCCCACCTTCAGGTATCTTGGAAGGGAATTTGTACTCCATGTTCACTATTCTCTTAAAAGTTTTATCCTGGGAGTCAGTCTCAAATGGTGTAAAACCAGTCAAGAATTCATAACACAATATACCCAAACACCAATTGTCCACGTAATTTGTATGTTCATTGCGCTTCACCATCTCTGGAGGCAAATAGTCTAGTGTTCCACACATCGTTTTTCGTCTGTAACAAATCAACAATGATAACCAATCATATCACAATCCTTTCCAGAATTCACTCCACCCAAAATAAGCAAAATTTTCTACACTAAAATTGGAAAACCCTATTCATAAATAACGAAAGAAATATTTTGCACGAGCTGGAAGAACTCAACCACTTGATTAACACCTTCGATCCTACAAACGTATCTAATATATCTTCTTGATTTTACTGCTGGGTCCTATGGGCGTATGTCATACATCCTTCTACATATATCATCTTTGATAAGCAATAAACATCTTTTGGACATTTGTAGGCACCTAAAATACACTTTTTAAAATCATTAATGCAGTCACATGACAAACAACAAAAAAACCAAATGCTGTTAGAGACGTTCAGAGATATTTAGACGACATAGATAAAAAATTCACGCAACTCTCAACATTAGAAATTCGAGAGTTTTTTGAATAATGGATCGGAACTGGACTCTTCAGATGAGGACGTTGATTTTATTCCTGAACTATTGTCTAGTTTGAGCAATGAAAATTATATCAAGGAGAGTTATAATTATGCAAATAATTCTATTGAAGAGTCTATTCAAATTCATGCAATGTACGTATGCAGATGCAATGGAAAAATATCTGAAATTCACCCAAATATAATTATAGTGCACCAGTATTGTTGACACATTAAGTTCACTGCGTTTCCGCCATATTTTATGACATTGTTACTTTCCAAAAAAATATATTAACATGTTTTCATTGAATTCCATTCTCACTACTGCCTTATAATCAAATGAACATAAAATACACACACTTAACAAGAAAAGACAATACTACATGATTTTATCAATTTCCAACTGATGTGTTTGATGGTTTTTATTTTACGCTTTGAATAGCAGCTACCAGGGCACAGAAGTTAACCCTCAGGATCAAGCGTGTTGAAGTAGAGAATGGTTTGAAGCCCTTAAATGCTTTGAATTAACCATGTAGCAAAGTAGTTGAATATTAGTATTTAACCCGAGAACACCCTGACGCATCAATCCAATTCCTGGTGCTCTTTGTGTCCTTGTTACTGTATTTTTTGTAGGTAGGAATTTATGATTTTAAAATGATTCCATCATTGACATTTATTAAGTAAAAATTATTACATACGTACATTTATTACATATGTTAAAAACTGAAAGGTGAAAAAAATGTATTACATTAGTTTGTGTGAATGAAATGTCTATGAAATGTGTGTTGGTATAGACTATATAGACTATAGCTATAGATTACTACTGCCACCAAATGGTGTTGCTGCTTCCTACACGCAGCACATCGCAGCAACAGAGGTACCGGCTTGTCAGTAAGCTAGGAGGCCTCGATGAGACAACATTAAAACAGACAAGTATGGGCAACGGTGGACAGTGATGCTTCTCTGAAGGGAATAGGAGACTGCTTCTGACATCTACAAAAGGTTTGTAGCCGCATGTGGGGAGTCATCAAAATGCAGATTCGTGTTCCGTTAAGCATCAGAGTTCAAATATGGCAAGGACTGAGCTGAAAATGCACAAGCACTGGGCATCCAGCAATAAGCTCATCACATCAATGTCATTATGGACTAGGGTGATGGAGGATTTTGATAACCTAAAACATTGTCAACAATGATCAATAAAATGCTCTTAAAATGTTTTAAAAATACCCTACAAGCAAAGAAAAATTACGTAAAATATTGATTAAACGAGATCAGTTCAAATGAGCAATTCAAACAGACGTAATTGAGGCCTCGTCTTTTGTGCAAGTGAACTTTTGGTTCAAACCATTCCTTTGCCAGGAAATACGTGTCCCAGAATCAGCCAAACCAACAAAGGTGCAGATAGACATCACAAGAACCTTAGATTATATTCAGCTGCAACATTGCAATTTGAGTAAATAAATCAAATAGGTTACCAAATAATTCTGTAAAGAAGATTTGTTGCATCCTATAAATATTAATTGTAGCACGTACCATTAATATGATATTAAAATCAATTACATCACTAAAAAATGCTTTAAAAACGACTTAGTAGAAATCGATGAAAACTACAAAGCCATGGGCAAGTAGGTAATTTACTTTTGTCATATTGTAGTAACGTGAAAAGGGAAAAAATGTCATTTCATTAAAATCCTCCCAGTAATAAAGATGAACAGGCAAATCACCTTTGATGAATCAGAGGAAGCAACAGGTATACCACAGAATTCTCCACTCGGCCATCCAGGAGGATTTGAAGATTAAGAAAGTATTCACAATGAGTGCCCCATTCCATCGTCATTGCATAGAAACAAAAGCAAGTGGAAATGTACCAACAGTTGGTAAAACAGATCTGTGCACATCCAGCGAAGTTCATTCTGCATCTGGTCATCATCAACAAGTCATGGTTCTTCCACAAACTTCATACAGTTGTCCGACAACCGCACCGACATACCCCTAAAGAATAGCTTTTTATGCAAATACAGAAGCTGCCAAAAAGACTGCAAAAGAGCATAGATATTGGCTCGGACCACCTGCAATATAATCCATATTGGTTTTTTCAGTAAATGATACCTGTGAACACAAAATAATTGTTTTGCCAATCACTTCTGAATGCTCCAAGTACATAAAATAAATGAATTTATTTGTGTTATATGAAGTGCCAAAGCTGAAGGGTAATCTGGGAGCCTTAGAATACCCAAATTATATTTCAACAAACTGTTCTAATGTTTACCCTTAATTCAATTTTTTTCTTTTCTTTTGAAACGATAAAGAAAATTAAATATTTTTGACTCCTTTTCCCCTTCTTACACACCGACTGAGCGAGGAGCCTGCCTGTGGACAGACACTGGCTGGCTCTGCCGCGCATTCGCACAACAGGTTACATGCTACTCACACTCACTGGACAGAGCGCCTTGACTCCCAGCATCCACTCAATCTCTATGTGCATGATCTTCATGAAACAACTAATGAAGCTAAGGATTGCTTTGTAGAGAATGCCCCACCTATTACGGGCCACTCCCATACCTTACAAGGAGTTGACAATCTCGAAATGCAGTTTTCGCACAACAATGCCAACTCATGAGGCAAGTGAAAAGTACTGGAGATAGTAGTAATATGCCATGTCAGATATGAAGAGGCTATTGAAATCTGTGTTAAAGCACACATGACCATGAATGAACTTTCAGTATCACAAAATTGATTCCTTTAAAATTATTGATACAGTAGAGACTCAGATGGAATATTGATTTCAAGATTTTGTAAACTCTCATTTTATTGAATTTCTTGACAAAAAGCAGTGTTCCACCTACAAAGTGCCGTTTTGTTCAGAAACATTTCCTTTCCTAGGTTATATCCATTGTTCGACAGAGAGCAGCTTCAAAATGAACTGACAAATGTATTAATTAAATATTGCAAAATTCATGCCTGCAGATTTATTGCTGAAAGCTTTCTTGGACAAGTTGGCCTAGAAAACAAAAAGGGACTGTTCCGTTGATACAACTCAGCCTAACTTTCCCTGTTGTTGTGTGAGAAAGCATTGTGTGAAAGGAATACGATTATATTAATGAAATTAAGCCATTCCTGAGAAATTCCATAGGAAATACTAGAATCAGTACTTTCAGTATACAGGCTATTGAGACGTGTGTACTAAATTAACATTGCAGAAATGACATCTTTAAAGAACTAATTTTCGATGCTTTTGCTGAATAAAAAAGCAACAAAATGAATGGAGCTAGTTCACAAAATAAGCAAGGATACAAGAGACAAAATTTCATTCTCCCAGATGTCTCTTATAAAGGGATTAGCTGAACAATGTAGCAATATCAGAACATGAACTCTGTTATGCTTATAGTACCTTCTTCTTAACAGTAAGTGCATAGAGGCAAGGCATCCATTTGTAACCCTACATGTATGCATGCTCCACATTTGACGCACAGATTGGTAACCCTGAAGAGAAACTTTAGCACAAGCTAATACATACCTATTTGAAGGGGCATGAACAGACCAACCAAAGTCGGCAAGTTTCACATCACCAACTACATTAACAAGCAGATTTTCAGGTTTTAAATCACGATGGATGACACTATTTAAGTGGCAATAATGCAAAGCATCAGCAACTTGGTAAATAAATTTGGCAGCTCTGGAAAAAGAATAAAATTCTTGTATAAAGACAAGCACAGAAGAAAAAATTTAAAACTTTTAAGAAATTAACTTTCAGACACATACTTTGGTCACTACTTTTTGCTCATACCAATCTTAATGATTATCAACAATAGTACCAATTTCTACCAAAAAAGGAAAATATGAAACAAATGTCAACTGATAAGCATATCTGGGAGCAGGGTGGCCAGCAATCTGGATTTTGAAGTTTTTCCTCTGGTTTCCTAGGTTTTGTTTAGCAGATTAAAAAAATTTTTTCTGTTCATAACTTTAACATACCAAGTTACTCTACACATTTTGTACAAAAATTAAGCTTTAAAGAAAACACACATTTTTCTCTTTTTTCTACAAAACGAGTACGTAACTAAAATATTCAGACTCCACTTGAAATGTTTAAGACATTTTTTTTTCAGCAGGAAAATTGGTCTCAATCAACAAGCTCTGAGGTTTCTTACCTTGGTTTTCCAATATGGTCATTCCTACTATAAATAACGATAATTTTCAACACACAAGTAGTAATATTTTTCCAAAATGAACATTCTGTTATTGACACTGTTCATTATGAGACATCATGAATTTTTTATGTGATTTTTATTTTAAGGGAAAGGTTTGCTTCATACAAGTAAGATTTCAATTTTCAATAACTTAAACTTTCAGAATGAATAAAACTTCTAATTTTCTTGAAACATCCCGGACACCTTAATTTCCCAGCCCTAACCTCTCCCTTGACTGGCTCATTGCATCCCCCAGACACACGGAAGACGCATCCCCACTGCACAGAGTAGGCAATGATGCTGAGGCAGCTTGACTTTCAAGTTAATCTACACCTCTTAAGAATATTTGTAATGAGGGTTACTAAGCTAAATCCTACGAAGCAGACTTTTTCAAATTCTCTTTTGTTTTTTCGGTATTCAAGGATTCTAGATTTGCTGGCCACCCTTTGGATTGTTGTGGAAAATACAGGGAGAAGAACATCTTCAATAACCTTTCTAAATTGATTTTTACAGAAACTGCAAAGAACATACGTGGGTTCACAGAAGGTGTTGGCTCTACGCAGGTGTCCAAAAAGCTCTCCCAGAGCTGCGTACTCCAAAACCAGATAAATTTTTCTGCTATCGTGGAAGAATGTGAAAAATTGCAAAATGTTGGGATGCCTGAAATTATAAAAATATACAATTTCATAATCAATCAATAAAATTTAAATCAACAGTATTTAACTTCAATCTACTTGACCAAACTTCCATGAAAACCATATTAGCACAGATTAGCATAAAACGAAAACAGAGGCTCAAGTTTACTTAAGCATGGTCACTTTCATCACACAAGAAAAGCATGTCAATTTTGCTGGAAAATTTTTTTTAAACAAAAGTGCTTCAATGTTTTGTCATTTCCAAAACAGAGATGTTTTTGTAACCTTTACTTTAATTTAAGAAATCAACCAAACACAAAAAACAACATGAAGCACTTTTGTTCAAAAAAATTTTTCCAGCAAAATTGACATGCTTATCTTGTGTGATGAAAGTAACCATGCTTAAGTAAATTATATATGTATATATATATATATATATATATATATATATATATATATATATATATATATATATATATATATATATAAATTAATTTTTTTATATAACAAAACTGAAGTGTATTCTATTATTACTCTTGAAAAAATTAAAAAACCCAGAGATAGAATAATCATTTGCAAAATATATTGTTCTACAAATACAAGTCAAGGTCATTTTAAGATATTGACATGAACAAAGAGGTAAAACGCACAATTTCAAATGTTTATAACACTTGTTGATTAGTACTAGATACTGAATAACAGAGGAGGCACAATTCAATCTCATTAAGTAGGATATTACTTAAAAGAAACAGTATACTCAAATTTTGTTCAAGTCTTTTAAATACCACAAAATGTGCAACATAGAATAAACTGTTTTACTTTCCTTCCAAGAGACAATAGAATATAAACACAATTGTGGAAATGTACTTGCTACTTCAATAAACACAAAGTTTCACATACAAAAATAAAACCATACCGTAATTTGCTCTGTATTTCAATTTCGCGAAGCACCTGGCACTCCACATTTGATCTGGAGATTTCGGACTTCATTAGCACTTTAATTGCTACCATGAAATGTGTACGTTTCTCTCGCGCCAAGAACACGCGCCCGAACTTTCCTCGCCCTAGAGAAGATCCAATTTCGAAATCGTTCAAGCTCCATTCATACCTGAAACGAAGACGGAGGCCGTGTAATCAAACACATCAATAAACATGACAGGAGCGCGTATGTGAAAAACATACCTTCCATGTTTTTTTTGATAATCTATAAGCTCATCCATCTTCGCTGCCATCTCTACAACGTACGCCACATCTTCTTCATTTAATCCGGTAAGATCCAAATCTTCACTCATTTTTATTGCAAATAAGTGGCAAGAAGTCCTGCGATTCACCACAAGTGGATATTAAATCCCAAGATCAGTAGCGGTGGTCAAGACAGACATACAGACGGGACACACACAATAGGCAACTCTAGCAACTTGTTCTGTTATATTTGAAATTAAACGAGGCTTGACTTTGCCTCGTGTTGCCAACATTCCCACATAGTGCTTAGTTTCTTAACAATACCGCTTGAGGCGCTAGTGAAGGACTCTCGGATGCAAAGAGCTCGGATATCCAGAATGACGACAACTTTTGGTGTGTGTTGGGTGACATACTTGCATGCACATAAGGATTTCATGCACATAGTGACACTACCCACACCCTCTACGGATAAAAACGTGTCTTTTGTTTTAATTTTTTAATCAACATTGTGGAAGTCAAAATAAAAAAAAATATATATGTCATCTCAACAAAAAATATGCGATGGATGCAGGAAAGAAATGAAATTGAAGATTGATGGCACTGACAGTTTGTCCCTTTCTTTAGCTCCAATTATTTTATCGCTTTTCGAGAAAGGCACATACTGTTTAGCCATCTTCACACTTCACCTCCTCAAATTCTACTGACGAAATTTCTTTCCCCTTTCTTCCTCTGCCCTTCTCAACAATATCCAGCACGTCTTTATCTTTTCCGCGAAACAGTCCAAAAGTGAACGAGGGAAATTCCAGAAATCCGAGGAATCCCTTCACCGTTCGGTGAGCTCGCGCACCTCCAACAAAAAACGAGGAAAATGCCACAAATACGGATGCCTGTTTTCCGCTTTAAGGACTTACTGATAAAATATATTATATATTTGTGTCCATTTCCCTGTTGAACAGATTCCTCATTATAGAGTGAAGTACTATGTACTATATGTCGAATTTACTCCCAAATTCCTTCTATATATATATATATATATATATATATATATATATATATATATATATATATATATATATATATATATATATATATATGTAAAGAAAACATCGACACTCGCATCGGAGTCACCGTTTTCTTCGATTCAAATGTGCCGTGCTATCGACAGCTGACACCGTCCCGGGAGCCGCCTGATGACTGACTAGCAAGGCATAAGATAAGAAGATCGCGTTGAGATCACACGTGTTTAAAAACGCGATTAAAAGTTAAAACATTACCTGAAGTAAAAACTTTAAATGTTGTTTTCTGTTTTTTTACAGGTAATCTTCTTTTTTTCATTTAACCATTGTAAATATTGTAAATAGTGAAACAAAATTATATCAAACTGTTTTTTTACAGAAACGCAACTGAGTTTTTATTTCCAATTTTGGAGAACTATTTCCGTCTCATTATAAAACAACATTTTTGTTTTGGAAACTTCAAATGAAGATGGATAAACTACGATTCGACTTTATGATGAAAGGAGTAGGAGATGGAAAATCAACGGTATTATGCCTAACCTCAATTGGCACACCGGATGGCAGAACTTTTGCCTTACCAGATGAAATGCAAAACACACTTTTGCACAAAGATCTGACTGAAACACAAATGTTTGGTAAGATAAAAAATACACTCAAGAAAAGACATCAATTTCGAAAAGTCTGGATCACTTTGACAGAGAATTTAAAACAAGTATATTTGGACGACGAGGAAAATTTGCAATTTGAAAATTATTATTTAGAAGAGATTACAGAGAAAGAAGTGGAAAAACCTGCACAGGGTATTTCAAATGAAACAATTGAAAAGTTATTGAAAAACAATTTAGATGATAAAAAACAAAAATCTGAAGTAAAAAACTTAGGGAAAATTGCTAATCATTTTATGATTGATAAATTTAATGCAAAAAACTCAAATGCATGTCAATGGATAAATGAGTTTGAGAAAGAATGTGAACGCTTTATGGTGGTAGAAGATCAGGAAAAAATTGAAGCTTTAAAATTTCTCCTAGAAAATGCAAGCGCAGACTGGTATACATGTATGATTTTGAAATATACAATAGAATCAGAATGGAGCGATTGGAAAAAGAACTTTATTGAAACTTTTGGAAATAAAGGCTGGTCTCCGATAAAGTATGCTTTTTCATTTAAGTATCAATCTGGGTCTTTGCTCGATTATGCTTTAAAAAAAGAAAAACTGCTGTTACAAATAAGAAAATCTATGGATACAGAAACTCTAATCGATCTTATAGCTATTGGTTTACCAGATTATGTGTTAAACAATATCGACAGAGAAATTTTACAAGAAACTCAAGATCTCTATAATGAAATAAGTAAGCTGGAACACCTGGTAAAAAAAAATACAACTGATTACAAAGGAAAAGTTTACCCCGACAATAAGTTAAAAAAACTTGAAGAAAAAAAACCATGCCGAATCTGTGAGAATGCAAAAAATGTAAACGTTTCCATCCAGAATCTAATTGTTGGTTTAAAGGAAAAAATGACAATAAGACTGAACCAATAAAATCTATAAACAACTCGGAACTGGAAGTGGATTTGAATCAAAACAATCCAAAAAACTAGAAATTCCACCATTAATAAAAATCGAGTTACTGTTGAATGACACTCTAAACATTTCGGGCATTTATGATTCAGGCTCGAATGTGTCATTAATAAACGCTAAATTATTAAAGTTAAAACAGAAAAACATGAATGATTCCCAAACAGTAAACTTGAAAACCATTAATGGTGCGAAAAAAACAAAAGGTATGATAACACTGAAAATAAAAATCTACAATATAGAGAAAGAAATGAACGTCTTTATTATAGACAACGAAAATTTCAATTACGAATTTTTAATAGGTCTGGATTGTATAAAAGAATTTAAACTGATCCAAAATGAGGATTTAAAAATAACTCAATATTATAATCCAAAAGAGAAAGAAGAAAAAAATAAAAATGAAAACATTCCTGATGTGCCAGGTGACTTGAGAGAAAAATTTCAAAATAACGGAAAGGAAAGAAAAACAAATAATACCAATTCTAAGTATTTAGATGATGCAGAAAAAGAATATAAAGTCAATTTCAACGAGCATGTAAACACTGATGAATTCGAAATTATTGTAAATCATCTAGATGTAGATAAACAATTTGAGATTGACAAATTGATTGAAAAATATAAATCAGTATTTGCAAAAGATAAGTATGATATCGGCACAGTAAAAAATTATGAAGCACATATTGATTTGATAGTGGACAAGTATTGCTATAAACGTCCGTACAGATGTACGATTGAAGACAAAAGAGAAATTGAGAGTCAAATCGAAAAGCTACTAAAAAAAACTTAATAGAAGAATCATATAGTCCGTTTGCCGCACCAGTAACTCTAGCATATAAAAAAGAAGATAATAAAAAATCAAGGTTATGCATTGACTTTAGAGAATTAAATAAAATCATTGTACCTCAATCACAACCCTTTCCACTGATTGAGGATCTTATGGTAAAAACAGTCAACTGCAAATACTTTACAACCTTAGATATTAATTCAGCTTTCTGGTCAATTCCATTGAAAATAGAAGATAGACAAAAAACCGCATTTGTAACGCAAGAAGGACATTTTCAATGGACCAGCCTCCCTTTTGGCTTAAAAACGGCACCGGCTATTTTTCAAAGGATTTTGAACAATATTTTGAGAAAATATTGTCTAACAAAGTTTGCAGTAAACTACATAGACGATATACTGGTATTTTCAAGATCTTTTGATGAACACATAACACACATATCAATGATGTTAGAAGCAATAGAAAAAGAAGGCTTCAGAATAAAATTTTCAAAATGTTCTTTCGCAAAAGACTCAGCAAAATACTTAGGCCATATAATACAAGACAATTCGATAAGACCACTACAGGATTATCTAATTGCAGTAAAACAATTCCCAACACCAAAAAACCAAAAAAATATACGCCAATTTCTTGGGAAAATTAATTATCATCATAAATTTGTCCCACACATTGCAATTATTTTAGATCCACTACATAATCTTTTGCGAAAAAATGTGAAATTTATATGGTCTAAGGAATGTCAAGAATCATTTGAAAAAATAAAAGCATTACTATGCTCAGAACCAATTTTGAAAATATTTGATCCAGAGTTACCAATCCATATTTACACTGATGCAAGTATCAAGGGAATCGGAGCAGTATTAAAACAAAAAGACAACAATGGAGATAGTAAGCCAGTGGCATATTTTTCAAAAAAATTGAGTGAAGCTCAGAAAAATAAAAAAGCAATTTACCTTGAGTGCTTGGCAATAAAAGAAGCCGTGAAATATTGGCAACATTGGCTTCTTGGAAGAGAGTTTTTAGTATATTCCGATCACAAACCCTTAGAAAATCTTAATATAAAAGCGAGAACAGATGAAGAACTTGGTGATTTGACATATTATTTGTCTCAATACAATTTCAAAGTCAAATACAATCCTGGAAAATTAAATCAAGAGGCAGACTGTTTGAGCCGGAATCCAGTTTTAGAACCTGATGAAAATTCAGATGACATATTAAAAATAGTAAACCTAGTAAACCTAGTAAACCTAGAGGAGATAAAGAATGATCAAAGAAAACACACAGAAGTTCAAAATAATAAGAATAAGCTGATGTTAAAAAATGAAATTTATTATAAAAAATCAAAAAGAAGAGACAAAATTTTATTATCAGAAGAATTCAGCGAAGCATTAATAAGAAACGTACACAATACTTAATGTCACTTGAGAAGAACCCAGATGATAAATAAAATAACACCATTCTATACAGCGAAAAATTTGATTATAAACATTAAGAAGATTTGTGAAACTTGTGACATCTGCATAAAGAATAAATCACGAAAAAAATCGAAATTTGGATTAATGTCACACTTAGGACCAGCATTTGAGATCATGTCTATAGACACCATAGGAGGATTCGGAGGATCCCGATCAACAAAAAAATACCTACACTTATTGGTCGACCATTTCACACGGTACGCTTATGTTTTAACGTCAAAAAACCAAAACTCTGATGATTTCATAAAACTAATGGAGAATGTGACAGAAAACCATGATGTCCAAATGGTACTAACGGATCAATATCCAGGAATAAATTCCAAAAAATTCAAACAATTCTTGGAAAAGAAAAAAAAATAAGAATGATCTTCACTGCCGTAGATTCACCTTTCTCAAATGGTCTCAATGAAAGATTAAACCAGACCTTAGTGAATAAAATACGATGCACTATAAACGAAAATGACAAAAAGATTGCATGGACAACTATTGCGAAAAAAGCTGTGGAAAAATACAACGAAACAGAGCATACAGTGACAAAATTTGCACCAAAATATTTGTTAGAAGGTAGAAACATAAACATCCTACCACATGAATTAAAGAAAAAAACCACAACCGAAAATTTAGAGAGACAGAAAAATAGCACTTGAGAATACAAAAAAATCTCATAATGAAAACAAGAAACGATTTGACCTGCACAGAAAACAAATTGAATTAAATGAGGGAGACCTCGTATATGTAGAAAATGGAAAAAGTCTGAATAGAAAGAAATTAGATGAATTGCGAATTGGACCATATTCGATAACAAGAAAAATCTCTAACTCAATCTATGAAGTTGACACCGGACACAAGAAAAAAGAATCCAATCTCTATCACATAACGAAACTAACTCCACTTGTAGAGGATTATAAAAATTGAACAATTGCATGGGAATTGTTCACATCTCAAGAGGGGAGATGTAAAGAAAACATCGACACTCGCATCGGAGTCACCGTTTTCTTCGATTCAAATGTGCCGCGCTATCGACAGCTGACACCGTCCCGGGAGCCGCCTGATGACTGACTAGCAAGGCATAAGATAAGAAGATCGCGTTGAGATCACACGTGTTTAAAAACGTGATTAAAAGTTAAAACATTACCTGAAGTAAAAACTTTAAATGTTGTTTTCTGTTTTTTTACAGGTAATCTTCTTTTTTCATTTAACCATTGTAAATATTGTAAATAGTGAAACAAAATTATATCAAACTGTTTTTTTACAGAAACGCAACTGAGTTTTTATTTCCAATTTTGGAGAACTATTTCCGTCTCATTATATATATATATATATATATATATATATATATATATATAGAGAGAGAGAGAGAGAGAGAGAGAGAGAGAGAGATGTGTGTGTGTGTGGCGTGTGTGGTGTTTTCAGATGCTGTTACTAGAATAATGCCTGGGAAAAATATTATGTAACGTTGAGAATTTCGGGAAGAAAATATTAAAAATGTCATCTCGGGGCTCAAGAACGAAATCGCTCGCCTTTCACGAAGGAAGTGAAATTTGTTCCAACAATTCGAGGTTGGCTGCTTTCAAGGATTAGTCTAACCCCTGTGAAGTGTCTTAAACTCTACCCCTATCCCAATCTCATCTCGATCAAGTTTTTGTCCACTTTCCCTGATCCATTGAGCATATGCTGAGATGACCCTTTGTTTTGCTTCTGGACGTAAATGTAGCTTCATTATGCGCACGTTTTGTTGAACTCTCCTTTTGCTTGTAATGGTAGGAATAGAGGTAAGGGCGAGTTACTATTTTGTAAGGATTGCAGAAAAATCATATTTGCAATTCGTTTACCGATGCAAATAAGTTTTCTATAACTGGGACACGAAAATGCTTATTTTTTCGAATATTGCTAATCTTGCCCTTTTATAAATTTTATTTTTATTTATTTACTTATCTTTTAACTTTTACTCATCTTTCAACTATTTATAGTTGAAATGACGGAAAGGGATTCTGGGACTCAAGAAAACGTGCGCAGATAATCTTCTCCCCCATACAGTTTTTACTGTTTCTTGACTAAATAAATCTAAAATCTAAATCTAAAAACCTAATTCATTTCTAATTCTGGCCACTCGGTAGTGACGCAGAAGCGCGTGGTAGGAGGCGCGTACGCGGAGACAACTGACTGCGACGAGACGTGACGGATATGATATATTAATGGAAGATTACTCCCGCACTGATATTAATGGAGGATTACTCCTAAAGCGCAAAGCGCTCTGTATCCTTCAAGGAGCTTGGAGACGCTCTGCGTCTATGTAGGTGCAACAAATTAAAAAGAAAAGAACAGAAGAGACTAATTCTTGCGAATTTAAATAAAATATTTGCAGATTTTCAATCTCCACAACTAGATCTGAAAATTGGCTCTTCAAAGTTTGCATCTCTTCGGCGAAAACACTGCATTTTTGCTGGCTTAAGTGAAACAAACACTGTGCTCTATATCAGAACGTAAAGCTTATTCCCGATGCTCTTAAGTTACCAACATTATTACAATATTCTAAGAGTTAAATGTGTCAGACAAAAAACCTGCTGATGTGCATATTATACAATCCATCCAAAATTTTTGCTTTTTTGGTGAGTGCTCTGGATGAACCAGGATCAGGGCCGGATTTACCTACAAGCAAAACAAGCAGTTGGTTGGGGGCCCCGATTCACCAGGGACCCCGCGTTTCGGAAAAATACGCATACCATATTTTTTTTGTCTGTGAAATAATTGTTAATCAAGTAGTCTACTGTGTAACAAAATGTACAATTTCAAAACATAAGCTGAGAAATTTTCGTTTTGAAGACATCATCGACCAATTTTCTGCAGTCAAGAGCAGAAAAAAAATATGTAAAATGTATTAATGTAAAAAAATGTAACACAAGTAAAAATTTCTATAAAAAATTATCAGTTTTCATTTGTATCTGTACAGAAAGTACTTGTACTATAATACATTTTTTATTTAATAAAGATGGAGCTATTTTTTCGGGGGGGGGGGGGGGCAACACAATTTTGTGCTTGGGGCCTCGCACTACTTAAATCCGGACCTGTCTACAGGAAATTTGGGCATTGTAGAAAAGACAGTAAGGATGGTTTGTGAATCTTTTTTTTCTTTCCGCTCTCACACTTACAACTAATGTATTAATCATCATCAGGGAATAAAAGATCTGCAAACAGAAGCCGATCGTTCGGCTCAGAGATGTATTGTTGCGTCTCTCTCAAAGCAATTTCCATCTATAACCATCATAGGAGAAGAACCTTCAGGTAGCCCAGTACCCAGTGATTGGATTGTGTCAGAGGTAGACGAGGATATTTTTCGACTTGAATGCCCTGATAATTTGCGAGAAGTGTCCGCAGAACAGGTAGGAAAAGAGCGCGAACACAAATGTATTTGGATTTAGTCTTCAATCTTCTAGAAGTGATATTCAAGAACAAAATAGAGGAAAGTGGATACAGTGATGAAAAGTAAAATTGAAAAGTAAAAAGAAATATGAAAAGTAAAATTTTACTTCATTTCTACCGCAGTTTTTTTAGTATTAGGTCAATTTCATTAAATAACCTAAAAGCTCGTAATTTCAACAAGATAATGATGACTTCAGTGTGAAGATTATGTCCTATTATGAATGTAAAAATCAGTTTGAAATTATACCAGTATTTGGGAACAGTGATCCATCATAATCCACCACTAATCGAGGAACATTAAAACCTCTCTGTTCTCAATTAATATATTTTTCATTCAGATTATTTGTCATTCGATTCTTAAGCCACGTTTCCGGTATTCATAAATTATAGAACGTTTTTAAAAAAATATAATGATTGATTAAAGTTTCTGAGAATAGCCTAATTATTAAACATTTGTTTTTAGAATGAACTCATATACTCACTCTTCAGAAGTAGAAACGCAAGGTTTCCCGAAAGCAAAAGCAAGGAAAACAGGCAATCACAGAAGATGTAGAGGAAAAACAATGCTTGTGACAGACGTTAGAAATGAATTTAAAGCTAGGAGAAAACCTAAGAGCATGAAAGAAACCAACCCTCCCCCCCAAAAAAAATATTTGATTTTAGATGACAGTGAATGGGACGTGATTTTGTAAACTTCATCAAATGATTTCGACCTGACCTATTTATTTCCTGAACCCGAGTTTGATGGTGTCGAAAACATTGGGAGACAACCGATCATAGGTGATTATGTTTTATTGGAGTTCAATGCAAAAAATAAAATATATTATGCTGGGAAAAATCTGACTGTAAATTAGTCATTTGAATATGAAGCTTTGTTTTATAGAAAATATTTGAACACATTTTTTATGACCGTTTTTCCTGAGATTTCTTTCATATATAAGGAATGAATAAAAATGCGTTGGCTTAACCCAGAACATATGGGAAGCAAAAAGACAAAAATCTGCTATTTCATTTCCTACAGCTTTTTCTTCTCATAATCTTCGCTAGGACTTACAACAATGTCTCGTTGTTCCCACCATCAGATTCTCAAAGGTATAGTGAGACAATGTCATTAATACATCGAAAACTGAGTGTATGTCAAATCAGACAATGTTGTCGGATACGTATGTATGCCAGGTATTGCACAAAAAATTATTTTCAGTGTCTAATTTTTTATCTAATTTCTGCGTCTCACTGTAGGCACTTTCCCCTACTTATTATTTTAAATCTGATTTGAGAATAAGGAAACTGTTGACTGAACGTTTAACAATGTTTTAGGTGGTTGTTTGGGTTGATCCTTTAGATGGAACATCAGAATACACTCAAGGTAAATATCCCACCACAAAAGCTTCGTTGCTTTCACTACAAGCGATGGATGAGCAAACTGTTCTTGCTTTAAGAATCGTCCATAAATGTGAACAAATGTAAAGAATTGTGAACTGTTGCTGCTGAATGAAGATCATTCTAGAAACTCATAATCAATTCTTATTGTTAGATATTGCTATTATTATTATTATTATTATTATTATTCGAATTTGTTTCCCGTTAGGGCTGCTGGACCATGTTACTGTTCTCATTGGCATTGCTGCTGGCAACCGTCCAGTAGCAGGTGTTATCCACCAGCCATATCATAATTACCAGAGAGAAAATGAACCACTAGGACGAACGATTTGGGGAATTCGAGGCGTGGGTGTTGGTGGATTTGAGCCAAAAACTGCTCCAGAAGGCCAGAGAATAATTACCACCACTCGTTCACACTCGACTCCTGAAGTTGAAGCCACATTAGGTGCTATGGAACCAGACAGTGTGCTTCGAGTGGGAGGAGCTGGTCATAAGGTAGATATTACTGTCTTACCTGAGTCTAAGAACTTGTAAACTTTCTATGACAACTTGTGGGCATGATTTCTAAATATATTTTTTTGAATAAAACGAGTATTTTGTTCATAAGACTATTTATTTAACAGATTCCAATACAAAAGAACGGAGAGAACGGAGGGCCTGTTCACTCGCGCACGTACCATACCAACACTGACAAAGAGCTACCAACATGGGGCGCGAGAGTTCTCGTTGAATGATACAGATAGCGCCAGCACTCGAAGCACGTAAATTCAAACAGTCCAATACTCCATCCATTTGAGTGCTTAAATCTCATAAAATAAAAAAATTAACACTTTCTCATTCCCAAGTTAAAAATAAGTTTATGGAAATGATCTCGAGGAGTAGGCTTGGTGAAGACGTCGGCTAGTTCTAGATCTGACGGCACAAAACTAACGCTGATAGTCTGGTTTCTTCAGTCTCACGTGCGGATCTGCTGGTGTACCAACCGGAGCTGCATCTTGCATGTGAAACTTCTCGATCATCCTGCGAATATAACTGGATTGGTGAATAAGTATACGACGATTATTACCCTCATCGGTCTCGTCCAATATCTCCATCCCGACAAAATGTCCAGGTTCCGTGACCGTGATCTCGAACTGCTTCACCAACTCATCCAAGAAACTGTAGAGCGATGCTTCATCTGAGGACATGACTAGTCCGTCATCGACGTAGAGAATCAGAATTATCGTCGATTTTGAACAACTCTTCCTGTAAACACACTTGTCTGCTTCTCCTCGTCGGAATCCTTGGTCAAGCATGAACTGGTTAAACTTTTCGTTCCAGCACCGCGATGCCTGCTTTAACCCGTACAGTGATTTTTGTAGTCTGCATACCTGACCGTCACTTATATTAGCACCCTCTGGTGGATCCATGTAAATTGTCTCGTGTAGGTCTCCATATAAGAATGCTGTGCGTACATCGAACTGTAACATCTTGTAATTATTCTTCACTGCTGTAGCCAATAAAATTCTCATCGAATCATACCTAGTAGTAGGCGAAAAGATCTCGTCGTAGTCAACTCCTTTCTCCTGGGAAAATCCCTTGGCACATAGTCTGGCCTTGAACCTTGGTTTGTTCGATGTTTGATCTTTAACAGAGAAAACCCACTTCGACCCGATGACCTTCATGCTGCCAGTTCGCTTCACGAGTTGCCATGTGTCGTTCCTTTTCAGGGCACTGAGCTCCTCTGCGATAGCCTTTGACCACTCTCTTGACTCACTGCCTTCCATGGCCTCCTTGTAAGTCTGCGGTTCATTTACCATAGCGAAATTCGCTGTGTATCTTCCTGGGCGTTGCAATTTGTCTCGCTTCCTCAGATTGTAGTCCCTGGCGTTGTCGACGACTGTCCCTTCATCCTCTTGAAGAGCTTCGACGTTCCTCGGGTTTGCGTCGAACTGTTCTCCATCCTGATCCTGTCGAGGTTCGGTCTCATTTACTGCGGGATTTCTCATTGCCGGCCGCTGCGCCTCCGGAGCTGCTAAGTTGGATGCTCCACCTAGATCGACGATTTCGTTTCGACCTCCAGGATATTCTTCAGCGTCGTCGTCTCCATTTTCCATTTGCGCAATGCTGATCTGGACGGTCTTCTTCTCGGTATCGATCGTAGTGTGTTCATCGAAAATCACGTTTCTCGAAACTTTTACCATTTTTGTTGTCGGGTCAAACAGTCGATAATTGTCAGAATTTCCATCATACCCGACAAACATGAGTTTGCTAGATTTGTCATCCAACTTAGTTCTTTGACAGTCGGGGACGTGCATAAATGCAGTGCAGCCAAACTTTTTTAAATGCGATAATGATGGCTTCCTACCCATGAAAGCTTCATACGGCGTCGTACTTCTCATTTCGCTTGTTGGAGTCCGGTTGAGAATGTACACTGCCGTGTTAACCGCCTCGCTCCAGAGGTACTTTGGCGTGTTCATTGCGTGCATCATGGACCTGGCACTCTCCATGACCGTGCGCATTTCCCTCTCAATGCGACCGTTCTGTTGTGGGGTATAAGGCGAAGTGTTTTCTAGGATTATGCCTTCTCTCTTCAGATATTCCTGCAGACTTTCATTTAGGTATTCTCGACCGTTGTCACAGTGCAAAACCTTGACCTTACGGCCTTGTTGCTTCTCAACCATCCGCACATATTCCTTGAGACGAGTCAGAACATCAGATTTGTGCTTCATGGTCCTGTGTTCTTTTAACCTCGTATTGAAACTTCTCCCTGTAGTACCTATGTATACGGAACCACAAGAGCAAGGAATTCTGTAAACTCCAGCTAAAGACATACGATCCTGGGGGACACAAAAGGAACTGCCGTCTAGGACATACTGACAAGTCAGCAGTCGCTGATCACGCGCTGTCGGGACGCGGACACGACATGCGCTTCGAAGCGACGGATATTCTCTCCACCAGCACACACTACTACAAGAGACTCCAAATGGAAGCCATCGAGATTTACAAACACAAGAACAACTTTAACAGAAAAGAAGGAGAAAAATTAAACAGTACATGGTACCCGGCACTTCGTACGACCAAAACTCGGCAGCTAACCAGTACCGCTGACGTGGCCCAATCAGGTGCGAGAACAGGCGGCGCGCCCCAATCAGACGCGAGCGCGCGAACCTCGCCTTTCACTATGAATACAGGCCCCGGAACCGCGGGAGCGTCAGTCAACGCGGCGCTGCCAACTAGGACACTTCGCCCCCGCCAGCAACGCCACTGAGGATGCCTGCCACAGTTGCAGGCGAAACGTATGGACAAGTTTCCATTGGACCACGGCCTTCAAGCCCGGAAACAACTGATTTTGATGTGAACCACCTTGTACTTTCAAAACAATCGTAGCATTTCTCTTGGCACGTTTTGTCGAGTTAAGTTTATGTCCCCAGTTGGTACTCCCTTTTAAGCCGTGACGTAGCCAGGTCCCTCGTCTCCCCGAGCCCCCGCTATGGAATATTAAGAAACATTGCTCGTAAAAGTACACGCTTAATTTCGAATGGATACTCAGTTGTCATTGAATTAGCACTTGAGCTGTGTACTTCGCTTTTATTCCACATTAAATATTTATCCATGAACACGGGAAGAGTTGTGTTTATTCCTCCACAACAACTCCAGCATTCCTACCGGAGGAAATACTGCAAAACCATCTGAAGAGCATTCACGTAGGTCGATCTCCTTCGTCTG
This sequence comes from Gryllus longicercus, assembly GCA_038098605.1. Classification (NCBI taxonomy): domain Eukaryota; kingdom Metazoa; phylum Arthropoda; class Insecta; order Orthoptera; family Gryllidae; genus Gryllus; species Gryllus longicercus. The sequence goes on along the minus strand of JAZDUA010000045.1, from coordinate 2,625,837 downwards.
GCCAACCAGCTCTTTTCTTCACGATATGAATTGCATCTTCGAAACTAGTTTGCTCGAGGACGCGTTGAGTAAGAGAATGGGGGAGGGGGCACTAGTAGAGGAGCGTCATGTGATCTGGCATGACGAGAAACAAGTTTCAGCGATAAAACGTACGCAAAGGACATACATTAATCATGCACGAAAACAAGGGGTATATCCCGTAACCTCATATCCTCGAATAAGTGGATATCTGTATTATCAAATTTTTGAAACGATTAGTGACCGCTCAAGACAGGTTTCACTCAATAAAAGGAACTAGAGTGGACATCAGCATCTCCCCGATTCGGGCGATTATTAGATTTTTTTGAAAAGAGTTGAAGGGATTTGAAGGTGTTAACCCTTCTGCCGGGTCTTCGCGATGCGTCGTTTCGGCGTGAAGGTGAATGGCGCTCGCGCAATACGACGTATAAGAGCCGCACTGCCCCTCCTTGCTGCCCAATCAGCTGAGTGAGCTCAGAGCGAGCATATCGCTGCTTCTGCAGCTCCGACTGGGAGGTTCTATGGAACAAGTCCACACGCGATTCGATTTCTCACGAAACACATTTGCCTAAAGAATCTCCTTGGGCAGATTTCACAGAAGGCCGTGACGGTGGAAGAGACCGCGCGAAAGCAAAATTTCCATTGTCACGATTTCGGAGAAACCAACTCCTTCCAGCTAAGACGCGACGAGATCACATTGTTTGAAAAGAAGAGCAGCCGAGCAGTCTCCTGACGGATCGAGTCGCTCGTGTAAAAAACTAGTAACATGACTGTACTGAAAGTCGAATTACTTATGTAAAAGTGGTACGATTCCCAATTGCCGTGGTATTGCAATATCCGTTAACCAGCGAGTTTAGCGCGTCAGAAAAGCGTACGAAATAACGAAAAAGAACCAGTAAGGAAATCAATTTCTTGCCATCCAGACAAAGGTAAACCTTATTTTATCTTCAATATTTAATGTTAAAAGCAGATCCAACGCCAAGGTGCGCCCTAGTGACAAAGGCTCAGACAGAGATCTTCGGTCCAAATCTTCGAAGCTCTCCCACCACTTAAGCTACATTCGAGGCTTCCACATTAGGTACCTTCTACCTATAACAAATGACTATTTACATGAAAACCGTTCCCTAGTAAAAAGTAAATAATAGGTTGTTTATATCATTCTAAAAAAGGAAGAAAGGCAATTTCGGTGGCAATGAGTTCAGCGTCAGCTAAATTATTTTTAAAATAAGTATAAAACGCAAAAAAGCACATCCATCTAATAGTGAAATGCAACATTGAAAGAAAGTGAGCCAGACAAACACTAATAAAATTTGATAAACAAAAGAACCCGACATGTAAGCACTAAAATCGTCGAAAATGGCAGGCAAATAGGTACTCACAAACTCAAAATAAGCATCGTAGTTAGAAATAGGCCGGGGCCGCAGAACTAAAAACTTTAAAAACAGCAGGAAATTAGATATTAGTGTTCATAATAGGCTCAAAAACTACTCAATATTCAAATTTAGACGTAATAGGTACACTCCGGATGAACATATTGCTCTCCAAAATTGGATTTCTTCGATTGAAAAAATATATTCCAGAGAGAGATAATATTTCCTGAGTCGACTCGTGTGGAAATTTATATTTTGCAAATTTTTTCATAGTGTGGTTACACTTAAAAGTTGGATTTTTATGTTTTGAAATAGAAAAGTTCGCGACAATCGGTGTACGGCACAAATCAGTTTTTCTTGTCTTCATCTTGTGACTACACTTGCTGAAGAAAGAGTTGAATAATTTTTTCGGATAAGTTGCAGTGTTTTGTTGTACGTTATATTTTGGCCCAGCTTACCACTTATCCACAACACTGACAAAAAATTACATTTCCGTCAGTCGGGAAACATTCTCTATGAATCCACTCTTTTAGGAATATCCTTTTTGATACTTTAGAATTGTAGTAAGTGTGCTTACCGGGAACAGCAAACGTTCTGACCTGCCTGTATCAGACTTCAAAACCAAAACAAAATTATTATCGAATAATACTTCACCCATCTTGGATGAATCTACTTCTAAAAGTGAAACACGCCGGGAGCGCTAATATTCAAGTCGATTGGGTTCTTGGTAAGGTACAGTTACTACCTCACTAACAATAGCGAAGATAGGAAAGACAAGTGTAATTTTCTGTTCTCTGGAGCGCATTTCTTTATTAAAATTTTCAGGTTTTACAAAGTTCAGTTCACACTATATTTGTATTGTTAGCTTAATATGAATTTAATGCCAATAAATAAATTCTAAAAATCAAATTGGGGGGGTGATTCCTTTATAGGAAGACCTCAGGAGAGTTACATTTCGGAAAACGTTGTAAGGAAGGTACAGAAGGGAAATCTATATAAATTTGTTGATTTGAGGAAAGCTATGGAAAAAACGTTGTGGAGCGATGTGTGATGAGTTTTTCTAGAGTTTCGAGTTGAAATTCATGGAGCAGGTGTTGGTTGGAAATAAAACTATCTTGCAGTTGATATTGTCCAGACGCGCCCTAACGGGCTTAAGTGAATGAGATGAGCTTATTATGCAGTGTCAAATTCACACATATTCTAAGCGGTGTCCCTGCTCGCCGCGTCACAAGCAAGAACACAGTTCGTAGAGCTTCTCTATCGGACGCCCCGACACATTTTACGGGATTGTTACGAGTTTCGTAAAAAAATCCAAGTTATTTCTCAAAAAAATATTGTAGGATACGAAATAATAACAAACAATATAGAATGTGGAAAAATCAAAATAGGAACTAATAGACTCTTAACGCTTGAATAGGCAATTATCTCTGATAAGGGCTTCATAAAACCCTCGCAAAAGCCTTTTTTATATGAACATCGATAATGGGTTAAGTTGACTGAAAATACATTCGAAGGAATAAAATAGGCAAATAAGGCATTGGCCGAGCTCTAGACATTACTTTACGTATTCGTTCTCTCTAAATTAATATATCCGCAAATGCCTGAATACATCATATCACAATGATTATTCAAAATCATTCCAAACCCTTATCTACAATTTCAAAAACATTATAATCTAAATACTTACCCACTGTACTTCCAGATCTCAGCACCCATACCCTCAGCGCCACAGAAACATCACTCCTTTGTTCGTGAACATTTACACAGGAATAGGGTGAACAAATACTTAAAAACATCAGATAATACAATTTTATTTCAAATGTATACAGCCACATTTCACTGAAATGCAAAAACGAATTAAGTTTTAAAACAAAACAAAAAAAAATTCGAGTAATATATGATTCAATCTTAGAATCACAGATTAAACATTGTCACAGCTCAAAACATTGCATTGTGAAAATTACACTGACATTACATAGATATAATGAATGCTGAAAATAAAAATTTCTAGTCACAAAAAATTAATAGTTTTGAATATAATATAAACAATGTAATATTTCATAACATACGATTTCAAAATGCGTGAAAATATAATACTGAACAAATCTGACAGTTTCTTTCCATTCACAAGCCATCTTTCATAGATCTGTCCACCCTCGCAATTCTTTCCTTTGCCTTCCAAAATTGCTTCAATATTTCTATTTACTCAACCGGTTATATAACTTTGATGAGTTAAGTCACATTTTAATAAAAATAATTTAAACTTACTGTTCAGAGCCATTCGATTTGAGAACTGTCAATACGAGAATCAATACTTAAAAGAATTTCGCAAATATATATGTATAAATCAGAATGGTTTCTGCAATAATAATAGCGGCAACAGTACTTCAAAGGCCGCGCCCGCACAATGGGCGTGGCGAACCGCAGCGAGTATGGCCAAGAACGGATCTTCCGCTTTGCACTACGGACGTTGCGAGAAGTCCGTTGGCGGCGGGGACAGACGGTGACGAGTAGAACTCGGTAGCGTGCGCACGCCAGAGGAGCGCATCACAGTGTATGTAGTGAAACGACATGTAGGAATCTTAAATAAGTCGGAAGTGATATGAAATAGGATACTGAAAAAAGCAAAGTTATAGTATGAGGAACGATTGTTATTCATGTAGTGCACAAGCCGGTGAAGCAGTATTAGCGTGACACGCAGAGAAAAACAGTGCTGGTTAATCCCATTGTTAAATTCGCATGTTTGCGATCAACGATATACTCATTTCTCACCTGCTCTCAGGCGACCATTTCTCGGGCGAGGGAAGTACGTTTGATGGTTTAAAATATTTATTACTTGGACTGTTTAAAAATAGCATTAGAATTCATAAACTGATGATTAGGTCCAAAAATCATTATAACTATTCCTTCGATCAAAACAAGCGTTCGTTATGCGTGGCAGACAAACTACTGGTTAGATAAATTTACTAGTTTACCCTGGGGTCATTTCCGCATGCGTACGCGTCCGTCCGCTCCTTCAGAGTACACATTCGTCCCTGCAGGCGGGGTTGTAGAGTAGGCTCTCTCTATTTATTATTAGTATTCATTCCTTCATTTTTATTTCCTTTTAAGATTATAGAAAATAGTAGCCTTATCTGTAAGTATTAATATTTCGTACATGGAAGAATATAATATCTATGCTCCCTTCGACCAGTGAAAAGACCGTTTATTATGATGAGCATTAAGCCAATCCCAAATTCCACAAGGTCACCACAATTGCCAGCACTCTTCATTGTTGTTTCAATGGTTGCAGTAATGACGTAAATAAACTTAACTATTTGCGAAAAAATAACTATAAACTATGAATAATAGAACATGAATGTTAAGATCCTAAAATTTTAAATAACCTAAGAACAATTAGTATTTGCACGAAATAATATTAAATGGAAAAGCAAAATAATGAAAACATGAATGAAATAATCCAAAAACTAATACGGAAGATATGACTAGCGAAACTGACGTAATATACAACTAACATTTTATCCAAAAAATATACAATTCTAATGTACTTTACGGAAATAAAACTAATTTTTGGGTCGAGATTTCAATTCTAAGTATTAATACGAATAAAACAATTTAACCATATTTACTAAAAAGAACAAGAGAACCAATGACCAACAAAACCCGCCTCAAATCGTAACTTCGTAAATCCACGTTCTAACCTCAATATCGCACTACATTCTCAACTCCGCCCCGCATCAATTTCGTGTACAGGGGGCGTAAGGCGCTTGATCAGCTGGAAAGCTTCGCCGCCATTTGCTGCACTTTGGTTTAGATGCTCGGCGTTCCCAAGCCAAGACAAATGTTGTCCATTCTTTCCGTACGCGTTCTGTCGTCTGTTGTTGTGAACGCCTGCCTAAGATGTCTGACTTTACGTTCCCGTTCGCCAGCTACTGTGGAGCGGCCTTTCGTATTCTTCGAGGGCACAGTTCATCGGGGGTCTTCGGTGAACAACGACAACCGCACGGAACGTTTACGAGATCATGCAACCAGTGGCTCAGCCGTTCGAAATCGCCCACGCACATGCCCTATTTAAACAGGACAAGGCGCGTCCGCACACCGCAGCCATCTCCCGAGCATGCCTTGCTGCTTCGGATGTTCAGCCATGGCCAGCCGCATCGCCAGACCGCTCCCCGATCGAGAATGTTTAGGGCGCAATGGAGCGTGCGATCAGGACCCCACCCCTACCCACCAATCTGAAACAACGGCGCATTCTGGTGCAAGCATCCTCACCCTGTCGTCATGGAAGGCAAGAGGCGGTCTGAATCAAAAAATTCCCATCCTTAACCAATTCCTAAAAGACTACTCCGTCGAGATTCTTTTACTACAAGAGATGTGGCAGACACCCGACCGACCTTTAGAAATTCCTCACTACTCCCTCCGCCAGAATCACATCCACTGAAAACGGCAAGGCCATCCTAACCAGCGCAGCGGCTCCATTCGACATACCCCAAACCTCCTCCAACAAACAACTGCCCTCGAATGTATTGCCCATTGCTATTGGAACAGCTTCAACCCCTATACTTATCATATCCTGTTACAAGATAACCAGAATCTTCAATCCCACCTCTGACCTTAACATTTTACACAACCTTCCCTACCGATTCATAATTTCCGGCGACTTAAATAGTAAATCATCTTAATGGGACTGCGCGGCTCGTAACACAACTGGACTAAGATTCAACGGCTTCCTAAACCAACCCCGCCACATCCATCTGAAATGCCACCCACAACCAACACACTTCCACAATGACAATCCCCACGATATCCTAATCATTGTTATATTCTCCTCTCAACTTTTCATAACCATCCCTTTCCCCAAATACGACCTCTTCGACATCTCTGACCATCTCACCATTGTATTGACCTGCTCCCCAGCTTCCTACTATGCACTCTCAAAACCACCCCCCACTCCGACAAGTGGAAAAATTTAAAAACAGATTTTCAAAGAAAATCCACATTCCTCCACAAATCACTACAACAGTATCTGTAGACAAAGCCATAGATCACCTAAACTATCACATCAGACGATCTTACAAAAAATCAACAATCTACACCACAACCCGCCCCCACCCTCCTTGACAAAATTCTCACCATGATTAGAAACAAACGAAGAATACGACACTACTACAAATACAGACGTGACGAGGACAAAACACGACTAACCCAAAACACACACTAACACTAATACAAGCTTTATTACGACAATACGAAACTCACAAATGCTACTTTCTAAAAGAACAATCATAGCCCTAATAACATACAAGGTCTGTCCCAAAAGTAAGTTGAATGACCTTACGCCCCCGAAGCAAGCCACTAGCAAGGCGCGCCAAGTGACGTGAATGGTTGTGTGGGGTTTAGGAAAGCCAAGGACAAACACGTCAGTTGTCTGCAGGCTCTTCCACAGTGCGCATCGCTGCTAGTTTGAACCCTTGTGTTAGGGACGCGTCGGAATTTTAAGATGCCACGTTTCAAGGACCAACGTTACGCAATAAAATTTTGTGTTGCGCTCATGAAAACGGGCGCTGAGACCGTTGCTATGCTAAGGGAAGCTTATGGCGATAGCACCATGTCCAACAATATGGTTTACCGCTTGCACAAGATGTTTCGAGAGGGCAGAGAGGACGCCGAGGATCAAGACGCTCTGGACGCCCGTCAACGTCACATTCCGATCAAAATGTGAAGAAAGTGAGGGACATGCTGAACTATAAGCGACGCCTGAGTGTTAGAATGCTGGCAGATGAGTGTAATATCCCTAAACGTACTGTGCATCGCACTGTTACAGCAATTTGGGCATGCGGAAGATCTGTGCGAAGATGGTCCCCGAGGTGCTTTCCTTCCAACAGAAGGCTGCTCGTGCAGGGATTTCGCGTGACCTCTTGGAGTAGTGTGAAAATGATCCGAATTTTTTGGATAATGTGATTACGGGTGACGAAACATGGGTTTTCGAGTATGACCCGGAGACCAAAAGACAAACTGCTGAGTGGCACACGCCAGCTTCCCCGCGCCCAAAAAGGCAAGAATGAGCAAGTCCCATGTAAAGGCCATGCCCATCGTGTTTTTCGACAAAAGAGGCATTGTCCACTCAGAGTTTGTGCCACAAGGACAAACAGTAAACAGTCATTTTTACTTGCAAGTCCTGAAAAGGCTCCAAAGCAGAGTGAAACCTGTCAGGAAGGAGATCGTCAGCACTTGGCGTCTTTACCATGACAACGCGCCGTCGCACACCTCCTTCATTATTAGAGAGAACTTAGCAAAACGCGGTGTGGCAACATTTCCCCAGCCGCCGTACAGCCCCGACTTGGCACCACTGGCATTCGTTTTGTTACCGAGGATCAAGAAGGAACTCAAGGGCCACCTTTTCGGGACTTAGGAAGCCGTCAAAGAAGCAACGACGAGGTGCTTGAAGGAGGTCTCCGTCGACGCCTTCCAGGGTGCGTTCAGCGACTGGGAAAAACGCTGGCGCAGGTGTTCCGACTCGGAAGGAAGCTACTTTGAAGAATTTTAGTTACTTGTATATTTATCTGCATTAAATCTTTTTTCTTAGACTTATTCAACTTACTTTTGGGACAGACCTTGTACACATAATAAAGGCAGTACGAAACAACCGCTCCCCAATATCTCCAATCCTAACCAATAATAATACCCTCATATTTGTCAGGGCAAGAACATAACGATTAATTAGATGATACGTGCTAACAATACATAAAAATATGTTACATGAATTTTGTGAATAGCGTGTGTTGTCATATATTTTATTGCATATTACTTTAGTCATTTAAAGGCGACTCCGAGCTCACTGTGGGAAAGGCATAATTCGTATTATGCAAGTGCCGTGTTCGTAGCACTTGAGCTGTTTCTAGAGACAGCCGATTCTGTTGAGCAAGAATCTCCGTCAGCTGAACTTTCACCTTCAGAATTATCGCTATCCACACACGTTTATTATTACACTTTCATTGGCTTCTTCCATTAAAAGCTGTCTTTCAGTCTTCCTGTGTAATGCTCCCAATTGCTATCTCTGTCAACTGTACAACGAATGGAAGGGAAACACTGCAGACTTATGAGGTAAAATTTTGTTTAATATTTCCAATCAATTCAATGGGATTTAAGCCGCAATGATATGGAGGTAGGGGTAAAACTATAAGTCCATGCCCAGTTAATTATCTGACAGCTGTATATATTGATTCAGGTTTGTGACATTCGCTAATTTTAACAGTTCATCTCTTCTTAGATCTTGGCGGCGTATCAAGATCGCGTTCCTTTAATTGAAGTTGGGGCCGCTTGTGCGGCGTTCCTACTTCTATAGCCGTGGGTGACTTCCATTGCAGCGAGAGGCGGCATTACTAGCGGCGTATGTGGGATATTACGTCGAATAGGGACTGAAATGCCATCGCCGGGGTGCGGCCCCGGACGGCCGTTTTTATACATGAAAAAGTCCGCAGTGAGAACGCTTCGGCCGGTAGGAGATCCTTCTCCACGACGAGATCTGCGTGAGGCGAAGCGCGAGGGGATCTGCATGAGGGGCTGGGGCTGGGGCTGGGACTGGGGCTGGGGCTGGGGCTGGGGCTGGGGCTGGGGCTGGGGCAGGGGCAGGGGCAGGGGCTGGGGCTGGGGCTGGGGCTGGGACTGGGGCTGGGGCTGGGGCTGGGGCTGGGGCTGGGACTGGGCGTTCTCATGAAGTTAGAAGTTGGTCGCGGTTAGCAGTGGAGACGTTGAATAGGGGCATATAGCATTTTCGTTTATTTTCAAAGAGGCCCGAGACGCCGCTTCGATGAGTGGGGGGCAGCGCTTTCTTTATCGGTGTTGCTAAGATTGGTCGGTGTTGCTTCAACCTAAAGATGAATGAACGTGGTGGTGCAAGATGACCAAACACTATGTTGCCGTCAAAAGTCCTGTTTGCACTAAAATGTGTAATTTCAATACGGGTGGAGTTGATCTAATAGACAGAATATTGTAATTTTCTCCATCTGGGGCAAGAACAAAAAAGTGGACTGTTAGAGTAATTTTTCACGAGTTTTATTTGGTATTGTGCAATCTTTGGATATTGTATAAAAATGCAGATATAAATATAAAACAATTATATTTCGCAGATGATACAATACAAAATGACAAGAACAAATTGAAAAGAATAGTTTCAAAAAAGATAGTACTTTAGTTGGGAAAGAAAATGCACAACGGAAGAAAAAGTTACTTGTTCCACTTTCCTTGCATTTTATGAGGTCAGATAGAGCTGGACCCGCAGTTATTAACGAAATCCAGAAAAGGTGTTGAAATTAAAAATGCATTATGAAAATACCTGTAACGTGCATGCAAAATGACATTTCTTTCTGCCTCACAGCTACTGCTTCAGATCAACGATTCCACTAAGACAAATAAATAGTTTAAACTATTGTTGTTCTTAAGATTACTCAAAATAACCTTTTAAAACATTACGTGAATCCTGTTCCTTATGTTTTTGTTGTGTAATAAAGACCTAATGTCCTTTTAAAACAACATAACATACAGCTAAAAATATTATAAGTAATTATTTTCTATTTCTTCAGCATTAATTGTGATTTATTTACTGTAAAAATTAATCTATATTTTCAATATTGTGAAAAAAAATCCTGGACCTTAGAAGGTTAATGATGTTAAATTGACTTAGTTGTAAATAACTCTTTTTTCATTTGTGGATAACATTAAACTGTTTAAACAAATGGGGAATATACAGGATTGTCTTCAACTTCAAAAAGCAGTGAATGAAATATTACAATGGTCTAATGTCTATTTATTACCTTTAAACATAAAAAATGTGAAATTATGAGATTCCACAGGGGACTAAGTTTTTAAACAATCCTTGTTACATAGACAACCAACAACTTGAATCAGTCCTGAATATAACGCCTAGGGAATTATCTTTCGTATTAAGATAAGTTTCATGAATCATTATGATTACATTACAAAAAAATCATTAAAATTATTAGGTTTTAATTGTCAATTGACCAATGACTTTACTGATTAAAATACTATTAACATTTTATAGAATTCTTTAATCACGCAAATTTTATTGCATGGTTCTAAGGTATGGTTACCATATACCAATGTCATATCTACAAGATTGAGAAGGAACAACATGAATTTTTAGATTATATGGCTTGGAATGAAATGAGAATTTCCCACAAAATTTCATAATTATTTTAAAATAACTTGTGCATTTATAGAGCGATTTTTATGAGAAAGGACCATTTTGACGGCTAGTGCTGGCAACATAACTGAAGGTTTTGTGTTCGTTGTGTCCTTGAGTCTATTGGACTCTCCATCCTTCATTCTTTTGATTTGCTGTTGGCTAACTTGTAATTGGTTTCAATGCTCACTTTCGTGATGTCCTTGTCCAACAAAAATAATGTGCACCATGAGAAATAACTGGATTTAGAAAGTGCAGTGCTATGTGCTCTTCTGCAAAAATTATTTTTTTAATAAATATTACACTAAATTTAATTTGTATGTGAAAAGTTTAATGTTTATTTTAAAACAGAGACTTGAATGTGTTCTGCGTACTTGTGTATGTGTTTCCAGCTTGTGCTGTAAGGAAGCGAGATGTGATCGAGAACATTCCATGGTTCCGTGCTATGTGTTTTATGAATTAAAAAAAAAATAATTACATGGTTGTGAACCAAGATGTCTTAATGGGAGCCAGGTACAAACATAATCACTTTAAGAAAGGGTGTGGCTAAACAGATGTCATAGTCAGAGGGATACTTCTCAGAATTACAAATGAAGTTCATTTGTTCAGCAAATTGTCATTTTGGCTCATTCTTAAGCAGATTCTTCTATAACATACGTTCCTTATAATCCTACACAACTTTGAATGACATTTGTTATTTTTTCGATTTATGGAACAATAACAAGGAATGCAATTTTTTAATATCTGAATTATATTGGAAAATTCCCATACGGAATCTGGATAACAAAATAACAAACTTTTTCCTCCAAAGTGCCAATTGTCAAATTGAATTATTTATTCATGTGCCTTCACTACGAATATCATGACTAGTAAATGAATACATCAATTTGGAAATAATAGTACCGTTAGGAGTTTGTTAGAACAGAAAAACCCATATTTTGTATAACTTTAAATAGAGTTATACGTTACGTGCATGTAAATTTACTGTAATTTCCTATCATTACATTTCTTTCAGATAAGACTCTGTAAAACGCATATTGGACATTATGCCTGTAATTAATATGGAAATAAATTGTTATTGTTGATTTTGTTGATATTATTATTATTATTATTATCATTATTACAGCCTAAATACATCCCATTAAGGGCCAAGCTCTCCTGCTCTACACAGGGTGTAAAACTTGTTGGTTCCCCTAGTTTAAACCAACAAATTGTTTCCCAGAACCTGACACAATTCAACATACAATGTTTAACAACCAGTGCCCCTAACACTTAAAAATGTCAAGTGAAAATTCTATGGAAACTAGCTTCCTTTGTTCAATAAAAATAAATAAACACCAACAGTCAGGAATTGAGACATGGTTTAACATTCACTTACAAATCATATTTTTAATAAATAAAATCAAGAGCTATAGTTTATATTACACCTTACATTTTCCAGTTGTGGTTTTATCCCCTTTATTGATTAGTTTGGAATTGGAAGAACTGGATGGTTTAGCAAACACACTAAATGAGAATTTATTAGATAGTAACACCGACTCTTTGATTCCCAGGATAAAATTAGCAGCCTGAAACCTGGCATTGTAATAGCAATTGTGGAAGGCCAGTCATCATAAATCCAAACCATTTCAAATTACCTGTAATTGCACAAACAAACTACATCACAGAACTTTCGAACATCTTTTCCTACTAAGCTTGACAGTACAAATATAAAAATTTTGGAAAATCTATAGTACAAAAGACTGGTCAGTAATCCTCCAATAATAAAAAAAGACTATGAAAACGATTAAAAAAAATCTTCATCAAATAATGTGAAGGTCAAGTTTCATCTAATTTTAGAAACTATAGTTCATTACATTTTCATCAGTGTATAGTATATGATTGCAAATGTACAACATGTGTTAATGATTCCAAGGCGCTGACCAGGCAATGTCCTAATGCAGTAAGGGCAATGCTAAATAAAAAAGTAACCATCTTCTAGACTAACTGAAAATACTCACAGTTTATAGTTTAGACAAATATGCTTCTCTACGCTTCATTTGCAATTGTAATTATGTATAATTCAAGGGCAGATCTCCAAGAACTCAACCCAAGACACTAATGAAAACTGGCATCTCTTGATACAGATCAAGTTTAACCTAGCAAACATGTTCATACAATGGAATTCAATTAATGCATTTCGGCTTGTTTCTCCAGCTGCAGAAAAAGTTTTCAGAGGAAGTGATTTTTAAAAAATTCTTTGCAATCGGGAATTAGTCACCTATTTATTCTCCAGGCGATTTTATTTTAAATGACTCTTATAACATGGTAAAGAAGTTTTGTTTGTAGTTTATGATATATAAGTGCAATAATTAAAATTTATAAGTACAAATGTAGTTAAACAAGAACAGTCCTTACACTTTATCCTAATCTATCAGCTATTGTATCACCACTGTGGAAGCTATTTTGGTAATCCAAGTAAGAACCTCTTAATAATGCAAGGGATCAGTGAGAGACAGAAATACACCACAATACTGAGTTTTCCAAGTAGACCGTACTACAATTATCTCTGCCACTATCTAGCCGTATGGCAGGATTACAACTGACTGTGTTGGCCCTCCATTGATTTCCTTGAGTTTGCCCAAAATTGAACAAGCTGTATCTTAAATCTGCACAAGAGTAGCTTATGATTATACCGAACAGAGTCGTTCAATTGCCAAACCCATAAACAGAAGGTCCTTCACTGTGCTAATTACTTTGCTGGGGAGTCCCTTTGCACAACTTTCTCCACGCTATTCAACTACCAAATCTAACTCCAAAAACCTTATCATTTTAATGTTGACTTACAATCGCCTGCTCCCCTTCCATGTCCTTTTTCTTTTACGATAAAGAATTATCTTGTTTTCTACAGGCAGGAAAGGATCCACTTCAAGGTGACTGCAGCTTTCTTGCAATTGCTTCACATATTCTGCTACAGGACCCTGCTTTTAGTTGTTTATTTCTGAAAGGTATTATTTGTTTTACTTTTCAATATGCTAAATACAAAAACTCTGAATCCAAGGCAATCCTTTAATATCAAAAGACCTACAAGATACACACTTTGAAATACATTTTAAGATCATTATTAAAGATTGTATTTTCATGACGTAAAACTCTAAAACATGCACTACAAACACTAAAACATGCAATAAATGGATCCCTATATTGCAAAATAGTGTTATGTAGTCTAAAAATTCCAGTTAATCCACTTGCAAATTTATAATACATTGTGGATGTGAAATTTAACGTGAATGAAATATTATGCTTTTAGTATTTTTATTATATTTTAATTTGTACATATTATTTAAACAATACTTGACATTTTAAATATCATTCACACGCAAAAATTACATTAGACTAAAAAACACAAAAAAAGTAAAATTTAAAAATATCTTTAGAAACTGAAAACAGAATAGAGGAGAATTGTTTGCATTACAATTTACCAGTACGTACGTATCTCCAAATTATTTTCTGAGAAATTTCTATATCGACTATCATCTATTACGTGTTTCAGACAGGAAAAACTTCATTCTACATTTACACTTGTTAGTTTGCCGAGCCTGACTCTGACATCCATGTACACGCAAACTAAAACTGGTCAAAAACTGTATTCATTCTCTAGTATTTCGAAGGGTAACATCTATTCTAAGAAATTCGATGAATTCCAAATGCAGTACTACTAAGCTTCACGCCCAACAGGTTTAATGTGAATAGTGCATTCAGTCTCATGTTGGTAAGCTCAGCAAACGCTGACAAAACCGATTTATGATCCGATTGGGAAGATACACTTCAAACATTGCATTCGCTGAGAAGACACAACCACGGGGAATAAGTTGAAAATTATTAAACAACAAATATCCTCACGTTTCATCTCACGACAGTTTCATTTCACGACATGTAATGTCCAGGCTATTTTACCATACAAAGAGAAAACTTAAGACAACAATTAATTCTTCCAATAAGATAAATAGATTAACTTTGTTTTATGTATCAAAGATAATCAAAGAACTAGTAACTGTTTTTAACAGGAAAGATAATGAAGATACATGTAATAAGATAGTAAATCGAAAATCTATCATTAATAACCTAAATGATAAAGTCAACAAATTTGTCCTTATGTCAACCATAAATTAAACGCTCTATTCTGTAATTTTCCGTGCTTTTGGATTTCCAAAACTCATTGCCACTTTAGACTAAAAATAGCATCGCCCACCCAGAAAATACAACTTCCCGTCATTGCAAAGCAACAAACATGCTCCCAACATTCAAGGCAATTTTTACAATATTGGAAAAACTCTGTTCTAGACCATATTTTCCAAAATAAAAAAAGGGCTGTACAAAGAGAAACAGTTGACAAAGAGAAACAGAAAAAAGGAAACCCTACCCCCCCCCCCCCCAAAAAACTAGGGTCTAGGAAAAAAATGTTCAGCACATATTTCCGAGGAAACAGGGCTGTACAAAGAGAAATGGGCCTTTAATTTACCTTAAATTAGCCCCTAATTTTGAATATGGTGTGGTTGAGTTTGCGTTTTGGGCACTGCTAGCTTGAGTTGGCTATCTAAAGAGCTAGATTTTATCAATAGTACCTGTCTGGTGGCATGCTGCATCTCACTTCACCCCGAGGAGATGCCAGTGAAGAAAGTAGAAGCTTCTAGGAGCTACTGATAAACAAGGGACCACAAGTCTCAAAAATACAATGAGATTATTCAGCACTTCCACATAGTATTCCTGTCACATTCAATACGGCAAGATGTCAAGGGATCTGCGTGACCTGCCAGGCTTCCTGATGTCCTTCATATCTCCATTCAGCCACTGACGTCAAGTCACCACACGTGGTGTTAAATTGCAAGAGTTCTGCAGATCTAAATAAATAAATAAATTTCATGTTTTAAAATAATTATAAACAGAATTTCTCGAAAAAAAATATTTTAACAAAGAACAAATAAATTAAATAATATAACATAATAGAAAAGTAACAATATAGGTTTTATCATATTCAAACAAGTCATTTCAGGTGTTGAAAGTCAATACAACATTGTTTTTCTAAATATTCCCTAAAAAAAAATTACTTGACAGTTTTTATTCATAAAGACAGACATGATTAGAATGAGTTTTGTTTTGCTTACCGTTTTAACAATTAAAACAGTTACTTTTGATACTGGAATACGTTTTACTTTATTCCAATAATTAGCAAAGTACATTCAAAAAAAAAAAAAACAACCAAAAAACATTCGAAATGTGTTTACGAGAAACGCTTTTCAAAAACAACAAAAGTATGACATGAAGTATTATTTTCCTGAAACCTGGAGTAAGTCTCTTACTCTCCCAATTAATGACTTAAGCATCTTCCTGATCAACCACTAGAAAGGATCCAGAAATTAAACTTTTACAATTTATTCCATTAATACTACCAAAGAACAACATAATATCAATGAAAGCATCAATAAAATATGCTTAATGCAAGACACAGATTCATTAATAAGGTACAGAATACTAAATGAACACAAGGAGGTATATTTACATTTTTGGCCACAATTTTCATGGGCTTTTTAATTGTTCCTCATTATTTTTACACTACAAGTACACAGCACACATTGTATCTATACATTTGAAAAGATATTTTAATATTTGTGGTTACTGTTCCATTTTTTTCTTCTTCATTGCACTTGTAATATAAATTACTAACAAGCATATTGTATAAAATATTTTAGAAATTGTAGTATCATTTTTTAAGTATATCAACCGATATATAAAAATAGTGATACTAACTTCTTAGTTTCTCAAGATTTCACTTATAACTAGAGAAATATTACCAATTGTGAAAGTGGTTTTGAATAATCATAAGTTAGAATTTTAACTAAAGTAGGTGTCTTAAAATATAAATCGGTCTGATCTGAAATCATTTCGGGAACATTTAGGCGATACAATGGTTCAATAACATTACACTTTATTTTAAATCTACAACGTATTAAGGTATTTGTATAACCGATGAGAAACAAAACGTAAGCGTCGCCACTTATTATTTTCTAATCGTCAATTCGTACTGTGATCAAGAGCATCGTTAGATCAAGAGATTCGTTATCAAGAGCATAACAGGAACATGAAGCCCAACAGATCTAACGTACCTTAGGTCTTAGTGTCGTGGTGGCATACCGTAGATTAGTCGTGGTGTTAAAATGACAGAAAAGAAGAAAACGTTTTTTATTAACATCCACAAACAATAAACGCAAAAATTATTCCACTTCAACTATTCTGATACTCATTCCTGCGCAGCACAGTACGCACAAACCGCTTCAGTCCATTTCCTACAGCACAATTTCCTTACAGAAGGCATCGCAAGGTGGCGCACAACCAATTACAATAAACTCTGTCCGCCCAATAAATATAAAATTTCATCATTTACCTTCTCTAATTAACCTCAGAACCCAAAAGTCGTTTTACCAAGAAATTATGCACAACCCAAGAGGCGTGAATAATATATTATTACAATTATTGGCCCACTCGAACACCGGCCCCAAAAGCATAATAAACTCATGGACGTAAATGGCCCAGCCGTAGAGTTATGAAACAAAAAAGTGGAAGACTTCAGGCGAAAATTCAAGATGAATAAGGCTCTTCGGCGAAAGCAGTGGAAACAGGTCCCAGGCCGGTCCGCTAAAACGGCACACAATGTTCGCGCGCCCGGCCACGAGCAAACATCGGGCGAGAGATGGTCCTCATATTTACTCTCTGGTCCTGTCTAGGAGCGGTCGCGGACAAAGCATGTGCAAAGCACGGACAGGCAAACTACACTTCGATGAAAACAGGATTGTGTGAAAAACAGTAATAAATTCGAACAAACGTACAGAAACATTACCACGAACAAAACTGAGTGTATAAATACAGAAGTGTAGATACACAAACTCATACTACAAGAGATGTACTCATACTACCTCTGCTGTGTACGTAAGCGATTCCTAGAAAATTACTTAGTTTTTGGCTGAAGTATGCCGAGGTACGTGTGACTTATCACATTTGTTATTTACAATGATATTTGCTTTCTTTCGATTTATTTAGGTTCTGGCTACGAATTTCGTCGAACAATTGGATTTTAAAAAGCACTATTTTATCTACACACGCTACCCTTGTGCGGTTCTAAGTTAATATAATAACGATCTTTGCGATGATGCCAAGGTGCTGAGTTATAATTCAATGAACTGTATGAAAAATTGGATTCCATGTGCCCTTTCATCGGTTATGAAAACGAATTACGCCCTTTTGTGCCATTGGCACAGAAGTGACTCCTTCCGTACATTTTTACAAACAGTCGGCTTTTTAAATATTTATATCTGAAATTTGTACTAATCATTGTTATCGAGAGAAATATTACCTACATTAAACTTTAATAATCGTATTTCGAATTTTTCATCGAGTGGAAGACTTTGATGACCTACGTAGCTTTTACACTAATTCTTGAAGATACAGAAAATTTTAGTGGCTCATAATACTATTATGACAGTGTTTGTACATGTCCAGGAAATCCAAGAAATTGACAACTTATTTATTGAGAGCTATGTTTTTGACTGGGTTGTTTATATTATTGCAAAAAATGAGGAAGATCTGCATTAGTGTTTACGTGAAACATCTCAAAATGACAGGAAAATGTTTAAACGTGCGAAAAGCAAATTACGAAGCTCTGTAGAACCTGCAAACCTACCTACTGGTATAGCAGCAATCTCTTTTCTGTGTCAGTGTTGCGCTACACTGAGCCGATGTAGACCCGTCAAACGACGTGAACGAGCAAGTGAGTGCCAGTATGCATCGACGCCAAACGGCGCAAAATCGGCATCTGAGTCGGTTCGAGCGGGGCAGAACGATTGGTCTCCGCGAAGCAAGTCTGTCCGACCATGACATTGCGGCTCGAACGGGTCGCGCGGCGCGTATGGATCCACTGAGTAGGGGAGGGTCATATGCAGCGACGAGCGGGCACTGGACCACGCAATGCGACCACATCGAAAGATGACCGCCATCTTGCCCGCATGACCTTAACCGACACGACAGCGTTCTCTATTGTTGGTTCGACTTGGGTGCACTGTAACGGGTGTGGTCATATCTTCGTCGACGGCTTTTTTCTATTGTAATTTGTTGCTTCAATGCAGATGCAACGGGTTCCCAAGCTCCTAGACGTGTTGAACGCGCCTTCGTTTATTATGCAGCCAGCACCCTCTAGGAGCCGCTGGGTAGTCAAGTCACGTCAGTCGGTCAGGGAATCGCCGATAGGTAGCGTCTTCGCGCTCGCGTCTCGCACGCGCCCTACTGGGACCAGTTAGAAAGAATAAGGATAGGGGTAAGATTCAGGACGCTCAGAGAGGGGTGGGACTAGCCCCCTGTGAAGCATGAAAACTCGTTTTGTCGACAAATTTCGCATGAGGTTCTATGGGAATGGTGGTGGTCAAGCCACGTCGCCGATGAGTCACGAGAACACATACAGCGGCGCATTAAGCCACGTCGCCGATGAGCCACGAGAGCACATACAGCGGCGCATTAAGCCACGAGAGCTGTTCGACGCCGTCCGATCAAGGCTGGACTGGTGGCACGCATACCACTGCGTCGGATTCCGTTGGCCAAAAACCTCCGATGCCCCAGCCAGAAATGGGAACGTGAACGTGTTCACTAGAGGGCTGAGTGACGAAATGTATTTTCGGACAAGTTCCGCATAAATTTGTGCTACAGCACTAGCCGTTGTACAGTTCAACGTGACCATGGTAAATGTAATCTTCCAGCCTACATTACTCCGCGACCTAGCGGGCAGGCGCCAAGTGTAATGGTTTGGGCGCCATTGGCTCCACTGTGCGATTTCGCTTTATACGTATTGAAGCCAAACTGAACAGCAATCGCTACATCACAGGCGTTTTAGAGTCCGAGGTACTGGACCTTCTACAAGCAGCTCCACAGGCCATAATTCAGCAGAATAATTCCCAACAGAATGTCCCGAGGAATTGTCAAGCTTTCTGCGAAGAACGACGGGTACCACTGCTACCCAGGTCTGCACATTCGCCTGACGTGTCGCGCATCGAACATGTCTGGGATATGACCGGTCGGCAACTTGTTCGATCTGATCCTCCTGCACCCAATGTTGATGCTTTGTGGTCACGCATAGAATCAGTGTTGCAGTGTATTCCCCAGCAGCATACATCTAGGCTCTCTTCTCACGATGTCTAGAAGATTTGATGGCAGTGCGTGGCGGCTTCACTCAGTACTAAATACCAGGGGGCGCATCCAGACACAAATTTTGGGAGGGGAAATTAAAAATGTTTTGGGTGAAGTGTCTAAAGATTTTAATACATGTCGCAGGCTATACTCACTTCATGCTGCGATATGTTTTTACTCGTTTCAATGATTTTCCGAAAATAGTTTTGCTTGAAAGTTTCGTGTAAGTTAAAATTATAAGTTACAGAAAAATTTAGGGGGAGGGGGAATTTCCTGTTTCCTCTAGTGGACCGCGCCTGTAAATACTCAAGGTCAAAATGCACGTACAGTTCTGTAATTATATACATTGAATATTGTGATATTTCTAATATGTGGAATAAATTTCACTGCAATAGTATCAACCATCAACTGCATTGGTTTTATTTTTGTTTGATTATCTGAAAGTTACATTTATACATTTAAAAAAAATAAACGTTTTATTAACAACTTTCCCTCTTAATAGAAAAGATAGGGTTATGCATAGGGAAAGGGTGGGGATTAACATGCGAGAGTTCACGCAAGAGAAAGCTAGTTTAACATAAATTAAGGCCAATACATTCAATAAAAAAATTTTATTTAAAATTACTGTAGTTATGCAATGTCATCATCAGGAATTGATTATTTCACAACGTAAATTAAGTCATTAGTTTAACATTTAAAAAGTTGAGATATCGTACAACCATTGGAAATTTATAATTTCGAATTGCAAACATACATTATATACTATGTCCAATTTACCTCTTTATTCAGAGTTATTCATTCAATGAAATAAAATTGAAAATCCACAGACATGTTTTACCTCTACAACGTACAGACTGAACACAATTAGATTTATAATTTACTTCTCCCCATGTGAGTTCACATACTGTACATTCATTTACTTTAGACTCATTAAGGGCATGTAAGGGAGGGCAGCAATAGCAGCAGTTCACTTTGCCACGTGAGTGCGCTGCCAGTGAGTTATCATCGAAGATTTCCTACTAAAACGAAGAGAACACGCATCACATGAATATGGTCGCTCTCCCGTGTGCTTGCGCTTGTGCCTAGTGAGGTTGGATGACTGATTAAAAGCCTTTCCGCACACATCACATGAATACGAGCGCTCTCCCGTGTGCGTGCGCTTGTGCAAGGTGAGGTGGTATGACTGACTAAAAGCCTTTCCGCACACATCACATGAAAATGATCGCTCTCCCGTGTGCGTCCGCTTGTGCACAGTGAGGTGGGGTGAATGATAAAAAGCCTGTCCGCATACATCACATGAATACGGCCGATCTCCCGTGTGCGTGCGCTTGTGCGTGGCGAGGTTGCCTGAATAAATAAATGCCTTTCCGCACACATCACATGAATATGATCGCTCTCCCGTGTGAATGCGCTTGTGCCTGGCGAGGGCGCTGGGATGATTAAAAGCCTTCCCGCACACATCGCACTTATTTGGACGTTCTCCTGTGTGTATGCGCGTGTGAATGATGAGGTAGCATTGTGCTCTGAAAACCTTCCCACATACGCTGCATGAGAGAGGCCCCTTCCTCGTGTGCCTGCGTTTGTGGAGGGCATGACTGGCTGCTTTAACAAGTGCTTTTCTGGACACGTCGCGTGGGTGCGTACGCTCTCGCTCCCTCTTGTGCCTGCGCTGGTGAAGGGCGACAGCTGCTGCGGTAGTGAAAGCCTTCCCGCACACGTCACACGCATGAGGCCTCTCCACGTTGTACTGCGGTTCGTGAAGTGCGAGAGCCTTGGAACATTGGCGCTCTGCATCCAGCGTGGGAGGCGCGAGGTCGCTGGTCGCGGTGGAAGATGCTCCGCAGACGCCGCGGCGCAACGGCTGCGGTCCCGAGTGCTGGCGCTTGTGGTCCTCCAGGGCCCTCGAAGAGGCGAAGATGGCGTCGCAGTCGCGGCATTTCAGAGTCGGCATCCGTATCAGGCGCACGTGAGCCTGCAGCTCCGGCGCTGAGGGGACAGTGGGAGGGGGGACGCTGTTAGCAGACCCCTCTGGCATCGACTGGCCCCTGTCTTGTTCCTGGTCCTCGTCCTGTGGCGGTGGAGAGCCCTCTGCGCCTGCGAACGACCGAAAAGCAATTTTCTGTACTCATGAAACACAACTGGACAACACTACCGAAACCAGTCCACAGTTTCGCGTTGCACATGTCCGTTTAAAGGTGAAGTAGTAATAAATATTATGGTATCAAGACGTAGAATAAGGAACTGGATGATAAGTGTTCGAGGACCTGTGTGTAAGGACGAAAAATATGTCTCTCACAAATTTAGTATGAAATATTAAAGCCCCATCCATAACATTTATAACCTAGTGCTATTTTGTCACCTACTTTCTTGTATTATTTAGAGTTTATATAGAATATTATCATACTACTTAAAAGCGCAATCGTGATTCAAACGCACACAAATATTGGTTTAGAGTAGGACAGGTCTGCACGCAAAATCTGCACATTCATTTGACAATAATCAGGAGTATCGGTACAGACGTACAGAAGTTCAAGATCAATCCCCCAAGAGCGATATATTCCAAATAGGAAACAAAGAAATCGCAACTCTAAAGACGACATAAAACAAATTCAGAACATCTCTCACAAAAAGACACCACAGGAAAACCAATAAAACAAGTTAAGAACGAAAAAAATCTGGTCCTTAGTTTGGTGATAATCCCTAGCTCGCATTCGGCTACCCAATGTTTTTAGGAAAGTATCAATACTGGGTCTGCGACAAAATCATGCCTGACAAGATCACACAAATTTTTACCGAATAAATGAATAAAATCAGAAATTGATTTTTCTAATGTCTCCCAGTTGCATCTGTCAACTGACACCCACTGACGAAAAGTTACATTTTCTATAAAGTAATCTTCAAAACCTTCTAAAATCATTTTCTTCCACTGTCACTCCGTCAAATCGTTTTCACTCCCTCATATCCAGGTCAGGATGAACATTTTCTCAAGTGGCAATCAAGGGAAACAGAGTTGCACTGTACTTTAGCCAGAAGGTGTTTGTAGGAGGGTAATTTTTCGGTTGTTAGGGAATCAATCATTTTCCATCATTCGTTACAGATTTTGATGTGTAGTGAGCACACATACAGAATATGTACCACTAGAACCAGCCACAACTAAGCTTTTAGGACGAAGCTCATGAAGATCAGCACAAAGCTTTAGAAAAGACTGAGGTCTGATAGAAGTGTTTAAAGCTGGGTGCAAGTGCCAACATGTTAGCCTGCCACTGTCGATGAGTGTGATTTAACAAGTGACTCATTCACTGAAGATGGAATATGCAGCTTTGATTTAAACTAAACCTGGAAAAAATCCCTCTTTTCGCATAATCATCTTCTTTGAACACAAAATAAATTTCTTTTATATTTCAATAATGTCAGAGATATTCTATTGCAAATTGATTTTGAATGGATAATTTTACAATGAAATAGAATATCAATAATATTAATAATTATAAAAATGCACAACACACTCGCCAACAAAATACACAAACTTAATAAATTGTTGTTTTAAGTTTTGAAGATATTGAAGTCGTAGGCTTCCGTGGCCAGAGTCATGTGCGTGATCTTTGCTTGGTATGCATACCAGCCCCGAGAAAGACCACGACAAGATGGTCGAATCGTCGGCAACACAGCCTTCGACGCGGCGTCACCCGGACAGGCAAGATCACGCTTTTCAAGACATTGTCAGCATTCCGTGCCTGACGCAGGACGAGCAGAAGATATTGTTAGCATACCCACGCTGCCGCAGGATAGGCACAAGGTCTTGTAGCATTCCGTGGCTGAAGTTTAGCAGCCCGACTAGACGCAATACGAGCCTTTGTAGCACGGGCGATCTCTACGACCTAGTCGAAATGGACGAAAAATGCAAAAAATGGCAAATGGTTCATTTCCTTTTGCCATAACATACGAGACCTGTCTAAAAAGTATCCGACTTCAATTTTTCCCGCGCAAAGTAGTCATTCTAAGGCGGCGCCACTGTGCACGATGAAAGGAGGAGCCTTAATGCGCATGCTTGAGTTTTTTCACCGCGTTCGCCTGTGCCACTCGCTGGCTGGTGGTCGCTAAGTAAGGTGCTGCTCGTAGTATTCGTCGGATTTAGTTTTCTCGCAAGATGACTGAACGAATTGAGCAAAGATACTGCATCAAATTCTGTCAAAAGCTTGGTGATTCTCGAAGCCAAACAATTCGTAAGATTCAGCAGGTGTTTGGAGAAGATGCGATGGGTGTAACACGTATTAAGCAGTGGTTTCACAGATTCAAAGATGGCCGCACATCAGCCGAGAGTGAGCAGCGTGGCGGCAGGCCCGAAATGCAGCTGTTGTTGAGAGGGTGCGAAATTGCTCATGGCAGATCGCCGTTTGACAGTGCGGGAGTTTGCAGAAGAGGTTGGAGTGAGTCAAGATTCTGCGCATGCAATTTTGCGTGAAGATTTGAACATGAAACGAGAAGGCCAAGTTGTCTCCCGAACAAAAAGGACACGACCTTCTCGACACCGCCAACAATGATCCTGTGTTTCTGAACACAGTGATGACTGGAGATGAGTCATGGGTGTACGGGTACGACCCAGAAACAAAAAGACAGTCGCCTCAATGGAAGCATCCCGATTCTCCAAGGCCGAAGGAAGCGTGGCAGGTGCGAAGCAAAGTCAAGGTGATGCTGACTGTTTTCTTCGATGCCTGTGGAATTGTGCATCACGAATACGCACCGGAAGGACTAACAGTGACAAAGGAGTACTATCGAGATGTTCTCCGGCGACTCCGTGACGCAGTTTGGCGCAAAAGACCAGACATGTGGACGGCGAAGAACTGGCACTTGCATCATGACAACGCCCCTGCACATTCATCTCAATTGATCTACACTTTCTTGGTCAAACATGGAATTACAACCGTTTGCCAACCTCCCTACTCTCCAGACCTGGTTCCTTGCGACTTCTGACTGTTTCCCAAATTGAAGACGCCACTGAAAAGATCCCGTTTTGAGAGTAGAGATGAAATAATGCGGAACGCGACGGCGGAGCTTAACCCCATTCCAAAAAACGACTTCCAGAGGTGTTTCCAGCAGTGGAAGGATCGGTGGGCTATGTGCGTGGAAGAACAAGGGGCCTACTTTGAAGGGGATTAGGGTCCCAAATTTGTCAGGTATTCGAAATATTTTTTCGGGCCAAAGGTCGGATACTTTTTAGATAGGCCTCGTATAATGGGTGGTATGAATAAAAATGAGCACTTGCTCAGGAGTAGTTGCTCCGGAGCAAAGCGAGTCTACTCCGCGGCACTGAGCAAAAGCTCCATTTCGTATGAATAAAAACTTCCTATGTCTCCAGAGAACTTGCTCATGTCTCGCGATCATTTGCTCGTTGTGAACAAGCGATAGTGTGGGCAAAGAGTTTCTAAAATGGGAAATTACATACGTTACGCGGGCCGCGCACATCATTTGTTTTTTCCGTGGTTTATTTGTGAGGAACTTCGAGTTTGGTTGTGTTGGAACACGAAGTGGTAGGAAGTTGTGAGCGTTGTGAGGTCGTGATCGTGTTTCCCGAATATTCTTGATATTTCCAACACCAAATGAGTAGCAGCAGCGACGAGGAGCAGAAGGCGCCGGAGTCGCAACAAATTTTCGCTGAGATACTCAGCGAAAATCGAGAAGTGTTTGAGAAGAGCCAGCTTCCGGACATATGAAGACGCCGGAAAGAAGGTCTTCAAAACTTAAAAAACTTAATGCTCCGAAAAATTCGGAGTTCTTATAACTGATGAACAATTGACCAAAAAATACGCAACATAAAATCACGATTGAAAGCGAAAACAGATAAATATCGTACTGGCAACAAAAAAATTAAATTGAAGGCCTCGGAAAGAACAGTTTATGAATTGATGAACGGGGACAGTAATCCAATAGTATCACAAATAAAAGGTAAGAAAACTATTGTATTATTTTTATTTCATGATGAACTGATTGTACTCACAATCATTTACTTTATAATTTATGTAACAATACCTATGTTCATTTCAATCATTAACACGTATTCTTACATAAATTATAATGTAAATGATTGTGAACATATTCAGTAACCTAATGAAATGATAACTGAATTTATTCACAAGCATTTACATTATAATTTGAGCAATAGAGCACGTGTTCATTTTATTTCATTGTGTTAACTGACCATATTCACATTTACATTATATTTTATATCAATTTCAGGAGCAGTATCGTCAGCTGGAACCAGCAAGGTCTGATTCAGATGAAAAAATATGGTCAGAGAGCAGCCACCCTTATTTTGAATTATGTATTACTTCCAAGTGGTTATAATGAAGATAAGACAAGCACACAAGCTTAAAGGAAATAGGAAAATTTAGAAACGAACGATAGATTGAAAAAATGTGGATAGATAGGGAGTATTTGCTGCAAAACCCGCCACTAGATTTTATGAAGCAATGCCATTCTCTGGGGATTCCGTCATCCTTCGCAATTTTCTCAATAATTTGCGTTTGGACTTTCTAAAGAGTTAAAAGTATCTCCTGTGATGGATCTTCACCCATTTCGGTTATTTCCTTAGATTTTTTATAGAAAATAACAGACAGAAGTTCTTGTCTTCCACAGCAAATAGTTTCTATTTCACTCCAATTAAGATGTGTTTGGAAAGTTGTCATCAGTGTTTACTGCAGGCTTCAGCTTTCAACTGTATATTTGCAGAGAGGGTGAAGCAAGGTCATTGTTCAAAAAAGTTAAGCAATTAATACCATTTTTGTGTTTCCAATACTAAACATTTCTCTTCGAATCAGGAAATTATGAAAACTTATCATATTTCACCCCTAATTTATGGTACTTCAATCTTACAAAATTGGAAGAATTCATAGCACCAACAGAATAGATGAAGAAAAATATTGCATCATGTGAAAATTAAAAAAAGCACAAACATCAAATAGTTTGTAATGCTAGTGGTAAATAACAAACAATGATACATGATTTTAGTCACTAGTGAACTTTTTTTTTGCTTTAAGGAAATAATTAACCATACATCGATTTTCACTAGTCAATGAACTCAAAATTAAAGGACCATTTATTACCAACCACAGGGGGGGGGGGGAAATGTATCAAAATAACGTGAATATATTAAACACTACGATTTTTTCCTCTGCATTGATGTGATATTTCCCAAAGAAAGAACAAACACAAATGAACTTCAAAATACACATAACAAAAAAATATATAGAAAGTAAAAGATTGAAAGACAATTCTTTACTTACCAGAGCTGGGATTCAGACTTTTGTCATATGCAAGTTCTGTTTCTTCAGCCATTTCTTTGGTGTCATTTCCAGGGACATCCAAGGCATTTGTGGATTCTTCGCTCTCTGAATCATCTGCTTCATCACTCAATGGCATCGATAGTTCAGGTAGTGCCTGGTTATTTTGTTTGGTCAGCTCTGGAGCTAAAGACAACTCGCAGGATGAATGTGTAACAGGTTGTGGTTGTTGTTGATGTTGTTGTTGTTGTTCATCTGTTTGCTGCAGCTGTTGTAGCTGTTGCTCATTAACTTCCTGTTGCATTTGTAATTGCTGCTTCTCCTGTTGCAGTATCATCAAAGCTGAATTTACATTCGAATGAAGAGACTCCCTACTTCCTGAAAACAAAAGGGAAGTATTGTTATTCTATAAAGTAAATATTCTGTCAGTATCCTGCATTCAAAGAAAACAAACTATTTAGCTTCTTTAAGCCAAAAACATTTTCATTCCAAGGTGGTAAAAATGCACATGCATTACATCACAATTGAAAACATGCTCATGCAGTACTCTGCAATGACCACCCCCATACTCTCTATAAGCACAAGATTCATATTTATCAATGAAATCAGACTGCGAAACTGAAATTGCCCCAATTCTATAGTTAGTTTCACGATACAAAAAAAAAACATTCGCATTTTTTTAACAATATTTGTCATCTGTCTGTTTCTCCAGTGCTCTTGAATGGCTAATATGATTTCATTGTGTTTCTCATTAAAAGGTACAAAATTTTAAAGAGCACAACTTAAGCTCCTTTTACTTCAAATTATTAATTCCGCTTACACACAGCATAGGGTTTGTTTTATTTTCACAAAAATCCACCTTTATTCAGTTCTTTAAAAAATTTTATACACTGATCTACACAGAAAGAGGAATTTACTTTCTGCATGACATATCATAAAAATGTCGAAATGTAAGAGTACCTTTAAAAACATTAATATTTCAAAAACGAAGAGTAAATTTTCAATAGTAAAAACTTCCTTCACGCTTATTAAATTTTCTACTAAATGCATTTTGATAAAAAAGGCAAAAACAGTTAAAGAATGTAGATTTTCTCCCCTTTTCAATTTGGAGCTGTTTTTGAGAAAATTTCAGAAATGTCCTAGAAGCAGCAGAAAAGTAGCCTCAAATTTAAAAGATACATTACAAACTCACAAGGACTTAACAAAATATTCTCACTACATTGTTTCAGAAGATTTCCTTGTTTCACTCCAATCAACTCTCAGCTTTACTGATTTATTACAATTTTTAGAACCCTGTAATCAATTACGTGTAAATTATTTGTTTCATTTACAGTACAACAGATAGACAGATATCTCTTAACAATCTTTGCAATCACTTTATAGCTCAAATTCAAGTTCAATTTTGTCAGTATTAGATTACAAACTTACTCAATATAAACATCATATTACAACACAAAAACCATAACAATATGAAATCACAATAACGATAACTAGCTGGGCCTTGTGCCAGTAGTGGAGGGTACTTCATGTTGACAATTCATATTTGTTCTATGCAAGTTCTAACCTGAAGAAAAGAGGATTACATGAAAAAGAATCAATTGAAGTGCTTTCTGTTCTTGTTACAGTACATCAGATGTACCAATCCTCTATATAATGGATTGTGTCCAATGAAGCCAGGTTGAACTGGAAAGAATACAGAAATCCACAGCATTCAATCACTATAGGCGTCTTCAAATTCCTCCAGACACCTTTTTTCTCAAAAGTTGGTATAATTTTCTGCAAAGATATGGCTAGCAGAAATATGATTTTTCGATAATTCGTTTGCAAATTAGCTTTTATTATTGTCAAACTGTTAGATGTAGTCATATTGATCAATCGGTAAGAGCTGCAAAGAGAATTGAATACTTCATGCCTTTTCACCAATGCTCTCATAGGCACATGGAAACTATCAAAAACGTGTTTCTCTAATTCTTCCACAATGTAACGTACGAGCTAAGAATTGTGTCAATCCATCTTGACCAGAGGAATTAAATGAGCTATTGATCACTTATGTCTGTTACAGTACGTCATTCAAAATGCATTTTAGTTTCTTAACCGTCCATTAGTGTGGCAAGGTCGCAGACACGCGGCCTATTAAATATCTTATTTATATTACAATCCTTTCTCTTCTTACATAAGTAATTGAGAGAAAGTAAAACCTGACATGTTTTGTATTAACTATTGTTCAAAATTGCCATTCGCATTTTAATTTGGTATAATATGTGTAAATGGTATCAGTACAAGACTAGTGGTCTGCGGCAGATAAAAAAAAAATGCTGAAGAAAACCTCAGGAAGGTAGCCTCTTCATTGAAGCCCTGCTGTTACACGAGGCCTTCTGTTTATAAACATGAAAATTCCATGCGTATGTGCAGCATAAGAATAGCCAGTATAACACAATGGAATATTAGCATTTTTCTGTTTCCAAGATTCCTGGGCATCGAATGAAACTATAGACACCCCTCACAGAAAGAGGTTGCATGCTTCAATTTCAGGGAGCATTGGAAATTATAACATAAGAAATTCCCCTTGAATAACTTTCATTATAAATGTAGTTTTAAATGTACCCGACTGACTGATTATGGCACAAAATAAGGCTCAGAACACTTTTTTGGACACCAGGAAATATGAAAAACTGAAAAAGGACCAATCTCATTTCAGAATATGCAACTTCTATCTGGATTACATTTTTAAAACAATTTCTAAACATGCAAATCACAGAATCCTAAAACTAGCTCAAAAGTTTCAGCAGATCAAATTCTGAACAAGTATGAAAATTAAGGAACCATTCTGGAATACTTAAGATCGGTCCTGAGTTATCATTCTGGAACTAACTTGAAGTCATATTCAACAAGTCTTCCATTGAAAACTGGGGAAGTTGTTCAAACTAACACAATACCAATGAAAAGAGGATCGAATAATTGTGCTCCCCCCAGACATCAATACATAACATCAGAATTTCTATGAATATTAAGAAATGATTACTTCATAAACATTTGAATAGTAAAATGTGTGAATATGCTCAATATTGTCAATTTGTAATCACTTTTTTCAAGGGTAGTGCACATTGAAAATCTCCAAATTACTTACTGGAATATTGGTCCAAATTTTCTTCAAATGCCAGAGCACATCCATGATTCGTTTCATCCTCCGGATTCCCAGGCATGGATTCAATGTGATTAACACCATCTAATACTTCACTTCTTGTCTCCAATATTTTTATTTCAGAAAATAAATGTTCTTGTTTCAAACTTTCTTCTGTGCTTACAAGCACTTCAGGATTGTCATGCCCGGGATGATTTTGCTGATTTTGCACAGCCATCATTGCTGAAGTGGTACAATCAAGAGCAGCAGAGTCATCACATCCTTCAAACAGAATAGGAGGGGCTTTCTGGGTGCTGTTCGTGTTGCCTTGTAAAAACTGGTAATGATATTGGCAGGAAGAATTTGAGAAACAGTTTTCATAACTTGTCCTCCAATTTGCAACTCCACTGTTGTCTCGATTTACCCTGGATAAACATTGGGGTCTTTCTCCAGCAGCATTGTCAAGAATATTAATTCTCCTCTAAAAAAACAAAAGAAGTTATAAAAACACATTATTAATACAAGCATTTATGGAATAATTTATTACATAGAAATTTTTCATATTCACTTACATCATTGCGAAGAGATTTATTAAGGCCTTTAATCTGCAAGGAAACTGCAAGTTCCAAAAATATTTCCAACTGACCAGCTGGAATCTCTACTTTTCCATTATACACAAAATCTATCAGAGACTTAAGCGTATGATACGGCGTATCTCGGAGAAAGACAATCGGATGTTTCTCGTTTTGCTCTCTAAACAGCATCTAATAAAAAGACAAAAGAACAGTGAAATAAGGAAGAGCATTTCTTCTTGGAAACTGTCAAATATAGGCAAAAAAGAAATTAAAATAAACACAGAAAATTAAAAATATTCATTATTCTACACAATTAGAGCTGTAGTGCAATTGCAATTTCCAAATTCTTCCTAATACAGGTTAAAATTTCTATTTTCTAAGCCATTAATCACTCCATCATTAATTGTTCATTCTAAGAATTGAAACTGACAGATAGAGTTCCTAATAGAATATACACCACTAATGTTAGGAGTCTTAATTATAAATTTTTTTCGCCAAAGACTGAATATGTTGATTATTTATTGTGCTTTAAAGATGTGGATTATTACTTAGAACATTAATGTTGTTGATCAATACAAGCCTCATAATCGGACTTTGAATTCACTCTACTTATAACTTTTAAGGTAATAAGCCTATAATCTCAAGGCTTTCTGCTTACATAATTTGCATATTTCCTCATGTTTAAAAATTGCAATGTTTTTATTCACTCAGTTTTTATTTGGTGTTTTTCTTCTTTTTTTTTTTTTATTTAAAAAAATTTTAGCTAAAAGTTATGTACCTGACGATAAAAACACAATAGAGCTCTGAAACATAGTATATTCAAGAATCTGTGAAATAAACTATGTTTATGAACAGTTAATTTTAATTAAATGAACTGATGGTCTAAATAATGTGGAACCTGATTAATAGAATCTATTATAGACAATCAATAACATTGTTAATAAATATTTGTTCATATTTTTTTGTCTCATTGTTATCCAGTAATATGTGCAAGACAAAGATTTGGAATCTCAGATAAAGGTACTTGAGGAATCCACAAACATAAGTGTGTGCACAAACGACCCACAGGGACACTGACACCTCCTGAACATTTTTCTAAAGGGCCCAAGGCTTACTACCAAAATGGTTGATCTCCTTTTTTTACCTGAAAATTTAGGATATTTATAAGACCTTTAATGGAGAGGCTCTTTGAACCATTTGACAACTGTAAAAATATTTAAAATAGTATCCCTATTTATTATTTGTATCAATACATTTATATTGCAGTATTTTTATTCATATTCATGTCATATGTAAATGAAAATGTTAAATGGCAAAGGGAGCACAGAAAAGTAGTTTTCTCCAAACGAACTTGCTTTAGGCTGCACAAACCTTACCTCCATAAAAATTAATAATACTATTAAATATTTAAGACCAAATACGGAAATTTACTTGTGTTATTATGGTGTAATAAAATTTATCTTACATGAAAGTATGGACTACATGCAGACAAAATCAGTCTATGCGCTTTTAGACTTTTCCCTTCAGCAGCTATAGTGCAATCCACAAAAGAATTGTTCTCCAGAAAACTTTTCCATTCTCTAGCAACTTCATTGGCATGCTCATTCCAACTCACGCACAAGATCGGATCAGCCATTTCCAAATACTGAAACAACCTTTTAAAATTGCAGGTTACTGCAGAAAACATTAAATAATGTAAATTATAGCATTTACACTAAATGAAAGCAATTGTATTACAAGTTAACAATGGCTAAATATTCAGTTGCAATCAATTTCATAAGCTTACATTACAGTGTCCTAAACATCCATTTGCAAGTCAATTGTAATAAATTTCATATATTTAATCTCCTAGATACTAGCTATAAATGCCTCAAGGAGACAATAAAATATTAATTTTATTATTCTTCATTTTATTAGAACAAGATAATAGCTCAATTGGACAACTCAGAAGAGGATTACAAGAAATTCACGCACAGTTTGAAAATTACAACATATTACATTTCTACAAATTACATACACACTTAAATTCACCGTGAACACATTTTAACATTACAATATCATTCATAATCCTTAAAAATGCCTATTCAAATCTGTTAAAGATCACACATGCTTTATCAGTAACATTCATGTTGTGGAGGATGAATCTGAAAGCATTCCTAGGCAAAATATCTCACTTGAGCTGAAACCTGTACTAATAAAAATTATCTTCAATATTAATTCTGGATTTTCCCAGAGCACTATGCAACCAAAGCAATAATTCATGCAATGCAAACCCGCTTTTAACTGTAGGTATTTCAAGATACACACTACTAAGATTTTTAATTTAACAAAATATTAAAAGGCTTGTTTTTGAAGATACACTCTTACCTTCAAAACGGCAGTGAAATGTATAATTCAGAGCTCAATACATTCATGCAAAAATATCAGATGCACAGTAAATTCACCACCAACGCTCGTTAACTCCGCCCACACTTGCACTTGTCTGTTCATATCAAAGAGTATACAGCATTGAAGGCACTCAATGTTAAATGGTAAAGCCTTATTTACCCAACTTCTGGTGCCGCCATATTGTTCTGTACAATTTCTATTGCGTAACGAACAGCCAATAGCGAACCGGTAAATTTAAAATTAACTAGCAATCCGGGAACTTTTAATTATACTCTCAAAGTTTTCTCGCTTTAATTTATTAAAAAATTCATAATAACAGTTATAAGGATTTTATGGAGGAAAAAAGTCAAAACGTGGGCAGTAAAATCTAGTATTTATTGAGCAAATTGATATTACACAATTTCAATAGTCAACAATTTTGTATTAAACAAGGCAATAAATACAGTACAACAGCTCAAAATAACTTTACTTACTTGTAGACATGCTAAATTAATGTGAATTCTTTAGAATATTACATTGTTACACAGCATTATACACGAACAGTACCAGTGTTGAAAAGAAACAAATGATTATATTGCCGCACATTCGCCCAGGCAAAACTAATAGTTATGATACAAGTGCCATTTTCTTTTGCGAGTCGGAAAGGAAGCATCACGAGGTCAACATATCACTTGCCCCAATCCTAAGAGAAAAATAAAATCACTTTCACCATGGGTTTTTAAACAGTATTACTCATACTTGAGTCATACTTGGTTCAAAAACCGTAACACGCAATGGTTTTCAACGTCGGTGAACAACACGTGAGTCATAAACGTTTACAACTTCTAGGGCAAATTTTGGAATTCGAATTGTAAGGACGGTCACAGAATTTTGAAATACACCTGAACGTGTTATAAAATATTTCAATTTTTGAGAAAATAACTATAAAATCATTATAAAAAAGTCGTTCAGGCCTGCAGATATATTTTGATGTTTTCTTAGTGACTGGGAACGTGTTAATTATGAACTAAGTTACATTAAGGTCAGTAGTAGTAATACCTGATTAGGTCACACGAAACTATTTTGTTTTCTTTGTTGCTTTCAAGGTATTATCTGAACGTTTGAGCATTATCCCAGTTTAAGCACTAGTGCAAAAACCTGAACTTTTAGCGAACAGCTGTTCGTTGGGCTGCTAATCGAGCAACTGTTGGTTGGAAATAAAACTATGTTGCAGTTGTTATTGTCCTGAATCGCCCTAACGGGCTTAAGTGAATGAGATGAGCTTATTATGCACAGTGTCAAATTCACACATATTCTAAGCGGTGTCCCTGCTCGCCGCGTCACAAGCAAGAACACAGTTCGTAGAGCTCCTGTATCGGACACCCCGACACATTTTACGGGATTGTTACGAGTTTCGTAAAAAATCCAAGTTATTTCTCAAAAAAATATTGTAGGATACGAAATAATAACAAACAATATAGCATGTGTGGAAAAATCAAAATAGGAACTAATAGACTCTTAACGCTTGAATAGGCAATTATCTCTGATAAGGACTTCATAAAACCCTCGCAAAAGCCTTTCTTATGTGAACATCGATAATGGGTTAAGTTGACTGAAAATACATTCGAAGGAATAAAATAGGCAAATAGGGCATTGTCCAAGCTCTAGATATTACTTTACGTATTCGTTCTCTCTAAATTAATATATCCGCAAATGCCTGAATTCCTCATATCACAATGATTATTCAAAATCATTCCAAACCCTTATCTACAATTTCAAAAACAT
This sequence comes from Gryllus longicercus, assembly GCA_038098605.1. Lineage (NCBI taxonomy): Eukaryota > Metazoa > Arthropoda > Insecta > Orthoptera > Gryllidae > Gryllus > Gryllus longicercus. Next base: position 2,590,915 of record JAZDUA010000045.1, on the reverse strand, counting down.
AATAATCTAAATACTTACCCACTGTACTTCCAGATCTCAGCACCCATACCCTCAGCGCCACAGAAACATCACTCCCTTGTTCGTGAACATTTACACAAGAGAGCAAAGAAAATAAAAATCTAAAACGGGATAGGCTGTGCCACTTTGTAGTACCTCTAGTTACATATGAATGGGTGAAAACCAGAACGGTATTAGTGAGATTTTATGAATTCTGAGAAAAAACTGTTTATTTTAGGCTCCGTACTTCAGGGTCAATGAAATTTCGTTGTTTTAATGAACAATTGAAATGCCGTGGTTTCAATGATGAAACAAAGCACCACTTTACAGTAATATTGAATTAAATAAAGAGATTTCTCAGAATTTATAAAATGTCACTTATATCGTTCACGTTTTCATTCATTCATATGTAGATTGCATTTGTGAGCAAAAGTGCTTCAAACAATTTTGAATCAATTTTCTTCAAAACACAAAAGTTCTCTGTAAAACTGAGCTGAAAATTTCCCAATTTAATAAACTCTCAAACGAAACTTTCTCACAAACGGTTCAAAAACGTTCAATGAAAATTTGCTTAAACCCTGAGGTTTTTCTCTTGAATTGCAATGTCTAACAATTATCACTATTAGGGGACAGACAATTATAGAAAATACGTTATAAGAATATGTTTTAGCCGTCAATAAATATAAGCTGGGAAAATTGTGGGGCAAAACCGAAGCTCCGACTAAAGAAATAAGGAAACTACAATGAGAGAGTCTGTGCCATTCTCTATCACGACTAGTTACTTTCTGGAAAAGGGTTCTTATGCATGTAGCTTCTGCGACATTTTCAAAATTTTTTCGAAAATAGTTAAAAAAATTTCTTCAAATTTCTTGTAAGAATAGAGTCAATTATACTTTAAAATGTGTCATAGGTCCTAACATCTTTATTAACTACGCATTTTTTAAATTTTAAAAGTCTGAATTTTCTTCGTCGCCTGCTTACAACTACAGTATTGAAGTTAGAGATTTTTTCGTCAAATGGCATTTGAAACATCTTAAACTCAGGTTACACAGTGAATAGTCATTATATTATTACAGAATTTGTTCACCTACCCCTTTTCATTTTCTTCGAGACTTCATGCTCAACCGCATTAAAAATATGTTTTGGTGATTTCTATTTTCCGTGTAGTGAATGTGTACAAAGTTTCTACAGCAATATCTCACACTTACTAATTTTTCGGTCGTGCACCCTTGCTGGTCGAAAACTTAAAATAAGTCCCAACTTCCCAACCAATTTTTCAACACATTCATTCTTGAGGACTATATGACGTTTGGCGGAGTAGTACCATCTGCGCCCGTTTTCTGGAGTTCCAGACGTCTCTATAAATACTAATGAATATTGGTCATTCACATAATACATGTACATTATTTTACAACACCTTGCCAGACGACATTGAACAATTAAATTTGATACAAAAGTTTAAGCCCCAAGTAAAATCTTTTCTGCTGCACAACTATTTCTATACAATTAGAGACTATACCGAGCATCCAAGAGGAAAGTAATATTAATTTTAACAATGACATTTAAAGTATTATATACCATTTGGATTGAACAATTCTAAAGAACCTATAACAAGTATTGTACTTCAGCTTCTGGGTCAATGACTCCCGTCTCGATCAGGTTTTCGTCCACTTTTCCTGATCCTCGAGCAAATGCTGAGATGGTTGTTTTGCTTCTGGACATAAATGTAACTTCAAATTAATTTCTCCCCAAAGCACGTCACACACAGTTTTTAACTGTATTTGACGTAAATAAATAAATAGAAAGTGAAGTCAAATATTGACATATGAGACGACAAACTGTCTATAATCAATATTTGTCGAAATGTTGGTTGTAAGATTGTCTTTAACGAATGTTTTATGTATTACTCAACAATATTAGGTCTATACTCAAAACGATACTATTTTCAAAATATGAATGACAATAGACAGCATTCAAAAATATAACAAGAAAAAATTTTACTTTGAACTTAAATATGTATACCGATTTTAACTCTTTTATGTAATTTTGCGATGTGTTGTAAAGTAACGTTCTTAGATGTCCCGTTTATCATTTAACTCGCCTTGTGCCCTTTCCCCCAGATATTAAATAAATGTCAAGCCAAACAGTTTTCCCAAGTGGCACGCCTCCTTAGGAATACGCCGCTCAGACAACTTCCGAAAGAGCTCGTCACAGCGCTTATCACACTAGTGCTGATAATTTTTTCACTCATAGATGATAACGAAGTAGCGTACTATTGGAAATTAAAAAGCACTTTTAACCTTATGAATAAAGAAATATGAAACATCTTTTGGGATTAAATCGTTTTTAATCAAATTGGGTGTTTGTTGTTACTGTCTCCTGGCGCGTCATCAAAGCCCTGAGAATAGAGCGTATTACAAGTTGGGTTAAGACGTTCTATCTCCGCACGAATGTGAAATCTGCGCTGAACTCTTCGCTTCCCCCTCCAATAATCTCTTTCCAGGGGCACCGCACCAGCCTGGAATAAGCTCCCTACTGACCTCTAGGCATGTGTGATGGTGTATGTAAATGTCACACTGAAAAAAATGATCATCTCTCCCTCAACCATAAACCTATGGTTACGTTTCTTCAAATTGTGACGATCGATTTATACATTGTGACAATAATAATTTGTGACATACCTGTGGTTGATTGTAAACACTTACCAACCCATTGAGGTTGACAGGTACGTGGGGCCTATAACCACCCTATTAATTCATATTACGTTCTCAGTGGTTCAGGTGAACGCCGAGGGAATGGTATTTGAGACGTTTGGTATGGTAATGTTGCCCAACCTCCTTCGGCGCGACCTACTCCGATGCGTAATCCACAGCGTCCACATACGTGCCAATGCGTACGCTGGTGACCGCGGGAGCGGGTCGCGGGCTGTGTGGTGCATTGTAGTTTTGAGTGTGAAATAGTGCCTTATCAATAGAAATTATGCCCCTGGGGACAATTTTCAAGTTTAGAAAGGACGTAATAATAAGACGAGTTTCTTCTGTAAGAATTTATTGAGCAAGTCTGCCCGTCGGTCCGTCAGTTCTCAATGACCGACCGACCGACCGACCGACCGACCGACCGACCGACCGACCGACCGACCGACCGACCGACCGTCCGTTCGACCGCCCGACTAACCGTCGGTCCCTTGGTCCGAGTATTACTCGCGAACGTAAATACGGCATTAATCGAGCCACTTTTCTTGAACGATGACCTTGCTTCCTCCTCTCTGACACAAAGAGGAAGACAAAAGCTCGTAGTGTGCACTGATGACATTTCAAACGCGTCTTCACTGGCGCGAAATAGAAACTATTTTCTGTTGAAGACGAGAACTTCTGTCCGTGATTTTCTCCAAAAAATCTCAAGAAATGACCGAAGCAGGTGAAGATCCATCACAGGAGAAACTTCGAACTTCTGAGCTGAAGTTAGAACGCAAATTGTTGAGAAAGTTGCGAAGGCATAACTGATTCTTCAGAGATTGACATTGCTTCATTAAATCTAGTGGCCGATATCGTACCTAAAACCTCCACTCTACCCACATTTCTTCAATCCACCGTTCAAGAAAAGGTGCGCGAGTATTACAAGTGGCGAAGGAGAACGGAGAATAAGCGAAACTAACATGGAAACAAATGAAAGCGTCTAAACAAAAATGGATTGAAATGCAATGCAAGCTAATAAGTTATCCTCTCACCGATGGCACGGCAAAAGGCTTCTCATTATAATCCTCGACCACAACACCTCACTGTACTGGTTCGTAGGCTTTCTCCGCCGGAGTCAATGCATTCTTGGCTATCCGGGGTGAGCCGCGTCTCGGTCAATTGTACTGACGTTTCGGCCATCTTGCTGTGACCTTCTCCAGAGCTATACTGGTATAGTTGAAGAAGGCCACAGCAAGATGGCCGAAACGTCAGTACAATTGACCGAGACGCGGCTCATCCCGGATAGCCAAGAATGCACCTCACTGTACACCATCTTTCACATTTTGAGAGCCTTCCTTGCCCGCAGAAACACCTGATAGCTTTTTAAGAAAGTAGAAGAAACTCTTTTTCGAACGGCAATGAAGTGAAGGGCTCAAGGCTTTCACAAGACAACACACCAGTCACAGAAAGTCCCCCGATGTTCGATAACGTTATAGTACGATTTATTTAGTCGTGCACATGATGCAAATGAGCTTTTGCGGCCTCATCCACTCGGGAGCTTACATGTCACCACAATGACGTCAAGCTCCCGATTGGATGAAACCGTGAACAGCTGATTTACATGAAGTGCATGGTTAAATAAATCCTAGTGTAATACAACGATTTTGGTTAAAAGGTTGCTTACCTTATTTGTACTTATATTGTTTTCATCCCTTCATATCTTATCCCCTTAAAGCCCAAGTGGTGTAACACTTTTTTCATTCGGCTGATGATTGTTCTCAGCAAGTGGCATGTCACTAGTTAAAGTTAGGTATAAAATCCAGTAGCTAATCATGATTATCAACTTAAATGTAACCAACTTTACTGAATTACACCTCTTAGGCCTTAAGGGGCTCATGTACGAACACTTTCACCAAAATCTAAATATCTTTTACAAATACAAGATTTCCTATGTCTAATATCGCTCGTCTTGTTACTACTTTTCCCTGTGTTTTTGCTATCCCAGGTGACCATGAATGTGTCATACTAAACACTAATTTCATAAGCCCTAGTGGTGGTCACAAGAGTTTCTTTAAACGGTGTTGAATATTTATGAAGAAATCTAACGCTACCCTCATGCTAAGCTAAAGGAAGTTTTATAATGAGCCTATCCTTTCCATCGTGCAATTTGCGACTACTAAGTTCATTCCTAAGTCCTAAATATTCTTTAAAACGCCAAGAAAAAAAAAAAAACAAATCAATGGAAATATTGTAAAGTGACTGACAATGATCAACACTTTACATACTTTCATAACGAAATATGCACTGAATAATCAATACTCTTGTTACGACCATCTTTGTCGTACTGCTCCTAGCAACAACCTTCGAAAAAAGCAATTCAATAACATGACTTCCTATTGTGATGAGAAAAAACATAAAAGCAGTGGCCTAACGTTCGGGCCTGCAAGGCCCGCGATGCGGGCGGGCCCAGGTAAAAGGGGACCTATTCGTGGGCTGAAGGTTTTGCGATTGTAAGAAATATCAATTACTTAATACCTTCTCTAATGATTTGTGATAGTTGTTACAATAAAAAAATGAAAAGTAGCATCTTCCGGTAGAATGATTTTTCCCCGCTTCGGTAGCTTATGTAACTATTTCTAAATCACTGCATAATCTGTTAGTAACATTGATTTCTGATGTAGTAATCATAGGGTGGTGAATATCAATATGTGAAAGGATACTTTTATTATTTAAGGTACTAACACCACTTGTGCTTGCTCTAGTCTTTTATAAAGGGGGCCTAGATAAAGGTTTTGCGGGTGGGCCCGCACTAATTTCGTTACGCTACTGTTAAAAGGATGTATTGTCGATCTAAATAAACGCAACGATTATATAAATACTATTCTTTCAAATTTGCCCCATAGTGATATAGAATCCTAGAAACTATTAATATTATTTTTATCATGAAGTGCCCCATGAAATCACTTAGTTCATTCCAAAGAATTACGTGAATGATACGCCTCAAACATGAAACAAATTTCAACCTTTACATTTCAAGTGTACAAGTAGCGACACTATATTTGTTCCGTTTAAAAAAAATTGATTTGCACCAAGTATCTTAATATTTTTAACTTATACTTAAAAAAGACAAGTGAAAAATATTATCTCTTCAATTCACGATCACATTACTAACATTAGGAATATTTCATAAGTTTTTGGTCATTCAATAAAAAAAATGTTTCTTAGTTCGCCAACGTTTCGGAACTTTATGGCATCATGTGATGGATGATTGGAAATCTATTGAGGCAAGCACTAACGAGGGAACAATAAAGTTACGAAACGTTGGCGAACCAAGAAACTTTTTTATTGAATGGCCAAAAAACACGATACATTCCTAGTAAAAACAATTTATCACTCTTTAAATTGAGGGAAAAGAAAAATACCGTGCATTATAATGGGAAAACTGTTTCTCTGGACACAACTTGCTCCCCACACTGCCTGACTTTATCACTGCACTTGAAAACAGCCCACTGACGCTTTAAGGCTGCGTACTGGTCCCAAGAAAGCTCGGTAGTCGACCGCATTCGTCACGTGTTTAAAGGCAAAGGACGAATGTATGACGTATCGAGACATCTTTGTCACATAAAGGTCACTTTTAAAATTTCACATCCATTAAGGGCCATAGAAACTGACATTCCTAATGCAATCATTTTTAAGCACCAAGTGTCCATAATAAGGTTTACTACAAAATTATTGAGATCCTTTGTTTTATTTGTGATAGTAACGGTTGAATGGAACGCGACGGAACGGTGTTCCGCTACCGCAGGAGTAATTATTAAATTATATTATAAATTTATAACTATTTCTATTCAATTAATCATTAATTTGGGGGCGTTTCGGGACCATATATATTTCATAAACCAAGCACTGATTACAATGTATCTTAGGTAATTCATATAAAAATATTAATTTTTCTCTTCATAAAATAAGACCTACCTAATGTGAAATTTTTTATTTTATTTTTTTTTCTTCCAGAAAGTGGCCATCATGTAAATACAATAGTTTTGTATTGAACCATTTGCAGGGTTGCCAGGTGGTTTGAGGGAGTCTTTTCACCAAATGTCATGTATCACTTCCCCAAATTGTCAGTTTAAAAATGGAAGTTTTATAGTATTTTAAAATAATTTATATTCAGGAAAGTAAAATATTTTATTACATAGGATTATGGAGCACCTCTCCAAGTTTTCAGGGAGACACATGCCTATTTTTCTGCCCATAAATGTAGTTTCACTATGCACACATTTTATTGAGAGCTCTTCTTTTGCCAGAGTTGATAGGATTAGAGCCAGGTAAATTAGATGACTATTAAAAATTAATATTTTGTTTGCAATACTAAAAAATTCAATCTGTAGTTCATTCTCCAATGCAAATTAGTTTTCTATAACTGAGGAGTGAAAAGGTCTAGATTTCAAACATTACTAACTTTGCTTTCTTGGTGCATTTGGTACTTTTAATCATCATACACCTAACTATGGTTAAAATGTATCAAATATTCTGGAGTTCAAGAAAACATGCGCAGATTATACTCCCCCCTCCCAAAAAAAGTCACATACAGTTTTTACTGTTTTTGAGAAAATAAATCAAATCAAATTCTACATTGTTACTTGTATCCATTTCTGATGTTATGTCTTACCAAAATATTGTAGCATTTACCAAATTTATACTATAGGTTTAAAATTGATCTCTTTAAAAAGCCTATTATATTTAATAAATATTTTTGTTCAAAAAACAACCATTTCCAAATTTGCAAAAAAAAGAGGGAGTATATCCAATCAGGGTTTGTATAAAATTTTGCATTCATATCATATCAATATTTTATTGCTTAAACATTTCAAATGAAGGGAAAATAATAAAGTGAAACAGAATATTAATTAGAATCAAATACTAAGAGGAACAGAGGAGTTTTGGGAACCATAGGAAGATAATTTGTCATATTTGCTATTACAAGTACTGTCATTTTCTTTATATACAACATTTTTTGACTTTTAATCAGCACAAGGGTGTTTTTTGTTGTTGTTTTTTTAAGTAAAAGGTTTGACTAGTGTATGTGACCAACTAGTGTGAAGGAAAAGTCAATCTATATGTAAGAAGCTGCAAGGTCCACAAGTATACAAGTGGACAAATTAAAGTTTTTAAAAAGTTTTATCTTATTTTAAGTCTTCAAAATTTCATACACCACTCGATGGTTTAGAACACAAAGTACTCATAACATCTGACATTTGTACCATGAAGTCCATATTCTTCTATTAATGCTTGTATTTTTGTAAAGGACCTTCAATATACTAACCTGAAACATCTATTCATGTTTATGTACATTTATTAAATTAATATATACACTAACTTTTATTCAAACAATTTTTATGTTTTAATTTATTATTTTTGATCCTTAGGTGGCCTATTTGGCATTGAGACACATTGTAATCATAGACTAAGAATTTGTGACTTGTTAATTTGTTAACTAATGTGTTACTCATCTGTATACTCATACATTAATAATTTTCCCTGTGTGTCTGTTTAATTGGTCGATCCTTTCCAACACTTAGTAATCTACAGACAATAATACAATATAGACAATAATTGAAATGAAAATAATTTAAAGTTCAATATGGTTGATAAAAAAAATTGAAAAGTCAGTGTTTGGTGTACTTTTATTGTTCCCTTAAAAGAGTTTTCTTTCAAAAAGTATCAAATACAATACATTTGGTGGAAAAATGTACTTTATATCTCATAAAAGCCAAAATCTACTACATCATTATGAACCGAAAAAAATGTAATGGGGAGATTTTCTCTTTTGGAAATGAGCTTCTCAAATCTCTGTTAACCCTTTTTGTATTTTCAGAATCATGTATCCCCCATTCTTTGCAATTTGAGATTGAAGCAGGTTTACTTCAAAATATTATTGTCAGCTCAAGTCAAAAACTTATTAACAATTGGAAATTTCCATTGTTTTGTACAGTGCATTTTCCAAAATTGATATAGAATATTAATGTCCACAAAGCACAATTTCAGATTTTTGATATCAATGTAGATATTAGTAATTTATGAGCAAATTGCCAAAAGTGAATTTGAAACATTAATTACATATTCCATGAAATATTTTCCTCACAGTAAAGTTTGTTACATTAAATTATTGGTCATATTAAAAATGTATTCATTTCAAAAACTTTTAAGGGAGGGTGTTAAGCCCCATTCTTTTGCATCACTGCCACATACCAATAAGAGTTTTGATCCAAAATGAGAGAGAAAAAATGGAATTCCATGGGTGAGAATGGAAGAAGAACCTCGGAAGGCCAAGTTACAATTAGCTGTCTGCAACACAGAATGAGGGTGAAAAAGGTTTGTATAAAAATTGTTTGGACCAGTAAAACAATTGCTCCAAAAAAAATATTGAGCAATAGAGTACCTGAGATACCTATAATGCTAATAACATAAGCGCACGCGCGCGCGCCCACACACACACACACACACACACACACACACACACACACACACACACACACACACACACACACACACACACGCACACGCACGCACACACACGCGCGCACGCATGCGCACGCACACACACACACACACGACACAAAAGTTTCCGACCCAAAGACTTTAAACATGTTTCACTATCTATTTCACTCGCTGAATCCGAATCTGAAGCCAGAATTCCGCAATCACCCTCCCATTTCTTTCGCGAATAAAGATAAAATGAAAAGTATGTAATGCTGCACGAAAAAGGGTAAATTTTCGGCAGAAAAACTCTTATTACAGGGCCGTGGTACCAAAAATGTGGATAAATCCAGTTGCTAAATTTAGAAGAAGAAAACAAGCTCTAACACGTGGTGTAGCCAGAATCCATGCTCTGCGAGTCCTTGATACCAAAAATTCGAATGTGTCGTATTACAGATTTTGTAAAATGTTGCAGGCTACTCTCAGCTCATGCTGCGATACAGTTTTATACATTTTAAGGATTACCCGAATATATTTTTACTTGGACGTTTTGTGACAAGTTAAAATGAATAGTTACAGAAAAATGTTGCGGGTGCGGAATTTCCTTCATTTCCTTCCCCGTGGATCCTCTGAGATGCTTCGAGATGTCGATGTCGGTCCTCCGCCGGAAGACAGCTCCCCTGTCGCGGGACATCCGGTGTTGAACGCGAGTGCACCAAACATCCTTAACTTCGACGTCAGTGATGGCATGGGCTGCTCCCTGTGGATGGTCGTGGCCCCCCGCAGCGGACGCCGAGTCAGGTCGTGCTCCTGAAATGCGATCGCATTCATCGATAGATTAGAAGATAGAAGGATAGAATAGGTAGAGAGCCAGACAGGTAGAAAGAAAGATAGAGTAGGTAGACACATATTTTGATGGATGATATTTCCAGCTATTTAAACGGTAAATGTAATGAAATTGACAGACTTTCAATAGGAGGGAATATGTTAGATAATGAAATGAGAGTGGCTTAGTAGTGAGGGGGGAAATGTAGGCTCTCTGAGATGGAAGAGGACGATTGGGAACATATTTTAGACCGATGTACGGTTTTTGAGGAAGGAAGAATGTGGGCAAGGTGAAATATTTAGAGGGCAAATGTGAAAGTCTGTTTGATAAATACAGGAAAGGGCTTAGTATGTAGCGTATGATTTTATACTTGGTATGCAGACTAGTATTTGTGTTTATTATGAATATATGTTACTCAACTGTGTACATACAAAGTTATAAAATAAAATTCATTTATACATTCATAGGTAGACAGACAGTTAGATAGATAGATAGATAGATAGATAGATAGATAGATAGACAGATAGATAGATAGACAGATAGATAGACAGATAGATAGATAGAGAGAGAGAGAGAGAGAGAGAGAGAGAGAGAGAGAGAGAGAGAGAGAGAGAGAGAGAGAGAGAGAGAGAAAGAGAAAAAAAGAGGGACATTAAGACAGACAGTAGATATGTATATAGTTAGGAAGATGATAAATGATAATTACTTGTGTAATGGGTCACAAATGTTTATAAATTATTGGCGTTAACTTTCAATTTTTGAAGTTTCTTCCTAGTCTCTAGGCAAAAAACTCCCACTTTCTTTTAAATCATCCCATTTTAAGCGACTCAAGTACGGTCTTACAAGGAGAAAATTGGAGTTGTAATGGAAAAGGCAGAAGAAATTGAAATGAAAATTACCGAATCATGATTTTGCGTCCAACTATTCTAATGAGACATTTTGTAGTTGTAAGCACTATACACAACGAGAAACGCAGTGTACATACATCTCCATTCGTACCAGAAATATGCTATTGACCGTGTTCGGACAATTGTTATACCGGAAGTCCCACCAACTACGGGCCACCCCGATAACTTCTAAACTGTTCACGATATAGAAATGCAGTTTTCGCTCAACAATATGGAGCCGTGGGGAAATTAATATGCTGTAGATGTATTCGGATTATTTTTAGTTTTTGAGAAATTTATTCATCTTTGATTTTTTTGAAATTGAACTACATTTTTTTTCACTAGCAATGGATAGATCGTAAAAAGAGGAATTTAATTACTTATTGATACTAGTTTGACCATAAAATTATACTTTCAGACATGTTACTTTAAACTGGGCGACAGAATTCCCTGTAGCCCTTGCAACCGTCGCCTTGGGGGCAGGTGGCCTTGGCCGCCCCGAGACCGTCACAAGGAAGAGGCAGCGGAGTAACGTTCGGCCCGCAAGGCGGGAGGGCTCCTTTTACCTTAGGCTGAAGGTTATGCGATTGTAAGAAGTACTGGAATTGTTGTGAGTTTCCGTTGGCATTTACAATGCATGGGGGCAGTGACAACTCGCATAATTATTTCATTTGATTGCAAGAAATATTAATTACTTAATACGTAGTAGAGTATCAGATAACGTATACTTTGCTACAGTTCATACTATAAAAGATTAAAAACATCTTCCGCAAGAAAGTTTTTTTCCGCTTCGATAGCTTATGTAACCCTGTTTCTAAATCAAAATAGGTAAGCAATTCATTTAGGTTTTATAACGGTCTTAAATTCATACAATTAAATAATAAGGCAAATTTTCCATGTTTAGAAGCATTGTACCATTGTGCACAATAAACACGGCACATAAACTGCCTTTCGATTGTTGTTGCCAGATGTGCCATCCAACTTCCCTACTTTTCAATTTAAGTTGTATTAATAAAACTATAGTCTGTTATTAAGATTGATTTATTGTGTAGTAATCATAGTGATGAATACATTAATTGAATGATATTTTTATTATTTAAGGTAATAACACTAATTTGCTTTACACTTCTATAAAAGGTGCCCGGATAAAAGTTTTGCGGGCGGGATCTCACTCATTCGTTACGGAGAGAGCGAATATTGAGGGGGTGGAGTGAGGGTCCAGACGCCATTGAAGCAATGCGTGATCTTCACTAGATCGAACATCAATACTGACGAATAGAATTAAGATTTTTCCATTGATTCATCAGAATGGAACCTTTCTTCCATTGATTGAAAAAAAAAAAGTATCAATCATTGGAGCAATTGTTTTACTGGTCCAAACAATTTTTATACAAACCTTTTTCACCCTCATTCTGTGTTGCAGACAGCTAATTGTAACTTGGCCTTCCGAGGTTCTTCTTCCATTCTCAACCATGGAATTCCATTTTTTCTCTCTCATTTTGGATCAAAACTCTTATTGGTATCCAAAGTATCAATCATTCAAATGAACGATAAAAATAATTTGGTAGAAGAAAAGTACTAAGAAAGGTCATTTTCAAACTTAACAAGAACCCAGCTTGTTGTCTAATGTCAGTAAGAACAAGACAGCAATTTAAAACATTTTAAATACAAGGAAAGAGAATGAGTGATTGAAACCGTCACTATAATATATTCAGATACAATTCGTTGGATTTTAGAAATAAGGAAGACATTTTAATACTATTTACCGTTACTTAACTTTGCATGTAAATTTACGAAAATAAAATAAATCGCAGAAAACTATAGAATAACAGAATAAAAATAAGTAAGTAAATTATTTACACTTATGCTCTGCGACACCAATCGGTAGCAATGCACACCCGCAGTTGTATGTGCAGGGCCGGCGAACTCACTGCAATGGTTTGTGGCGCTGGGAAGCAGTGATGCTTTGAAATTCCAACGTGTAGAAGAAAAGTTCCATTCCGATGAATCAATGGAAAAATCTTTCCTTCTGATTGTTAATAATGTTTCTTCCTGCATTCGTCGTGACGTCACGTACTGCAGTAGCTCCTCTATCGCTTGTCACCACCTCAGACTCCCCCTCTTATAAGTCTCGTATAATTTTCTCTGGTCTCGGCCTTGCCGCGAAAGCCACCATCCCCAAAGGCAACGCTGCTCTCACTAATAAAAGCACAGTATTTGCCAAAAAATTGCATACTGAGATATGCATATCACTGCACTCAGAAAAATCAGCTTTCTACTTTATTAGAATATCGTATTTGTAACGGTACAGAAGTTAAACGAATTAAAAACACAGTATCTACATCTTATTATAGTTGTGTACTAAGAAAGAACGCAGTGAATAGAGCGTAATTATTAAAAACGCAGTATGTAAGTCATTTGCTGCATTCCTCTTAAGCTGTAAGCAGACACTACATTCTCTCTAAGAAATGTGCTTGAATTATCTGGTTCCCTTGATTTCAAGTACCATATTGAAATTCTGTGTTGTAAGAACATATTATAAAAGTGCCAGTTTATTTCTCGTCAAAAGTACCAAACAGTCATATCTGAAATTAATAAAGCACTGTATTAAGCAACATTAAAACCATTTAGTTTTGCCACCTTGTGACAAAGATCTATGTGAATTAAAATGCACTGAAAGAATTCCAGATTGCAGAATAACAATAGCAAATTTTGGGATATGACATATATTTATCTTCAAGTCAGTGTGTCATGGAAAGTCAAGTTTGATTTTTAAAAAGTTCCACAAAAGATTTAAGAGTTTTTGATGAACAAATCCTTGAAACGTCTTAATATAAAAGAACATGTTATTGGCATTGGAGAGTTCCCAGCAACACTATTATAATTGAAGCTTTCTGTGTTCTCCAAAGCCAAGAGAGATATATTACATAAATAACATGGCCAAGTTATTCCAGGAAACCGGAAAGCTTTTTGGCTGAACTTACCTGTGTATGAGTAGAAGCGCGTGTTATTTTGTAACTCAGTCAAGTTTGTGAACCATGATGCTTTCACCTATAAGTTTTGTAAAATCAAATAAATCATCTGAAATGTAAATTGAGTTTTAGTATGTATCATTCAGTCATTACTGCATTTAAGTCTCAAACTAATATTTGTTATAATAGCAAGGCTTAGTAATAATTCAGTATCCATTCCCATCCTAAGATTACTGCACTTTTAATAAGCATAGTAGATAGGGTGCCAATAATGCTTAGCCCAAACGCTTTATTTTATTGCTAGAATGAAAAAAAATTGTTATCATTTTTATAAAATTGTATTTAAAAATCAAATTCAAATTAACATACAGTTATATAATTATTGTTACGTTTACCATCAGGACAGCTTTTCTAAGTTAACTTCGTTTTTCTCAAAACTTGGGTTTGTGTTTTTCCTTGTGAGGGCAGAACAGTTGCAAGGGCTGTTACAGGGAATAGTGTATGCTTAATTTCATTCAACTCACATGTCAGAAAGTATAATTTTATACTCCAATTACCACCAAAACATTAGCATATGATACATCAATGTATTCCTCTTTTTATGATATATGCCTTGTTAGTGAGAAAAAATATATAGTTTCATTTAAAAAATCAAAGATGAATAAATTGATCAAAAGCAACATAAATCAAACAATATCTCTGCGGCATATTACTTGTCCCATGTTTCCACATTGTTCAACGGAAACAGCATTTCGATATCATGAACTGTTCAGAAGTTCCAGGGCTGGCCTGTAGTTGGTGGGAAAGTTGAAAAAAATAAAGACAATTTGTTTACAAAGTTGATAAGCAATTTTATTTCTTTCAATTTTCAACATTCTGGAAATTGACTGGTCCACCCACAAGAAAACTCAGTTGCATACTGAGAGAATGGGAAGTGGAATGTTTGATCGATTTTTGTGTTAAGCTAAAGGAGCACACAGACACAGCACAGTACAGCTGGACTGGGCCTGTACCCTTCACCAATAAAGTTTCTGGCTTTCACACTTGCCTCTTCATTTCTACCACCTCCTTAGTATAAATTCACTTTCCAATCTAATAAAGCTTACTTACACTTACACACTTGTTCTTTATTTCCTTTATTTCCTTTTAGGATAAGCTTAAAAGGTTCATTTCAAGGTTTGACTTAGACTGGAAGGAAACTAAGAAACTTACCAGGCAGGAGGAATCACTTGGGACTTATCCTTTTGGATAAACTTCACAAAGGAACATTGGAATACAAGGCATTAACACTAACTGATGAACTCACAATTTTTTTCTTCATGGAGACTTTGACAGTTATGAAGACAAATAGATATTTAAGAATCTTTAAGCTAAAGAAGCACATTGCAACACCAGTGAATCTCCACATGACTGGGAAACTTTCAAAAGCCAAAAACATTCAAAGCCAGAAACTTTCAAAAGCCAAGCAAAATGGAGAATGTACCAATGATAAATTTAAGCAGACATTTAAGACAGATAGCAAATGGCAATTAAAGAATTTAATGTATGTACACTTGAGACATTGGAAGGTGATGCACAACTTGCTTTCAAATAAATGCACTAAGACTTTCCTTTGAAATGAATAAACATAACATAGAATTCAAACTTGTGAATCACAACTATCAACTTGCTATGCTAGAACACTCAAAAAATAAAAATAAATGATAAGCATAAAAGTACATGCCCTTCAAACGATCATTACACCAAAAATTAAATACCATTGCAATGTATATGTTTCTGTACATCACCTGAAAAAAAAATTACCTCCACTTGCAAAACTTTGAATAGCACTCACTAAAATCTAAAGTCATTTCATTTAATTTTCTACATCTTACACCACTTCAAAAATAGGATTTAAATTACTTATTTAAAGATTAGTATAAATTAGAAAATAGGCTTAACTCTTCAATAATCTCTATTTATTCAATTTATAAACTTCTACATCATTCTATAACACATTTCATATTCAAAACATTTTTCTGTAAAGAATTTTCTTCCTCTTTCATCTCTCTTCTTATCTTCACATCACCACATTCACGTGCATCATCTATTAACACACAAAACAAAACACACATCAATATATGGAAATAAAACTTCACATTTCACTACTTTAATTTATACACATGACTCAATGAAACCAACAAGAAACAATATTCAAACACAACAATAAAATTACTTTTGTGGAAATGGTAAATATTTTTTTTTAGATTTTCACAAACAAGCATCAACTCAACACTATTACATGACCAGCCTCACTATTGCAAGCAAATTAACTGACAATATTACCCAACACTGACAAATAAAAATCCAAATAACTGGAATTACCAACACACTACTTCAGTCATTTAACACCAAACTACATTCATACTTTTCAGTCATTTAACATCAAACAATCTTCCACACTTTAGAAAACAAAACTCATCCATCCTTACAACCAAAAGAGGTAAAGCAGTCAAAAACAAACTCAAAATTCAAACATAAACTAATTGTAACTAATACTACTTAGTTTACCCACCAACAACATCATAAGTACACTTGCCAACAGTGCAGTACTAAAGATTTCATATTTGATTATTTGAATAATAGACTAGACTAAGATTAAACACTAGGAGAAAATAATATGAAATTGTATATACATAGTCATAGTTATCACTATCTGGATGAAATAATTAAAGTCATCTTTGTCAACTTAAACTTATTCACATTCATAGATATTATTTCTGGTTAACCATTTCATTCTTTAATAATATCACAAACACCTCTTCAGCTTCCCCACAATTCATCTCTATCTACTACAAAGCAGACTATTGATACATAAAAATGCAAATACAGTACCTACATGAAAAATTATCTACAAAAAAGATTACATAGGCAACACTCAAAAATTCACCCGAGTAACTCAAGGCAACACTCACAAATAATAACATTATTAATAACATAATAAAATAGAGAAAAATTAAACACTATGAGCAAAACTGGCAACATTCAAACAAATCATCAAATCAGCAGCTGAAGATACTACAGCATACAAGCAGGTGAAAAACAATTCACAAAAACATTAAGAAATAAAACATGCAAAAAGAAAAAAAAAAAAAAGCTTTTACCAAAGACACAAATTCTCTCCTCTATGCTTTTAAAAATATAATCATAACAAAAGCAACAACTACATGGAACATAAAAAATTAACAGCTCATATGACAGGGCAACATTTGAAGAAAATTATTAAAACCCTAGAAACAAATATAACAAAATCCCCAAAGTTTAACATTTCACATATTAATGAAATTGAAAAGTTAGAGAAAAGACTACAATCACACCAATACATCTAAACAAAACTGCATTGAACAATTTTCCATGCATGGTTTCACCAGGATGAAGAGAAAGAGAAACTCACATACACAATTCAATCAGATACAGACAATGACATTACTAAATTACAAACTATTTCACAAATGACACAATTGCAACAAGATAAAATTATATGCATTTATCACAATGCATGCAGCAGGATACAAAATAGGCCTGTGTGCAAGTATTTTGACACACAGGTTACACAATATAGTAATAGATTATTGAAATGAAAAACATATACGAAAAGGGGCACAAACAATTGATGCAATTTTCATGTCACTCCAAATTAACTACATAATTTGCAAACAAAATTTACAAATAAACTTATAAATTCTGTATTATGACAAAGTACATGATAGTCATTAGAATTAAACTGTCAAATTCTCAAATCGATCAATACACTTAACCATCTGCTAAAAGCAAAAACATCTTTTACGTCCAACAAGGACTCAAATGCTAATATTCAATATATGAACAGGGAAACAATATGAGCTACTACACAGTATCACCTTTGCTGTTTAATATTTATCTAAACCACACAATTGAGAAATGAAGAAGACAAACAGGAGATCAAATAATTCTGAAATATATAACAATAAAAGAAAAAACATAAAAAGGAAAATCAATACAGTATGCAGATGATAAGGTAATTCTGTCTACAATAAAACATAACTCCAAACAACACCTTTTAAGTTATTTAACACTGCACAAGAAAGTGGAATGACAACCAAATCACATACAAGAACTATCAGAATACTACACAAAGAACGCCAGACATTAAAAATAGTAATATGTGGCAAAATTATACAACAGGTAACAAATTTCACTTATTTCAGGAAAACATTGTCTTTAGAAAATAAACATTCTTAATTGAAATTTGCTACGCATAACAACATTCATGGATGCATCAAAAGAAAATTCAAACAAATTACCACTCAAACAAAAATAGGAGTCCACAGTAACCAAACCAACCATACAACGTGGCAGCAAAGCATGGGTGCTAAAGTAGAGACAAACACCACAAGCTGCACAAATGACACACCTCAAATCAATTTTCATGATCAACAGGAAAAGACAGAATTGCAAACCACAATATTCACAAGAGTCTGAAAACAAAGAATATAGTCAAGCAAATACAAGTAAACCAACAAAAATGGTAGAAACACACCAAAAATATGAGCGCAAACAAATCTGTTAACTACATACAAGCCCAAACAATGGGGAAAAGGAAGGAAAATTGAAAGATTTGGCAATTGTAAAGGATATTTTTTGGATCAAGTGACAGGGTTAGCAGGCGAGGGGCTGATATAAATAACAAGTTCGTTGAAAGGGATAAGGTCATGTTACTGCAGGTACATCAAAATATTACAAATTATTACTATAATACATTGAACAAGTTTATTCAAGGACAATAATATACTGTTATTTAAGAGAAGTATGTAAGGATTTTTTTTATAAGAACGATAGCGAGGTCTACTTTACAGAAAACAGCTAAAGTAGGCAAATATTAATTGAATAGTGTAAAAGATGTACATTTTCTGAAATGGGAGAGAAGGACTGGAACTTGTTACAGGGATGTAGGATTTTCCATGAAACATTAGATAATGCTGGCGTGGCTAGTCATTAAAGATTGTAAGGCTGAGCCTCCCGTACGGAAATAGCCTTCCAAAAGGAATTAGCATTATAAATGCATGAAAAACATTACAAATGTATTTCTTTATTAATAATGGGTTTCTGAGTAATATTATGTAACGATCATATCATTTCAAGGGAGGGGAATGTGAACCTGGCCGTAAAGCATTTGAAGTTCTTCAGACGGTTTAAAAGCAGGCGTGACATCACGCATTCACTGCATATACAGGCTCACCGGCAGACGAAGGCTGCAGCCAGGCCTGTGTGTCTGTCTCTCCGCCTCTGTCCGTCTAGCGTCTGTGAACATCTCTAGCGCCTAAACCATGTGTAGCACTTTTTCCAAATTGATGAAACCCCAGTCCATCTGGCTCGAGTCGAAGCTCTGCAATTTTTATAAAACTTTCTTTAAAATTTGGGGCCATTTTATATGACACCCCCGGACATTTTGAAAATTTTCTCACAAACGGCTCCAAATTTTTTCTTTAAATTTCTTGTAATAAAGTAACATTCACTTATAAAAGTGGCATATGTGCAATTTTGCACGGTTAATTCTGAATTTTCGAAAATTTCAAAAGTATGCATTTTTTGGCGTCTTCCTACTACTACAAAATTGAAGATAGAGGGTTTTCATTCAAATTAAATTTGTTGTCCATAATTAGTTCTTTCATTAAGATCATGTACATTTTTTTCGAGCAGAATTACACAACTTTCCCTATATACGTATAATACTTCGTATACGTATACTCACATATACAGGAAAGTAAAAAGCACAACTCTTGTGACAAAAACTTGCTAGGTTTCACTGAATTTACGTTACATAAAGGTGGAAATAGATACCAGATAGATACTGAACATCACTCACATATACAAAAAAAAAGCAATAACAAGGTTTCAAAAAAACGGTATATTCTCGAAAAGCTAATAGACTTAATAAACTTTTGGGCAAATTTCGAACTGGCCTTAAGAAAATACATGACAAAACGGAAAATTCTAGCAACCCTGCATTTTTTCGCGGGCCGCTTAGTCACAAGGCTTAACTGGTTAGTGTCTTCAAGTAACGTATAAACAAAACCTATAATCGTGAAGAAAATTTTGTAGAAGCGTTAATTTTGCTGAACTTCATTTACGAGAACAATTGAACTAAAGCCTTTCCAGAAAGTGCCAAGCTCCTGAAGATAATAGCGACCTTCCCGATGACCACTGGCGAAACAGAACATTGCTTTTCTATTTTTAAAAGAGTGAAGAATGTTACGTTGATTTGTAACAACGTTCTATTATAACCACCTACGAACGCCAAACGTGTAATAGGGTAATCCTCTTTTAATCTAGTCAATTGTAGTCATTTTTTCCCGAGGGTTCCCACACGGTTACTTATCACTTGCCCGCGATGTCTGCAATTGCTTAACCTCTGCAACTTCACGGAGCCTAGTTAAACTATTCGGCTAGCGACGCTTCATTCATAACATCTTGAAAGAAAATAGATTGTGTGCGTAGGCGATGTGTTCCATTGAAAACAAGTTATTGTCGTCACCGAACTATAATGCACTCGTCATAGACTACTTTGCAGAACAGAACAAGAGGACAGCTGACTTCATCATTTACAAACAAATAAACGAAGGTAAGCCAAATCTATAAGGATGTAACGTTAACATATAGCCTCTCTCCCTCCTCCCGCTCCAGCCCGCCTGACCTTGCGGCGCTTCAGAATTTGCAGCCTTCATTTGTCGCGACTGTGATAAGGTCAGGAGGTTATTCAATGACGAAGGAAGAAGGCGGGAAAATGTTGGAATAAATATACAATAGACTGAAGGTGATGAAGTGTTATACACAAGGTAGATGCGAGTAGGTGATGATGAATATATACATTTATACGGAGAATATTCGTATGCTTGTAATCAACATTTAAGAAACAGAGTTACAAATTGAAAGTACATATTTCGAAAGGGTAATTATGCAAAATTGTGTACAACGGTTAGGATACAGCTGAAATGAGAGAACAGTCAAGTATATAGTAGCCAATCAAACTAATTTATACCAAGTTTTCAAATAAATAATAACACAACCAGTTTAAAAACAACAAAAATGAGCGCTTCTAATCAACAAATTGAAAACAGCAAAAGAGGGCAAAAATGACTCCACAGTCCAACAAAGCACAATCAAGAGAGATGCAGCAACTATCTTCAGTGCCGTCGCGCACTGCTTTGCCACCCTGGTACAAGTACGTTTTGCCGCTTTTAAAACGAATACTATAATGTAATACTACTTTTGATAGTAGAAAAGTTTAATTGTTTATGACATATTATTTATTGAAGTGATTACAGATGTATTATTTAAATAATAAGTAATATCTATCTACAATACAATATGTATAATAATAATAATAATAATAATAATAATAATAATAATATACAACTAGCATAAGAATAAAAAATACAATAGTATAAAATTTTACAAAGGCACATTCCTAAATTTTAAACTTGCAAATTTGTTTATGATACTCTCTAAATCAGGGGTTTCCAACAATGTCAATAGACGGGTTCAATAGACCCCCTGAGGGTCTATGAAATATTGAAGGTGGTCAACAATGATCAAGTGCCCGATTTGGGGTCAATGAACAAATAAACCGGAACCTGACCAGTATACTCAAGATCGCATTGATTACCAAAAACACTTAATTGTTTTCTGCTATAATGCAAAAAACATATAATAATAAATTACAAATTGGCTATTCTTCTTTCGAATTCGTTGTCCGCATTTAGGAGTTAATGTTTAGAAATCAAAAGAAATTATAACTATGCATTCAGAACGACTAATACGCAAGAGCGCATGCGACTCACGGCAATACGCACAGGAAAAATGCTATGGCCAGTTCTTAAAACTTTGTAACCTTTGAATTAAAATGCAGTTTAAGAACTCAGCTACTCGAAAGCGGAAGCCTCTTAGATTAGTTAAAATCGAGGTACACTATGTGATCAAAAGTATCCGGACACGTAGCTGAAAATGACTTACCAGTTCGCTGCGTCTGCATCGGTACTGCTGGAATTTCACATAGTCGCATAACATAGGGCATTGGTCCACCCTTAGCCTTGATGACAGCTTCCACTCTCGCAGGCATACTTTGAATCAGGTGATGGAAGGTTTCTTGGGGAATGGCAGGCCATTCTTCACGGAGAACTGCGCAGAGGAGAGGTATCGATGTAGGTCGGTGAGGCCTGGCACGAAGTCGGCGTTCCAAAACACCTCAAAGGTGTTCGATAGGATTCAAGTCAGGACTCTGTGCAGGCCAGTCCATTACGTGGATGTTATTGTCGTGTAAGCACTCCGCCACAGGCCGTGCAGTATGAACAGGTGCTCGATCGTGTTGAAAGATGCAATCGCCATCCCCGAATTGCTCTTCAACAGCGGGAAGCAAGGTGTTTAAAACATCAATGTAGGCCTGTGCCAACAAGGGGAAAATCACAACACACCATAACACCATTTTGGTCGTGTCCGGATACTTTTTATCACATAGTGTATTTACTAGAATAGGGGTGACCGAAATTGTTATCTTTAACGCATTTATGTGCAATTTGTGACACGATAATGGATGCTGTATGTTAGAGACAAAATGTGAGTCGATGAAGCAAACAATTCTCTAAAAAGGGATCGAATGAAGAAAATTATTGGGAATCCCTGCTCTAAATCAATATTGTGACAAATTTCACTTTCAGTTGATATCAAGCTGCGCCTTCGACAATATACAGATTGACCTAAATAACTACATTAAATGGGCTTCAAACTGGAAAATAAAGATTAACGCATCTAAAACTCAAGCAAAAATATTCACACTCCGCAAACTTCCTCAACCATCCCTCCTCAGCTTCCAAAACAAATATAGAATGGATGAGTGGAAATACACCAGCAAAATACTTAGGAGTACTACTTGACACCAAACTAAACTGGAAACAACATATCAAATCTATAGCAGATAAAACTTATGCAAAAATATCCAAACTATATCTAATAATAAATAGAAATTCCGGACTTAGCACTGACTGCGGCTTAATCATCTATAAAACAATAATAAGACCAACGCTCTCATATGCCTGCCCGATCTGGAATAACGCCGCAAAAACAAACCTAAATAAAATAGAAATAATACAAAATAAATTTCTCAGAAAGATCATTAAAGCTCCTTGGTTCATAAGCAACATACAAATCCAAAATGAACTAAATATATCATCCATTAACGAATATATAAATCTTATGACTCATAAATTCTTCTCATCCCTTCCCCAATCGCGCAGTACAACAATATTCAAGCTAGGTAAAACGTATGGTTCATCAAAAAGAATAAGATCACGATTCCCTAAAGACTCCCTTCGTCCACCTTAAATCACCTACCCATCTTCCACTTTCCAAAAATTCCACCCACTGACACCCTCTCCTCAAAATTATCACATATAACTCCAAAAACTGTTATCCACAATTTCTTCTCAAAGAACAACGTTTTATCAGACCCCTGAGAGAGGAGGTAACGCATGCGGATGTCCATCCCTAAAAGTTAATGTGTAGAAAATTGTATAATGAACACCCTGAAAGGCAGAAATGCCGAGCAGATAGAAATTTAAAAAAAAAAGTTGATATCATTCCTAGATCTGTTAATCTTTATTTTCTGACATGGTTGGTTGTACAATTTTTTAATAATTTTTAATTTTGGAATTTATGTTTCTCCGTTGATAACTGTAACTGGCACTTTTATTTGATATATAAATTCTAATACTTCATATTGGTGAAGATGTTGATTTGAGAAATTTCGTGATTATACTTACTTCATCTGTAAGCTCTATTGCTTTTATATCTTTTGGATTATATCAGTTTCATCGGCAATTTTATTTTTTATCCAAATATGATAATTTGTTTTTAAGTTGCAATGAAATAAATTAAGTCCCTATTTGAAATTCAATACATTTTCATTGAAAAAAAATACATTTTTAGGGGGGAAATCCCCAATTGGGGATCACAACAGTTCATGACTATTTTCTATGCCATGTCTTGAGACACTCCATATTGTAAACAAACCTAACGTAAGCGGGGGAGGGCGCCAGGTTCAGCTCCTGAAATATGACTGGATGGAAGTGTTGGGAGGTCATGAATTATAGCACAGAGTCATTTATAACAAATAATAGTTTATTCTTGGCACCATGAGCTGCCAGGGAAGTTACATGTCGCAAAGGGCGACGCAAGTTTCTTACTAACTCTACTCTGTGAGCTCATAGTCCTTATTGCTAATTGCTAATTCCCTTAAGGCTAACATATTAGGCTTACTCTTTGATGAAACGTGCAATTCACCATTTAAGATCTGCAGGGCCTGAGCGCGGCCACTAACAATTTCTCGCCGTCAAAATTGTCCTGCGAGACGGCTTCGCCTCGTAGCTTTTCACCGGTGGCTGTGCTGTCTCCACGAGCGGGCCGGGCAGCAGCTTCGGAGGCAGGGGCGGCGGCAGTCTCGGGTCGCCGACCTTTCTGCGGCGCGTCCCCTCTCAGCTGGCAGCGGCAATCTCTGGTCGCCGACTCGAGGAGGCTCAGTCGGGCGAGTGGCCACGGGCGCTGACGTAATGCGGTGGGCTATCAATGGCCCGACGCGAGAGGCGGCAAAGGCCGACGGGCCGATGCGGAAATAGCGCGGGATCCAGTGATTTCCCGCCCGAGTTTCCTCCGCGACAAGTCCATTAGTCGCGTTCGAACTAATTAGACTCTGGGAAAGTCTTTCCCAACTCGCGTCCCGATCGTAAGTAACTGAGTAAGCAATCTGATTGAGTGACCGAGTAACCGCGTAATCAAGTAATCAAGTAACCAAGATCAAGTAAGTAAGTAAGTTCAAGTAACCAAATATTCAAGTAACCTGTTTTCCTCTGTGCATCACGTTTTTAAAGAACTCCCTTTCCCCTTCCCAAAATGTTTCTAACTCTGAATTTATCCCTTCCCTCATGGCGAAGCTTCCCATTGGCTGAGGGTAACTGCGTCGCAGGATTCTGATTTACCAATCATGTGGCAATTTTCCTGTAATTTTCCGTAGATCGTTCTCTGTCTAACACGGCTCCTCTTCTCTCTCTCGCTTCCCTTTGTCAGATGTTCCAGAAGCTCCTCGCAGCTGTCTGGACACGTGTTCAAGCAGGAGCGCATTTCACGGGTCGTCTCGGTCGGCAAAAGGCTTATCGGCAGCCTGCTGCGTTTAATTTGTAAATAGCCCCCGTGGGGTTCGGGTCCCTTATCCAAGGCGCGTGCCAAACAAGTGCGGGGGCGGGCATTGTCCGAAAGGGGGGTCGGTTGATGGCTGAAAAAGGTCTCGTTCACGACGCGTCGTAAATGTGTCTTCCTCTTAATCGACACCCGTGCAAACTCTTTCGGGGCTTGGCATTCCTTCCCAGGGTGGTGGCAAAAGAGGGGGCGCGAGGGCGTGCATTGTCCGACCGGGTTTCGGCCAGGGGGCCATTATGTCTTTTATGAGGGCAATAAACAGGTCGCCTCTGAAAAGGGCCTGAATGCGGTCGGGGCGAGCCCTGCTGCGTAACAAAAGGACCTTCGCGGCGAAGGCAGTGTCCCTCGACCCACTTCTGCCGCGACGGAGGCTATCATGAGATGTAAAAATTATTTTATTATTGGCGACGCCACAATAAAATTATACTAATTAAGTGGTGACGCCACAATATGTAGTCCTACATCACATAATACGCATTGTTTGCGCATATTCATCTCGCAAACGCCACATTTTCTTTGGTTGCCTCTATTTGTCCTCTCAAGAAGGTGCTCAATTTTTGAATATCTGATTTCTCTTGGTGTACGACTGGTAGATGTAGCCCTTCCGTCGGATGGTCTTCATCTGGCTTTCGGGTCAGATAATTCCCACGAATGAGTCAAATACGCTATAGCAACGGCTCTTCGGGAAGACAGAAGGGGAATTTTACCATTGGCCATGCAACAGAGAACGTGAGCATTTACTAATGCAGTATCGATGGCGTTTGTAAAAACAGAGAAATACAATTTTCCCCCTCTAATTTTTGTTGGATACTTATTCACATTCAAATCTAGCTTATCAACTTCCCCATATTCTTGTACACGTAGGCTTCCGCGGCTCGAGTCCATTACTTCTAGGCTGTCCGGGTGGCGCCGCGTCGTTGGCAGATAGGCCGACGTTTCGCCTGTCATGTCGCAGGCTTCTTCAGGGTAGTGACACAGTGAAGCTCCGTCTCCGGTGTTATATCTTGATCAGCTTAGGGGTCGGGTAACGCAAGCGCGCCGTGATTGGCGGAGAGGTCCCTCTGATTGGCTCGCGGTCTGGGCCAACCCGGGCCTCGCACCCGCCGTCCTAGAGATCGGACGGAGGCGAAGAGCCCCCGCGCCGTCAGGAATCGGTGGAAGAATATACTTCCAGGCGTGGTTTAGATTAAGGCCTGCATCTGCGTTGATGTTGTGCGGCCGTCTACTAATTTCTATTGCCTCTTTTACACGTCTAGGCCAGTATCGGTTTTCCCTGTGCAGGAGCCGGGTCTTATCGAATTCAATAGCATGTCCTGTGATCTCGGAGTGGAGTGAGATCATTCAACAACAAAGGCTCAACAGTGGTGACCTGTTAGTCAGCTTCGACGTGACTTCTCTGTTCACCAAAGTTCCAGTGAACGAGGCCGTGGAAGTGATCCGACAAAAACTACAGGAACGGAGCCAGCTGACTGAATGGGCGGATCTCGCTGCTTTCTGCCTAAACTCCACTTTCTTTCAATACCAAGACCGGTTCTACGCACAAGTGGAGGGAGCGGCGATGGGGTCCCCCCTATCACCCATCACTGCCAATATTTTTATGGAAGCATTCGAGACTGAAGCTCTACGGAACGCCCAATACAAACCGTCCCTTTGGATTCGGTATGTGGACGACACATTTGTTATCTGGCCACACGGACCGGAACTACTTGAGGAATTCCTACTGTACCTGAACAGCATCCACCACAACATCAAGTTCACAATGGGACTGAAATGGACAACTGCCTACCTTTCTTGGACGTCCTTGTCATCAAACGCGAAGATGGCACCTTGGGACACACTGTCTACCGTAAACCAACCCACACGGACAGATACCTCCATGCGGATTCGCATCACCATCCGGCTACAAAAATAGGGGTGTTGAAGACTCTGCTCACAAGAGCCCTGAAAGTGTGTGACGAGCGCTCTCTCCCTGAGGAACTCGAGAAGCTTGAACACACCTTTAGAGCTAACGGCTACTCCCGATCTGCTATCAAGCGAGCGCTCGCCTGTGTCACGGGCCACTCTAAAGGGCACGGAGTTTCCGAAGTTCGCAACGACGATGGCCTCCACTCTAATCCGGAGACGGAGGAGACGACCAGTACTCGTTTAGCCGTGCTTCCATACGTCCGCAGCGTCACGGATCGCGTAGGGAAACTGCTACGTAAGAACAACATCCGGACAGTTTTCACGGCTCCCGACAAACTGCACAAGACCCTGGTAAGCATTAAAGTTGCTTTACCACCTCTCCAGGCGGCAGGCGTTTACGAAGTTCCCTGCAGCTGTGGCAGAACGTATGTCGGTGAGACCGGGCGTACAGTGTCTGAAAGACTTAGGGAACACATTAGTTATTACAACAAAAACCAAACCCACCGTTCGGCCATAGCACTCCACTCCGAGATCACAGGACATGCTATTGAATTCGATAAGACCCGGCTCCTGCACAGGGAAAACCGATACTGGCCTAGACGTGTAAAAGAGGCAATAGAAATTAGTAGACGGCCGCACAACATCAACGCGGATGCAGGCCTTAATCTAAACCACGCCTGGAAGTATATTCTTCCACCGATGTCTGACGGCGCGGGGACTGTTCCCCACCGTCCGATCTCTAGGACGGCGGGTGCGAGGCCCGGGATGGCCCAGACCGCGAGCCAATCAGAGGGACCTCTCCGCCAATCACGGCGCTCTTGCGTGTCCCGACCCCTAAGCTGATTAGATATAACACCGGAGGCGGAGTTCCACTGTGTCAGTACCCTGAAGACGCCTGCGACATGACAGGCGAATCGTCGGCCTATCTGCCAACGACGCGGCGTCACCCGGACCGCCTAGAAGTAATGGAAACCTCTTTTGACATTGCTCCACCTTTGAGGTGGTTGCAAAGTAAAGTTATAAAAACTTACTTGGTTGGAGACGGTGATAGGATGTTACTATTCAAACTACTACAGAATAATTTTCTTAAGCCATCAAAAATCTAAGCCTTTTACTTTAGATAGTGAAGACTGCCAAAAGAGCTTTTATGGTCAAAATTAATTTATTTGCTCCATAAATCTATCCTAATAAATGTGAATTCAAGAATTGGAAACCGACATCAATACCACAAAAAACAGGCTATACGAAATATAATATACCCCTCTTCAGGATTGTCGCAGTGTCCTAGCAAAGTTTGGTGAAGATTGATACAACATATATGTGGAAAATAAATAATGTTGGTAGATGTACCACGATCATTATTTTCCGCCTATCGCTGAGAGCAGAATATTTCCTAATATACTCCACCAAAGGTCAGTAGCGAGGCGGCAGTACTGTTACCTAATAGATTTGCTAGAGGCCAGTAGAAGTGCGTAAGATAAAACTGTTTAACTAATAGCAATATATTATAAAATATAATAAACAATATAGTATTTTATTAAAGGTTGAACCAATTATATTAAAAATAATACTCTTAAACATCTTATTTTATATAAATTTCTTTTTTCTCTTTCACAAAGACTGAATACGAAAGGGGCTTGAGCAAAGCCGGGTGTTTTGCTAATATTGTGTATTGCTCCATTGTGTTAGCTATAATAGTTGTTAATATAACTCTCTTACACT
Organism: Gryllus longicercus; assembly: GCA_038098605.1. Classification (NCBI taxonomy): domain Eukaryota; kingdom Metazoa; phylum Arthropoda; class Insecta; order Orthoptera; family Gryllidae; genus Gryllus; species Gryllus longicercus. The sequence continues at coordinate 2,562,189 of JAZDUA010000045.1, read as the reverse complement.
GATTTAAACCACATTGTAGATATATGATTAATGATTATACCACTGAGAACAAAATGTTGCAGTAATGTCATTCTGTGTGACATTCTATATGCCACATATACGAAATGTACCCAAATGTCACTATTGTTCACGTCAATTATTGATGCCCACAACCATTACCGGTGTCTTATGTGTCCTCATGTTTGTAATTGCTTATAAGTCTCCTACGATCGAACGCACTTACCACCTCGTCGTCATATACGTCCATTCAGGTGCCACAGCATCGATGACCTTCATCGCCTTCGCATTTCGATTCTTTTTCGAAACTGTCAAGTAAGGCCAATTTTTATCAACTGTAATAAAAGCGTATCCATTTTCACCGAGAGTTGACAGAATGTGTTCAGTATTATTAAGGTATTTGAAATTGAGATTTAAAACAGATTTGAATGGTAAATCCGTACAGGCACTGGCGTTCTGTGAACAAAACTCTTTGAACATTTCTAATAAACGTTGATAATCTCTCAATAGTAAAACTGGCATTCCACTTGCTATCAATTGCTTGATGGTATTGATGTTCGCATAATACTGAGGTTTCATAATCAGATCGAAGAGTCGGCCCTAGAAAAGAAACATGAGCTCATAATGAAAGTAGAAAGCTACAATTTCTAGGTAAGCAAAGTGTGAATTTATAACACTGAACGATATTTTGCTTCATCTAAGAATACATTACTTTTTCAGAACTAAAAATTTAACTTTAAAAATCAGTCTATTTCAATATTTGTTGGAGAAATATTTGAAGTCGACACAATGTGCAATGAAACACTCCCAATTAACTTCAATTATATCTTAGTTATGGGAAAGCCAAAGTAATCAATACCCCTTACTAGAAGGGTTGTCTCCTCACCTGGTAGGTGGCGGCGACGACGACGGCGGAGGCGAGCAGCGCGGCGGCCAGCTGCAGGCGCTGCGGCGTGGCGCGCACCCTGTCCTGCGGGGCGCCCCCGCACGAGGAGAAGGCGCGCAGCGCGGCGGCGGCGCTGGCGGCCAGCGACTCGCCCGCCACCACGCGCCACGCCAGCGCGTACGCCACCGCCGCCCCCAGCAGCGCGAGCCAGATGCGCGGGGGGAACACGCGCAGCGGCAGCGACCACGCCGGCAGCTTTGCAGGCGGAGGCACGACCACAATCGTCCTACCTATTGATTGTGACGCCTCTACGAACTCGCACGAAAGCATTTGTCCAATGTCCGGAAACATTATGTTAACGGTGAAGTCCGCACGATGGAACAGAACATCTAGCAATTTATCGGTATTACCCCTGGGTGATTTTTCCGAATGTTGCACCTGAAATAAATATTTCAAGAAAATTTCGTCATATCCTAATGATGTGAAATGCTCGATATATATAAAGATAAATACTACAATGGTATAATCTAGTTCGAAAAAAAGAATACCAAATCTTAGTTATTTTCTGATAATAAAGTGTCCGGTGTTTATTACATAATATGACAATTTTAAAGAATGTTAGATGTGTATCAGCAATTAACAGTAGGCAATGCTATACCAACGACTAAGTAGATTTTTATAATAAAGGGTTTAATTTCATTTTTTAAGTCGAAAAAATGAAAAGTATAAAACTATATTTATACGTAATACAAATACCTTTTCTTTTAATCTTTCTATTTAGTTAATTAAAACACCAATATATTCCGAATAAATTTAGCAGTGAATAATCGTGTATCGAAACCAACCACTTACCTTCCATTTTGTAATGCTGTTTTTGGCTACTTTTCGATGAAAACGAAGATGAAGTCGTACTTGCAGCTCTCTCTCCATGAGGTACACTGGGCCTATGATCCGCATGCTGATTCCGGCAACACGCTCAAACAAGAACTTTGTCATGGTACTTTCTGGACGTACGTAGAACACGACCGCGCCTCCGAAGTCCCTCGAGCGAGTTGCCACCAGCGCCTTGGCCTCGCGCGCGCATGCCTCACTGCGCTCCTCACACTGGGTAAGCCACTCCCTGCTCCCCCCACCGGGGGCCACGACATCGACGGCCAGCGCCCACCACCGCCCCTCCCCCTCCCGTTCGCGCAGCAGCAGCCCGCGGAAGCCCTGGTGGCGCTGCCACAGCGCGGCCAGCACGCGCCGCCCCGCACGCAGCTGCGCCCCAGCCGCGCTCCCGGCCTCACGCACTCGCCTCCCGCCGCTCCTTTGTTCTTCAAGAAGTTTCTGAGAATCGTTATCCATCAAATTCTCAAAATATTTTTGTGGATTCCACTCCCTTTTGTGGTCTTTAAGAAACTTTAAAACTTTCAAGCATTCCTGGAGGTTGTTTTGTAATAACTGGTCTTTATGCAAGACATTTTGTGAGTCCTTCACAGTTTTACGACTTCCTGTATATATATTCCAAAATCTTTGCCTCTCGGGGCTTTCCTTGAAGTCATGGTTTTGTGGACGTGAATCTCTTTCTTTGTGGTCTTCCTTACAATTAAAAGTTTCTGGTGTAGATCCAATTGCTAGAACGACTGGAGCCGAAGAATGTAGTTGAAGGTTGCGGTGCAAGATGGCGCCACGAGTTAAACTCTGTAAAGAAAAGCTAACAATAATATAAAACTCGTTCGCTGATGCGTCGCTGCAATAATTAATTTCAAAGCACTTCTCCAAAAGCCCTGCAATAATTAATTTCAAAATTCTTTTCCAAAAGCCCTTCGCGTGGACTGCCCTCGTTATACGGAACCCGTTCCATTTCTTTCGCTGCAATCTGTAAACAGGCCCTTTATTGGCTTGGGTGCGTTTTTCTCCGAACCGTTTTGACCCAACCAAACCACAAGAGATTGTTCTTGTCTGCCACAGAGCTCACCGCTCGACTGCACAATACGATTCATTCAAACATTTGCTGCTTTGTTTACAGCATATTAGACGAATTTTGGCCCGGTGAAGCGTTATAGCATTCAACTGTGGTATCGAGGTCAGTAGCGGATGAAGTCGAGAAAAAGGTTTTGCACAATCCTTCATTTCGAAATGGAAGAAGGTCCGCTGAACCATTATAGTATTCGACAGCAGTAACGAGATCAATAGCGGATGAAGTCGAGAAAAAAGGGTTTGCACGAGACTTTGGGTCGAAATTGAAGAAGGTTCACTCAAGGACTGCAGAGGGCTCCAAAGCCCCATAATTCAATTTCCTCTTCTTTTGCATTTCTTCGCCTAAAGCTGCATCCAGCAACAACTGACCTACACGCGTATGTACTCGTATGTTACTGAATAATTATTGTAGCAAATAACTAAATGTAAATAATAACACGTTAGAGGCACTTAGTGCTAAAGTGATATAATCCTTAAACTATTAGTTTTGCAGTTAGGCTTGCAAATGGTTACGGAAAAGTGATGAAAAGTAATAGATGTCGAAGGAAGTTTATTTTGGCATCCTGAATAAGCGCGGTTTCTGCAAGCGAGATCGGCCTAACCGACTTCTAGACTTTCTAGTGGCCGCACACACTACTGCTACATTTTGTTAATAGTCCAGAAAAGGCTGATAATATGCCTGAGTCATGTACATCATGGTTTTCTCGTTATTGTGGTCATTTCTTTCTACCCCGTGATAATGATTTTGGCCTGATTGAGGAAAGTCGTAAAACATTTTTGTTTCTCATGATGGATTAAGGTTATATCAGGTGTGCCAGGAAGAATGACCCCTTTAAAAGTGCACATATTGGTGCTGAAGTAAACTGTACACTGTAAATACTTATATCAAATCGTAAACAATCAGAAGTGTACAAACATTCAGAAAGGTGGATGGATGAAAATGCAATAGATGTGCTTCTTGGAAGGACGTATCTCACTTAGTATTATAAAAATTCAAATAAAGAAATTGTTCTCTTTGATTATGTTGTCATAGATTGAAAAGGAAGAAAGGAAGTTGTTTATAAACTTCAAAATTTGTACTCAAAAGGGAGATCCATACCACAAGAAAAGGTGGAAAATTTGAAGAACTTCCTTGCATCTATTCCACTAATATGTCACACATTATACCTGGCATTACACACTTATATTGAAAGTATCATGAATAAGTTTTTGCAACTGTAGGCTCATATTTCAAAGAAGATATAGTTTCATCACAAAACATTGATTTGTTAAGAAAATTTATAATAATAATTTAATAATACATGCAAAGCAAATTACTTTGCAAATATATTTTGAAAGAAATTACTAAAACAGCATCTTCTCAATGCAATTACGCTTACCTTTACCGAGCCTCTATTAAGAAATACTTAAAAAATGCCAAAACTGGCCAAAACCACAACTTTTTCAATTAATATATGAAAAAATTGCCTTTTAATAATATACATTCTATTAGTACTCCATTGTACGCTAAGTCCAGTGTAAATATGAATGCAATATAAAAAATGTACGAGACAAAATTATGAAAATCAGTTAAATCGTGAAAGCTCGATAACTCCATTTCATGCCAATGTGGGTTAGGCTTCTTTGGCGCTGAGTGCGCCATAAAGAGATATACAGATTAATAACATAAACGCCCTGTTTGCAAAATGGAATATATAGTTCGCAGTACATGTTGCCACAAGTCTTGGGGAAATATTCAATGTAGGACGGTCAGTAATAAATCGCCTGCAAACTCCGTCAGAGTAGCGCACTTCGCTCTCATTTCGAGTTTGATTTTGAGTGGGCGCATGCGCAGAGCTGAAGGTGCAGTCCAGTGCTGTGCGCCGTGTCGCGACAAACCTCCATAATAAACATCCTCTCGTCGGTTTATTCCAAATTCTTTCGCCGTGTTTCGGCAGTTATGGTCAATAACTGTAGGGAACATCCGCAGACGATCCAACTCTATGGCGAACAGCGGTAGACTCAAAGCAATTCTTTGCATTATATATATATATATATATATATATATATATATATATATATAAGAATTTTTATTTTGAATTTCTGCATTAAAATAACATTTTCTGTACAAAGAAATCATTCATAACTAGGCATTTACCGGCACAAATGATGACGTATTAGATTTTATGTCACGAACAATTGCGTCATCACACATTCAGCCAATCGTAGCGAGAGAATCAGGGGGAAGTAGAGCTAAACGGAACAGTCAACCGGCGTTTACTCGCACGTTGTCAAATATCCGAGTCGTCACAGGGAAGTTGTTTCGCAAAATTAAGTTTGATTCTCTTGTAAATGTATAATGCTGTTATACAAAAAACTATAGTATGCAACTCGTTTTTAATGTTGAATTATTACGTTCGTGTATATATATATATATATATATATATATATATATATATATATATATATATTGTGGCGTTATGAGATTGTGCGACCCCATAACACCACCGTCTCGTATGTATGAACATCCACAGGGAGCGAGGACAGCAGGCGCAAAGCAAAGGTCCGTAAACGCGCAGCCTGGTATCCGTTGCCAGTACTAAATAAAAGCGAACTAGCGAGCAATGTTTTCGTTGTGAAGGGTTGAGAGAGAGGAAGTAGCCCCACCACTAAGAATTTCCCCAGGCGTCGCACAATAAATACGTAAACCCGCAAGCGGAATCCCTCTTTTTGATTGTCGCCGTCGTCGAGTAAGCAACATTTAAATCACCGCTCGTTAACGTCAGCTTAGATATTGTTTGCCGCCGCAACGACTGCTAGGTAGGAGTTTTCGGCGTCGAACAGACGTGCTAGTTAGTCGTCCGCGAGATAGTGAAGATTTAGTAAAGTGTTTCTTCAATTAACAACATGGGAAGTAAAAGTTACCCGTTGTGAGAAAAGCATTGAAAGTTCTGGTTTAACAAAGGAGAAGTAGCAACGAGCGAGGAACTTGCACGAGTATTCGGGGAAGTGCAAGGGACATTTTCACAACGTGGGCGTAGTCAGAGGCGCCGGTAGCAGTCGAGGGAGAAGAAGAGGCCGACTAGGAAGAACGGAAGAGGACGCAAGAAGACAGGAGAAGAAGAGGCCGACTAGGAAGAACGGAAGAGGACGCAAGAAGACAGCGTAGGCGGCAGAGGCGAATCCTGTCTCGTACGACGCAGAAGCTGGGACCGAGCGACGTCGGTGCAGAGACCAGCGCACGACCATCAAGGCCAAAAGCGGGAAGTTCATGAGGTAACGCTTAGAACTGCGGAAAGTAGGTCAAGTTCACGTCGGCAGGGAAAAAGACTAGTATAGGAAAGTGTTAGGAAATTGAGGACACGGGTGGCAACAAATTGCAGTATTGTAGGAGGAGATTTTTGATGCGCTATTGCCTGCCTAAAACATTCTATTTGGGACATTTATTATTCTGCTATTAGCAGTCACAGTTAAATTGTAAATGAGAGTAGTGCACTTGCACACATTTTGTTCTTTGCATGTAATATTATGAAACAGGAGATTGTAAATTGAAATTTGGTTTTATGTGCAATGTAAATAGAATAGCATAAATTTAGATAATATTAATTTTCAAGGGAATTCCCAGTGTAGATTAGGGTAATTATTTCAGAGAATCAATTTTTGAGAAAATTATGTGTTCATTCATTTAATGTGCTGTAAAGGTTTCTATTTGTGTTTTAGATCATTTTTTGTCAAAGTGTGATTCTATTCTTGGTTGTTTTTTTTGTCATTAACTTATGCCACAAAGTTTATGGGTAAATTATACGCTCGTTTATGTGCAATTTGCGTGATTTTATTGTGTCAAGGGTTCAAACCTTTCTCGCACCCTGAAGATCCTGCTCCCTAGATTTTAAGCTCGCTTCACGAGCAAAATCGTGTTAACACGCTTACGGTTCATGCGTGCCTTGTGAAGGTGGTGGCAGTCAAGGCAAAAGGTGGGTTATATATATATATATATATATATATATATATATACATATACATATACATATATATTCTATCAATTATATATTCATGCTGAAATGGATAAACCCACCAAGAAATTTCACATTCGTTAAAAAATTATTACTTACTCCTCGGATATGGTCATAGACGGCGTCCTTGGCGTGTACGAGCAGGAAGGCGAGGAGGTGGTCGTGGTGGAGGGCAGCCAGCACGTAGCCGCCCTGCCTCTCCAGCCACGCGGGCGCGGTGCGCGTCCACAGCGGCGCAGACGGGCGCCACAGCAGCAGCGGCGCCGCGGCGCGGGCGTGCAGGGCGCGTAGCCAGCGCGGGCCGTCGCCCAGGTCCACCACGCCCACCGCCCGGCCCCCGCCCCCGCCCGCGCCCCCCAGCGCCCACTGCACGCCCGCCACGGGCGGCCCCGCCCCCTCCCACGGCACACACACGCCCGGTGCCTCTACCCCCGCCCACGCCCCCCACAGCGCCACCGCCAGCGCCAGCCCCAGGGCTCGAAGCCCGAACCCCTTACACAGCAGCATTCGCCGCTACGCCCTCAATTCCCGTAGCTCCAATCCCAGAGCTCGAAGCCTTGTTCCCCTGCCTCGGCACCAGACGCCAATCACACCGCCCTGCCACTGTATGAGCTAGCGCAGTTGCGACAGCGATCCGTCACGTTTCTTCCGCTACGTGCGGCTCAAATTTCATGGTCACTGAGCAAACACATACAGAAGGCGAGTAAACAAGCTCCTGGGCTTCCGAGAAAATATTTGTTTCTTTTATTGTCACTGGTTAAAGTCATCAATCTCCAAGCGGCTGTTTTTAGTAAATGGTACGATACATTCAAAATTATGTTTACGATACTTTTAAAAAGAGAATATAGTTTAGAAATATATGGTTGTTGAACTCCAATATCATTTTCATATTCCTAATTACTGCTTCGTCGTATAAATGTCACAGATACCTAATAGCACAAGGACTGCATGGAAGACAAAGACTGATAACATAATGCAGAAATTTGTCATTTCCAAATCGACGTTCTGAGCAATTACCATTGTTACTGTATTCAAATATGATAAATCGTCATGCGTTACTGACTAGTTCTATATATTCCGTCCCTTTGGCAAGATTTCAGCTGTTGATGCCACGAACTTTGGAAAATGCGAACATGGTGATGGAAAATTATGTCACGTTTATTCTGGGGTCCAATCCATGTGTGAAAGGGAACTCCTTTTCTATTGAACGGCAATGGAATATCTGCCCAAAGTTGTTACATTGCGCTTAAAAAATAGATGCCAGCAAGTGTATGAGAGGACTCCCACCCTGTGTCATTTTCCAGGTATTACTCTCATCAACAGATGGCGCGAAGCTCGACGCAGTAAGGGAGGTGGGAGTGCTCTGCACAAATTGAACCTGAGCATCCGGAATGGTTCCTCATTTACAAACAGAAATGAAGCTCGGTTAGCTCAGTCAGAAGAGCATTGAACTTAATTTTAGGATCGTTAGAGCCTCACGTTGGACCTTGCGTGGAGGGAAATTTAAAAAAGAATAAATGAAATTCTTTACTTAACACGTCACGACCATATTAGAGAAATACGTTCAAGGAACAGAGAACTGATGTTGGAAAATACAACTTTGTACTATCGAGTCATGGAATAGCTTGCCTGCTGCAATAATGGATTCTTTTGTGTTAATATTAAATTCTAGTAATAGTGTTTGAACTCTACATTATGTAAAATTTGCTTTCGAAGGTTAAGCTGCATTAACTGACTTCAAAACACTTGCCAAAAGCCCCTCGCAGGGACATCTTTCACTATACTGAGCCTCATCCATCTCTACTTTATATAAAACTCGTTTATGAAGTTTTCGCTTCCATAATTGAATTCAAAGCACATGTTCAAAATCGCGGAGACTTCCTATACCAGACTAAAGCCCTTGAAACTCTTTATAATATAAAACTCGCTTAGGAAGGATTCACTTCAAAGCATTCTCGAAAAACCTATCGCAGTGTTCCTTTCACCTGACAACCCGTTGGATCTCTTTCGCTGTGATCTCTACAACGGCCCTCTAACGGGTCCGCGGTGCTTTATCACCGTCTTTAAGGTCCTTTCAAACCCCGATTTTCTCATCGCTGCACAAAATGAGTCGATTTAAGTTTTTCTGCTTTCTTGTATGTGGATGGAAAAAAATAGACAGACTCTGTGCATCTTTCTCAAACAACGCATTACTTTGGTGAAGAATTCGCTTGTTTCAATACATTCGCAGTCTATTGACACCCTCGGGGGCATGTAAACTGCTTTTAAAATTATTCTAAAGAGGGTGGATTTTTCTGTAAAAAAATATAATTGGAAGCTACTGCGAGGAGAATGGTACGTGATCAAGTAATTTAGTAATTTTAGTAATTTTTGTAATTAGTAATAATGTAATTTTCATCGATTCTCAGAAACCAAAATAAAGACTCTATGACACACATTTGATACTTCCTAAAACGTCGATATTGTGAAAATGTGTAAAATCGGTCGTCTATAGAATGCAGGGAGTCCCGTGGGGTGGTTATTGGTTGTGCAGAATATTTGAATTCCTACGCCAAAGCCCGAATTTCAACTCCATCCCTCATCATCCCGCCATTCGTGGGCATTTGTGCAGTCAAGAATAACAATGGCATCGCCGCCCTCAACGCAAGAGAAGTCAATGGATGTCGCTCGCTTCCTACAAGCGCTTAGTGATAGAAATTTTATCCTACAGCAAAAGCCGAATCCTGTGTCTGTCCCCCTATCATCCCACATTCCTGGCATTTGCACATCCTAACCTGACAGTGTCATCGCCGCCCTCATGGCAAGAGAAGTCAGTGGTTCCCTCTTGCTTCCTACAAGCGCTTAGCGGTTGAAATTGTATTCTTATAGCCAACGTCAAATCCGAGTCTGTGGCGTGGGTCACAGGTGACGTCAGTGGTGACGTCAGAAGCGCAACGTCCGAGGAAGCCGGCAGCTAAAGGTCATCGTCCACGGTGACGTTATTTTGGGTCGGGTCGAAGGGCTAGAATGACGTCAGAGTGGGGGCATCGTCGTTGTGGAACACAAGCGACTAATGTTCGGTGGCGTAGAGTCAGTGCCGGCAAAAGGCGACAGCGGTGACGTCACTACATGACGTTGTAGGGAGCAATGGCTTCGGGAGAGCTTTGTCTCGAGGGTTGCGCTGACGACGGGAGTATTGGAGGGGCATAGCGGTCGGGGGTGGTAACGACGTCAGAGTGCGACGTCGCGGAGTTAGTGATGGCAAAACGTCTCGACGGTCAGCGACGGCGGTTGGAATTCATTCCACATGAATCACCTCTGAGGTCGCCACTTACGTGACGGAGCCTACGTTGTTCAGTCCAGTTATCACGAACAAAGTGTGTATTATGCTGAAACTGCTCTGAGTATTTATTAGATGTTAGAAAAATCACAGCGTGAAACTCTAGGAATTTGGAATGCATGTGTGAATTTAACGATACCATTCGTTCCTGTCCCGATTTTAATATACTCAAAACTAATTTATTAACACTAATCGTTATATTGTTTTTTCAAATGCGATTTTTATCAACTCTTTGCGTTAAAAATTATCCGCAAATTATAAAGTGAAAATAATGAAATAAAAACATGGATATACAGAACTGCATTTCTATAAACGCAACTTTAAAAAATCGGCTACCAAAGACTCAAAACTGCTTTTAATGTGACTGATACATTAAGGGATCATAGACGGCGTCCTTGGTGTGTAGGAGCAGGAAGGTGAGGAGGGGGGCGTGGCGGTGGGACCCAAGCACGTAGCCGCGCGTATCCTCATTGCGACACCGTCTTGTCATGTACGGTACCGACACCTGTCAGGTATGGCACACTAGTTGACAGGCGCTCACACACAGACAGACACAAACTGACAAACATTGTTGCGGAACGTTTAATGACTTACGCAACGTGCCCGAGTTCAAAATTCGAACGGTGCCTTTCTGTGTGAGCCGACGCCTGTAGCCGAGGTCAAACGGGTCAATGAACTTTTCCGTGCTACTCTTCAACGACGCTAGAGTTCGCTCGCCGGTTCGCATAAACAGAATATATGTTACAATTACTCTCGTTTCAGCAATGTGAAAATGTTCGAAGTTCGTATAAGAAATCGGATTGAAAGATACGAAGTATGGGAATGAAATATCTAAAAATAAAACCTGTAAGCTGGAATTCATCCTTATTAGATTTTCGCCTAGATTGCGTATGTAATACAAATGTAATTACGCATACTTTCTTTACGTAAAAGCAAGTGACTTGTGTTCTTTTTGAATTCAAGTTCATTAAATGTTTCATGTTTCAATTGAATTAAGAGCATTATAATTCTACATATTAGAATATCGTTACCTCTATTTGATCTTGTCCAACAGCATTTCCGTAACGTTCCCCTTGATGCTGGCAATTGTTTTGCAATACATGCTTAGGGCAGGTCACTTCGCAAAATGGCCGCGAACCCGTTTCCTCTCATTCATTTGTGAATTCCGGTTGAGAAAATTCCTGACTGGGTAGAGCAGTGAAACGTGTAACTCTGTGTCAAAATTAGCGGTGGTGCTCTCTATCTGACGTTGAGGGTACTCGGTTAACGGGATAACACTGAGCGGTTGGAAGCGGAAGTTTCGAAGACTTAAGATCGTAAACGCTAGCTAGCGGTTACAATACCAAGAATGAAAACGATTTACGAAAATAAATGAACTTGTTCAATGCCAACTGCTCTTACCGCATCTTTAAATGGACAGAGAAAAAAGAACGATATATTCTATGAATCGAATTCTTGTAACAAGGAAGGAAGGAAGGATCTGTAGTGTTTTATTACTGGTACGCCTGTCTCTTACGAGACTCTTCGTCCAGTTTCTTCTTCTTCCGGTTGTGTGTTTTGTGCGTTGCGACTCCTCTCCCTCGTACAGGGACGGGGATTGGGAGTCGGGGAGAGACGGACATATAGGGTGATTTTTTGTTAAGGGGTTTTGGTAGTAGGGGAAGGGGAGGGAAGTGAATTAAGGAAAGGAATGGGATGGGATATAGGAGGGGTTGGGAAAAGGTACGTGTTGGTCTTTGGTCCGTCGTGACTTAGTGTTTAGTCCGTAGTTTTATGTCGTTTGTCGGTTATTCTATGTCCACTATTTGGCCTAGGTAATGGGATTGGCCTAGGTAATGGAATCTTGTAACAACGAATCACCTTTGATAATTCGCAAAGATAATGTTAGAATTGTGAGACAGAACCGTATTTTCTACTCGTACAAAATTACCAATAATTTTTAATAATTTTATCGTTCTGTTTTGGTTAACCCTCCAGTTCCGAAGTAAATTAAAAATACGTTAAATGTTAAGCATTATATGTGGATTTAGTGTGTGAATGTGCCATGTTTTTTGCCATGTCTTTTGCTGCGCAGTCAGACAGGGTCATTGCTTGAGTCTGCCCGTCAACACGACGAAGTTTTAATTTGATATTTTTCAATTTCATTCTTGGGGTTACGAAATTACCGTTTCATCTTTTAGGACTTTTGTTATCAGAACTTTTCTGAAACCATAGTGAGAGTTACGTCATTCAACGCTTATCAAATGTTTTAAAAATATTAGAACTCCGTGAAAATGTATAGATTTTAAGAAAACATCGAAAACAGAATTACGATGTAAATCAATCAATATTTCTGAAAAAGAAGAAAATATAGATGTTTCAAAAAATAAATATTTTGTCATCCCTACACACATAAAGATAGCTCCTAACATATAAGTTTGTCTTTTCCAGTTTAATTTACTATCAAAATAGATTTCTAGGTTCTTGCATGAAGAAACTCCGGGAATAATGTCGTTTACCGCTACTCACTAAAATGAGAGTAGTTTATTCCAATGTTCCCAGTCAAATCAGTTACAACATGAAAATAGCACAGTTTATCTTCTTTGATTAAAAATGTAGAAAAATTGTTATTTTTGAAAAAAAATCTTAATTAGTATCACACTAATAAAACACATGTATTCAAATAAGGCTTATCGACGATAAGAAAAATGAATTAAAAAATTGGTACCAAAATAACAGGAAAAATGCTAAAGTTGACAGTAATATAAAATAACATTGTGATAGCCACGGAAAGCGAAGTTTCAGGAGAATGAATAAAATTTTCATTAAACTTGCTGAACAGAAATAGCTAATTGGACAGAAATCAATGATGTCATACCAAGAAACATTAAAAAAAATTGTTGCATCGCATTATCAAATGTTAAAATAAATGTTACGTCCATTATTTGTTGATTTAGTAAAAAAACTATTTCCATACAAAATTCGAAATCACTCGAATATATACCGCGAAAACCAATCCCTTATCCGTCTATGCCCTACTCCGAAATCAATTTCCATACCTGTCTATACCGATGTCTTACTCGGTCTGTACATCCGTCGCTACCAAAGACTAAATTCGTTCTGCCGAGCAGAAATTTTAAACGGAACCTTTCTATTTCTTTTGTTTACTATCTTTTGTAACTAGTTTTATCACTGAACATGGTTGGTTTCTGTCATCTCTAGTCATCTATCTCTTATTTCGGACCATAAAAGGAAACAAACGTGCCATTCCCTGTAACAATCTACCTGGAAATATTACTTCTAATTGTATTATCTGCCAGGCCGTCTGACAGTTCGTTCTTCAGATCGTCCGTCCGTCCTCCCATCTGGCCGTATGCCTGGCCTCACGTCATTCCGTTCATCTGTTCATCCGTCCGCCTGTCTTTCTGCCCGTTCGTCCAGCCATCTTTTAGATCAAACATCATTTTGAAAAATAACGTCTCCAAAACTCAAACATTTTCTGTAAAAACGAGTTAAAAATTTCGCTTTTGCGAACAATCCTATGCGATCCTCATTCAAAAATAGCTTTATTTCTTAATTTCGATATTCTATAAGTGTTATATTAAATGCATTTAATAAAAGAAAAAATAATTTACTATTTTTAAATGAAGGATTCTTACCTTTGATCTTACAGATTTACCTTTCCACAACAGAAGAAGGTGAAGCTGTGCTCCGAGCTCTTCGTACTCAAAGTACATGGGAGTAGCTATTCGCAAGACAAAGTCTCCAAACCGCTCATACATTTGCTGCTTCCTTTGTGAACGTAAGACAAGCCTGCGCCTCCGAGCTCCCTGGTGCGAGTTGCCGCCAGCGCCTTGGCCTCGCGCGCGCATGCCTCACTGCGCTCCTCACACTGGGTGGAGCCACTCCCTGCTCCCCCCACCGGGGGCCACGACATCGACGGCCAGCGCCCACCACCGCCCCCTCCCCCTCCCGTTCGCGCAGCAGCAGCCCGCGGAAGCACTGGTGGCGCTGCCACAGCGCGGCCAGCACGCGCCGCCCCGCACGCAGCTGCGCCCCAGCCGCACTCCCGGCCTCACGCACTCGCCTCCCGCCACTCCTTTGTTCCTCTAGGCGCTCTTGAGGCGCTGCTAGGCCCCCACATCTTCCACAGAGAACGTACAGGTCTGCCAACTTTTCTGTTTGCTTTCACGTCTCTGATCGAACAGGAAGGGTATTTCAGATTGGGTCAGATTTGCCCAATTTCTATTATCCCTCTCAGCTTTGCCCAAATTGCTCTGCAGTCCAAAACATTTCTGGATATTATTGCATAATAACCAGTCTTTCCCCCAAAAATTCTGTGTGTCCTCCTCAATTTTACCACTTCCTGCATATCCAGTTTCAAATGTTTGCCGTCCTAGACCTTTCTTGAATGTATGGTTCTGTGAAAGTGGGATTCTTCCTTTGTCCTCTTCCTCACAATTACGAATTTCTGGTGTCCCTCCAACCGCCAGGACGACTGGCGCCGAAGAATGCAGTTGAAGGTTGCGATGTGAGATAGCGCCACTAGTTATAGACTGTACGACATCAACATTATTTGTATTATAATAATCTTTCTCAGGAATATTTTGTTGCGATAATTTATTTAAAAGCACAAAATTAAAAGTCCATCGCGTGGGCTACCCTAAAACGACGAAACGTACCTGCATCCGCAAAGGATTCCTTGGCAACTTTTGCACTAGACATCGTCGGCTCTCTGACCTCTAGGCTCTTTCTATGTTGTCCCACCTCCTTCCGGCCCCGCCCCCGCAACGATATTCAGACACTTCCTCACTTGGACATCGTCGGCTCTCTGACCTCTAGGCTCTTCTATGTTGTCCCACCACCCTCCGTCCCCGCCCCCGCAACGATATTCAGGACACTTCCTCACTTGGACATCGTCGGCTTTCTGACCTCTAGGCTCTTTCTATGTTGTCCCATCTCCCTCCTCCCCCGTCCCCGCAACGATATTCAGACACTTCCTCACTTGGACATCGTCGGCTCTCTGACCTCTAGGCTCTTTCTATGTTGTCCCACCTCCCTCCGCCCTCGTCCCCGCAACGATATTCAGACACTTCCTCACTTGGACATCGTCGGCTCTCTGACCTCTAGCTCTTTCTATGTTGTCCCACCTCCCTCTGCCCCCGCCCCCGGCACGATATTCAGACACTTCCTCACTTGGACATCGACGGCTCCCTGACCTCTAGGCTCTTTCTATGTTGTCCCAACTCCCTCCGCTCCCGCCCCCGCAAAGATATTCAGACACTTCCTCACTTGGACATCGACGGCTTTCTGACCTTTAGGCTCTTTCTATGTTGTCCCACCTCCCTCCGCCCCTGCCCCCGCAACGATATTCAGGCACTTCCGCACTTGGACATCGTCGGCTTTCTGACCTCTAGGCTCTTTCTATGTTGTCCCACCTCCCTCCGCCCCCGTCCCCGCAACGATATTCAGACATTTCCTCACTTGGACATCATCGGATCTCTGACCTCTAGGCTCTTTCTATGTTGTCACCCCTCCCTCCGCCCCGTCCCCGCAACGATATTCAGACACTTCCTCACTTGGACATCGTCGGCTCTCTGACCTCTAGGATCTTTCTATGTTGTCCCACCTCCCTCCGCCCCCGTCCCCGCAACGATATTCAGACACTTCCTCACTTGGACATCGTCGGCTCTCTGACCTCTAGGCTCTTTCTATGTTGTCCCACCTCCCTCCGCCCCCGTCCCCGCAACGATATTCAGGCACTTCCTCACTTGGACATCGTCGGCTCTCTGACCTCTAGGCTCTTTCTATGTTGTCACACCTCCCTCCGCCCCGTCCCCGCAACGATATTCAGACACTTCCTCACTTGGACATCGTCGGCTCTCTGACCTCTAGGCTCTTTCTATGTTGTCCCACCTCCCTCTGCCCCCGCCCCGGCACGATATTCCAGACACTTCCTCACTTGGACATCGACGGCTCTCTGACCTCTAGGCTCTTTCTATGTTGTCCCAACTCCCTCCGCCCCCGCCCCCGCAAAGATATTCAGACACTTCCTCACTTGGACATCGACGGCCTTTCTGACCTCTAGGCTCTTTCTATGTTGTCCCACCTCCCTCCGCCCCCGCCCCCGCAACGATATTCAGTCACTTCCTCACTTGGACATCGTCGGCTCTCTGACCTCTAGGCTCTTTCTATGTTGTCCCACCTCCCTCCGCCCCCGCCCCCGCAAAGATATTCAGACACTTCCTCACTTGGACATCGACGGCTCTCTGACCTATAGGCTCTTTCTATGTTGTCCCAACTCCCTCCGCCCCCCGCCCCCGCCCCCGCAAAGATATTCAGACACTTCCTCACTTTGACATCGACGGCTTTCTGACCTTTAGGCTCTTTCTATGTTGTCCCACCTCCCCTCCGCCCCTGCCCCCCGCAACGATATTCAGGCACTTCCGCACTTGAACATCGTCGCCTTTCTGACCTCTAGGCTCTTTCTATGTTGTCCCACCTCCCTCCGCCCCTGCCCCCGCAACGATATTCAGGCACTTCCGCACTTGGACATCGTCGGCTTTCTGACCTCTAGGCTCTTTCTATGTTGTCCCACCTCCCTCCGCCCCCGCACTCGCAACGATATTCAGACACTTCCTCACTTGGACATCGTCGGCTTTCTGACCTCTAGGCTCTTTCTATGTTGTCCCACCTCCCCTCCGCCCCCGCCCCTACAAACGATCTTTGGACGCTTCTACACTTGAACATCGACGGCTTTCTGACCTCTAGGCTCTGTTGTCCCACCTCCCTCCGCCCCCGCCCCAGCAACGATCTTTAGACACCTCCACACTTGGACATCGACGGCTTTCTGACCTCTAGGCTTTGTTGCCCTTCCTTCCTCCGCCCCCGCCCCTGCAACGATCTTTAGACACCTCCACACTTGGACATCGACGGCTTTCTGACCTCTAGGCTCTGTTGTCCCACCTCCCTCCGCCCCCGCCCCAGCAACGATCTTTAGACACTTCCACACTTGGACATCGACGGCTTTCTGCCCTCTAGGCTCCTCCGATGTTGCAACGATCGCCTAGGTACCGTTGAGAGCGCTCGAGACCTGTGCCTACGAGGTCGACGTCACTATCATTGAAAGCAGCGCTAAACGTACGAATGGGGAGGTTATATCCGCGGTGGAGTAAGAGTAGCAATTTCACTTAGACATGATTTGTGCTGGGATGTCTCTTTACTGTGGTTCCTTCAATTATACAAGCCAGGTAACACGAACAATTATTAGAGTTATTGTGAAACGAACGGTTATCATTGTTAGACTTAAGAAAATACATGTGAAAAAAATTGATGTAATTGCTATTTTAAGTTTATATAAAGCCATTTGGTGAAGTCTTCAGCAAAAATACCTTTTGTAAATAATAAATAAAACCATGGCATGACGGACATGCGAATGAAGAATAGCCACCATACTAGTTAAAGCTTGCATTGACAATTGTGTGACAAATAAAATATTTTATATTAAGTATGTCTAACTTCACTGAAAGGAACATAGATTGTTCCGCTTGTTTGGTTAAGTAGGAAGGCGAGGAGGTGGTCGTGTCGGTGGACCGCTAGCACATAGCCGCCCTGCCTCTCCAGCCAAATGGGCGTTTTGTACGACCACAGCGCCACTGGCGGTCGGCACATCAGCAGAGGCAGTGACGAGCGCCACAGCAGCAGCGGCGCCGCGGCGCGGGCGTGCAGGGCGCGTAGCCAGCGCGGGCCGTTGCCCAGGTCCACCACGCCCACCGCCCGGCCCCCCGCCCACGCCGCGCCCCCCCAGCGCCCACTGCACGCCCCGCCACGGGCGGCCCCGCCCCCCTCCCACGGCACACACACGCCCCGCGCCTCTACCCCCGCCCACGCCCCCCCACAGCGCCACCGCCAGCGCCATCCCCAGTGCTCGAAGCCCGGTCCTCCACGCCCCGCCGTCTTCCCCGCCCCACGCCCTCCCACGGCACACACACGCCGCGCGCCTCTACCCCCGCCCCACGCCTCCCACAGCGCCACCGCCATCGCCAGCCCCAGGGCTCGAGGCCCTGTCCCTCTGTCAAAACACCAATCACGCATCACGCCGCCCTGCAAGTGTACACCACACATCACGCCACTCTGTCTTTGGACGACTTCACGAAGATGCTTTATTGCACCACCGCCATCGACGCCGCCTTCTTTTGCTCCCCCTCCGCCACTTAACAGCGCACTGGGTCGCCCAACACTAGCTTCTTTTGTTCTCCCACGTTAAAGCCATCAAACATCGTGCCAAGTTTTCCGTTCGCCATCGTGCCAAGTTTTCCGTTCGCCACCAGCTCCCAACAAGAATAAAAAATAGATATCCATTAGATTCATTCCTCAGCACATTTTCAGAACTCAATTAATCACATAGGTGCTCTGTCAGTTTCCTATTCATGTGTATTTGGATTTAGTTGTAAGATTAGCATTTAAGTTAAATATGTCATAAAAATACATATGATGTAGTATACATAATACTGAACTATGTACATTCGTTCACTAATAAAAATATACTAAAAAAAATATTGGAAACGCCCACGCATTCCAGTTTCTAGGCTCAACGTTCGTCGCTAGTTGGAAGTGAACTGGGCACAGTGGATGGCTAGTAGTTGGGTCGTGGATTCAAGTTAATAGAGTCCCTCAGCAAAAATTGAGGAGGAATAGTCTCCTAGTGGTTGGAGATGCATGAGGCTCCAGTTCCAACCTGAACAACTGTTCAGCTTCAAGCTGTCAACGACCGGCTCAGGTGTCTCAGGGCATCAACAGATGGCACTACAGTGTCTGTTCGAGTGAGCTACCTGCATTTAATTTCATATATTTAATACGCACATCTATGTAAGCGAAGATTCTGTACATTTCATCATGGTCCCGTTTCGTAAGCCTTGCAGGTTCCAACGGGCGCTGGGAATTCAACTCTTCTATTCTATTCTATTCTTTACCCCCGCTTCTTTTCGCAGAAGCCGCAGCTCTACCGCACGTGGAGGTAGCTATGCAAGATGATGCAATCTCTTTGCGTCGTTTTATTAAGCACAAAACTAACACCGTAAATTTGGTAATTTAAAATTTCAATTAATGATGTAATTGATTTTAATTCTACAACTAATTATAAAAATATTGAATCGATCTTCTTGTCAGAATTCAATTTATATGTAGTTTAAAATGTTACTGAAATAACGTTCATCTTACTACGCTCAAAACTATCTTACTTCGCAACTACAGACTTACAACAAAGCGAGCTTCAGATAATTACATTTTTTAGAAAATCTAGAGATAACAAAATTAGTAATCTATCTTTAAATCCATTGTAGACGATTTAAATATTGATTTTCAGAGCGAATCTCACGAAAAAGAGCAGTCTCTTAATTTACTGCAATCTTTTAATTTAGATGTTACAGTGAATGTACCTACACGGAATACATCTAAATCCAAAAGGGAAAAGATCAAATTATAATTAACAAAAAGATATATAATAAAAATAAAAATAGATATAAAATAAAAACTACTAATCTAGGTTACAGTTACCACGATGTTCAAAATCTTTAAATTACTAATAACATGAACACTGACACTATAAATAATACACGTGTGTGTAAAACATACACATTCACTAAAGTTAAAATAAAATAATTTACAGACTACTTGTTGAAAGAATCATGGGACAGAGTTTATAATGCTGTTGACAATAATGAACACTTTTTTATCTAAGCTTTCATTACCCTTTAACGCATACTTTCCTCTCAAAAACAAACAATTATAAATTTCACAAGGAATTAGAACATCGTGTAAAAACAAAGGTACGCTGGTAGTGGAGGAAGCTGTAGTACTTTGATGCTTTTTTAAATTCTGGTCGGGTCTTGATGGATGTGTATAATTTTGATCGTACAGTGACTAGATTTGTGAATGTAGGAGAAAAGAGCTGATGCTGATTGGCACAAGAGAAACACTTAGTATCCCTCTCTTGTTCATTAATAACCAGGAACTTAACTAATAACAAGAAAGAAATCTTAAAACATTAAATTTGACTCTCGGAAATAACTATTAATCAAAAAAACATGGCAAATGTAAAATTTACGAATATACGTTTCTTCAAAAACTTTCTCAATATTTGATGATGTATACAATACTTTTCTAACCTGTGATGACACACAAAATATTCCATTGTAACATACTATCTTCTGACTGCAATAACAGACACACATTAACAATGCATTAGCCACTTTAAATGATAGTTGCTTTTCTGCATTCTGCAATTGCACACCTGGCAAATCCATCAGCACACTATTGTTCTTATTCTTTGAACTTGCTACAATAACATACACACACACACACATTGGCAGACACCTAAACATCTTTAAAAATTTATTCTTCTAACAAGATACAATGGGTCACATACATAGAGTGACACATACAACTTTAAATAATAGTCTGCTAATCTTTGCTGCTTGTTGCTTAATATCTAATACTCACAAGATGCTGCAGTGAAGGCAGAGAAGAGCACAATCATTAGAACTCAGCATTGACATTGTTGAAGTCGAAATATAACATACACTACGTGCCATTGCAAGGGAAGGTCACAAAGTGATAAGTTGAATATATGTACGTGTAAATAATGGCACATATAAAATAATTGGAGGCATTGGTAATGATCACTCATATTATTGTTTGAAAATATAATTAATAAATTGAGTAAGGCCCTTGATAACAAATTTCATGTTGTGTGTAGCTACTGTGTACTCTACACAGTTCAAACAGCCTAGTGTATTAACTTTGGCAAGACACTAATTACTGTTCACCTGTAAGAGAATTTGTAAGTAACAAACTGCTAAATATTTTCACATTGCAGCAACGTCACTATGACTCACGTACATCAACATCCGACACTGAAAGAGGAGACTGTTCGTTATTGGGATGGAAGCTGGAATATTTGCACAAAATCATTTTTTTTTATTTCTAGATTTTTCTCCGTCGGTTTTGGTGAACTCTTCCGAAGCACTGCGCCAACCATGTCGTGGAAAGACATGTCCATTTTAAATACCATCCAAGCAGATACCCATGTTAAAAGGCTACGCAACAGATCAACGGGCCATCGAAAACTGCTGTTTTACAGATCGTGATTAATCCTGGCTGAGCGAGCGTTTATATTATTTGAAAACGTGCTAACTAAGTTAATACAACCGGTAAACCTCCTACATACTCTCAAGCGAACTGGTAACATGCTTGCAATGTATCAGCGCAGTAGATTTGTAATTGACAATAACAAGGGAATGGTGCTCAAACATTCACACAGACATGAAATAACGATGAGCTATTCAATACAGATTGCTTGCTGGCGATGATAAGTCTGCAGTACAAGCCCAGAAATTCACACGTCTCGTCCCACCATTACCATGGCTCACAGAATACGATTGTTCGCGGTGAGGGAAACTATTTTACACAGATAATTCGCTGGTAATGCCTGTAGGACAAGCGCGGAACTACTCTCAGACTCGACCGCATCGTTACCATGGTTCAGAGAATGCAACTGTTCAAATGCTCACCTCGAGGTGGAGTTCGAAGCGTTTAAGCAAAATGGGCCGCCAAAAAGCTAAGGATTGGAAGTGAAGTCACTCGGAATTGAATTGAAAGCAAGATCATTTCATTCAAACAACACTCTCATCATTCACACTCAAACACTATTTCCACTGGCAAAGAGTGTGTAGTGAGAAATCTTTAGCAGTTCCCAGCCTTCAAACAGATTTTAGAAAAATATCCCTCTTTTATTTATTACTCGGTCTGAGAGACCTCTTGCCTAGAAGGGCGCGCAGACCTCTGCGCAGCAGAACCTTTAACCCTCTGCGCATCTGCGCACGCCGGCTGCGCGCCATCTCTGCGCAGAAGGCGGCGGCGGCAAGAGCAAGCCCCGCGCAGAGCAGCGCCAGATGTGGCCGCAGGTCCTGCAGCTCCAGGGTCCGGGGTTCGTCACTCTCCGACCCCACCAAAGAGTCTCTGCTGATTCGTGCCATAGCGAAGCGCAGACGCCAGTACATGTCCAACGTTCTGTTGTAATCACTACACCATTTTTGATAAAGTCCGGCGTCTCGGAACTGAATCAGCTTTAGATTCACTGCTCGAGTCCACGGCCAGTTCCTGGAAAAACATGGAGACGAGACCCTTCTATATGCCATATCTACATAAAGGGATAGGAAATCCAACGAAACAACGTTTTTCCTTAGGCTTGAAATATATGTGTCTTGGCCTGCCATTTTCAACAGTGCTTCATGAAATGGGAGTAAATATATTTGAAAAGAATTTGTTTGGTTTCTGAATACTAGAAACTTACTATGTTATTAGAAACCTCTGCATTGTCTTGAACAGTACTTGAAATTAAAGCTACATCATCTATCGTATATACCTTTAAAATTGAGTGATGTCAAGTTGCATTTGTTATTATTTTATTTCATTTAATATTATGAAAATAAATTACAAAATATTAAATATATTTTTCTCTGATATTTTAAAATGTTATTCTGCCCCCGTAAATAACAAATATATGTTGACTTCAAATGTTTCAAGTTTGAAAACATTCGTTCGGAAATAAGAAGTTAAACTCGTCGCTGGCCGTGCTTTTAAGGATGGGCCTATTCTTTTGCTGCTGTCTGCACCTCCATTCGGAGACATTGCACCGTCCGTCTCAGAAGGTGCAAATTTCCAATAGCCTATAGAAGAGGACGCAAAAAAATAAATATCAAACTTTTGCGAAAATTGATCAATCAGAAGTGGTCTGACGTATCGAGAGTTTTTATATTTTTGCTAAATATGGAGAATATGAATGATACACACACGTGGCCTCTAATAGCAACCTATGACTGTTAACTTCATCAGAAGTCGCAGCTGGATATACGGAATGAAGATCCTCGAAATGGATCAATTGCATGCAACGCACAACCAACAATGCTTACTTATTCTTATTTTACAAACTAATAATTCTCCGTCAAGGAACATCAGATTCTTTAGGACAGTGATGGGCAAAAGTGATACAAACAGAAAAATGCAACACACTACCCCCAAAAAATTAATACTCAGTCACTGACACAGGGAAAACAGTTGGTTAACTGAATCATTTTGCAGAGCATTCTACTCCTCGCAATTATTTTCGCAGGCGTTCTGTTGACGTGCAAGTAATCGTACGTTTATTGCGTAATATGGACCAAGTGAAAATTTAATTTTAGATGGTATTACAAATGCCTCCTCGTTACACACTAAACAAGTGCATACTATAACCACATACTTTCTTGCGTTGTTCGTAATGGCTACATATTGTCTGAACATACAAACGTACGTGAAAGCGCAAAAGTGCAAATGTGTCACGCCTCCCTCTCAGCCCTTCCCCCTCTTCCCCTTTCCCTTCTCCTCTTCACTGCCTCAACTTTTTCCTGTCTCCCCCTCTCCCCCGCCCCCTCTGAAACCCTGTTAGGTAGCTTTATTGTGCAAAAGTGTCACGCCTCCCTCTCAGCCCTCCCCCCTCTTCCCCCTTCATTTCTCCTCCTCACCCAATCAACTTTTGTCTGTCTCCCCCTCTCCCCCGCCTCCTCTGAAACCCAGTTAGGAAGCTTTATTGTGCAAAAGTGTCACGCCTCCCTCTCAGCTCTCCCCCTCTTCCCCCTTCCCTTCTCCTCATCACCCCCTCAACTTTTTCCTGTCTCCCCCTCTCCCCCGCCCCCTCTGAAACCCAGTTAGGAAGCTTTATTGTGCAAAAGTGCAAAAGTGTCACGCCTCCCTCTCAGCCCTCCCCCTCTTCCCCCTTCCCTTCTCCTCCTCACCCCCACAACTTTTTTCTGTCTCCCCCTCTCCCCCGCCCCCTCTGAAACCCAGTTAGGAAGCTTTATTGTGCAAAACTGTCACGCCTCCCTCTCAGCCCTCCCCCTCTTCCCCCTCTTCCCCCCTTCCCTTCTCCTCGTCACCCCCTCAACTTTTTCCTGTCTTCCCCTTTACCCCGCCCCCTCTGAAACCTAGTTAGGAAGCTTTATTGTGCAAAAGTGTCACGCCTCCCTCTCAGCCCTCCCCCTCTTCCCCCTTCCCTTCTCCTCCTCACCCCCACAACTTTTTTCTGTCTCCCCCTCTCCCCCGCCCCCTCTGAAACCCAGTTAGGAAGCTTTATTGTGCAAAACTGTCACGCCTCCCTCTCAGCCCTCCCCCTCTTCCCCCTTCCCTTCTCCTCGTCACCCCCTCAACTTTTTCCTGTCTTCCCCTTTACCCCGCCCCCTCTGAAACCTAGTTAGGAAGCTTTATTGTGCAAAAGTGTCACGCCTCCCTCTCAGCCCTACCCCTCTTCCCCCTTCCCTTCTCCTCCTCACCCAATCAACTTTTTTCGGTCTCCCCCTCTCCCCCGCCCCCTCTGAAACCCAGTTAGGAAGCTTTTTTGGACAGACTTTTTATCACTTCGTTATTCTGTTGACTTTTATTGACCTACCCTCGTAATTGTCTGTATTACATTTGGATTTATATCACTTGTTTACAATCTACTACTAAATTTACTTACCACCTCGTAGTAATATGCGTCCATACAGGTTCCGAAGTGAGAATAACTTTCATCGACACTGCATTTCGATAGATTTTATAGACTATACAGTACCAGTTTTTCTCGCTTATATATACTGCATATCGATTTTTAGAGAGTGTGGACACCAGGTGAAGTACATTGTCCAGAAATTTGTATTTGTGATTTGACAACTTTGACATACTTAATAACGGACAAATAAAGATATTGCGAGAACATAATCGTTTATTCTTTTGAATGAAATATTGATTTTCTTTCAATGATAAAACTATTATTCCACTTCCAGCAATTTGGTCTATCGTTTCGAATTCCTGTTTACTTTCAGGTTTCATAATCAAGTCGAAGAAACGGCCCTAAAAAGGAAACTGTAGTTCAGTATGTATAGAATACAGTATTATGAGATTTATAATAATATTTTTCAGTAAAACAGTAGTTTAGTAAAATATAGGAAATATCTGACTTTAAAAGTTATGAAATTACAGTTACTTTTTTAAATTGATGTAATTTTAATAAAATCAGATTATTGATTTTAATAATATCCAGATTTCGGCTTCTAAAATAGGCTAAATAGTATTATAAATTAATACTAATTAAAGCAAACTGTAGTGATATTTATGTGCATACGTCTTAGTGTTGGTATCCTCTAATTATACCGATTTTAAAAAAAGATACGAAATACTTATCCAGTTTTACTACGTTAAATGTAAAGGCCGGTTCCTACTTACATCCGAGGGTAAAAAATTGAGAGAGCTCTGAAGAGGAATATTTCAATCGTGTAAGGCTGTGTCCTCACCTGATAGGCGGTGGCGACGACGACGGCGGCGGCGAGCAGCGCGGCGGCCAGCTGCAGGCGCTGCGGCGTGGCGCGCACCCTGTCCTGCGGGGCGCCCCCGCACGAGGAGAAGGCGCGCAGCGCGGCGGCGGCGCTGGCGGCCAGCGACTCGCCCGCCACCACGCGCCACGCCAGCGCGTACGCCACCGCCGTCCCCAGCAGCGCGAGCCAGATGCGCGGGGAGAACACGCGCAGCGGCAGCGACCACGCCGGCAGCTTCATAGGCGGAGGCAAGACCATTAGAGATTTGGAGACTGATTGTGACGCCTCAACGAAGTCACACGAGTGCTGAAATCCCGTTTGGATGTTTCCTATACGGAAGGCCAGGCGATCAAACACTACATCTTCCAAATGATCCTTATAATTCCTGTATGCTTTTTCAGGATGCTGTCCCTGTAACATTCCAATACAATTTGGTGAAAATATAATGAAGTCAAATGCTACTTGTCTGAAGGAAATAGGTTGCCGAGGTGAAGTAGTCACCACTTATGAGCAGTTTCTCGTGGACCATAATTTTGATTTTGTCGCTACTGTTTCCGCAGTATTTAACAGAAAATATCTTATTGCCGGACCCTAGAAACGAAAAAGTGTATAATTTGTGTTCATAGTTATAGTACATTTAGATTTATTTAGTCAAAAAACAGTAAAAACTGAAAAAAATGTATGGGAGAAAATATTATCTTGCTGATATTAAAAGGCAAGAGATCTGGGCAGCAACGGCTGTAAAACGTTCGCTAGTAGCTCAAATCCATGCGAGTTCGTTATGGGGTTGCGAAAGTTACGTTCATACTCTAGGAAAGGACGCAAGAGTCTAAATTCATGAAAGAATTAGGAACATTTTTAGGAAAGGTTCGGACCATTAGGGAAACTGAAATTAGGGAGTGGGAAAACAGCACCGGTTAGCATGAGCGGAGCCTAGACTGGAGAGAAATAAATAAGTCAATAAGCTAACAATATGTAAGTTAATCAGTAATTTTATGTTAAGTTAGTAAACAGTTAAGAAATAAGTCATAAATCGTAGTCAATTGGTAAGTAACAGGTCAATATAATAAATAAAATAAAACTTGCATAGTAATAAGCACATTAGGGGGGGAAGGTAAGGGGGGATCGAAAATATAAGGGCAGAGGCACTGGTGCGGGCGATCTTCTGTGGCGCTGTTTGATTTCAGGAGCTGACGAGGCCAAGCACTGGAAGAAGACGGCGGGACGCCCACGCCAGAAAATAAATAGTTAAAATAAACGTCGGATAGATAAGAATGTATTCGGCTTCTGACGGCAGGTTTTTCCCCCTTCAGGGGTTTTTTCCTGAGCCGTACCGTATGGTCTCTTTTCCGCGGCTTTGATGCGATGAAGAGACCATTTGGGGTGAATACCAGAATTCGAAAGATTAGAACGCGAAAGGATGTAGGTATTGTAATGGCTTAAAGGCCTTCGGCCTAGCCACATAGAATCAAGTAAGCCAAATTGTTTGTAATAATTACCTATTAAATAAATAAAATAAATATTATCTGCGCACGATTTCTTGAGTTCCAGAATTCCTTCCCGTCATTTTAACTATAAATAGTTGAAAGATGAGTAAACGTTTAACATAAATAAAAAAAAAAAATTAAAAATCGCAAGATTAGCAATATATGAAAAATTAGACATTTTCGTTTCCGAGTTATAGAAACTTATTTGCATCGGTAAACGAATTGCAAGTATAATTTTTCTGCATTGCAAACAAAATAGCAACTCACTCTTACTTCTACTCTTACCATTACAAGCAAAAGGAGAGTTCAACAAAACGTGCTACTACGTGAAGCTACATTCAGGTCGAGAAGCAAAACAAGGGGACATCTAAGCATTTTCTCAAATGATCAGGGAAACTGGAGAAAACCCTAATTTAGATGGGAGTCATTGACACGGAAGCTGAAGTACATTATTTGTTACAAATATATTAAATCTTTAAAAAAAAATTATACAATACAATTGTAAACTAATTCATTATTGTAATAAAAGCGATCAAATCGCCTAAACTAGCCCGACTAGGGACCAGCCGAATGTACTACCAGCGGGGGAGGGCGCCAGGTTCAGCTCCTGAAATTTAACTGAGTGGAAGAGTTGGGAGGTCAAGAATGAGCAATTGAGTCATTTGTGACAAACAACTGTTTATTCCTGGCACCAAAAGCTACCAGGTAAATTACAATGTCGCAATTGGCGACGCAAGTTCTTTTAATACTAAAACTACTCTGTGAATGAATTACAAGAGGTTACTCTGATGGGCCTGAGCGCGGCCACTCGCAGTTTTTTGCTGTTGTAATTGTTCAGTGAGACGGCATCGTCTCATAGTTTCACCAATGGCTGCTGGTCTTCATGGGCGGGCCGAGGCGGCGGCTGTCCCAGGTCGCTGAACTCCAGCGGTGCGTCTCCTTCTCTGCAGGACGCCGGATCGAACAGGCTCAGAGGGACGAGTGTCCACGGGCGCTGACGTAACGGAGAGGGCTGTCACTTAGCCCGGGACGAGAGGCGGCAAGGCTGGCGGGCCGAAGCGATAACGGCGCGGGATCAGGTAGCTTCCCGTCCGAGTTTCCTCCGCAACAGTTTACAAGTCGCGTCCCGATCGTGAATGACTGAATAATTAGGCACGTTTATCTACCAGGGAGTATCTTGGAACTCTCCCGTAGCAACAAAAATTTACAAGTCTCGAAGAAATTTAACAAGTGTTCTTCGAAGAAATTTAACAAGAGTGCCTCGAAGAGATTTAACAAGTGAGTGTAATTCTAACAAGTGTGAGCTAACAAGTGAGCCTTATTCCTACTCTGCATCGCGTTTATAAGAGAATTTCCTTTCCCCTTCCCAAATTGTTCCTAACACCAAATTTCTCCCCTCCCTCATGGCGAAGCTTCCCATTGGCCGAGGGTGGCTGCGTCGCAGAAATCTGATTAACCAATCTCGTGTTGATTCTTCTGTAGTTTTCCGTAAAAGCTCTCTGTCTGTCGCTGGCTTCGCTCTCTCTCTTGCTTCCCTTTTGTTAGTTACTCCGGGAGCTGATCGCAGCTGTGTAGACACGTGCGCGCGACGAAAGCGCATTTCACGGATTCCCGACGGCCTGCAGGGGCTACTTGACTGCCTACTGTATTTAATTTGTTAATGGCCCGTGCAGGGATTCGGGTGTCTACCGAGGCGCGTGCCGGAACGGATGTGAGTGGTTAGCATTGTTCGAAAAAGGTTCTCGCTTACGATGTGTCGTAAATGCGTCGTCTTCTTCGCCTAATTGACACCCGGCCCAACCCATCGGGGCCCGAATTCCTCGATCGCGCGGCTGAAGGAAGGGCGCGAGGGTGGCGCTTTGTTCGGCGAGAGGGCCGGCGAAGGGCAGCAAGTATTTTTATGGGGGGCTAATAAACATTCCGCCTCTGAAGACAGGGGGGGCTGGGTGCGTTCGGGGCTGGCCCGATGCGCGGTCGGGGGGTGGGCGGCATGACGAAAGAACCCTCCGCGGCAAAAGCCTCCCCTCTTGGCCTACTTACTTCTGTGCCGCGGCGCAAGCTATTCCCAGCTGCAGGAATTATCGGTTATTGGCGACGCCATAATAAAATTATATTTAATTAATCGGTGACGCCACATTAGCATCCCCCTCCCACTAGATTGATAATTCGAGTTTCTTTGTTAATTTCTAATAAAGGGCGAGAATTCTCAATCGTCGAAAAAAAATAACAGTGGTGTCACCTAAGATAAAGAAATGCTTAATTTAATTTTTTAATTGGAGGCTTAAGATACTGCGCCTCTCTGTCTACATTGCTAATTTTCTATAATTAAAATCCTTATTATTACGGTGCTTACTTCTAATCGTGACAACTAGTGTCGTATGGGTCGCAGGTTCTGGCGAATTGTGGGCAGAGTTCTCTGAAACGTGACATTTTACTTTATTCTTTGAAATAAAAATCGTAGATTAAAAAAATCTTCAACCTGTCATAACCCCGTTCCCGTCATAATCCCCAAAAAAGTCTTCAACCCGACATAACTAGATTCAATCAATTCTCTGTTGTCCGGATGGGTGGTTTTCTGCCTGTGCAAGTTAACAAATCTAGTGCCGTGAATATTTTGTTTTAATCAAGTCTCCTAACATCTCATCTACATTTTTCGGCGCCTCGTTCTCAGGTACTGTAGCTTTGTTAATGTGCCTCTCTTCTAGGCAAATTCTGACTCCCGTCTTTCTTTTACAACAATAGGATTTAATTACACCGCAACACTTCTCTCTCTTCTTCCCTCATTAATCTTTCCCCCCAGTAGTTTCATTAACTCGTTCCCTCATTAATTATTCCCCCAGTAGTCTCATTGACTTGTCCCCTAAGTGATTACTGTGCAGGATAATTATGGTCGGCAAGGGGTATCGTCAGTGACGTTAATCCGAAACAAAATTCTATAACAGAATGAGTTGGACGCGCGAACACATTCGAAAATTAAAAAAATACCTGCTCTAGCTAGGAGCGCTCGTGGTCATTAATTAAGTCATTTTCTTTGCTCTCATTGGGCTTATGACCCCACTCACGTCTTCCCCCTTTATTCTAGGACGCACGCAGTGTATTGGTTCCATTCCGCCGCCAACATCATCCGTAATTATAATTTCCTTACCCCCGCCAAAACTCATAATATCTCTGGAAAAGTCGATCACCCCATCATTCTCCTTTAAGAAATTAACCCCCCAAAATTATATCGTGTTTTAAATCCTCTATAACTAGACAAGGGATGTCAAATAAATGATCTTGTACCTGAAACGAGATAAGGGCCTGCTTATTAATTGGCTTACTTCGTTTATTTCCTACCCCGATGACATAACACTTAGCAGTGGGCAGTGTTGGCACGGGCTTACGTTCACTTACAAGGCGAGAAAATAATTCTAACGAAATGGCACTGATTTCACTGCCTGTGTCTACCAATGCACGGACAGGAATTCTACTCAATTTAAATTCTAAAACAGGACATTTCCGGACACGCTCTTTGACTTGATTAGCCTCCCCATAGCCAAAATCGTGGAAGGCGTAACCTACAGATATCGTTTCATCGCATGGTATCTCTGCCACAATTCGTTTGGGACCCAGATGACCCAAACGGTTCTAGTTTGACGAATTTGTTCTTACATTGTAATTGACACTAGTACTGGAGCCGTTTCCCTCTGTCGAATTTTCCAGTCTCCCCATGGGCGGTTCTGAAGGCGGTCGCCTCTCATTGTTAACTTGCCATGCTTGTCCCAACTACCTTCCAAAATTTGCTTTTCAAACTCGTAGCGGGCTTGGTCCCCCCAAAATTTATCCATGAATCTGTGTCGGAACTCCTCATGACTGCGCATGAACGGATTGATTGCTGTCAACCAGTGGGCGGCGCTGCCGCGTAACAACTCCGGCATGAACCTGGGTTTGAACGAGGAGGGAACCGATTTAGTTAGAGCCATAGAAATTTCGGCTCGATCTAATAAAAATTTGGGGTTCTCGTCCGGAGATCCCGAAAAACAAAGATTCTGTGGGGGCGCCCACGAAAATCGCAAGCCTGCCTCAGCCGTGGGAGAGCTTCCTACGCTGTTTTCTCCGTCCCAATTTAAAGGCTCTTGCACTAAAATTTTGGCATTCCGGTCTGTTTCCTCCCTAATCTCAGGTTTGTTTCCCATCGCGTATTCCTCTGACGCATTTCCCAAAGAATTTACTTCTTCCTGTGTTTGACTAACTTCTGAGCTTAATTTCTTATCAATCTCATTAACGTTTTCATTAAGCTCTTTTTTCGTTTCCTGAGTTATCTCTTTTAATTCTCTAAAACGCGCCTCCCGAATTTCCCAATCTTCTTTCCTTTGCGCCTCCCGAATTTCCCTATTTTCCTGTTGCGCCTCCTGAGTTTCCCCATCTTCTTGTAGCTCCCTAAGAACTTTCCTACTTTCCTCCAGTCGCGTCTCCTGAATTTTCTTAGCATTTTCCGTGGTTAGGCTAACAATGGTTTCAATAAGTTCATTTTTAGTTTCCTGAATACTCTCTTTTAATTCCCTAAAATGTTTTTCCTGAATTTTCCTATCTTCCTCCCGTTGCGCTTCCCGAATTTTCCTATCTTTTTCCCATTGCTCCTTAAGAATTTTCCGATTTTCCTGTTGCGCCTCCCGAGTTTCCCTATCTTCTTCCCATTGCGCCTCCCGAATTTCCCTATCTTCTTGTAGCTCCCTAAGAACTTTCCTACTTTCCTCCAGTCGCGCCTCCTGAATTTTCCTATCTTCCTCCCATCGCGCCTCCTGTCTTTGCATAAGTTTTCGAATTTCCGCCATAATAGTTTGACTGTCGCCCTGCGCCGGTGGGTCACTCGAACTGTCTGAGCCTGCTAGATCGACACCTGATTCGTCGAGCATTTTTACTGAGTTTTCTTGTTCACTTAGTTTACTCTTAGACCGCACACGCAAACACCGACACACGCAACACAGTACAAAAACAATAAACACAAAAACACAAAATAACAAATACATCAGAGTACACAAATTATTGACCCTCCTACAACTTTCTTCCATCCATTTATTGCGGTAACTTGTGATTTAAGCTGTCGCAATAGAGTTTTGAAGGAGCTGAACCAAAAAAAGTTAATAACAAAATATTTTATGAGCAATCTGACTTCCTAATCTCGGGGTCGCTTACTGGGGTATTTAACAATACTAATCGAGCCCCACTTGGGAAAGCCAAATGTAATAAAAGCGATCAAATCGCCTAAACTAGCCCGACTAGGGACCAGCCGAATGTACTACCAGCGGGGGAGGGCGCCAGGTTCAGCTCCTGAAATTTAACTGAGTGGAAGAGTTGGGAGGTCAAGAATGAGCAATTGAGTCATTTGTGACAAACAACTGTTTATTCCTGGCACCAAAAGCTACCAGGTAAATTACAATGTCGCAATTGGCGACGCAAGTTCTTTTAATACTAAAACTACTCTGTGAATGAATTACAAGAGGTTACTCTGATGGGCCTGAGCGCGGCCACTCGCAGTTTTTTGCTGTTGTAATTGTTCAGTGAGACGGCATCGTCTCATAGTTTCACCAATGGCTGCTGGTCTTCATGGGCGGGCCGAGGCGGCGGCTGTCCCAGGTCGCTGAACTCCAGCGGTGCGTCTCCTTCTCTGCAGGACGCCGGATCGAACAGGCTCAGAGGGACGAGTGTCCACGGGCGCTGACGTAACGGAGAGGGCTGTCACTTAGCCCGGGACGAGAGGCGGCAAGGCTGGCGGGCCGAAGCGATAACGGCGCGGGATCAGGTAGCTTCCCGTCCGAGTTTCCTCCGCAACAGTTTACAAGTCGCGTCCCGATCGTGAATGACTGAATAATTAGGCACGTTTATCTACCAGGGAGTATCTTGGAACTCTCCCGTAGCAACAAAAATTTACAAGTCTCGAAGAAATTTAACAAGTGTTCTTCGAAGAAATTTAACAAGAGTGCCTCGAAGAGATTTAACAAGTGAGTGTAATTCTAACAAGTGTGAGCTAACAAGTGAGCCTTATTCCTACTCTGCATCGCGTTTATAAGAGAATTTCCTTTCCCCTTCCCAAATTGTTCCTAACACCAAATTTCTCCCCTCCCTCATGGCGAAGCTTCCCATTGGCCGAGGGTGGCTGCGTCGCAGAAATCTGATTAACCAATCTCGTGTTGATTCTTCTGTAGTTTTCCGTAAAAGCTCTCTGTCTGTCGCTGGCTTCGCTCTCTCTCTTGCTTCCCTTTTGTTAGTTACTCCGGGAGCTGATCGCAGCTGTGTAGACACGTGCGCGCGACGAAAGCGCATTTCACGGATTCCCGACGGCCTGCAGGGGCTACTTGACTGCCTACTGTATTTAATTTGTTAATGGCCCGTGCAGGGATTCGGGTGTCTACCGAGGCGCGTGCCGGAACGGATGTGAGTGGTTAGCATTGTTCGAAAAAGGTTCTCGCTTACGATGTGTCGTAAATGCGTCGTCTTCTTCGCCTAATTGACACCCGGCCCAACCCATCGGGGCCCGAATTCCTCGATCGCGCGGCTGAAGGAAGGGCGCGAGGGTGGCGCTTTGTTCGGCGAGAGGGCCGGCGAAGGGCAGCAAGTATTTTTATGGGGGGCTAATAAACATTCCGCCTCTGAAGACAGGGGGGGCTGGGTGCGTTCGGGGCTGGCCCGATGCGCGGTCGGGGGGTGGGCGGCATGACGAAAGAACCCTCCGCGGCAAAAGCCTCCCCTCTTGGCCTACTTACTTCTGTGCCGCGGCGCAAGCTATTCCCAGCTGCAGGAATTATCGGTTATTGGCGACGCCATAATAAAATTATATTTAATTAATCGGTGACGCCACATTATATAATACTGTTTTGTTAAAATAATCATTATTTTTCATTTTGATAACCAGTATAGTCATTAATTGTATAGAAATAGTTATGCAGCAGAAAAGATTTTACTTTTAACTTAAATTTGTGTCTCAACTTCAATTTTTTAATGTTATCTGGCAATGCGTTGTAAAGTAACTTACATCTATGTAGATTTCTGATAGTGAGCTCTTGATACTGACACTTAATGAACGTGATTTTTATTCAAACAACATTTTTTTGTATATGTTGTTACTGGGATCACATTCTGTGTTGCATTTTAAATATTTAATGAAGAAAAATCTAGTTGACCTGTACTCATAATATGAGAACATCGTATCCATTCGTTATTATCCTAACAAAACCTAATGTTGTTACAAGGGAGTCTCAGTAACTACTTCTCGTTCACCACAGACATAAGACCTTGCCTTCAGGAAATGTTAATACAAAAAATATTTCGATAGCTCTGGGTACTGAAAAACTAGTAATGTTCCAGTGAACAATGACAATATAAAAGCAAAAGTAATAATAATCACGAAATTTTTTGAGTCGGAAAAGTTACAAGAACAGTTTTAAAAGTATTCTACACAATGACTGTTAGTGTTTGTATTTGAGAGTGTAAAGTACCACAATTATGAAAAGATATGAATCAATTACTTACCTTCAAACTTGTGACATTCTTTGTGGGATTTTCCCAAATAAAAAACTTAAGATTCAGCCGCCCTTCAAGCTCTCTGTACTGTTGATACGCCGGTGCGGCCACTGTCCAAATGAGGCCGTCATAGTCCACTCGCCAGACGAAGGCTCGAGCGTCCGAGAATGGAAGCATTGCGCCTCCGAGGTCCTTTGAACGAATTGCCACCAGCGCCTTGGCCTCGCGCGCGCATGCCTCACTGCGCTCCTCACACTGGGTGAGCCACTCCCTGCTCCCCCCACCGGGGGCCACGACATCGACGGCCAGCGCCCACCACCGCCCCTCCCCCTCCCGTTCGCGCAGCAGCAGCCCGCGGAAGCCCTGGTGGCGCTGCCACAGCGCGGCCAGCACGCGCCGCCCCGCACGCAGCTGCGCCCCAGTCGCGCTCTCGGCCTCACGCACTCGCCTCCCGCCGCTCCTTTGTTCATTAAAGAGCTTCTGAGAACCCTGCTCGCCATCCAGATTAAAAAGCTTCTGCAATCTCCACTCATGCTGCAGTTGTGTATTAATATTTATATCTTGACGAAATTTCTTGTTTTTCTCCTCGTGGCGTTCAGATCGAAAGTTTTTCTCAAGAAGTGTCGGACATGGCCGGTCGTTTTCAAGCCTTTTATTTGTTGTGAAGCGGCTGTGCGATGGCGACTTTTTTTCTGTGTTCCTGTTTTCCCACTGCGTTCCTTTTAAATTGGAATGGATTGTAACGCGTTCATTAAAGTTGTTCTCTGAAAGTTGATCTTCCAACAAGTCCTTTTCAAAATTGGTATTCTCCACAATGTTTTTAGTTCTCGTATTTTCTTGAAGACTGTTTCTACCACTACCGTTCTTAGCGGCTTTTTTTTTTTTTGGATGTCGTTTCCCTTTTGTGCTCTTTCGCTTAAAATTGTGAATATTTGGTCTTCTTCCAATTGCTAAAACGACTGGTGCTGAGGAACCTAATTGAAGGTTTCTATATAAAACGGCGCCTTTCGTTACTAGCTGCAAAATAACGAACATTTTTATGTAGTGTATTATTTCTGTTATCTTACTCACGATTTTCTCTCTCACGTTCTCTAACATAGTGCTTGAGGCAATGTAGAGTTGCTATCTTTTTTCACCGTATGCCCAGGAATGAAGAGATATTAGATAAGAGCGTGGCAGCATGATGAAGGAAGGATCACGTGAAAGCCTAAGATGGTGTTGATTGTATTATATTTCGTAATAAAACCATTTTCGAAATTCTCTCAAAACTTACTGCAATTTTTTTTAAACTTTGTCACTGGATATCATAAAATACGCATAAAAATGAAGCAGCTCTTACGTTCGTTCAAATCCACGCTTTTTTGGAAATTGCAAATATTTTTGGACGACTTCCTACAACTTTATTATTCAAAATTGAGACTTCCTTCTTAATAGAATCTGTTCTTTAAAGGTAGATCTTGAAATAAGGTCACGTTCAATGTTTCGAGAATATTAGTTGTTTTCGCGTTATTTTGACCGAAAATTAAACATTTTATTTTTTAAACAATTTTTCCGTCAAAAACTGATGTATTATTTTATTTAAATGTTCTCCTCTTATGCAATGAGGGACAATAAAGAAATATTCTACTCCCATTTCCAGAGAACACTCAGTTCTTTTTTGAAAATTGCCAAAAATTTCAAACCTCCAAAATGAACTTTTACTTCAAACTAAGGCGGTAATAAAAATTGGCTCTTTCAAAAAAGGTCGTGTACAATTACAAAAAACGAATTGATTTCTGTTGAAATTTATGCAATATCAAAAAACAAACTTTCGCAAACCCCCATTTTTTCTTTATTTTTTTTCCATAGTTAGAGGGAAGACGCGTAAAAGAATGACGTGCGTCTCATTTTAATCGAACTCTACAAATTTCGCATAATTAAAACTTTTGAAACAAAACGAAAAACTAACACCACTTTTTAAGATATTTAAAATACACTAAGGCAGAGTCCGCATTTGATCCGCCTCATTGGCATGCGGTTGTTAATATGTGAAATGTCCCCAAGTTACATGAGACTTCTTGGCAATAATCGTAGGTTTGGAGATATATGGAAAAGAAAACTTTATTTAAACTCCCAATGGATAGAAATTATCACTAAAGGGAAAAAAAGCTTAAAGAGAAGACGGGGAACTACCCAAGGACCATTTCCGAACATTATGTGAAAGTACAGATATCATGTTCAATATTTTTGTTAGGGGTGCGCAAAGCAAAACAAACAAAATGGCTCACAATAACTGACCTCCCTGAAATAGTCATATACGGCATCCTTGGTGTGTAGAAGAAAGTCGAGGACATCGTTGTGGCGGGTGGCCGCTAGTACATAGCCCCCTTGCTTCTCCAGCCACGCGGGCGCCTTGCCTTGCCTCAAAAGTGATGAAGATGGGCGCCACAGCAGCAGCGGCTCCGCGGCGCGGGCGTGCAGGGCGCGTAGCCAGCGCGGGCCGTCGCCCAGGTCCACCACGCCCACCGCCCGGCCCCCGCCCACGCCCGCGCCCCCCAGCGCCCACTGCACGCCCGCCACGGGCGGCCCCGCCCCCTCCCACGGCACACACACGCCCCGCGCCTCTACCCCCGCCCACGACCCCACAGCGCCATTGCCACCGCCAGCCCCAGGGCTCGAACCCGGGTCTCTGCGTCTTGCCGCCCTCTACCCATCGCGTCTCTCTGCCGCTGTGAGGCTTGCCCCGTTGCGACATGGCTGTTCCACTCGCTCATTCACATGCACGTCACACATTTTCACGGTTCCGGGACACATTACACGGGTCTTCATATAGACTGCACGTAACTAAATAAAGGAAGGCAATTTAAAATGGATATTTCATAAGCGCAACATGTGTGGCGTAATGCGGAAAATGTTCTACATTTCGAAATTATTACTTGACAAGTTCATATACATCTATTTGTAATTAACATAAATCGTATGGTTTCCTTACAGTAAAAATGTCAATACTCCCACATTCCTTGCTGTCCCGATCTTCTGAATAATTTAAACTGTTTTCTTTCTTTCGCTCGATATAGGAAAACTAGTCTACTGGATATAGCAAAAGTCATCTCTTTCATTTGAATCCAATCTTGTTCCGTCAACAACTGCATAGAGTTATTGTTTGGTCGCATTGCGGTTGAGCACAGATAAAGTTAGACGGTTAGCGGGATTTATACCTTGTGTAAAGGATGTTGGCCAGCCGGTGTTTGAGAGAAAATATCTTTTTCCCAGACCATTTGAGAGATCGTAGATGAGATTGAAGGGGCAGACGCGCTAAGCGGGTTGCATAGCAGCGGGGGTTGGGCGTTGTTGATGAGGGACGTTAAGTCTTTACGAAATGAAAGTGAGAAGAAAGGGAAAGAGAAAAAGAGAGCCAAAGAGAGACAAAAAGAGAAAGGGAAAATATAATACAAAAGAGAGAGCAAAAGAGAGAGAAAAATATAGTAACAGAAATAGAGAAAGAAAGAGAGAATGAGAGAAAAGAGAGAAAAAAAGAAAAAGAGAGAACGAGAAAAAGAAAAAGAGAGAAAAAGAGAAAGAGAAAGAGAAAAAGAAAGGGGGGAAAAGGAAAAGAAAAAAGAGAGTAATAATAAAGAGAAAATAAGAGAAGAAAAGAGGGAGAAAGAGAGAGGGAGAAAGAGAGATGGAGAAAAGGGAGGTAGAAGCACGGAGAGGGAGCAAGAGGAAGAAAGAGAGAGAGAGTAAAAAATACAAAGAGAAAGAGACAGAGAAAAGGGAGAAAAAAGGGAAGGAGGAGAGAAAGAGAGAGAGAGAAAAAAAGAGAAAAGGGAGAGAGGAAAGGAGAGAGAGACAAAGATGGAAAGATAGAGAAAGAGGTGGTAAATAAACACACTAACGAAGACGGGGTTTCCACAGAGTGTTGTATTTGAAATTCGGCGTTTACATTGTATTCAGCAGTTAATCCTTCCGCCCTTCGTGCTCACGAAAGAGGCCACGTAGGAGAGTTATGTAAGTTTGGCTGGCAGGATCTTCGAAGTAACTAAGACACTGACTTTGCCCAAGAAGTAAATTTATTTCACAGTTCAGTACATTTGGTTGTTAGAACTTACAACTAAGATATCAGACCACTTGCAGGGCTCCCTCTGAATTTATGTGCTCCGAGGGCGCTTGTCACAAGGACAAGGGGAATGGATCGCGAGTGCGGCGGTGACGCTGCAAGACCTACTTTTATACATTTCAAAATTTGGTGAGGACGGTCTTCGGAGCTCCCTGATTCACAGTCGATGTGAGTCAGTCTCGTCGTTTCTTTGTTCGTCATTGCGAACCCCGAAGCTCCCTGGTTCAGTCAGTGTGAGTCAGTCTCTTCATATCCTTGTTTTCGGGCGTCCGCGACGCCGTTGTGAAATATTGCTTTAGAACTAAGGTGGTGTAGGGATGGCCGCTGCTGTTGTACTAGCGGGCGGACCTGACTGGAGTACTGCATGTTGCCTCAACAAAACAGTCTTTTACACCCTTAACACTTCTGATAGTTAATTGAAGGAGAAAGAATAAAATCTCGCAACTATTCATAATACAGTTTTAAAGTCAGTACACTTCACGTATCACAGAAATGAAGGTTTAGGTATAGGATAATAAATAGACATTGTTTCATAAAATCATATAAAACAAAATAAAACAAAGAAAATAAAAATAAAAGTAACTATAAATTTGTTATTAAATAGACAAATGAAATAAATGAAGCAGTCAACTGTCGTTCAATTTTAGAAAAATAAGAATCATTGTTTTAACCAAGCCGCTTCGAATAACTCAAAATGCCCGATTTCATCTTCTATTACCCACGTTTCGGTCTTTCAGCAAAGATAAAAAATAAGATTATAAGCAATAGGAATAACATGGTCGAAAACCACTTTGAAAATTCGGTGATTTTGTTTACAGTGATGGACAGAATACCCTATAATAACCATGCTCTGCAATAAGCAATGTGCGTTTATCTTCAATATGCTATCTAAATTATTCGTGTCAGTAATACAGTATTCTTCGCTTCTTTCTACCGTCAAATTTTTAATTCGAAATTTAAAAAAATCGAAAATCATTCCGTCTCCAATGATGTCATATGTTTGCCCTCTATTGCTCACATTCGCTTACGCCCCCAGTGCTTTGTGTACACAAGTGACGCAATGTGCTCACACGAAGAAGATACGCCTGGACTCGGGCGTTGGAAGCGCCCCTGGGTCTCCTGAGTTCTCAGTTCCTCGTTCTGCGCGCGCCGAGGGGTCGCTTCGGCCTGGGGCGAGGCACCAACGCGCGCAGTAGAGCGCGCAGACCCCTGCGCATCTGCGCACGCGCAGCCCCACACCGACTGCGCGCGAGCTCTGCGCAGAAGGCGGCGGCGGCCAGCGCCAGCCCCGCGCAGAGCAGCGCCAGGTGCGGCCGCAGGTCCTGCAGCTCCAGGGTCCGGGGTTCGTCGCTCTTCGCCTCACTCTGACGCCAAGACGCACCTCTGCGCAGACGCCAGTACATCCCCCATGTTCGGTTGAAGTCGTCTGCCCACTTGAGATCAAGGCCCGCGTCTCGGAACTGAATCAGCTTCAGATTAATCGGGTCCACCCACGGCCAGTTCCTGGAAATATGTAAGCAGAGGCAGATTTGCTACAGTCGGAGAATTATGGAAGCACTTACATATGTTAGAGAAAATTATGAAAGTATTGCCACGAAGAAAAATCAATTGGCTTCACAATTTGGCCAACAAATGAGTTGGAGCTCTGACGAGCATGAATTTTCAGCAATGAGTTTTTTGTGTAGTTGTGTCGAATACGGCTAGACGATTGTTATATTGACTATTGGATTAGGAGAAAATACCAAGATGGCTAGTGGTTTTAATTCCCTTTCCGTTAACACGTTGAACATCTTCGCAATTGTCCTTTATTACTGGTATGTACTAAATGTAGCATTATATCATTATAAAAACTGCAATAACATATTATTTTTGAAACCACAATGTCAACTTAAAAAACCATAAATTAGATCATTAATAATCAGCTACACAATCAAAAACTAGCAGGGCCAGGACTCCACGTATTTTATACTATTAAATACGGCTTTTCAATATTAAAAAAAATATTTGTAACTCGCAAGTGTTATTTATTTTAATTACTCTGATTATAACTAGTTTTGCTAAACAATGTCACGGGATTTATCTTAATAAAGTTTTCTAATATCCTTTGAGAGGGTTAGCTGAACAGTTTTGTCCCAATGTCTTATTAGTTGCCATTTATCGCCACCCTCAAGGTAATTTTTTTAAATTTTCAGAATTTTTCGGTTTCCTAATAAAAGATTCTAAATATTACTTTCAGAATATTGAAGAGGAGTTCTGTATGGAAATTTTCATTGATAATTTGAAAGCCGTTTTTAAGAAAATGGCATTTAAGCTTTACTGAAAATGCGAAATTGGAAGGTTTTTTTTACAGAAATCTTACGAGTTGTCGAAAATCTCCATTTGAAGTCTTTTGAAGTTCTTGAAATCACAGACGTAACAATGGACAAAACACAAATAGAAGAAAATGTACATGTTAACCGCGTGACAGATATGTAAAAGATATTACATTTGGTGATTTTTGAAACATCAAAATTATACACTTAAATTATATTCATGTCATCTTAAGCAGTGCAATGAGCAATATCCGTTACAAAAGTTTAAAGAACACTTTTAAAGCCATTTTTGAGAAAATGACTTTTTAACGTTTTTAATAATGCAAACATTTGTACGTATTTTCACAGAAGTCAGTTCTCGCTCAGCAGCGGTCACGAGCAGACGTGCTCCGCAGCTCCGCTAGTTAGCCGAAGGCTAGCGCTTATCGCAAGTCCGACTGCCCCGGCCGCTACTAGTGCCGGTCCGGGGTCAGAAAGAAGTGCATTTATTTGTGAACAGTGGTGAATTAGGAACGTTTTCAACTTACCGTTCAAATTTACTAGTGATACAGTTGTGACCGCTCTTATTTGTGTACAAAGGTCACTTCATTCTCGTGTGAACAGTGGTGTATCAAGAACTATTGAAAATCAATACCGCCCATATATAGTGAAGTGAATAATGTTAACTGACCACGTCCCCTTCGGGGGACTAATCACACAATCAACAGAAATACTAAATAACCAAGAAAACAGTGAAGCTTTCGTCAACAATAGTACGAACGGATCGACTTTAGAATACAGTGACGTAACACAGAACCTTCAGCAACAGCATCAATTTTTATTGCATGAACATCAACAGCTGAAACAACACTTACATCAATTAGTGCAACAGAACCAACAGTTACAATTTCAAATACAGCAATATGTGCGTGAAAAAGAAATCCCAACTACCGTGCTAGAAGCTACAGCAACTAACTGCCAAGCATCTACAACGCAGGAAACGGCCTCAACCCTGTGCAGCTCATGGCAAACAATCCCGCTGCGTCGACAAAAAAGACGCAATGATGACAACTCTATACAACCGTCGAAGAAGACTAACAGTGAACATGATCCCGTATCATCAAAAAACAGGTACTTTAATGATGAAAATTTGGAAGAAACCTCGAAATCTGAGAAAATCAATGATACGACAACCAAGGGCAGCATACAAGAACAAGACAAATATCGAACACCGCCAATTTCATACCAGGCGTCAGAGTAATATCTGATATGATCAGATCTATTAAAGAAGTCATTAAAGATGAAGACTTCTCATATAAACTTGTCAAAACCTACCAAGATGAAGCCAAAATTACAATGAACAATGTGAAAATCGTACCTCAAACACCGGATGTTTATCGAAAGCTTGTTAAACATCTGAATCTAAAAAATATTGCTCATTATACATTTCAGTTAAAACAAGAAAGAGCCTTTCGGGTAGTATTAAAAAATATGCACCCAACAGCAGATGAAACGGAACTCAAAGACGCTATAGAAGCACAAGGCCACAAAGTAAGACAAATTCATAATATCAAGCATCGTTTAACAAAAGCACCTCTACCAATGTTTTTTGTGGACTTAGAACCTCAAAGTAACAACAAAAAAATATATGACGTCGAATACTTACTACATGCAAAAATAAGTTTTGAAACACCGCCACCGTTTTGAGAAATAGTACAATGCAAGCGATGTCAGTCCTATGAGCACAGTTTTCGTTATTGTACGCTTCCGTATAGCTGCGTCAAATGTGGAAAGAATCACGATAGTCGAACCTGTACTAAAACGAGAGACACACCAGCTACATGTGCTCTATGTAGCCGTGACCATCCAGCAAATTATAAAGGCTGCGAAGTCTATCAAATAATTCGTAACAGCAAGTATCCTAGTCAAAGTCAACACTGTAGAAATGCTACGCAAAACATAACTGAAGGTAACAATTCAAGTTCACTAACAAGTAATCAAACCATAGGAACAGGTAGACAGCTCACATATGCACAAATGGCCCAACATTCGCAAATCAATAATCAAAATGTGTCGTATGAAAATAATCTGATATCCATAATGCAAGAATCATTTAAAAAATTCGAGTCCATCTTAGCAAAGCAAGCTGAACAAATCTCCAGCCTAATTAATATCATGACTGCAATAATGAAGAAACTATGAGTAATTTACTGCGAATTGTCTCCTGGAATGCCAACGGAATACTTCAACATCGAAGAGAGTTAGAAGTGTTTCTACATCAAGAAAATATTGACATACTCCTAGTGACTGAAACACATTTTACCGAAAGAAGCTATCTACGTATATCTGACTACGAAGTATATTGCACAAATCATCCAGATGGGGCAGCTCATGGAGGCACAGCAGTAATAATTAAAACAAAAATCAGACATAATATGTACAAAGATAATGCTAAAGACTATCTGCAAGCAA
Organism: Gryllus longicercus; assembly: GCA_038098605.1. Lineage (NCBI taxonomy): Eukaryota > Metazoa > Arthropoda > Insecta > Orthoptera > Gryllidae > Gryllus > Gryllus longicercus. The sequence goes on along the minus strand of JAZDUA010000045.1, from coordinate 2,518,822 downwards.
CCTCTATACAAGTATACGATAAGTTCGGTCCGCTCGTTATTTCAGCTATATACTCCCCTCCAAAACACAAGATAACCACCGATCAGTATATCAAGTTTTTTAGAACGCTCGGCACAAGGTTCATTGCTGGAGGAGACTACAATGCTAAAAATCAACTATGGGGATCAAGACTGGTAACTACAAGAGGTCGCGCTTTAGAAGGAACCATCTCTACACTAAAACTCCAAACAATTTCATCAGGAAATCCCACATACTGGCCAACGGATGGTAACAAGGTACCTGATGTCTTGGATATCTTCGTCACAAAGGGAATGGCACAGACCTATCACACAAAAGAACCGTCTTTTGATCTTTCATCTGATCATTCTCCAGAAATACTGACAATCAGTTCTTCTGAAATCAAAAAGAAAGAAAACATATACCTTACAAACAGAAAAACGAACTGGGAAGAATACAGCAACTGGCTTTACCATAACACCACTGCCCAGGTCCGTCTAAAATGTCCAGAAGATATCGACGATGCTGTTGAATACTTAATACAACACATTCAACAGGCAGCCGTATATGCAACTCCAGAAATGAGAGTGTTTGAAAAAAATAAATACCCATCAGAAATACTAAAAATGATTAAAGAGAAAAGACAGATGAAGATGACCTGGAGATGAAGATCATCACCCGGACGACAAACGAATACTCAACAGAACTTCCCGCCTCTTATCAAGAAAATTACAAGAAATTCAATCGGAGGAAATGAAGGAAAGAATAGAAAAGTTGTCACCCTCAAAAGCTACAGATTACTCCTTATGGAAAATTACTAAAAAATTAAAAAGGCCTACAAAACATGTCCCCCCTCTTCGTAAAACAGATGGAAGCTGGGCTAGAACGGAAAACGATAAAACAGAAGAATTTGCAAAATATTTTGCAAAAACATTTCAACCACACCCCTCAGCACTACTCACAGAAGAAAAAGAAATCATAGAATTCCTGGAATGTCCCCATCAAATGTCGCCACCAATTAAATTCTTCTCAACAAAAGAAGTCACAGCAGGGCTGAAACTACTACCAAATCATAAGGCTCCTGGACATGATCGTATTACAGGGGAAATGCTTAAAAAACTGCCTAAGAAACTCATTGCCCTTGTAACATCCATTTTCAATGGAAAATACGCATCGGACACTATCCTTCGCAGTGGAAACTGGCACAATTAATTGTGATCGCAAAACCAGGAAAACAGCTACAAGATGTTTCCTCGTACAGACCAATAAGTTTATTACCTTCTTTGTCTAAGGTATTCGAAAAACTATTACTACTTCGCATATATCCATTACTTAAAGAAAATGACGCAATTCCAGACCATCAGTTCGGTTTTAGAAATCGTCATTCTACAATAGAACAAATTCATAGAATAGTCGACACCATCAACGGAGCTCTAGAAAATAAAATGTATTGTTCCGCAATGTTTCTAGATATCGCGCAAGCGTTCGACAAAGTGTGGCATCAAGGCTTGCTATATAAAATCAAGAAATGTCTGCCGCATCCATACTATAATATACTTCAATCCTTTATTTCAGATCGATTTTTTCAAATAAAATTCGGAGATGAAATAACACCGTTTCATCCAGTATTATCAGGAGTGCCACAGGGGAGCATCCTTGAACCAGTGCTGTACACGCTGTACACCGCTGACTTACCTCAGTCCCCAGATGTCACCACTGCAACATATGCAGATGACACAGCCCTGCTAGCTTCGCACGAAAACCAAGAAACGGCAACAAGAACATTGAAAGAGCACCTCGAGCTTATAAACAAATGGTGTAAACTCTGGAGAATAAGAATGAACGAAACAAAGTCCAAATGTATAACATTTACCCTCAGACGAACAAGAAATACAAGAATAGAAATAAACGGAAAACTAATTGAAAACGTAGACACCGTCAAATATCTCGGACTACATCTCGACAAAAAGCTAACCTGGAAGAAACATATTTCGATTAAAAGAAAGGAAGCAGAACTGAAAAGTAGACAAATGATATGGCTAATAGGAAGAAAATCTTGTTTAAGTCTAGGAAACAAAATTTTACTTTACAAAACAATACTCAAACCTATCTGGTCTTATGGAATTAACCTCTGGGGAACAGCATCACATTCAAATATAGAAATAATTCAAAGATTTCAATACAAATGTCTCAGACTATTAAGCAATGCTCCCTGGTTTGTATCAAACGCCACTCTACATAAAGATCTCAATATCACCACTGTTAAAGAGGAAATCACTCTCAAATCTCACAAATACCAACACAGACTCGAAAATCATATTAATCATCTGGCCATAAACATCTTAGGTAACAGCACAATGACAAGAAGATTGAAAAGAGTACATCCTCTTGATCTGGACCACAGATATAAATAATATTTTTCTTTTAAAATAATTGATACTGTAGATATATTTTTTTGTCACAATGCTTGCACTATTGTATGTTTGTTTGTTATTGTGTTATTGTTATTTCAATGTGATGTTGCTTATTGTTGTTCTTGTTTGTTTGTCTTTTTTTTTCTCTCTCTCTGAACTGGACAATTAGTTTAAAACCATTTTTAGAAAGAACCAGAATTGTATGGTTTCTTTACATGTCAATAATATATGTACAATTGTGTTTGCCGAATGTTCGAGTACAACAAATTGCAAATAAAGCAGATGTTAAAAAAAATTACAGAAAACTCTTTAGTTTAAGAGAAACCTTATAGAATATCAATTAAAGCATATGTACTCGTAAAAGCAATAATGTAAAGAAATTGCCGCTAATGTACCTATTAACAACGTGAGAAACAAGCCAAAAACTATTATTTGAAAAAAATAAAAGAGTAACAAGAAGTTTATGTCATATAAGAGTACATTTAGCACTATCTCTACCAAAAACGTTTGGAATTTTTGGAAAATATTTGAAGCCGTTCTTGAAAAATTTAGTTTGTTTTTTTTTGTAAGTTTCACATACTTCACGCAATATTGCGTGAAAACTATTAAAAGTTCCACAAAACGTCTCATGACCTTACAAAGAACGATGTGTGGAAAACAAATTTCATTTGAAAATATTATCCTCAACTTCAATTTCCTTTTTGTAGGAACACGCCGAAATATATTCAAATTTTTCAAATTTTCGAAAACAGAAATATTAGCGAAAATTGAACATATGTCATCTCTATAAGAGTATTTTGCTACTTCCTTGCAACAAATTTATAGAAAAAATTAAGAGACAATTTTGAGAAAAAATTGAAAATGTCACAGAAGCGTAATGTAAAGTATTAGAAAAAATTATTCAATGTTTTCGAAAATCGCGAGCTTCCAAACAAGCCATATCAACAGCGGTTTATTTGGTTAGGGAAGAATCGCATAGTTTAAGCGCTAGTGTTGTTCACTTACACCAGACAGCCACCGGCAGATGGACGTTTTGCCGTTGATTGATTTTTGAATATCAGGGAGCCACAAAACAGGGATTCTGGCAACATGACGTGTTAGAGGATCGTTTCTTAATTTAGCATCTGAACATATCCGCTTTTTCGTCATTAGGTTCTATCGATTATTTTTTAAAAACTGAATGTTTGCCGTATTTCACGAAGCAACACACAACATTCTCTTTACCCCATAATACTCCGTGTGTACCGTGTATACCGTGTGTGTATATTGTGGCGAAACCGATTTCATCATAATTTTATAAACGAAATACACCGGATCAAAATTTAAACAAATAGACTCGGCCACCCAGGTTCCTGCCGAGAGATTTCGCAGACGGGCACACGTGCGCGACTCCGCTTATCGCGATAGTCCCTTACGCCCCCGGCCCATTAACGAAGTCGTTTAGAGGGCTGGCATTGACAGATTCAATGGGCACACGTGTTCACTGAGCCGGCTACGCAATTTCGACATCGCCCGCTCGTTTCGGGGAATCCCAAACTCATAAATTTCTTTCACGCAAACGCGCCCCCCCGTTTACGCAAACATGGGGCGATGTTCTAGAAGGAATTGGAAAATTCTGGACGCTTGCAGCTGACGCGGGGAGCGGAAAGTTCTGTGGCTTCATGCGTGGCGATTGGCTGGAAATAGTTCACTGCGCCACAAATTTTGGCCAATAGCTACACGTCTATTACAAGGATCTGGGGCACATACGAGAATATTGGGTGGGGGGAAAAGTTTACCTTATAAGATTTCGACGGAGAAAAAATCAGAAGAGCTTGGGCATCAGACGGGGCCAGATCATTAGACGGGGGGGGGACAGTCGTCGGCCAGAGGCAAAGTTCGCCTCTGCCGGACTTATAAATTTTTCATCAATCAGACGGGGCCAGAGTATTAGGCATCGGGGAAAAGACTATTGTGTCTCTGGAAAACTTGTTATTTTTTGAGCTTGAATATTAGACTGAGGACAGTTGAGAGAGGAACTTATATGGGGGTGGGAATTTTTCGGGCGAATATGCCTATGTGGGGACTTATGTTATTTTACTGCGAGTTTTGAGCTGTGAGCCGACTGCAGTGGAGAGAGAATTTTCTCTGGGGTGGGTTTTCGCCGTGAAGAGAGGCGAATGTTTCTCCAATCGAATTCTAAAACTGTCCGAAGTTGTGTTCGACTTCTTATCATAAAAGTCAGAGAGAGACGCATAGTTGGTAACTCCGTTCCTGAGATCATCCGGCCAGCTCAGCTAGTACTGCCAGTTTCGACCAGAACTTCTAGAATCCGCCAGATCAACCAGAACTTCTAGACACCGCCTACGCGGCCACGCGTCGCCATTCCTGTGGTGACGCCACGACCCGACCGCCAGCTGACGGCCCGGGGGGGGCCATTGACCCCTGTTGAATTTTTCTGAAGGACGGCAGCCGTTTCCTCGCCCCGGCCGCGCCCCTCTGCGAAGGTCGCCGCCGCCCTCTCGACGGCAACGCGCCCGTTTCGGGCCCACAAAAGGGTATTCATCCCTGCGAAAGCGGTGTCGCGCTAAGACAGTAATTTGTAATATTTGTTACCATTGTGATGCTAACTATAAGTCTTCTTAATTTCTAAGCTTTATACTGGCTACTAACTTTTCATCTTCTTATCTGTCCACCTATTTTTCAGATTTCCGATTCTATTTAATGTGTAACTTCCCTGGGGCATGTTAATCATATTGCCCAGGAATAAATGTGAATTTTTACCAGTGAACAAGTGTTTATTTTGTGTTTCCACCGTACTGTGTAACAATTCCTTCCATCACCGACTTGAGCTAGCGACAGGGCCGCTATCCGGTTCCCCAGGTAACCGGGAGTGTTACAATATATATACACGATCCGTATATATACACGTATGTAAATGAAAAAGTATGAAGTGCTCGACATGTTTTATAAAATACAACTAAGTTTTGCAGAAAACTTGCAAGCGACAGCAATCGATAAATTCAAAAATATGTGGCTTGGAGTTTTACCATACATTTTTTAAAGAGCAACATTCAAATAAGAATTGCATTGAAAAAGAAATATCTGGTGTACATAGTTGAAGGTGTGACACAGGTCCGAATACAAATTTGATCTTGCTGGATTCTTGTGATTACATTACTGAAATGGAAGAATTGTACAAAATATACAACAGAAATAAACATCACATACATAAACGCAAATTAATTCTACTTCCAAAACACTTTTCCATGTTTCTCACATTCTCTAAGATTAACCAAGTGATAGAAGTGTACCAATTGTGGGGAACCGCATTCATTATTCATTGAAGACACAAACTTAAGCAAGTGTCTGAAATTGTTATGTATATACATTTTTTTTAGATTTGAAAAACTTTAAACACTTAATTTAAATTCAGAAAATATACCATACTAATAAATATTCTGTACCGTGTATGTGTATATATATATATATGAAGAGAGAAATAATATTGTAATTCAAATATTTCAAGAAAATTTTGCAATATTCAATAAATATTAAATGATAAAGGAGTTAATGTAATGTTTTATACACAACTGCAAATATTTAAATGAAAATGTTTGTATAGGACAAGGTTTTATCCTTCTGTAATACTCTTAAATTAATACTACCGTCTACGATTAGGACTTCGAAAAATTGAGGAAATAAAAAACAAACTATTTTGAGAGGAGCTAGATGGCAGCTTGTAAGAAGATGGGCAAGACTAAAAACCTAGGCCAGATTAGAAATATTATAATACTAGTACAAGGATATCTGTGCAATTCCGAAACACTTCACGTTTAAATATAAAAAACCATATTAAATGAACAACTTGGCGGACGAAAGAATTTAACAATTGGCATTTTACTGTCTTTCAATAATATTCTACTGCTTTTAGAGAGGCTATGAAAGAGGTTTGATCAAGATTTATTCTGCTATATACGCTTACTGGAGGAGTGTTACCATTTGAATTATTTGTGGAACATCGCCCTCAACTATACAAATACTTGCTGTCGTCTTCCTAATTATGATCATAGGAAAAAGTTTACTTTCTGTGCCGCAATGAATGCAATTTAGTTGTTCAACAATTTGAAATGTAGTACATAATTCGATTAATGTAGCGTTATAGAAAAACTAGTTTGTTTCTATTTACTACTTTAAATTGTATTGTCATAAACTGTTATAGCTTCAAAGTTTTTTGAAATGAGAGGAAATTTAATGGTAATTTTTAGGACATACCATATGTTAAATAATTGAAACTTTTGGTAACGAAACTACGTAACAGTGTGTTCGTACAAACCTGCATACAATGAGTCAAGTGGAAATTGCGTCTGCAACATACATGAAATATATGGAAAGGGACTTCCCTATCTGACTGCGACAAAGTACTTGGGAATTCCCTTAGCTGACAAGACAAAGGGACTCGAGAGGTGTCGCAAGGTGATCCCAGACTTAGGAGTGAAGAACGCAGAAGTAGAGAAAAATCCGGGATTCACGTTGCACGTGATCAAACAGGCGAATCACGACGACTTTACTCGACACAGACCCAATCACACTGACGAGACTGATCATGTGACGACGGAGGAACCGAATGCAAATGTGATTCGGGTGACAGACTGTCGGAGAGAAAGATACAGTGAGCGAGTGGAAGCAGACGTGTCGTGAGAGGCATAAGGCAGCCAAATGAGTAAGAGGTGCCCGGGAGATGTATAGTGACGAGAATATGCGAATAGGAGAGGCATACGCGAGTGTGAGTGAAGACTGGCGTGAGTGGTGGAGAGACGGAGAACGCCCAAAGAAGTAAGCGAGAGATCGAGCGAGAGCAACTCCAAACGCGCCGGGAATGGAACTGTGGCCGCGGAACCGAAACCACTCATTCCGTTAGTTCGTGGCGGCGAGTCACTTCATACGAACGGCGTCGGCGGTGGGGGCGGCTGAGTGGAGCGGTGCGGGGTCCGCGCCATCGGCGTGACTTCCAATGGGGCCATCGCTGCAGGGAAAGGGCGCCGGCCTCTGCAACGCCATCCGATCGACGCGAAACTCGTCAGCAGCAATTCAAATACACTGTAACTTTGCTCCGTCGCGAGGCTAGCGGACCTCTTTTATATGCTAATAAATGTGCTCGAAATACCCGCAAAGATGTCATTTCGAAATCCGGAAAGTCCCTTTGGATTTCCCTAAACATGCAACCCCTATAAATAAACCCGCTCTGCTTAGACCTTCCCTCAAATGCGTGTGGTAATGGGCTGATCCATCTGAGCTAATTATGATCCAGGCCTTGATCACTAAAGCGCCGCCACAGCAGGGCTGCGAAAAGTAGCAGTCACCAGACCAGCTGTTCCCGTGACGTTCTGACGAGAGTCTCCGGCTACATACGGCCTCGCGCCAGGTCACGAACCCGGCCATTAAATAATACTACTTCCACTCATATATTGATTCGAACGTTTCTTTATGAAGATTTTATCTAAGTAATTTTCAATCGCCTGTGTACAAATTATGTAATACTTCTATTACTTACCATTTTGTAATCATGTATTCCCATTCAGGTGACGCTATGTCGAAAAATTTCATTGACGAAATCATTTTACGATTTGTAGATATCACCAGAGGCCAATCTCTATCGGTTGAAAGTGCAGCGTAACGATTTTCAGCCAGATACAATTGGTGGTCCCTCGAAGTGTTAAAATATTTGACGTTCATATTTATAAAATATTTGATTGTCCCTTCCGTGCAAATACTATCATTTCTCTGTGAACAAAATACTTTCAACCTGTCTATTGTAGGCTGAGAGAGTTTAGCAGCCAACACTGTCATTCCGGAGGCAATGAGTTGGTCTATTGTTTTGATGTCCGGGTAGCGTTGGGGTACCATAATCAGGTCGAAGAGACGGCCCTAGAAAAGAATCACTTGTTTAGTAAGTAATTCATTGCACAAATGGAGACATTGAGACTTTACCGTATTGCAACAGTTTCACACAAGATTTATCAGATTTCAAATTATGTGGTATTTGTTTTTATAATTTTTTGTCTTTGTAATCTCATCTGTATTCATTCCACACACATCAATGCCAAAGCCTTTGCATTGACTCCGACCAGGAGATCCTAGGGTTCGAATCCTGCGGCGGATATTCGACTCTCGCTGCATAGCTAGGTCGATTTCAGCTGCCGACTGGGAGAAATTACTAGGATGAGGCTGCTCTGATCGGTAGATTCTAACAGCTAAAACGCAAGCCTTCGCTTTCGTGACTTTGTTTCAACAATACTGTTTACAAAAAGTTTTCGAATCTCCGACAGTTTGGGTGGTTGCATTTGTACCTAGCCGTCGCTGCATATGCGATCATGTAATATTTGATGATTGCGAATTTATTTGCGCTTTTTGATAATTCTGATAACAAGCTGAATACTTATTTAGACAGAAATGGCACTACCTATTAAACCAATAAAAACTTACAATGTCAAAGAACGCTTACTCTTAATTTTGACTAGATAAAAACAAGTGAGCCCAGCAAACGAATATAGGGAGAACCGGTTCTCACTTGGTAGGCGGCGGCGACGACGACGGCGGAGGCGAGCAGCGCGGCGGCCAGCTGCAGGCGCTGCGGCGTGGCGCGCACCCTGTCCTGCGGGGCGCCCCCGCACGAGGAGAAGGCGCGCAGCGCGGCGGCGGCGCTGGCGGCCAGCGACTCGCCCGCCACCACGCGCCACGCCAGCGCGTACGCCGCCGCCGCCCCCAGCAGCGCGAGCCAGATGCGCGGGGAGAACACGCGCAGCGGCAGCGACCACGCCGGCAGCGTAGCAGAGGGAGGCACGGCCACTATGTCCCTAGAGACTAATTGTGACGTAGGTATGAAGTCACTGGAAAGCAACTGGCCATGTTCTGGACGGCACGTATATACTGTGAAATCCGCGCGATTAAATACAACATCACGTATGTAATTTAATCCATTTGTGTACCAATTTGCGTATTGCTGTCCCTGAAACATTTCAAGTGTAAAGTTATCATAATTAAGGGAGGGTAAATAAAGTTTTCTGCAAGATATTTGTTTAGCATATTACAATTATGTAGCACATTTTTCACTGTAAATGTAGTTCTTACCAATTAAAAGGGGCATCAAAGGCTTTATAAAAATTATATATGGAGCATTTTAACTTCATGAAAAATCTTAAAGAATTGAATGCCAAATCTAATAACGAAAATTATAAAATTAAGGTCAAACGTCTTTGCACGTGCATAATTAGAAGCGTTTTTATATACATGACAATTATTTATGCAGGTAATAATTAGCTACATTTGTTTCCCTGAAAACACAGTCGAGTTTTATTCCTTTTTATGAAGTATCACTTACATTATCATTTACAAAAACTCTATAACATAAACATTTTGCTCTTACCTGTAAACTGAGAAACGACAATTAATACTATTTAACCGCTTCTCTTTTTACACCACTTACATTAATTGCAATGTATCTTTCTTGTAAATTCCTTCAAGGTATTCTTATGTGTATTTCAATATCTTCCAACAATCGTACCACTCATTCCATCTAGAGGTCCTTAGTCTAAACCACGCGCAACCACTTTTAACCACGCGCCAAGGGTGGAAAGCACGACATGTTCAAAAAAAAGAAAATATATTTTCTTTACATACATTATATATATATATATATATATATATATATATATATATATATATATATATATGTATGTGTGTATATATATACACACACACACACACAGTCCTTGTATTCCTCTGAATCCGCCTCACCTTCCCGTCCACATTCCTATCCATATCCCTGTTGTCTCCGTGTCCACCTGCCTCCTTTCTATTACAATTATCTAAAAATTGGAAGTTAATGATCTGATTTCTTACCTCCACACTTGTGCCAACAGTCCTGATATCTTTCCAATAAATACGTAGATGAAGTCTCGTTTCTAGTTCTGTTCTTTTGAGATACTCGGGACCTGCAAACCGGATGGTGATTCCGTCAATTACTACACGAGTAAGTTTTGTCTTTACATTTTGTGCAAAGAGATAATACAAGGCTGCGCCTCCGAGGTCCCTCGAGCGAGTGGCCACCAGCGCCTTGGCCTCGCGCGCGCATGCCTCACTGCGCTCCTCACACTGGGTGAGCCACTCCCTGCTCCCCCCTCCGGGGGCCACGACATCGACGGCCAGCGCCCACCACCGCCCCTCCCCCTCCCGTTCGCGCAGCAGCAGCCCGCGCAAGCCCTGGTGGCGCTGCCACAGCGCGGCCAGCACGCGCCGCCCCGCACGCAGCTGCGCCCCAGCCGCGCTCCCGCCCTCACGCACTCGCCTCCCGCCGCTCCTTTGGTTCGCAAAGAGCTTCTGCAGATCGTCCTCTACCAGTTTTTCGATAGGTTTCAGTGGTTTCCGCTCAAGACCTAGATATTCATCGTGTTTTTTTGATGTCCAATGGTCCTGTAAATTGTGATCAACATAAATATCTTAATGAAAGTTATTATCTCAATGGTTGTTGTAGAAAATGTTGCGTTGAGATAAATAATTTTTCTCAAGAAATATCGGAATTGAGCAGTCACCTACCCAGTGTCTTTTGCGGCTGGATTTGTTTGTGAAATGAGTTAGTGTCGGTTTAGCCAAGTTTATATTCCCTTTATGTCTTTTGTTCGAGTTTTTATGGCTTTTGAAGCTTTTCAAGAGATTATTTTGTAATAACTGGTCTGTCTTCAAGTCATTTTGAGAGTCCTCCACAATTATAGGACTTCCTGAATATCCATACTGTAGTTTTCGCCTCTCCCGATTATTCTTGAAGTCATTATTCTGTGGAAATTGATTGCTTTCTTTGTTCTGTTTCTGACAATTGTGAATGTCTGGTATTCGTCCAATCGCTAAAACGACTGGCGCTGAAGAATGTAGTTGAAAGTTTCGATACATGGTTGCGCCACCTGTTAAACCCCAAAACAAGCACAGTTTTCTTTATTATAAACACGTTTAGAAATACTTCGCTGCAATAATTGCCTTCAAATACTTTGCAAAAGACCATCGCGTTGACAGCCCTTACTATTCCCCTTTTACCCTAAGCAAATACTAATGCATACCAATGCAAGTGTTAAAATGATTCTCATTGGTTTGTAGTGTGAGCACAGCTGATGTCGGGATCCTGACGCAAAAGTGAATAGCTCTCAGTATAAGGACTAATTTGTCGGCCAACGTTCATTAAATAAACCGTGCATCAAACCCGTTGCAACGATTTCGAGAACGGAGGCCATTGTGAACTGAATGCGTGTATCTGGGCGTAAGGTTACGAGTTGATGGGCGCGTGGGGGGCGTGGGGCGTGGCTCGTGGAACTACGGCAACGCCCCGCCGATCGACCTGCCACGCTCTGCTATTCAGTGCGTTTTTGAATGTGTGAGAGTGTGGATGGCCCTTCAAATATTCAACACAAGTGTTTCTTCGAAGCAGCGAAAAGGGCATCGTTCTCAATGTTTTCAATTCGCTATTGCATAGAAATCCGTCGTCACCGGAGAAGCAAATCACTGAGCTCACTAGAAATCCGTCCATCAAATACAAATGTCAGAGAATAAACGAAAGCGTGGAAAATTCGATTGTAGCATTCGATGACTATGTGTTCATTGCCGTTCGATCGGAAGTGAATTTCTTGCATCAGAACGGCTAACGTGCAGAAACAAAACACCAACACTTGCAAAATTGTTGCAGCTTATGAAATGTAATCAAGAAGTTCCGAATTTAGGGAAATGATTTCATACAAATAATTGACAATCACGTCCTAAGGCAGATTGATCGTAAGTAAAGTACTTGCACGAGCATGACATTTGCATGAGTGCTCTTTTAAATTTGAAATATCGGGATATGCTTCATCATAATCGAAAGTAGTGCAATAGGTGCTGTCAAATCAGAAGCGTGAATTTCTACAAGAGAATCGCACTCACCACAGGTACCGCTGAAGGAAAATCGATTCAAACATTCGCTGCTATGTGTTAACCATTAGAGAGTTTTCGCAAGAAGAAGTGTTATAGCAATCGGCAGCAATGTCCATATGAATAGCAGGTGGAGACGAGGTATTGATTTTGAACAATACTTTAGGTCGTACTGGAAGTTTCGAATAGTAGCAACAGAGTGCACTACATTCCCATAATGCCACACTATCCTCATTCACATTTGTTAGAGCTGAGCCACACAAAAACTACTGATCTCTACAATTATATTGTTATATGATTACTACATTAAATAAATATAACTAATACCACGTATTATTTTATATACAGATAAAATACGAATAATGGAGTATCAAGCGAAGTATGTCCCCCGCTAAATCTGACATCGCGCATCCAACTGACATTGGAGGGTTTAACGAAAATAATCTCATCGTTTAAGAATATGCGATTAAAATTTAATCATCGCGCAAAAAAATAGACTAAAGAGAGGGAATTTCAAACCAACGCATAAAATATTTGTTGTTCACTAGATATAAAATTAAAAAGTCCAAGAGAAAAAACCAGTAGAAATTTTACATTCCGATTAAAATATTACTCACCCCCCTGAAGCTGTCGTAAACGGCATCCTTGGTGTGTAGGAGCAGAAAGGCGAGGAGGTCGTCGTGGTGGAGGGCAGCCAGCACGTAGCCGCCCTGCCTCTCCAGCCACGCGGGCGCGGTGCGCGTCCACAGCGGCGCAGACGGGCGCCACAGCAGCAGCGGCGCCGCGGCGCGGGCGTGCAGGGCGCGTAGCCAGCGCGGGCCATCGCCCAGGTCCACCACGCCCACCGCCCGGCCCCCGCCCACGCCCGCGCCCCCCAGCGCCCACTGCACGCCCGCCACGGGCGGCCCCGCTCCCTCCCAAGGCACACACACGCCCCGCGCCTCTACCCCCGCCCACGCCCCCCACAGCGCCACCGCCAGCGCCAGCCCCAGGGCTCGAACCCGGGTCTCTGCGTCTTGCCGCCCTCTACCCATCGCGTCTCTCTGCCGCTGTGAGGCTTGCCCCGTTGCGACATCGCTGTTCCACTCGCTCATACACATGCACGTCACACATTTTCACGGTTCCGGGACACATTACACGAGTCTTTATACAGGCAAATAAAATAGACATTTCATATGCGCAACATGTGTGGCGAAATGCGGAAAATGTTCTACATTTCGAAATTATTACCTCAGAACATCATATGTTTATGTTTTTGTTGTAATTAACATTAATCGTAACGTTTCCTTGTAATAGAATGTCAATTGACCATATTCCTTACTGTCTCGGTTATCTGAATATTTTGACCTGCATTTCTTCTATCACTCGATGAATGCGTGATTGTATAGTAGATATAGTAAAAACTATCTCTTTCATTTGCATCCAATATCGTTCCACCAACAATTGCAATGAATTATTGTTTGGTCACATGACGGATGAATACATAGTTAACCGATGAAGCGAAGAGGGTTCGCGAGTTGTGTAAAATTTAATGACGAGCAGGGGTTGTAAAGAAAATATATTTTTTCCAGACCACTTGAGAGATCGTAAATGAGATTGAAGGAGCAGAAATGCTAAGCGGTTTCCATAGCAGCGGGGGGCCTGGCATTGTGTATGAAGGAAGCTACGATGTCAGGAAGAGAAAGGGAGAGAAAGCGAGAGGGGGAGCAAGGAAGAGGGGAGAAAGTAAGAGGGGGAGGAATGGAGAGCGAGAGTAAGAAAGAAGAAGAAAGGGAGGGGGGGAGAAAAGATACATTAAGAGAATAAACAAGATACGGAAAATAAAAAGATAGGTAGAATAAAAGAAAAATAGGGAGAGAAAAAGAGAGATAGGGAGAAAAAAGAGAGAGGGAAAAAAGGAGAGATAGGGGGAAAAGAAGGGATAGGGGAAAAAGGAGAGATAGGGGAAAAGGAGAGATAGGGGGGGAAAGTGAGATAGGGGAAAAAGGTGAGATAGGGGAAAAAGGAGAGATAAGGAGAAACAATGAGAGATAGGAAGAAAAAGAGAAAAGTAAGGAAAATAAAGAGGGAGAAAAAGAGAGAGGAATAAAAAGAAAGAGGGATAAATAGTGAGAAACAGAGATGCGGAAATTGGAAGAGAGAGAAAGAGAAAGAGGAAGAAAGAGTGAGTATCAGAGGTGCGGAAATTGAAAGAGAAAGAAAGACAAACAGTGAAAAAGAGAAAGATGGAGAAAAATAAAAGGCGAAAAAAGAGAAAAAAAGGAAAAAGAAATGGAGGGACAAAAAAAGACAGAGAGAAAAATAGAGAAAGAAAACGAGAGAGGTTGTAAATAAGCACAATAACAAAGACTGGGTAACAACTAGTATTGTGTGTGTTATTTGGCGTTTACTATGATATTAGCAGTTTAACCTTCCGCGTTTGATACTTACACAATCGGGCGCGTTTGGCACTGCATGTTGCCTCAACAAAACAGTTTCTTACACCATCAACACTTCTGTTAGTTAATTGAAGAAGGTAGAATAAAATCAGACAACTATTCATATTACATTTTTAATGTTAATACATTTTATGAATCACAGATTTCTAGCGAGATGTAGGTATAGGATAGTTAATACTACTTTATTTCAGAAAACCCTATAAAACGAAATATAACAAAAAAATTAAATTAACCATAATCTCGTTATTAAATAGATAAATTAATTAAATGATCGAGTCTACTGTCTTTAAATTTTTAAAAAGCATCAATTGGTGTAAATCAAGCAGCTTCCAATAACTCAAGATGACAAATTTCTTCATCTGCTATACATGTGTCAGTCTTTTAGCAAAGAAAACATAAACAAGACTACAAATAATAGAATAAAATCATCAAAAACTACTTTGAACTAATTTGATATTGCTTACAGTCATCGACAGAATAACCAACAAAAACGGTGCGTCCTCCATCGGCCAGTGTTTGCCAGACAGCTATCTACAATGCATCGTGTCAGTAATACAATGTTTTTCTCTTCTTTCTATTATCAAATTAATTAAATTCGAAATTATTCAAAATCAGAATCACTTCCGTCTCCAATTACTTAAAATTTTACCCTCTATACTATAAAATATTAGTTTTGCGCTAGCAGGGATTTTTGTAGGAAAATGACACAAAATGATCACACGAAAAAATACTTCTTGAATCAGAAGCTTGAAAGATCCCCTGGGACCCCCGAGTCCTCAGTTCGCATTTCTGCGCGCGCTGAGGAGTAGTTTCGGCCTGGGGAGCTGCACGAACGTGCGCAGCAGGGCGCACAGACATCTGCGCATCTGCGCACGCGCAGCGCCCCACCGACTGCGCGCGAGCTCTGCGCAGAAGGCGGCGGCGGCCAGCGCCAGCCCCGCGCAGAGCAGCGCCAGGTGCGGCCGCAGGTCCTGCAGCTCCAGGGTCCGGGGTTCGTCGCTTTCCGCCTCCGCCACCACCTCATCCGTGCCCCGAGAGGCACCATTGTACAGACGCCAGTACATCCCCCATGTTCTGTTGAAGTCGTCTGCCCACTTGAGATCAAGGCCCGCGTCTCGGAACTGAATCAGCTTCAGATTAATCGGGTCCACCCACGGCAAGTTCCTGGAAATATGTAAGCAGAGGCAGATTTGCTACAGTAGAAGAATTATGGAAGCACTTCGTTTTGCTAAAGAAAACTTAGGTGAGTATGAATGCATTGCGGAGTAAAGAAAACAATTGGCTTAACAATTTTGCCAATAAATATATTTGAGCTCAGAAGTCAGTGTAAGAATTTTTAAGATAATTTTCATGGATTTTTGTAGGGATTTTTGCATTTAGCTAAGAGCAATGAAGTTTTTGCAGTACTTTGTCAAATACGACTATAAACAGACTATTGGTTTCGGAGGAAAATATCAAGCTGACTATTAGTTTTAATTACTTTTTACTTCACCTGCTAAAGAACTCCAAAATTGTCCTTAATTGCTGGTTAGTATAAGTCTATCATTATACCCTCATAAGCAGCGCATGGAAATTTGATTTGTTTCGTCAAAATTAAATCAAATTAAAAAATCATATATTCAACTGAAAACTAGCATGACCAGGACACTACGTATTTTCTACTATTATATACGTGTTTCAATGTTCAAAGAATCAGAAAAATCAACTAAAACAGTTTCGAATTAACAAATGGTCATTCTTTCATTTACTCAGATTAAAATTAGTTCTACAAAATATCAGAGGCTTTCTGCTCTTACAGTTTTCTAATTTCCTTGATGAGTGCTAGCTTCATAGTCCTGCCCGAAATTCTTGTTTGTTGCCATCTACCGCCGCCACCAATATAGACGTTCACGGTTTCACAATTTTCCGGTTTCCTAATAGTAGAAGAAATATACATTCCGATTCTTGAAGATCAGTAAAGCCTCGTTCTGTATGAAAATGTTTATTGATGGTGAATGCGAAATTTTAAGCTCATTTTCACAAAAATCTTACGAGTTTTCGACAATCTCTATTTAAAGTAACTTTTAATCCCTTGAAATCACAAATGTAATAATGTATACAAATAGGAGGAAATATGCATATTAACCGCGTGAGATATATTTAAAAAAAAATAGATTTTTGAATTTATGAAAAATCAAAATAATACTGCAAAAATAAATTTATGTCATCTTCAACAGGGGCAGTTAGCACTACCCGATCCACAAGCTTACAGGAAAAATTTTCAGCCATTTTTAAGGCAACGTATTTTTGTAAAAATGCGGAATTTTGAGCTTATTTTCGCAGAAAACTGTTGAGTTTTGGAGAAAATTTATAATATTTCAATTGAAGCACATATGCTTGTAAAAAGCAGTAATGGGAAGAAATTACGGCTAAAGTAAATATTAACGACCTGTGAATAAACCAAAAAATGAGTTTGGAACGAAAAACAAAAGAGCAATATTAAGTTAATGTTACCATTTAGAGTACATTTAGTATGATCACTACCAAAAGGTTTATAACTTTTGGAAAAAAATTCAACGGTTTCTGAGAAAATCTTGTTTTCTGTTGTTGTTTTTTTAGTTTCACACGCTTGAAGCAATATTGCGTTAAAACTATCAAAAGTTTGAAAAAATCTAATGATCTTATAAACAACGAAGTATGGACACTAAATTTTAATTAAAGGAATAATCTCTATTTTCAATTTCGTATATGTAGGAAGGCGGCGGATGTAGGAACGTTTTGCTGTTAATTGATTTATTGGTATCAGGAACCCACAAAACAGGGATTCTGGCTAGAATACGTGTGTTCAAGACGGGAATTACAACACGGGAATTTTTCTTAATTTAGCATTTGAACGTATCCTCTTTTTCGTTATCCGGTCCCATCAATTGATTTTTTCCAACCAAAAATTTGCCGGATTTCTCGCAGCGTTACATAACATTCTCTACACCACGTATGTATATAAGAAATAAAAAGTACTCGACGCTTTTATAAAATTTAACTGAGTGAAGGTTTGCAGAAAACTTTCAAGCTACAAGAATCGATTAAGGTTAAAAATAAGCGGCTTGGATATTGGGCAGACATTTTTTTCATTAAAATTAAGTATCTGTTGCACATAAAGAAAGTGTAGACTCGAAGAATGTTATCATCCGAATTCTTTGTAGAATTTCGTCCTCAAATTAATAAATAATTGTTGTCTTCCTCCACATGATGGCGATGGAAATAAAAGTTTAACTTATTTTCCACAATGCATGCAATAGTGTGTTTCTACATTTTTAAATCTAGTATATATTTAAAGTGTTAGATATATATTTCTATGTTTCTATTTACGTCTTTACGTTGTATTGTTTAAAACTGATAGAGCTTCAAGGCTTTTAAGAAAAAGAGATGCAATTTTAAGGGTAATTTTAAGGACTTACCACACGTTAATAAAATTGGAACATTTTGAACAAAACTACCAAACAGTGTGCTCGTACAAAGATTCATAATCCACGTCAAGGAAAAGTACTGACTGCGACATTGACGATATATGGGAAGGGGCTTCCCCACTCGATGGCGACAAAGTACTTTGGAATTCCCCTTAAAATCACAAGATATAAGTTCACGATAATCACGCAAGCTGATGCCAGACTCACTACGCTCAAACTGAAAAATCCGCGATTCACCTTGCACTTGACTAAACGGATGAATCACGACAACTTTACTCCAAACAGACCCAATCAGACTGACTAGACTACTCACGTTACGACGAGCGAGACGAATGTGCGAGAGCGAGAGAGCGAATCGAGCATGGGCTTCTTCAAACGGCCGGGAATCGAACTGTGGCCGCGGAACCGAAACCACTCATTCCGTTAGTTCGTGGCGCCGAGTCACTTCATACGAACGACGTCGGCGGTGGGGGCGGCTGAGTAGAGCGGTGCGGGGTCCGCGCCATCGGCGTGACTTTCAATGGGGCCATCCCTGCAGGGAAAGGGCGCCGGCGTCTGCAACGCCATCCGATCGACGCGAAACTCGTCAGCAGCAATTCAAATACACTGTAACTTTGTGGCGTCAGGTGCCTAGCGGGCCTCTTTATGTCCTATTAAATGAGCTCGGAATACACGACATTTTGTAATGAGGTTTCGAAGAAAGGTTGCATTGCCCTGCCCAAGCCACCCTTATAAATAAAAACCACCCTGATTCGATCTCACCTCAAATGGGAGTGGGATTGGGACTGTGGAGGTCTGGGCAAATAGTGATCTTTGCATCGAACGCCATGTATCCACTGGAGGGCCACCAGGGTAGCTGCCACGAGATCAGCTGTTCCCGTGACCTTCTGACGAGAGTCGGCGTCTACATTTGGCCCCGCGCCGGGTCACGAACCCCGCCACGGGCACAATTAATTAATACTACTTCCACTCATACAAGTCGATCCCACAGAAAAGATGACTGACGTGAAATAAAATACAAGAAGTTGATTGTTCTTAGTGTACATGCTTTTTTATTCAAAATTGTCTCCTTGTAGGTCAATACATAACTGGAAGCGTTGGAAAAATTGTTCAAAACAATTCTGATACTCAGCAATTGGAATTGCCTACAGGATCGTTGTCGTAGCCTTCTGGATATCGGAAATTGTGCCGAAACGCCGTCCTTTCATGGCCATTTTCAGTTTGGGAAATAGCCAAAGTCGCACGGAGCAAAATCCTGCAAATACGGAGGATGGTTCAAGCGCAACAATACATTTTTCAGCCAAGAATTTGCGAACGATCTTGCTAAACGAGTTAAAACACCCAAGTAGTAATGTGCGTTCATCATTTGACCTTCTGGAGCAATTTTTTATGGATTATTCATTTGGAATCAAAGAAAACTGTAAGCAGTGTCTTGACACGACTTTTCTTCATTCGCACTTTTTTCGGTTCGGAGGTTCTGGACCTTTGCATTCCGAGCTCTGGCGGATTGTAAGTGGCTCGTATTGAAAACACCGCGTTTCATCACCGGTTACGATGCATGACAGGAAGTCTGCGTCCTCATCGGCCGATCGTTTCATGGCTCTCCAGTGTTCCACTCTGCAATGCTTTTGATCGTCCGTGAGTGAGTGGGGCACAAAGTGACAACAGATCTACTTTTTGCCCGGATTTTCAGTCAATATGCACAGTTGTTTTAGGAATTCCAGTGAGCTCCTCGATTAACGTGGTAGATGCACAACGATCATTTCGATGAATTTCAGCCACTTTTTGAACATTTTCGTCAACTCGAACTGTCCCTGATGCTCCTGGACGTGGATCGTGTTCAATGCTCTCTCTTCCATCACGAAATCTTCCATACCACTTAAAAACGTTTTTGCGACTCATTGCTTCACTACCATAAACACGTTGTGTCATTTCAAAAGTCTCTGTGGCACTTTTACCCACTTTGAAACAAAACTTAATGTTCGCACGTTGCTCCATTGCTCTTTTCACGACCGGGGGTCAAAACATACTGTTGCAGTTTTATTTACTGCGAGCAGTCTGTGATGCCAGTGCTGTTCCTTTTAAAACTGAAGGTAGTCACCCAACAACCCTACTTAATTCCTACATCAGATCACAGACTGCGCGATTGGTTCCACGAATATAAAATCAGTCACCTTTTCTGTGAGACGCGCTGTGAATTTTCATCCGAACAATTCTTTAGGAAGATTTAATCTGAGTAATTTTTAATCGCCTGTGCACAAATTACGTATACTTCCATTACTTACCATTTCGTAATCATATATTCCCATTCAGGTGACGCTGCGTCGAAAAATTTCATTGACGAAATCATTTTACGATTTGTAGATATCATCAGAGGCCAATCTCTATCGGTTGAAAGTGCAGCGTAACGATTTTCAGCCAGATACAATTGGTGGTCCCTCGAATTGTTAAAATATTTGACATTCATCTTTATAAAATATTTGACTGTCCCTTCTGTGCAAATACTATCATTTCTCTGTGAACAAAATACTTTCAACCTGTCTATTGTAGGCTGAGAGAGTTTAGCAGCCAACACTGTCATTCCGGAGGCAATGAGTTGGTCTATTGTTTTGATGTCCGGGTAGTGTTGGGGTATCATAATCAGGTCGAAGAGACGGCCCTAGAAAAGAATCACTTGTTTAGTAAGTAATTTATTGTACAAATGGAGACATTGATACTTTATCATATTGCAACAGATTCGCACAAGATTTAGCAGATTTCGAATTATGTGGTAATTGTTTTTATATTTTTTATGCTCGTAATGGCGTCTGAACGTATCCCAGACACATCAATGCCAAAGCCTCTGCACCGACTCCGACCAGGAGGTCCTAGGGTTCGAATCCTGCGGCGGATATTCGACTCTCGCTGCATAGCTACGTACATTTTAGCTGCCGACTGGGAGAAATAACTAGGATGAGGCTGCTGTGATCGGTAGATTCTAACAGCTATAACGCAAGCCTTCGCATTCATGACTGTGTTTCAACAATACTGTTTACAAAACGTTTTCGAATCTCTGACAGATTGGGCGGTTGCATTTGTACCTAGCCGCCGCTGCATATGCGATCATGTAATATTTGATGATTGCGAATACATTTGCGCTTTTTGATAATTCTGATAACAAGCTGAATACTTATTAAGACAGAAATTGCATTACCCATTAAACCAATAAAATCTTACAATGTCAAAGCAAACTTTCCTTTAATTTTGACTTGTAAAAGCAAGTGAGGATAGCAGAGGAATATAAAAAGGGGCTGTGTCCTCACCTGGTAGGCGGCGGCGACGACGACGGCGGAGGCGAGCAGCGCGGCGGCCAGCTGCAGGCGCTGCGGCGTGGCGCGCACCCTGTCCTGCGGGGCGCCCCCGCACGAGGAGAAGGCGCGCAGCGCGGCGGCGGCGCTGGCGGCCAGCGACTCGCCCGCCACCACGCGCCACGCCAGCGCGTACGCCACCGCCGCCCCCAGCAGCGCGAGCCAGATGCGCGGGGAGAACACGCGCAGCGGCAGCGACCACGCCGGCAGCTTCGCAGGCGGAGGCAAAGCCACTATGTCCCTAGAGACTAATTGTGAGGTGGGTATGAAGTCACTGGATAGTAACTGGCCATGTTCTGGGAGGCACAAATTTACTACGAAATCTGCGCGATTAAATACAACATCACGTATATAATCTAGTCTATCTGTGTACCATTTTGCTGTTTGTTGTCCCTGAAACATTTCAAGTGTAAAGTTATCATAATTAAGGGAGGGTAAATAAAGTTTTCTGCAAGATATTTGTTTATCATATTACAATTATTTAGCACATTTTTCACTGTAAATGTAGTTTTTACTAATTAAAAGGGGGCATCAAAGGCTTTATAAAAATTAAATATGGAGCATTTTAACTTCATGAAAAATCTTAAAGAAATGGATGCCAAATCAATTAACGAAAATTATAAAATTAAGGTCAATCGTCTTTGCACGTGCATAATTAGAAGGGTATTATCGTTTATATATATATATATATATATATATATATATATATATATATATATATATATATATAAATAAATAAAATATTATAAAAATATATATATTTATATATATAGGTATAAAACAATTATTTATGCAGGTTTATAATTAGCTAATTTTTTTCCCTGTAAACACAGTTGAGTTTTATTCCTTTTTATGAAGTATCGCTTACATTACCATTTACAAAGACTCTATAACATAAATATTTTGCTCTTACCTGTAAACGGAGAAACGACAATTAATACTATCTAACCCCTTCTCTGTTACACTACTTACTCTAATTACAATGTATCCTTCTTATAAATTCTTTCAAGTTATACTTATGTGTATTTCAATATCTTCCAACAATCGTACCACTCATTCCATCTAGCGGTTCTTAGTCTCAACCACGCGCAACCACTCTTAACCACGCGCCAAGGGTGGAAAGCATGACATGTTCAAAAAAAAGAAAATATATTTTCTTTACATGCATTATATATGTATATATATATATATATATATATATATATATATATATATATATATATATTGTGGCGATATGGGATTATACAACCCCATAACACCACCGTTTCGTCGGCACGAACACTCACAGGCAGCGAGAAGAGCAGCCGAAAACCAGAGTAGCAAAACGCGCAGCCTGGTATCCGTTGCTCGTACTAGTCACCACGAACTATCAAGCCACGTTTTTACTGGTGAAGGGTTGAAAGAGGAGAAGTTACCCCCGCCACGGAGAATTTCTGCAGGCAACGCAAATAAATAGGCGGACGCGCAAGCGGAAGACCTCTTTTCCTGGCCATCACGCATCGGGTCAACATCTCTTCTAGTAAGTCACCTCTCGGCAAGCAAGCAGATTTTCATCAGCGCTCGTCAGCTTATGTAGTAATTGCCGCCGCAACGACTGTTTAGATAGGAGTTTCCGGCGTTGCAAAGACGTCTAGCTAGTCGTCCGCGAAGTAGTGAGGAATTAGTGAAGTATTCTTCTATTAACTAATACGGGAAGTAAAAGGTTGCCCGTTGTGAGGAAAACTCTGAAAGTTCTTGATTAACGGAGTAAAAGTTAGGAACGAGCGAGGTACTTGTACTAGCAGTCAGGGAAGTGCAAGGGACATTTTTCTACATATTGGGCGTAATCGAAGGCGGTAGCAGCCGTGGGAGGAGAAGAGACCGATTAGCGAGACGGAAGAATACACGAGTCAACCGGGGAGAAGACGCCGTTCAGGAAGATAGAAAAAGACGCAAGAGGACAGCGCAGGCAACGCAGAGGTCGGAATCGAGCAACGCGGTGCGCAACCCAGCACGCGACTTCAAGGTTGGAAAGTGGACGGTTTCGAGGTAACCTGTAGAACTGTGAAATTAGGTCAAGTTCACGTCGGCAGGGAAAAGAATAGTTCCAAAAGTGTTAGAAAATTGAGGACACGGGTGGTAATAATTTGCAGCTTTGTAGTGGGAGATTTGGATGCGTTATTGCTTGCCTTAAACCATTCTATTGGAGCAGTCATTATTCTGTTATCAGCAGTTATAATGAAAAGACAAATTGAGAGTAGTGCGCTTGCCCACATATTATTCATTGTATGTAATATTTTAAAGAAAGGCAAGAGATTGTAAATTAAGTTTAATTTCACGTGCAATTGTAACTAGAATAACTTAAATTTAGGCGTATTGAATTTTCAAAGGGAATTCCCAGTACTGGTTAGAGAAAGTGTTTCAGAAAATTAGTTCTGAACAAAATTAAGTGTTCATTCATTGAATAGGCTGTAAAGGTTGCTTATTTGTATTTATTTGATCATTTTTGAAAAGTGTGATCTTATTTTTGATTTGTTTTTCTGTGTTATTAAGTCATGCCAGAATTTTGGGTGAATTATATGCTCGTTTATGTGTGATTTGTGTGACTTTTATTGTGTCAAGGGTTCAGATCTTTCTCGTACCCCAAAGATCCTGCTTCCTGAGATTCTAAGCTCGCTTCACGAGCATAATATCTTAACAACCCGCTTACAGTGCATGCGGCTGTGTGAGCAGAAGGTATACACATCGTGTGTGGATAAGAGGGGTGTTAGAATATATATATATATATATATATATATATATATATATATATATATATATATATATACACACAGTCCCTGTATTCCTCTGAATCCGCCTCACTGTCCACCTTCCTATCCATATCCCTGTTGTCTCCGTGTCCACCTATCTCCTTTCTATTACAATTATCTAAAAATTGGAAGTTAATGAACTGATTTCTTACCTCCACACTTGTACCAACAGTTCTGATATCTTTCCAATAAATACGTAGATGAAGTCTCGTTTCTAGTTCTGTTCTCTTGAGATACTCGGGACCTGCAAGCCGGATGGTGATTCCATCAATTACTGCACGTGTGAGTTTTGTCTTTATATTTTGTATAAAGAGATAATACAAGGCTCGGCCTCCGAGGTCCCTCGAGCGGGTTGCCACCAGTGCCTTGGCCTCGCGCGCGCATGCCTCACTGCGCTCCTCACACTGGGTGAGCCACTCCCTGCTCCACCAATCGGGGGCCACGACATCGACGGCCAGCGCCCACCACCGTCCCTCCCCCTCCCCCTCCCGTTCGCGCAGCAGCAGCCCGCGGAAGCCCTGGTGGCGCTGCCACAGCGCGGCCAGCACGCGCCGCCCCGCACGCAGCTGCGCCCCAGCCGCGCTCCCGGCCTCACGCACTCGCCTCCCGCTGCTCCTTTGTTCCTCCTGGAGCTTCTGCAGATCGTCCTCTACCAGTTTTTCGATGGGTTTCAGTGGTTTCCGCTCAAGACCTAGATATTTATCGTGTTTTTTTGATGTCCAATGGTCCTGTAAATTATGATCAAAATAAATATGTTAATGAAAGTTATTATCTATTTGGTTGTTGTAGAAAATGTTGCGTTGAGATAAATAATTTTTCTCAAGAAGTATCGGAATTGAGCAGTCACCTACCCAGTTGCTTTTGCGGCTGGATTTGTTTGTCAAATGAGTTAGTGTCGGTTTAGTCAAGTTTCTATTCCCTGTATGTCTTTCGTTCGAGATTTTTTGGCTCTTGAATCTTTTCAAGAGATTATTTTGTAATAACTGGTCTTTTCTCAAGTCTTTTTGAGAGTCCTCCACAATTATAGGACTTCCTGAATATCCATACTGTAGTTTTCGCCTCTCCCGATCATTCTTGAAGTCATTATTCTGTGGAAATTGATTGCTTTCTTTGTTCTGTTTCTGACAAATGTGAATGTCTGGTATTCGTCCAATCGCTAAAACGACTGGCGCTGAAGAATGTAGTTGAAAGTTTCGATACATGGTTGCACCACCTGTTAATCCCTAAAACAAGCACAGTTTTCTTTATTATGAACAAGCTTAGAAATATTTCGCTGCAATAATTGCCTTCAAAGACTTTGCAAAAGACCGTCGCGTAGACAGCCCTTGCTATTCCCCTTTTACCCTAAGAAAATACTAATGCACACAAATGCAAGTGTTAAAATGATTCTCATTGGTTTGTAGTGTGAGCACTGCTGATGTCGGGATCCTGACGCTAAAGTAAATAGCTCTCAGTATAAGGATTAATTTGTCGGCCAACGTTCATTAAAAAAACCTTGCATCAAACCCTTTGCAACGATTTCGAGAACGGAGGCCATTGTGAACTGAATGCGTGTATCTGGGCGTAAGGTTACGAGCTGATGGGCGCGGGGGGGCGTGGGGCGTGGCTCGTGGAACCACGGCGACGCCCCGCCGATCGGCCTGCCACGCTCTGCTATTCAGTGCGTTTTTGAATGTGTGAGAGTGTGGACGGCCCTTCAAATATTTAACACAAGAGTTTCTTCGAAGTAGCGAAGAGCGCATCGTTCTCAATGTTTTCAATTCGCTATTGCATAGAAATCCGTCGTCACCGGTGAAGCAAATCACTGAGCTCACTAGAAATCCGTCCATCAAATACAAATGTCAGAGAATAAACGAAAGCGTGGAAAATTCGATTGCAGCATTCGATGACTTTGTATTCACTGCCGTTCGATCGGAAGTGAATTTCTTGCATCAGAACGGCTAACGCGCAGAAACAAAACACCAACACTTGCAAAATTGTTGCAGCTTATGAAATGTAATCAAGAAGTTCCGAATTTATGGGAATCATTTCATACCAATAATTGACAATCACGTCCTAAGGCAGATTGATCGTAAGTAAAGTACTTGCACGAGCATGACATTTGCATGAGTGCTCTTATTAAATTTGAAATATCGGGATATGCTTCATCATAATCGAAAGTAGTGCAATAGGTGCTGTCAAACCAGAAGCGTGAATTTCTACAAGAAAATAGCACTCACCACAGGTACCGCTGAAGGAAAATCGATTCAAACATTCGCTGCTATGTGTTAACCATTAGAGAGTTTTCGCAAGAAGAAGTGTTATAGCAATCGGCAGCAATGTCCATATGAATAGCAGGTGGAGACGAGGTATTGATTTTTAACAATACTTTAGGTCGTACTGGAAGTTTCGAATAGTAGCAACAGAGTGCAATACATTCCCATAATGCCACACTATCCTCATTCACATTTGTTAGAGCTGAGCCACACAAAAACTACTGATCTCTACAATTATATTGTTATGTAATACTACATTAAATACATACAACTAATACCAGGTATTATTTTGTATACAGTTAAAATACGAATGATGGAGTATGAAGCGAAGTATGTCCCCCGCTAAATCTGACATCGCGCATCCTACTGACAATGGAGGGTTTAACGAAAATAATCTCATCGTTTAAGAATATGCGATTAAAATTTAATCATCGCGCAAAAAATAGACTAAAGAGAGGGAATTTCAAACCAACGCATAAAATATTTGTTGTTCACTAGATATAAAATTAAAAAGTCCAAGAGAAAAAAACAGTAGAAATTTTACATTCCGATTAAAATATTACTCACCCCCCTGAACCTGTCGTAAACGGCATCCTTGGTGTGTAGGAGCAGAAAGGCGAGGAGGTGGTCGTGGTGGAGGGCAGCCAGCACGTAGCCGCCCTGCCTCTCCAGCCACGCGGGCGCGGTGCGCGTCCACAGCGGCGCAGACGGGCGCCACAGCAGCAGCGGCGCCGCGGCGCGGGCGTGCAGGGCGCGTAGCCAGCGCGGGCCGTCGCCCAGGTCCACCACGCCCACCGCCCGGCCCCCGCCCACGCCCGCGCCCGCGCCCGCGCCCCCCAGCGCCCACTGCACGCCCGCCACGGGCGGCGCCGCCCCCTCCCACGGCACACGCACGCCCCGCGCCTCTACCCCCGCCCACGCCCCCCACAGCACCACCGCCAGCGCCAGCCCCAGGGCTCGAACCCCGGTCTCTGCCTCTTGCCGCCCTCTACCCATCGCGTCTCTCTGCCGCTGTGAGGCTTGCCTCGTTGCGACATCGCTGTTCCACTCGCTCATACACATGCACGTCACACATTTTCACGGTTCCGGGACACATTACACGGGTCTTCATACAGACTGCACGTAACTAAATAAAGGAAGGCAATTTAAAATGGGCATTTCATATACGCAACATGTGTGGCGAAATGCGGAAAATGTTCTACATTTCGAAATTATTACCTCAGAACATCATATGTTTATGTTTTTGTTGTAATTAACATTAATCGTAACGTTTCCTTGTAATAGAATGTCAATTGACCATATTCCTTACTGTCTCGGTTATCTGAATATTTTGACCTGCATTTCTTCTATCACTCGATGAATGCGTGATTGTATAGTAGATATAGTAAAAACTATCTCTTTCATTTGCATCCAATCTCGTTCCACGAACAATTGCAATGAATTATTGTTTGGTCACATGACGGTTGAATACATAGTTAACCGATGAAGTGAAGAGGGTTCACGAGTTGTGTAAAGTTTGATGACGAGCAGGGGTTGGAGAGAAAATATCTTTTTCCCAGAGCACTTGAGAGATCGTAGATGAGATTGAATGAGCAGAAATGCTAAGCGGGTTCCATAGCAGCGGGGGCCTGGCATTGGGTATGAAGGAAGCTACGATGTCAAAGAGAGAAAGGGAGAGAAAGCGAGAGGGGGAGCAAGGGAGAGGGGAGAAAGTAAGAGGGGGAGAAAGGGAAAGAGAGAGTAAGAAAGAAGAAGAAAGGGAGGGGGGAGAAAAGATACATTGGGAGAATAAACAAGATAGGTAGAATAAAAGAGAGAATGGGAGAAAAAAAGAGAGATAGGGAGAAAAAAGAGATAGGGGAAAAGGGAGATAGGTAGAAAATAGAGAGATAGGGGGGGGAAAGGAGAGATAGTGGAAAAAAGGAGAGATAGGGGGGAAAAGGAGAGATAGGGAGGAAAAATGAGAGATAGGAATAAGAAGAGAAAAGTAAGGATAAGAAAGACGGAGAAAAAGAGAGAGGAATAAAAAGAAAGAGGGAGAAATAGTGAGAAACAGAGATGCGGAAATTGGAAGAGAGAGAAAGAGAAAGAGGGAGAAAGAGTGAGAATAAAAGGTGCGGAAATTGAAGGAGAAAGAAAGACAAAGAGTGAAAACGAGAAAGATGGAGAAAAATAAAAGGCGAAAAAAAAGAAACAAGGAAAAAGAAATGGATGGAGAAAAAACAGGGAGAAAAACAGAGAAACAAAACGAGAGAGAAGGTAAATAAGCACAATAACTAAGACCGGGTAACTACTATTGTATATGTTATTTGGCGTTTACTTTGATATTAACAGTTTAACCTTTCGCGTTTGATACTTACACAATCGGGCGCGTTTGGTAATGCATGTTGCCTCAACAAAACAGTTTCTTACACCATCAACACTTCTGTTAGTTAATTGAAGAAAGTTGAATAAAAACAGACAACTATTCACTTTACATTTTTAATGTTAATACATTTTACGAAACACAGAAATGTAGCGAGATTTAGGTATAGGATAGTTAATAATACATTATTCCAGAAAACCCTATAAAACGAAATATAACAAAGAAAAAAATGAAATTAACTATAAATTTGTTATTAAATAGTTAAATTAATTAAATGATTAAATCAACTGTCCTTAAATTTTAAAAAAGCATCAATTGGTTTAAGTCAAGCCGCTTCCAATAACTCAATTTGACCGATTTCTTCATCTGTTCCACAAGTGTCAGCCTTTTAACAAAGATAAACATAAACAAGACTACAAGTAATAGAATAAAATCATCAAAAACTACTTTCAACTAATTCCATATTGCTTACAGTCATCGACAGAATAACCAAGAAAAACGGCGCGTCCTCCATCGGCCAGTGTTTGCCATACAGCTGTCTACAATGCATCATGGCAGTAACACAATGTTTTTCGCTTCTTTCTACCATCAAATTATTTAAATTCGAAATTATTCAAAATTAGAAACACTTTCGTCTCCAATTACTTAAAATTTTACCCTCTATACTATAAAATATTCGTTTTGCGCTAACAGGAATTTTTGTAAGAAAATAACGCAAAGTGCTCACACGAAAAAATACTTCTTGAATCAGAAGCTTGAAAGATCCCCTGGGACCCCCGAGTCCTCAGTTCGCATTTCTGCGCATGGGTAGTTTCGGCCTGGGGAGCTGCACGAACGTGCGCAGCATGGCACGCAGACCCCTGCGCATCTGCGCACGCGCAGCCCCCCACCGACTGCGCGCGATCTCTGCGCAGAAGGCGGCGGCGGCCAGCGCCAGCCCCGCGCAGAGCAGCGCCAGGTGCGGCCGCAGGTCCTGCAGCTCCAGGGTCCGGGGTTCGTCGCTTTCCGCCTCCGACACCACCTCACCCGTGCCCCGAGAGGCACCATTGTATAGACGCCAGTACATCCCCCATGTTCTGTTGAAGTCGTCTGCCCACTTGAGATCAAGGCCCGCGTCTCGGAATTGAATCAGCTTCAGATTAATCGGGTCCACCTACGGCCAGTTCCTGAAAATGTAGAAGTAGAGACAGATTTTCTATAGTCGGGGAATTATGGGAGCACTTAGGTATGTTAGAGAAAAGTACGAAAGTATTGCCGCTAAAAGAAAACAAATCGCTTCACAATTTGGCCAATAAATGAGTTGGAACTCAGAAGACTATGAATTTTCAGCAATGAATTTTTTGTAGTTGTTGGTGCAATACAACTAAAAACTTGTATACTTGAATATTGGATAAGGAGAAAAATAGCAAGCTGGCTAGCAGTTTTAATTCTCTTTACCTTAACGCGTTAAACAACTCAGCAATTGTCCTTTATTGCTGGTAAGTACTAAATCTAGCATTATACCCTCATAAATACCACAAGCAAATATTTTTGTAACAACTAAATTAAAATTTTAAAAAACTTGAATTAGATCAATTATATTTAGCTACATAACTGAAAATTTGCAGGGCCAGGACATCACGTATTTTCTACTGTTATATACTACTTTTCAGTGTTAAAAATATCAACAAAAATCAACGAAAATGATTTCGAGCACATCAAGTGTTATTTCTTTAAATTATCAGATTAAAACTAGTTTTGTTGAAAACTGTCACGGCCTTTTTCGTAAAAAACGTTTTTAATTAGAAATTATTGCTTCAATAAAAAATTAGAAAAAATGACTTTGAGAGGGTTAGCTTTACCATCTTACCATCTATTTCGCTCCATACGCTTCCTGAAAGAATGTTTCCGTTCGAATTATTTGTGGAACAACGTCCCAACTACACAAGTATTTGCTGTTTCTCGAAATGAAAAACCTCACGAAAGAAAGAATTTAATAATTGGCGTTTTATTCGCCTCCAATAATATTCTACTGCTTTTAGAGCGACTATGAAATAAGGGTGATCAAGATTTATTCTGCTCCGTACGCTTACTGGAGGAATGTTACCATTTGAACTATTTGTGGAACATCACACTCAACTACACAAATCTTTGCTGTCGATCTCCAAATTATGTCCACATGTAAAAGTTTTACTTTCTTTGCTACAATGAATGCAATTTTGTTGTCCAATTTGAAATGTAATATATAATGGTAGTGGTATTAAAAAACGTGTTTAATTCTATTTACGAACATAACATTGTGAAACTACTATAATTAACGAAATATGGGAAGGGAATTCCCCACCTCATGGCGACAAAGTACTTTGGGACTCCCCTCAGCTCACAAGATAATGGGGAAAGGAGAATAACGAAATCTGTTCCAAGACTCACAACGCCGCAAACAATCGGCGATTCACGTTGCACATGACCAGACGGACCAATCACGACGACTGTACTCGACACAGACCCAATCAGACAAACTAGAGTGATCACGTGACGACGGGGGAGACGAATGCAAACGTGAGTCCGGAGACAGACGGTCGGAGAGAAAGATACAGGAAGCGAGTGCAAGCAGACGTGTTGAGAGAGGCATGCCTAATGAGTGAGAGGTGCCCGGGAGATGTCTGATTACAAGAATATGCTAATACGCGAAAAATACGGGAACGTGAGCAAAGACTGATGTCAGTGGTGGAGAGACGGCTAAAGCCCCAAGACGTATACGAGAGATCGGGCGTGTGCATCTCCAAACGCGCCGGGATTCGAACTGTGGCCGCGGAACCGAACCTACTCATTCCGTTAGTTCGCGGCGCCGAGTCGCTTCATACGAACGGCGTCGGCGGTGGGGGCGGCTGAGTAGAGCGGTGCGGGGTCCAGGCCATCGGCGTGACTTCCAATGGGGCCATCGCTGCAGGGAAAGGGCGCCGGCCTCTGCAACGCCATCCGATCGACGCGAAACTCGTCAGCAGCAATTCAAATACACTGTAACTTTGCTCCGTCGCGAGGCTAGCGGACCTCTTTTATGTGCTAATAAATGTGCTCGAAATACCCGCAAAGATGTCATTTCGAAATCCGGAAAGCCCCTTTGGATTTCCCTAAGCATGCAACCCCTATAAATAAACCCGCTCTGCTTTGACCTTCCCTCAAATGCGAGTGGTAATGGGCTGATCCATCTGAGCTAATTATGATCCAGGCCTTGATCACTAAAGCGCCGCCACAGCAGGGCTGCGAAAAGTAGCAGTCACCAGACCAGCTGTTCCCGTGACGTTCTGACGAGAGTCTGCGGCTACATACGGCTTTACTTTACTTTTTCGTGTCCGGTCTTTCAAATTTTTCCAGCCCAGAAGTGGGCCAGGTCTTCTGAAGGTGCATTCCCCCTCCAGAGGTCATCATCTGTGCAGTGAACAGGGCACAATGGGCACTGTGTGAGGTGGTCGGTGTCCTGTGCCTCTCCGCAGTCACAGTAGATGTCGTCCTCCGCTAAGTAGCCCCACCTTGCAAGGTTGGTCTTCACAGAGGCCACTCCAGTTCTTATCCTATTCAGTGCCCTCCAGGATTTCCATGGCAGACTGGTTCCAGTAGTCTCAGGATCCCGGAGTGGGTACCAGTCTGGAGGTTCTGGCTGTGTGAACCTCATGAAACTTCTCCTGGATTTGAGTCGGCTGCGCGATGGCTCCAGCTGACCGTACATTACGTGCCTCTCATCGAAGGTCTGTTTGAACCTCTCCAAGTATTCGTGGTTTGCTCTTCTGATCTTAGGAGTGTTCATTCCTGCAGCCCTGTAGAGTTTGTCGATGGGAGTTGGTTTCATGCAACCAGTTGCAATGCGACACGTCTCATTAAGGGATGTATCAACCTTCTTTGTGTGGGCTGACCGACACCAGACAGGGCAGGCGTATTCCCCAACAGAGAAGCAGAGAGCCCTTCCTGATGTCAGGAGCACGCTGGGATTTGCTCCCCATTGGCTGCTGCATAGCTTCCTGATGATGTTGTTCCTGGAGTTGACTTTTGATGATGTATACTGACAGTGCTGTTTGTATGTCAAAGTTCGGTCCAGGGTCACGCCAAGATATTTTGGTGAGTTGGTGTGTTCCAGGGCCTTGCCCTCCCAGGTGACGTTCAGTCTTCTCCTAGCCTCCCTAGATCTTAGATGGAAGGCGCATACCTGTGTTTTCCCTGGGTTTGGTTTGAGGTGACTCTCCTTGTAGTAGGTTGATATTTCCTCCAATGCATGAGTCAGTCCTTGTTCCACTCCTTCGAAAGAACGATCCTTGACCAATATAGCCAGATCATCGGCATACAAGAAGTGGAGAGCATTTGGCGTGATGGGCTGGTCATTTGTATACACATTGAAGAGCAGCGGTGCCAGAACGCTCCCTTGGGGTAGACCGTTCTTCTGAATTCTCCATCGGCTCTTTTTTCCATTCAAGCAGACATAGAATCGTCGGTTCTGAAGGAGGGTACGGATGGTACCTGTGAGGTGCTTGTCTCCCGTCATCTTGTACACCCTGGAGAGCAAGAGATTATGGTTGACCGTGTCGTATGCTGCTGTTAGGTCTATTAGAGCCATGCCTGTGACGACACCCTCCTCAAACCCATTCTCAATTTGCTCAGTAAGGTTCAATATCTGGCTTGTACAAGATTTACCTGGCCGGAATCCTGCCTGCTGTGGGATAAGCCTCCCCTCAAAGAACTGCACAATGCGCTGAAATATCACACGCTCATAGAGCTTGAAGAGATGGCACAGGAGTGAGATCGGCCGGTAGCTGGAGTCAGAGTCTGCAGGTTTACCTGGTTTCAGAAGTGCGATGACCTTTGCTTTCCTCCAGACTTTCGGGAGGGACAGCGATGACAGGCAGCTATTAAAAAGGTTTAGGAGCCAATTTTTAGTCCCAGGTCCAAACTGTTTGATTTGTTCGGTGCAGATGTCATCCTCTCCCGCAGCCTTCCCATTCTTCAGTTGGGTTATTGCTTTCTCCAGCTCGTCCATTTGGATGGGTTCCTCCAGCAATTTGGGGTCTGGCTGTTCTTGTTGCTCCATTTTGAACTTCTTTGCTCGGCCCTCTGTCTTTCCATTCAGGAGCAGCCGGTGTGCAACTTGGTTTGCTGTTACCTTACCAAAGTGTGGAGTTGTTCCTTTGTCACCACTGAGTTTTTTCAGAAGGTTCCATGCAATCTTGCTACTATGTGTCATGTCCATGCCCTCAAGGGTCTCAATCCACTTGGCTTGTCTGGCTTCACTTGTCATCCGCATGATTTGCTCTCCAAGTGCAATGGTGTCATCGTTGAATGGGTCCTCCTCATAGCGTTGCTGATATTCTGCAAGTGCATCCTTCATTTCTGTGGTTACACCAGGGATGTATCGTTGTCTGCATCCTCGTGGGATGTGCTTGCATGACACCTCTCTCAGGCGCTGCACAAACCTATCATAGTTCTGCGGGGTTGGTGGAATTTCTGCCACAGCCTGGTCCAGGTCTTCGGCGAAAGCGTTCCAGCGGGCCTTTCTGAAGTTGAAGCGCCATCTATAAGGTATAACGTGTGTCTTCACAGCCGAGTAAACCTTGATACCAATGGGTCGATGCTGGCTCCTTGGGATGGGATCGTACACAACTCTTTCACACTCAGCTGAGACTCTACTTGTGACAAAACACAGGTCTGGATTGTAGCCACGTCTCCAGGCACGGCTGTTGAAGGAGTATGGGAGTTTATGGTCGTTCAGTAGAGATAGATTGTTCGTCTCAGCCCACTCTTCTAATTTGTGTCCATTTGGGTCTGTGTTGTCGTAGCCCCAAGAGGTGGAGTGGCAGTTGAAATCTCCAACCACAAACTGGATCTTCTGAGCATGAAGGTTGTTTGTTGGTTCAAAAGAGAGGTCCCTGCTGGGTGGCTTGTAGATGGACGACACAGTGCAGTTGCTGAGTTCTACTGTGATGAATTCTATGTCGTCTTGTTGTTTTGTGTCAGTGGATGTGATGGTGATATCGCTTCTGGTGAACATAGCGCTGCCATAGGCTTTGTGTGGAATCTCAGCAACTAGAGTCATTCCCTGAATTCGAGGTCGGGCACTGTCTTTGTCCCTGTGTGTTTCTTGTAGGCACAGTACATCTATTTTCTGTTCACTGCATATTAACATACGGCCTCGCGCCGGGTCACGAACCCGGCCATTAAATAATACTACTTCCACTCATATATTGATTCGAACGTTTCTTTATGAAGATTTTATCTAAGTAATTTTCAATCGCCTGTGTACAAATTATGTAATACTTCTATTACTTACAATTTTGTAATCATGTATTCCCATTCAGGTGACGCTATGTCGAAAAATTTCATTGACGCAGTCATTTGACGATATGCAGATATCCACAGAGGCCAATATCTATCGGTTGAAAGTGCAGCGTAACGATTTTCAGCCAGATACAATTGGTGGTCCCTCGAATTGTTAAAATATTTGACGTTCATATTTATAAAATATTTGATTGTCCCTTCTGTGCAAATACTATCATTTCTCTGTGAACAAAATACTTTCAACCTGTCTATTTTAGGATGAGAGACTTTAGCAGCCAACACTGTCATTCCGGAGGCAATGAGTTGGTCTATTGTTTTGATGTCCGGGTAGCGTTGGGGTACCATAATCAGGTCGAAGAGACGGCCCTAGAAAATAATAACTTGTTTAGTAAGTAATTCATTGTACAAATGGAGACATTGAGAATTTACCGTATTGCAACAGTTTCACACAAGATTTAGCAGATTTCGAATTATGTGGTATTTGTTTTAATAACTTTTATGCTCGTAATGTCGTCTGAACGTATCCCATACACATCAATGCCAAAGCCTCTGCACTGACTCCGACCAGGAGGTCCTAGGGTTCGAATCCTGCGGCGGATATTCGACTCTCGCTGCATAGCTAGGTCGATTTTAGCTGCCGACTGGGAGAGATAACTAGGATGAGGCTGTTCTGATCGGTAGATTCTAACAGCTATAACGCAAGCCTTCGCTTTCGTGACTTTTTTTCAACAATACTGTTTACAAAACGTTTTCGAATCTCTGACAGTTTGGGCGGTTGCATTTGTACGTAGCCGTTGCTGCATATGCGATCGTGTAATATTTGATGATTGCGAATACATTTGCGCTTTTTGAAAATTCTGATAACAAGCTGAATACTTATTTAGACAGAAATGGCACTACCTATTAAACCAATAAAAATTACAATGCCAAAGAACGCTTACTCTTAATTTTGACTAGATAAAACAAGTGAGGATAGCAAAGGAATTTAGGGAGAGCCGGTTCTCACTTGGTAGCCGGCGGCGACGACCACGGCGGAGGCGAGCAGCGCGGCGGCCAGCTGCAGGCGCTGCGGCGTGGCGCGCACCCTGTCCTGCGGGGCGCCCCCGCACGAGGAGAAGGCGCGCAGCGCGGCGGCGGCGCTGGCGGCCAGCGACTCGCCCGCCACCACGCGCCACGCCAGCGCGTACGCCACCGCCGCCCCCAGCAGCGCGAGCCAGATGCGTGGGGGGAACACGCGCAGCGGCAGCGACCACGCCGGCAGCTGCGCAGGTGGAGGCACAGCCACTATGTCCCTACAGACTAATTGTGACGTAGGTATGAAGTCACAGGAAAGCAACTGGCCATGTTCTGGGTGGCACCAATTTATTGTGAAATCCGCACGATTAAATACAACATCACGTATGTAATTCAATGCATTTGTGTTCCATTCTGCGGTTTGTTGTCCCTGAAACATTTCAAGTGTAAAGTTATCATAATTAAGGGAGGGTAAATAAAGTTTTCTGCAAGAAATTCGTTTAGCATAATAAAATTATTTAGCATATTTCTCACTGTAAATGTATTTTTTACTAATTAATGCGACCTCCAATAAAAATATATGGAGCATTTTAAATTCATGAGAAATCTTAGCAGAAATGAATGGAAAATCAGATGAATACAACAAAGAATTATATTAATATGGTCAATCATCTTTACATGTGCATAATTAGAAGAGTATTATCCTAATATATATATATATATATATATATATATATATATATATATATATATATATATATATGATCTCTGCATTCTTAACCGCCTCCCTGTCCATCTGTCTCCTCTCTATTGCAATTATCTAAAATTTGCAAGTTAATGAACTGATTTCTTACCTCCACACTTCTGCCAACATTTCTGATATCTCTATAAATGCGTAGATGAAGTCTCGCTTCTAGCTCTTTTCTCTTGAGATACTCGGGACCTGCAAGCCGGATGGTGATTCCATCAATTACTGCACGTGTGAGTTTTGTCATTATATTTTGTTTAAAGAGATAATACAAGGCTCGGCCTCCGAGGTCCCTGGAGCGACTTGCCACCAGCGCCTTGGCCTCGCGCGTGCATGCCTCACTGCGCTCCTCACACTGGGTGAGCCACTCCCTGCTCCCCCCACCGGGGGCCACGACATCGACGGCCAGCGCCCACCACCGCCCCTCCCCCTCCCGTTCGCGCAGCAGCAGCCCGCGGAAGCCCTGGTGGCGCTGCCACAGCGCGGCCAGCACGCGCCGCCCCGCACGCAGCTGCGCCCCAGCCGCGCTCCCGGCCTCACGCACTCGCCTCCCGCCGCTCCTTTGTTCCTCGAGGCGCTTTTGAGGTCGCTGCTCGGCACCCACATCTTCAAAAAGAGAACGTACAGGTCTGCCAACTTTTCTGTTTGCTTTTACGTCTCTGATCGAACAGGAAGGGTATTTGAGATTGCGTCAGATTTGCCCATTTACTATTATCCCCCTCAGCTTTGTCCAACTTCCTCTGCTGTCCAAAACATTTCTGGATATTATTGCATAATAACTGGTCTTTCCCCAAAAAATTCTGTGTGTCCTCCACAATTTTACCACTTCCTGCATATCCAGTTTCAATTGTTTGCCGTCCTAGACCTTTCTTGAATGTATGGTTCGGTGAAAGTGGGATTCTTCCTTTGTCCTCTTCCTCACAATTACGAATTTCTGGTGTCCCTCCAACCGCCAGGACGACTGGCGCCGAAGAATGCAGTTGAAGGTTGCGATGTGAGATAGCGCCACTAGTTATAGACTGTAAGAAATCAACATTATTTGTATTATATAAATCTTTCTCAGGATTATTTTGTTGCGATAATTTATTTTAAAGCACAAAATTAAAAGTCCATCGCGTGGGCTACCCTAAACAGTCGAAATGTTTCCGAATCCGCAAAGGATTCCTAGACAACCTTTGCACTAGACATCGTCGGCTCTCTGTCCTCTAGGCTCTTTCTATGTTGTCCCACCTCCCTCCGGCCCCGCCCCCGCAACGATATTCAGACACTTCCTCACTTGGACATCGACGGCTTTCTGCCCTCTAGGCTCTGTTGTCCCACCTCCCTCCGCCCCCGCCCCAGCAACGTTCTTTAGTCACTTCCACACTTGGACATCGACGGCTTTCTGCCCTCTAGGCTCTGTTGTCCCACCTCCCTCCGCCCCCGCCCCAGCAACGATCTTTAGACACTTCCACACTTGAACATCGACGGTTTCCTGACCTCTAGGTTCTGTTGTCCCACCTCCCTCCGCCCCCGCCCCAGCAACGATCTTTAGACACTTCCACTCTTGGACATCGACGGCATTCTGCCCTCTATGCTCTGTTGTCCCACCTCCCTCCGCCCCCGCCCCAGCAACGATCTTTAGACACTTCCACACTTGGACATCGACGGTTTCCTGACCTCTAGGTTCTGTTGTCCCACCTCCCTCCGCCCCCGCCCCACCAACGATCTTTAGACACTTCCACACTTGGACATCGACGGCTTTCTGCCCTCTAGGCTCTGTTGTCCCACCTCCCTCCGCCCCCGCCCCAGCAACGATCTTTAGACACATCCACACTTGGACATCGACGGCTTTCTGCCCTCTAGGCTCTGTTGTCCCACCTCCCTCCGCCCCCGCCCCAGCAACGATCTTTAGACACTTCCACACTTGAACATCGACGGTTTCCTGACCTCTAGGTTCTGTTGTCCCACCTCCCTCCGCCCCCGCCCCAGCAACGATCTTTAGACACTTCCACACTTGGACATCGACGGCTTTCTGCCCTCTAGGCTCTGTTGTCCCACCTCCCTCCGCCCCCGCCCCAGCAACGATCTTTAGACACATCCACACTTGGACATCGACGGCTTTCTGCCCTCTAGGCTCTGTTGTCCCACCTCCCTCCGCCCCCGCCCCAGCAACGATCTTTAGACACTTCCACACTTGGACATCGACGGCTTTCTGCTCTCTAGGTTCTGTTGTCCCACCTCCCTCCGCCCCCGCCCCAGCAACGATCTTTAGACACTTCCACACTTGGACATCGACGGCTTTCTGCCCTCTAGGCTCTGTTGTCCCACCTCCCTCCGCCCCCGCCCCAGCAACGATCTTTAGACACTTCCACACTTGGACATCGAAGGCTTTCTGCCCTCTAGGCTCTGTTGTCCCACCTCCCTCCGCCCCCGCCCCAGCAACGATCTTTAGACACTTCCACACTTGGACATCGACGGCTTTCTGCCCTCTAGGCTCTGTTGTCCAACCTCCCTCCGCCCCCGCCCCAGCAACGATCTTTAGACACTTCCACACTTGGACATCGACGGCTTTCTGCCCTCTAGGTTCTGTTGTCCCACCACCCTCCGCCCCCGCCCCAGCAACGATCTTTAGACACTTCCACACTTGGACATCGACGGCTTTCTGCCCTCTAGGCTCTGTTGTCCCACCTCCCTCCGCCCCCGCCCCAGCAACGATCTTTAGACACTTCCACACTTGGACATCGACGGCTTTCTGCCCTCTAGGCTCTGTTGTCCCACCTCCCTCCGCCCCCGCCCCAGCAACGATCTTTAGACACTTCCACACTTGAACATCGACGGTTTCCTGACCTCTAGGTTCTGTTGTCCCACCTCCCTCCGCCCCCGCCCCAGCAACGATCTTTAGACACTTCCACACTTGGACATCGACGGCTTTCTGCCCTCTAGGCTCTGTTGTCCCACCTCCCTCCGCCCCCGCCCCAGCAACGATCTTTAGACACATCCACACTTGGACATCGACGGCTTTCTGCCCTCTAGGCTCTGTTGTCCCACCTCCCTCCGCCCCCGCCCCAGCAACGATCTTTAGACACTTCCACACTTGGACATCGACGGCTTTCTGCACTCTAGGTTCTGTTGTCCCACCTCCCTCCGCCCCCGCCCCAGCAACGATCTTTAGACACTTCCACACTTGGACATCGACGGCTTTCTGCCCTCTAGGCTCTGTTGTCCCACCTCCCTCCGCCCCCGCCCCAGCAACGATCTTTAGACACTTCCACACTTGGACATCGAAGGCTTTCTGCCCTCTAGGCTCTGTTGTCCCACCTCCCTCCGCCCCCGCCCCAGCAACGATCTTTAGACACTTCCACACTTGGACATCGACGGCTTTCTGCCCTCTAGGCTCTGTTGTCCAACCTCCCTCCGCCCCCGCCCCAGCAACGATCTTTAGACACTTCCACACTTGGACATCGACGGCTTTCTGCCCTCTAGGTTCTGTTGTCCCACCACCCTCCGCCCCCGCCCCAGCAACGATCTTTAGACACTTCCACACTTGGACATCGACGGCTTTCTGCCCTCTAGGCTCTGTTGTCCCACCTCCCTCCGCCCCCGCCCCAGCAACGATCTTTAGACACTTCCACACTTGGACATCGACGGCTTATTGCCCTCTAGGCTCTGTTGTCCCACCTCCCTCCGCCCCCGCCCCAGCAACGATCTTTAGACACTTCCACACTTGGACATCGACGGCTTTCTGCCCTCTAGGCTCTGTTGTCCCACTCCCTCCGCCCCCGCCCCAGCAACGATCTTTAGACACTTCCACACTTGAACATCGACGGTTTCCTGACCTCTAGGTTCTGTTGTCCCACCTCCCTCCGTCCCCGCCCCAGCAAAGATCTTTAGACACTTCCACACTTGGACATCGACGGCTTTCTGCCCTCTAGGCTCTGTTGTCCCACCTCCCTCCGCCCCCGCCCCAGCAACGATCTTTAGACACTTCCACACTTGGACATCGACGGCTATCTGACCTCTAGGCTCCTCCGATGTTGCAACGATCGCCTAGGTACCGTTGAGAGCGCTCGAGACCTGTGCCTACGAGGTCGACGTCACTATCATTGAAAGCAGCGCTAAACCTACGAATGGGGAGGTTATATCCGCGGTGGAATGAGAGTAGCAATTTTACTTAAACATGATTTGTGCTGGGATGTCTCAATACTGTGGTTCCTTCAACTATACAAGCCAGGTAACACGAACAATTATTAGAGTTATTGTGAAGCGAACGGTAATCATTGTTAGAGTTAAGAAAATAAATGTGTAAAAAATTGATTTAATTGCTATTTTAAGTGTTATATAAAGCCAATTGGTGAAGTCTTCAGCAAAAGTACCTTTTGTAAATAATAAATAAAAACCATGGCATGACGGACATGCGAATGAAGAATAGCCACCATACTAGTTAAAGCTCGCATTGACAATTGTGTGACAAATAAAATATTTTATATTTAAGTATAACTAACCTACCTGATGAAATCATAGACGGCGTCCTTAGTGTGTAAGAGCAGGAAGGCGAGGAGGTGGTCGTGGCGGTGGGCCGCTAGCACGTAGCCGCCCTGCCTCTCCAGCCACGCTGGCGCCTCGCCTTGCCTCAAAAGTGATAGAGAAGGGCGCCACAGCAGCAGCGGCGCCGCGGCGCGGGCGTGCAGGGCGCGTAGCCAGCGCGGGCCGTCGCCCAGGTCCACCACGCCCACCGCCCGGCCCCCGCCCACGCCCGCGCCCCCCAGCGCCCACTGCACGCCCGCCACGGGCGGCCCCGCTTCCTCCCCCGGCACACACACGCCCCGCGCCTCTACCCCCGCCCACAGCGCTACCGCCAGTGCCAGCCCCAGG
This sequence comes from Gryllus longicercus, assembly GCA_038098605.1. Taxonomy (NCBI): domain Eukaryota; kingdom Metazoa; phylum Arthropoda; class Insecta; order Orthoptera; family Gryllidae; genus Gryllus; species Gryllus longicercus. Next base: position 2,476,925 of record JAZDUA010000045.1, on the reverse strand, counting down.
GCTCGAAGCCCTGTCCCTCTGTCAAAACACCAATCACACATCACGCCGCCCTGCCAGTGTACACCACACATCACGCCACTCTGTCTTTGGACGACTTCACGAAGATTCTTTATTGCACCACCGCCATCGACGCCGCCTTCTTTTGCTCCCCCTCCGCCACTTAACAGCGCACTGGGTCGCGCAACACGAGCTTCTTTTGTTCTCCCTCGTTAAAGCCATCAAACATCGTGCCAAGTTTTCCGTTCGCCAAATATATTGAACGTTTTTATGAAAAACACTGCACATGATACTGATGCAATTGAAAAATTGATTTACAGAACAATAACGCGCCTCACATATTCAATGTAATCCTTATTCTTCCTAAAGAAAGCTTCCACAAGTTATTGTTGAAGCTATCCAATACCACAGGTATGACGCCATAGAAGGATAGCACAATGCAGGAAATGTTAGCTTATTATAGAATAAAATTATAGAATAAAAAAGCTTTCAGCAGCCCGCTCGTTGTATCAAACAATTGCTGGTGACTTAAAACTTGTCAAGGCGTCACGAGAAATGACGAAATTACTGTCTCAAATTATGACACACTGTGATCCATCAATAAGTTTCATAAAAAATACGATAACTTTTGTATTTCGACGTTTGATTTCACAACCAAACTTCGCTCCATGACGATCATAAAATATGGTCTCTGAAATGTATCTCGGACGAGCTAATCACTGTGTGCAAGGGGACATTTTTTTGCGATGTAGTGTTCCCCGGAAGGTATTGGTAATTCGATCCTGCTTATTAAATATCTGTCTGAAATCAGAAACGCCCACGCATTCCAGTTTCTAGGCTCGACGTTCGTCACTAGTTGGAACTGACCTGGGCACAGTGGATGGCTAGTAGTTGGGTCGTGGATTCAAGTTAATAGAGTCCCTCAGCAAAAATTGAGGAGGAACAGTCTCTGTGGTTTGAGATGCATAGGGCTCCAGTTCCACCCTGAGCAATTGTTGAGCTTCAAACTGTCAACAACCGGTTGAGGTGTCTCAGGGCATCAACAGATGGCACTACAATGCATGTTCGAGTGAGCTACCTGCATTTAATTTCATATATTTAATACGCACATCTATGTAAGCGAAGATTCTGTACATTTCATCATTGTCCCGTTTCGTAAGCCTTGCAGGTTCCAACGGGCGCTGGGAATTCTACTCTTCTATTCTATTCTTTACCCCGCTTCTTTTCGCAGAAGCCGCAGCTCTACCGCACGTGGAGGTAGCTATGCAAGATGATGCAATCTCTTTGCGTCGTTTTATTAAGCACGAAACTAACACCGTAAATGTGGCAATTTAAAATTTCAATTAATGCTGTAATTGATTTTAATTCTACAACTAATTATAAAAATATTGAATCGATCTTCTTGTCAGAATTCAATTTATATGTAGTTAAAAATGTTACTGAAATAACGTTCATCTTACTACGCTCAAAACTATCTTACTTCGCAACTACAGACTTCCAACAAAGCGAGCTTCAGATAATTACATTTTTTAGAAAATCTAGAGATAACAAAATTAGTAATCTATCTTTAAATCCATTGTAATATGTGAAGATTTAAATATTGATTTTCAGAGCGAATCTCACGAAAAAGAGCAGTCTCTTAATTTACTGCAATCTTTTAATTTAGATGTTACAGTGAATGTACCTACACGGAATACATCTAAATCCAAAAGGGAAAAGATCAAATTATAATTAACAAAAAGATATATAATAAAAATAAAAATAGATATAAAATAAAAACTACTAATCTAGGTTACAGTGACCACGATGTTCAAAATCTTATAATTACTAATAACATGAACAGTGACACTATAAATAATACACGTGTGTGTAAAACATACACATTCACTAAAGTTAAAATAAAATTATTTACAGAATACTTGTTGAAAGAATCATGGGACAGAGTTTATAAAGCTGTTGACAAAAATTAACACTTTTTTATCAAAGCTTTCATTACCCTTTAACGCATACTTTCCTCTCAAAAACAAACAATTATAAATTTCACAAGGAATTAGAACATCGTGTAAAAACAAAGGTACGCTGGTGGTGGAGGAAGCTGTATTACTCTGATGCTTTTTTAAATTCTGGTCGGGTCTTGATGGATGTGTATAACTTTGAACGTACAGTGACTAGATTTGTGAATGTAGGAGAAAAGAGCTGATGCTGATTGGCACAAGAGAAACACTTAGTATCCCTTTCTTGTTCATTAATAACCAGGAACTTAACTAATAACAAGAAAGAAATCTTAAAACATTAAATTTGACTCTCGGAAAAAGCTATTAATCAAAAAAATATGGCAAATGTAAAATTTACGAATATACGCATAAATGAAGTTTCTTCAAAAACTTTCTCAATATTTGATGATGTATACAATACTTTTCTAACCTGTGAGACACATAAAATATTCCATTGTAACATACTATCTTCTGACTGCAATAACAGACACACATTAACAAGGCATTAGCCACTTTAAATGATAGTTGCTTTTCTGCATTCTGCAATTGCACACCAGGCAAATCCATAAGCACACTATTGTACTTATTCTTTGAACTTGCTACAATAACATACACACACACTCACATTGGCAGACACCTAAACATCTTTAAAAATTTATTCTTCTAACAAGATACAATGGGTCACATACATAGAGTGACACATATAACTTTAAATAATAGTCAATCTTTGCTGCTTGTTGCTTAATATCTAATACACACAAGATGCTGCAGTGAAGGCAGAGAAGAACACAATCATTAGAACTCAGCATTGACATTGTTGAAGTCGAAATATAACATACACTACGTGCCATTGCAAGGGAAGGTCACAAAGTGATAAGTTGAATATATGTACGTGTAAATAATGGCACATATAAAATAATTGGAGGCATTGGTAATGATCACTCATATTATTGTTTGAAAATATAATTAATAAATTGAGTAAGGCCCTTGATAACAAATTTCATATTGTATGTAGCTACTGTGTACTCTACACAGTTCAAACAGCCTAGTGTATTAACTTTAGCAAGACACTAATTACTGTTCACTTGTAAGAGAATTTGTAAGTAACAAACTGCTAAATAGAGAGTTTCACATTGCAGCAACGTCACTATGACTCACGTACATCAACATCCGACACTGAAATAGGAGACTGTTCGTTATTGGGATGTAAGCTGGAATATTTGCACAAAATCATTTTTTTTTAATTTCTAGATTATTCTCCGTCGGTTTTGGTGAACTCTTCCGAAGTATTGCGCCAATCATGTCGTGGAAAGACATGTCCATTTTTAATACCATCCAAGCACATACCCATGTTAAAAGGCTACGCAACAGATCAAAGGGCCTTCGAAACTGCTGTTTTACAGTTCGTGATTGATCCTGGCTGTGCGAGCGTTTATATTATTTGAAAACGTGTTAATTAAGTTAATACATGGGGTAAACCTCCTACATACTCTCAAGAGAACTGGTAACATGCTTGCAATGTATCAGCGCAGTAGATTTGTAATTGACAATAACAAGAGAATGGTGCTCAAACATTCACACAGACATGAAATAACGATGAGCTATTCAATACAGATTGCTTGCTGGCGATGATAAGTCTGCAGTACAAGCCCAGAAATTCACACGTCTCGTCCCACCATTACCATGGCTCACAGAATACGATTGTTCGCCGTGAGGGAAACTATTCTACACAGATAATTCGCTGGTAATGTCTGTAGGGCAAGCGCGGAACCACTCTCAGACTCGACCGCATCGTTACCATGGTTCAGAGAATGCGACTGTTCAAATGCTCACCTCGAGGTGGAGTTCGAAGCGTTGAAGCAAAATGGGCCGCCAAAAAGCTAAGGATTGGAAGTGAAGTCACTCGGAATTGAATTGAAAGCAAGATCATTTTATTCGAACAACACCCTCATCATTCACACTCAAACACTATTTCCACTGGCAAAGAGTGAGAAGGGAGAAATCTTCAGCAGTTCCCAGCCTTCAAACAGATTTTTGAAAAATATCCCTTTTTTTATTTATTACTCGGTCTGAGAGACCTCTTGCCTAGAAGGGCGCGCAGACCTCTGCGCAGCAGAACCTTTAACCCTCTGCGCATCTGCGCACGCCAGCTGCGCGCCATCTCTGCGCAGAAGGCGGCGGCGGCCAGCGCCAGCCCCGCGCAGAGCAGCGCCAGGTGCGGCCGCAGGTCCTGCAGCTCCAGGGTCCGGGGTTCGTCACTCTCCGACCCCACCAAAGAGTCTCTGCTGATTCGTGCCATAGCGATGCGGAGACGCCAGTACATGTCCAACGTTCTGTTGTAATCACTACCCCATTTTTGTTAAAGTCCGGCGTCTCGGAACTGAATCAGCTTTAGATTCACTGCTCCAGTCCACGGCCAGTTCCTGGAAAAACATGGAGACCAGACCCTTCTATATGCCATATCTACATGAAGGGATAGGAAATTCAACGAAAAAACGTTGTTCCTTAGGCTTGAAATATATGTGTCTTGGCCTGCCATTTTCAACAGCGCTTCATGAAATCGGAGTAAATATATTTAAAAAGAATTTGTTTAGTTTCTGAATACTAGAAACTTACTATGATATTAGAATCCTCTGCATTGTCTTACACAACTTGAAATTAAAGCTACATCATCTATCGTATATACCTTTAAAATTGAGTGATGTCAAGTTACATTTGTTATTATTTTATTTCATTTAATATTATGAAAATAAATTATTATTTTAATATATTTTATATTTTTGCTAAATATGGAAAAAATGAATGATACACACACATGGCCTCTAATAGCAACCTATGATTGTTAACTTCATTGAAGTCGCAGCTGGATATACGGAATGAAGATCCTCGAAATGGATCAATTGCATGCAACGCACAACCAACAATGCTTACTGATTCTTAATTTAAAAGCTAACAATTCTCCGTCAAGGAACATCAGATTCTTTAGAACAGTGATTGGCAAAAGGGATACAAACAGAAAAATGCATCACACTAGCTACAAAAACAAATACACAGTCACTGACAGAGGGATAACAGTTGGTTAACTAAATCATTTTGCAGAGCATTCTACTCCTCACAATTATTTTTGCAGGCGTTCTGTTGACGTGCAAGTAATCGTAAGTTTATTGCGTAATATGGAACAAGTGAAAATTTAATTTTAGATGGTATTAATAATGCCTCCTCGTTACACACTAAACAAGTGCTGCTACAACCATATACTTTCTTGCGTTGTTCGTAACGGCTACATATTGTCCGAACATACAAACGTACGTGAAAGCGCAAAAGTGCAAAAGTGTCACGCCTCCCTCTCAGCCCTCCCCCTCTCCCCCTTCCCTTCTCCTCCTCACCCTTCAAATTTTTCCTGTCTCCCCCTCCCCCCGCCCCCTCTGAAACCCAGTTAGGAAGCTTTATTGTGCAAAAGTGTCACGCCTCTCTCTCAGCCTTCCCCCTCTTCCCCCTTCCCTTCTCCTCCTCACGCCCTCAACGTTTTCCTGTCTCCCCCTCTCCCCCACCCCCTTTGAAACCCAGTTAGGAAGCTTTATTGTGCAAAAGTGCAAAAGTGTCACGCCTCCCTCTCAGCCCTCCCCCCTCTTCCCCCTTTCCTTCCCCTCCTCACCCCCTCAACGTTTTCCTGTCTCCCCCTCTCCCCCACCCCCTTTGAAACCCAGTTAGGAAGCTTTATTTTGCAAAAGTGCAAAAGTGTCACGCCTCCCACTCAGCCCTCCCCCTCCTCCCCCTTCCCTTCTCCTCACCCCCTGAACTTTTTCCTGACTCCCCCTTTCCCCCACCCCCTTTGAAACCCAGTTAGGAAGCTTTATTGTGCAAAAGTGCAAAAAAGTCACGCCTCCCTCTCAGCCCTCCCCCCTCTTCCCCCTTTCCTACCCCTCCTCACCCCCTCAACTTTTTCCTGTCGTCCCCTCTCCCCCACCCCCTCTAAAACCCAGTTAGGAAGCTTTTTTGGACAGACCTTTTATCACTTCGTTATTCTGTCGACTTTTATTGACCTACCCTCATAATTGTCTGTATTACATTTGGATTTATATCACTTGTTTACAATTTACTACTAAATTTACTTACCACCTCGTAGTAATATGCGTCCATACAGGTTCCGAAGTGAGAATAACTTTCATCGACACTGCATGACGATAGATTTTGTAGACTACCCAGTACCAGTTATTATCGCCTATATATACTGCATATCGATTTTTAGAGAGTGTGGATACCAGGTGAAGTACATTGTCCAGAAATTTGTATTTGAGATCCAACAACTTTGACATATTTAAATAAGGACAAATAAAGATATTGCGAGAACATAATCGTTTATACTTTTCAATGAAATATTGCTTTTCTTTCAATGATAAAACTATTATTCCACTTCCAGCAAGTTGATCGATCGTTTCGAATTCCTGTTTACTTTCAGGTTTCATAATCAAGTCGAAGAGACGGCCCTAAAAAGGAAACTGTAGTTCAGTATGTGTAGAATACAGTATTATGAGATTTATAATAATATTTTTCAGTAAAACAATAGTTTAGTAAAATATAGGAAATATCTGACTTTAAAAGTTATGAAATTAGTTACTTTTTTAAACTGATGTAATTTTAATAAAATCAGATTATTATTTTTAATAATATCCAGATTTCGTCTTCTAAAATATTCTAAATAGTATTATAAATTAATACTAATTAAAGCAAACTGTAGTGATATTTATGTGCATACGTCTTAGTGTTGGTTTTCCTCTAATTATACCGATTTAAAAAAAAGATACGAAATATTTATCCAGTTTTACTACGTTAAATGCAAAGGCCGGTTCCTACTTACATCCGAAGGTAAAAAATTGAGAGAGCTCAGAAGAGGAATATTTCAATCGTGTAAGGCTGTGTCCTCACCTGATAGGCGGTGGCGACGACGACAGCGGAGGCGAGCAGCGCGGCGGCCAGCTGCAGGCGCTGCGGCGTGGCGCGCACCCTGTCCTGCGGGGCGCCCCCGCACGAGGAGAAGGCGCGCAGCGCGGCGGCGGCGCTGGCGGCCAGCGACTCGCCCGCCACCACGCGCCACGCCAGCGCGTACGCCACCGCCGCCCCCAGCAGCGCGAGCCAGATGCGTGGGGAGAACACGCGCAGCGGCAGCGACCACGCCGGCAGCTTCATAGGCTGAGGCAAGACCATTAGAGATTTGGAGACTGATTGTGACGTCTCAACGATGTCACACGAATGGTAGTGCTGAAATTCCGTTTGGATTTTTCCTATACAGAACGTCAGGCGATCAAACACTACATCTTCCAAATCATCCTTAAATTTCCTGTATGCTTTTTCAGGATGTTGTCCCTGGAACATTCCAATACAATTTGGTGAAAATATAATGAAGTCAAATGCTACTTGTCTGAAGGAAATAGGTTGCCGAGGTGAAGTAGTCATCACTTATGAGCAGTTTCTCGTGGACCATAATTTTGATTTTGTCGCTACTGTTTCCGCAGTATTTAACAGAAAATATCTTATTGCCGGACCGTAGAAACGAAAAAGTGTATAATTTGTGTTCATAGTTATAGTACATTAGATTTATTTAGTCAAAAAGCAGTAAAAACTGTATGAAATGTATGGGAGAAAATATTATCTGCGCACGATTTCTTGAGTTCCAGAATTCCTTCCTGTCATTTTAACTATAAATAGTTGAAAGACGAATAAACGTTTAACATAAATAAAAAAAAAAAATCGCAAGATTAGCAATATATGAAAAATTAGACATTTTCGTTTCCTAGTTATAGAAACGTATTTGCATCGGTAAACGAATTGCAAGTATAATTTTTTTGCATTGCAAACAAAATAGCAACTCACTCTTACTTCTACTCTTACCATTACAAGCAAAAGGAGAGCTCAACAAAGCGTGCACATAGTGAAGCTATATATATGTTCAGAAGCAAACCAAGGGGCCATCTCAGCATTTGCTCAATGTATCAGGGAAACTGGACAAAAAACTGATCGAGCTGATCGAGCTGATCGAACTGATCGATTAAATCTTTTAAAAAAAATTATACAATACAATTGTAAACTAATTCATTATATAATACTGTTTTGTTAAAATAAACATTATTTTTCATTTTGATAACAAGTATAGTATTTAATTGTATAGAAATAGTTATGCAGCAGTAAAGATTTTACTTTTAACTTAAATTTGTGTCTCAACTTCAATTTTTTAATGTTATCTGGCAATGCGTTGTAAAGCAACTTACATCTATGTAGATTTCTGATAGTGAGCTCTTGATACTGACACTTGATGAACGTGATTTTTATTCAAACTGAACATTTTTTTGTATATGTTGTTACTGGGATCACATTCTGTGTTGCATTTTAAATATTTAATGAAGAAAAATCTAGTTGACCTGTACTCATAATATGAGAACATCGTATCCATTCGTTATTATCCTAACAAAACCTAATGTTGTTACAAGGGAGTCTCAGTAACGACTTCTCGTTCACCAAAGACATAAGATCTTACCTTCAGGAAATGTTAATACAAAAAATATTTCGATTGCTCTGGGTACTGAAAAATTATTAATGTTCCAGTGAACAATGACAATATAAAAGCAAAAGTAATAATAATCAGGAATTTTTTTGAGTCGGAAAAGTTACAAGAACAGTTTTAAAAGTATTCTACACAATGACTGTTAGTGTTTGTATTTGAGAGTGTAAAGTACCACAATTATGAAAAGATATGAATCAATTACTTACCTTCAAACTTGTGACATTCTTTGTGGGATATTCCCAAATAAAAAACTTAAGATTCAGCCGCTCTTCAAGCTCTCTGTCCTGTTGATACGCCGGTGCGGCCACTGTCCAAAAGAGGCCGTCATAGTCCACTCGCCAGCCGAAGGCTCAAGCGTCCGAGAATGGAAGCATTGCGCCGCCGAGGTCCTTTGAACGAATTGCCCCCAGCGCCTTGGCCTCGCGCGCGCATGCCTCACTGCGCCCCCCACACTGGGTGAGCCACTCCCAGCTCCCCCCCAGCGCTCACCACCGCCCCTCCCCCTCCCGTTCGCGCAGCAGCAGCCCGCGGAAGCCCTGGTGGCGCTGCCACAGCGCGGCCAGCACGCGCCGCCCCGCACGCAGCTGCGCCCCAGCCGCGCTCCCGGCCTCACGCACTCGCCTCCCGCCGCTCCTTTGTTCCTCGGGGAGCTCCTGCGAACCCCGCTCGGCCTCCAGATGGGTCTTAAAAAGCTTCTGCAATCTCCACTCATGCTGCAGTTGTGTATTAATATTTATATCTTGACGAAATTTCTTGTTTTTCTCCTCGTGGCGTTCAGATCGAAAGTTTTTCTCAAGAAGTGTCGGAGATGGCCGGTCGTTTTTAAGCCTTATATTTGTTGTGAAGCGGCTGTGTGATGGCGACTTTTTTTCTGTGTTCCTGTTTTCCCACTGCGTTCCTTTTAAATTGGAATGGATTGTAACGCGTTCATTAAAGTTGTTCTCGAAAAGCTGATCTTCCAACAAGTCCTTTTCAAAATTGGTATTCTCCACAATGTTTTTAATTCCCGTATTTTCTTGAAGACTGTTTCTACCTCTTCCGTTCTTAGCGGCTGTCTTTTTTGGATGTCGTTTCCCTTTTGTGCTCTTTGGCTTACAATTGTGAATATTTGGTCTTCTTCCAATTGCTAAAACGACTGGTGCTGCGGAACTCAATTGAAGGTTTCTATATAAAACGGCGCCTTTCGTTACTAGCTGCAAAATAACGAACATTTTTAAGTAGTGTATTATTTCTGTTATCTTACTCACGAATTCTCTCTCAAACGTTCACTAACATAGTGCTTGTGGCAATGTAGAGTTGCTATCTTTTTTCACCGTATTCCCAGGAATAAAGAGATATTAGATAAGAGCGTGGCAGCATGATGAAGGAAGGATCACGTGAAAGCCTAGGATGGTGTTTATTGTATTAAATTTCGTAATAAAACCATTTTCGAAATTCTCTCAAAACTTACTGCAATTTTTTTTAAACTTTGTCACTGGATATCATAAAATACGCATAAAAATGAAGCAGCTCTTACGTTCGTTCAAATCCCCGGTTTTTTTGGAAATTGCAAATATTTTTGGACGACTTCCTACAACTTTATTATTCAAATTTGAGACTTTCTCCTTAATAGATTCTGTTCTTTAAAGGTAGATCTTCAAATAAGGTCACGTTCAATGTTTCAAGAGTATTAGTTGTTTTCGCGTAATTTTGACCGAAATTTAAACATTTTATTTTTTAAAACATTTTTTCCGTCAAAAACTGACCTATTATTTATATAAATGTTCTCCTCTTATGCAATGAGGGACAATAAAGAAATATTCTACTCCCATTTCCAAAGAATACTCAGTTGTTTTTTTTGGAAATTGCCAAAAATTAAATTTCAAACCTCCAAAATGAAAGATAGAGATTTTTACTTCAAACTAAGACAGTAATAAAAATTGGCTCTTTCAAAAAAGGTCGTGTACAATTACAAAAAACGAATTGATTTCTGTTGAAATTTATGCAATATCGAAAAACAAACTTTCGCAACCCCCCAATTTTTCTTTATTTTTTCCCATAGAGGGAAGACGCGTAAAATAATGACGTGGGTCTCATTTTAATCGAACTCTACAAATTTCGCATAATTAAAACTTTTGAAACAAAACGAAAAAGTAACACCACTTTTTAAGATATTTAAAATACACTAAGGCAGAGTCCGCATTTGATCCGCCTCATTGGCATGCGGTTGTTAATATGTGAAATGTCCCCAAGTTACATGAGACTTCTTGGCAATAATCGTAGGTTTGTAGATGTATGGAAAAGAAAACATTATTTAAACTCCCAATGGATAGAAATTATCACTAAATGGAAAAAAGCTTAAAGAGAAGACCGTGAACTACACAAGAAACATTTCAGTGAAAGTACAGATATCATGCTCAATATTTTTGTTATGAGAGCGCAAAGAAAAACAAACAAAATGGTTCACAATAACTGACCTCCCTGAAATAGTCATATACGGCATCCTTGGTGTGTGGGAGAAGAAAGTCGAGGACATCGTTGTGGCGGGTGGCCGCTAGTACATAGCCCCCTTGCTTCTCCAGCCACGCGGGCGCCTTGCCTTGCCTCAAAAGTGATGAAGATGGGCGCCACAGCAGCAGCGGCGCCGCGGCGCGGGCGTGCAGGGCGCGTAGCCAGCGCGTGCCGTCGCCCAGGTCCACCACGCCCACCGCCCGGCCCCCGCCCACGCCCACCAGCGCCCACTGCACGCCCGCCACGAGCGGCCCCGCCCCCTCCCACGGCACACACACGCCCCGCGCCTCTACCCCCGCCCACGCCCCCCACAGCGCCACCGCCAGCGCCAGCCCCAGGGCTCGAACCCGGGTCTCTGCGTCTTGCCGCCCTCTACCCATCGCGTCTCTCTGCCGCTGTGAGGCTTGCCCCGTTGCGACATCGCTGTTCCACTCGCTCATACACATGCACGTCACACATTTTCACGGTTGCGGGACACATTACACGGGTCTTCATATAGACTGTACGTAACTAAATAAAGGAAGGCAATTTAAAATGGATATTTCATAAGCGCAACATGTGTGGCGTAATGCGGAAAATGTTCTACATTTTGAAATTATTACCTGACAAGTTCATATACATCTATTTTGTTGTAATTAACATAAACCGTATGGTTTCCTTACAGTAAAAATGTCAATACCCCGACATTCCTTGCTGTCCCGATCTTCTGAATAATTTAAACTGTATTCTTTCTTTCGCTCGATATAGGAAAACTAGTCTACTGGATATAGCACAAGTCATCTGTTTCATATGAATCCAATCTTGTTCCGTCAACAACTGCGTAGAGTTATTGTTTGGTCGCATTGCGGTTGAGCACAGATAAAGTAAGACGGTTAGCGGGTTTTATACCTGGTGTAAAGGATGTTGGCCAGCCGGTGTTTGAGAGCAAATATCTTTTTCCCAGACCATTTGAGAGATCGTAGATGAAGGGGCAGACACGCTAAGCGGGTTGCATAGTAGTGGGTTTTTTTTTTCGTTGTTGATGAAGGACTTATTTCTTTACGAAATGAAAGTGAGAAGAAAGGAAAAGAGAAAAAGAGAGCCAAAGAGAGACAAAAAAGAGAAAGGGAAAATATAATACAAAAAGAGAGAGCAAAAGAGAGAGAAAAAATATAGTAACAGAAATAGAGAAAGAAAGAGAGAAAAGAGAGAGAAAATGAAAAAGAGAGAACGAGAAATAGAGAGAAAATGAGAAAAAGAAAAAAAGAGAGAAAAAGAGAAAGAGAAAAAGAAAGGGGGGAAAGGAAAAGAGAAAAAGAGAGTAATAATAAAGAGAAAATAAGAGAAGAAAAGAGGGAGAAAGAGAGAGGGAGAAAGAGAGATGGAGAAAAGGGAGGTTGAAGTACGGAGAGGGAGCAAGAGGAACAGAGAGAGAGTAAAAAATACAAAGAGAAAGTGACAGAGAAAAGAGAGAAAAAAGGGAAGGACGAGAGAAATGAAGAGAGAAAAAAAGAGAAAAGGGAGAGAGAAAAGAAGAGAGAGACAAAGACAGATGGAAAGATAGAGGAAGAGGTGGTAAATAAACACACTAACGAAGACGGGGTTTCAACAGAGTGTTGTATTTGAAATTCGGCTTTTACATTGTATTCAACAGTTAGACCTTCTGCCATTCGTGCTCACAAAAGAGGCCACGTAGGAGAGTTATGTAAGTTTGGCTGGCAGGATCTTCGAAGTAACTAAGACACTGGCTTTGCCCAAGAAGTAAATTTATTTCACGGTTCAGTACATTTGGTTGCTAGAACTTACAACTAAGATATCAGACCACTTGCAGGGCTCCCTCTGAATTTATGTGCTCCGAGGGCGCTTGTCACAAGGACAAGGGGAATGGATCGCGAGTGCGGCGGTGACGCTGCAAGACCTACTTTTATACATTTCAAAATTTGGTGAGGACGGTCTTCGGAGCTCCCTGATTCACAGTCGATGTGAGTCAGTCTCGTCGTTTCCTTGTTCGTCATTGCGAACCCCGAACCTCCCTGGTTCAGTCAATGTGAGTCAGTCTCTTCATATCCTTGTTTTCGGGCGTCCGCGACGCCGTTGTGAAATATTGCTTTAGAACTAAGGTGGTGTAGGGATGGCCGCTGCTGTTGTACTAGCGGGCGGACATGACTGGAGCACTGCATGTTGCCTCAACAAAACAGTCTTTTACACCCTTAACACTTCTGATAGTTAATTGAAGAAGAAAGAATAAAATCTCGCAACTATTCATTATACAGTTTTAAAGTCAGTACACTTCACATATCACAGAAATGTATGTTTAGGTATAGGATAAAAAATATTGTTTCATAAAATCATATAAAACAAAATAAAACAAAGAAAAAATGAAAGTAACTATAAATTTGTTATGAAATAGACAAATGAAATAAATGAAGCAGTCAACTGTTTTTCAATTTTAGAAAAATAACAATCATTGTTTTAACCAAGCCGCTTCCAATAACTCAAAATGCCCGATTTCATCTTCTATTACCCAAGTTTCGGTCTTTCAGCAAAGATAAAAAATAAGATTATAAGCAATAGGAATAACATGGTCGAAAACCACTTTGAAAAGTCGGTGATTTTGTTTACGGTGATGGACAGAACACCCAATATTAACCATGCTTTCTGCAATAAGCAATGTGCGTTTATCTTCAATATGCTATCTAAATTAATCGTGTCAGTAATACAGTATACTTCGCTTCTTTCTACCGTCAAATTTTTAATTCGAAATTTAAAAAATCAAAAACCATTCCGTCTCCAATTATGTCATATGTATGCCCTCTATTGCTCACATTCGCTTACGCCCCCAGTGCTTTGTGTACACAAATGACGCAATGTGCTCACACGAAGAAGATACGCCTGGACTCGGGCGTTGGAAGCGCCCCTGGGTCTCCTGAGTTCTCAGTTCCTCGTTCTGCGCGCGCCGAGGGGTCGCTTCGGCCTGGGGCGAGGCACCAACGCGCGCAGTAGAGCGCGCAGACCCCTGCGCATCTGCGCACGCGCAGCCCACCACCGACTGCGCGCGAGCTCTGCGCAGAAGGCGGCGGCGGCCAGCGCCAGCCCCGCGCAGAGCAGCGCCAGGTGCGGCCGCAGGTCCTGCAGCTCCAGGGTCCGGGGTTCGTCGCTCTTCGCCTCACTCTGACGCCAAGACGCACCTCTGCGCAGACGCCAGTACATCCCCCATGTTCGGTTGAAGTCGTCTGCCCACTTGAGATCAAGGCCCGCGTCTCGGAACTGAATCAGCTTCAGATTAATCGGGTCCACCCACGGCCAGTTCCTGGAAATTTATTAGTAGAAGAACAATCGGAGGATTATGGAAGCACTTACATATATTAGAGAAAACTATGAAAGTATTGCCGCGAAGAAAAATCAATTGGCTTCACAATTTGGCCAACAAATGATTTGGAGCTCTGACGAGCATGAATTTTCAGCAATGAGTTTTTTGTGTAGTTTGTCGAATACGGCTAGACGATTGTTATATTGGCTATTGGATTAGGAGAAAAAACCAAGCTGGCTAGTGGTTTTAATTCCCATTCCCTTAACACGTTGAACAACTCCGCAATTGTCCTTTATTACCGGTATGTACTAAATCTCCTATTATACCATCATAAAAACTGCAATAACATATTATTTTTGAAACCACAATGTCAACTTAAAAAACCATAAATTAGATCATTAATAATCAGCTACACAATCAAAAACTAGCAGGGCCAGGACTCCACGTATTTTATACTATTAAATACGGCTTTTCAATATTAAAAAAAATATTTGTAACTCGCAAGTGTTATTTATTTTAATTACTCTGATTATAACTAGTTTTGCTAAACAATGTCACGGGATTTATCTTAATAAAGTTTTCTAATATCCTTTGAGAGGGTTAGCTGAACAGTTTTGTCCCAATGTCTTATTAGTTGCCATTTATCGCCACCCTCAAGGTAATTTTTTTAAATTTTCAGAATTTTTCGGTTTCCTAATAAAAGATTCTAAATATTACTTTCAGAATATTGAAGAGGAGTTCTGTATGGAAATTTTCATTGATAATTTGAAAGCCGTTTTTAAGAAAATGGCATTTAAGCTTTACTGAAAATGCGAAATTGGAAGGTTTTTTTTACAGAAATCTTACGAGTTGTCGAATATCTCCATTTGAAGTCTTTTGAAGCTCTTGAAATCACAGACGTAACAATGGACAAAACACAAATAGAAGAAAATGTACATGTTAACCGCGTGACAGATATTTAAAAGATATTACATTTGGTAATTTTTGAAACATCAAAATTATACACTTAAATTATATTCATGTCATCTTAAGCAGTGCAATGAGCAATATCCGTTACAAAAGTTTAAAGAACACTTTTAAAGCCATTTTTGAGAAAATGACTTTTTAACGTTTTTAATAATGCAAACATTTGTACGTATTTTCACAGAAGTCAGTTCTCGCTCAGCAGCGGTCACGAGCAGACGTGCTCCGCAGCTCCGCTAGTTAGCCGAAGGCTAGCGCTTATCGCAAGTCCGACTGCCCCGGCCGCTACTGGTGCTGGTCCGGGGTCAGAAAGAAGTGCATTTATTTGTGAACAGTGGTGAATTAGGAACGTTTTCAACTTACCGTTCAAATTTACTAGTGATACAGTTGTGACCGCTCTTATTTGTGTACAAAGGTCACTTCATTCTCGTGTGAACAGTGGTGTATCAAGAACTATTGAAAATCAATACCGCCCATATATAGTGAAGTGAATAATGTTAACTGACCACGTCCCCTTCGGGGGACTAATCACACAATCAACAGAAATACTAAATAACCAAGAAAACAGTGAAGCTTTCGTCAACAATAGTACGAACGGATCGACTTTAGAATACAGTGACGTAACACAGAACCTTCAGCAACAGCATCAATTTTTATTGCATGAACATCAACAGCTGAAACAACACTTACATCAATTAGTGCAACAGAACCAACAGTTACAATTTCAAATACAGCAATATGTGCGTGAAAAAGAAATCCCAACTACCGTGCTAGAAGCTACAGCAACTAACTGCCAAGCATCTACAACGCAGGAAACGGCCTCAACCCTGTGCAGCTCATGGCAAACAATCCCGCTGCGTCGACAAAAAAGACGCAATGATGACAACTCTATACAACCGTCGAAGAAGACTAACAGTGAACATGATCCCGTATCATCAAAAAACAGGTACACTTGTGATGAAAATTTGGAAGAAACCTCGAAATCTGAGAAAATCAATGATACGACAACCAAGGGCAGCATACAAGAACAAGACAAATATCGAACACTGCCAATTTCATACCAGGCGTCAGAGTAATATCTGATATGATCAGATCTATTAAAGAAGTCATTAAAGATGAAGACTTCTCATATAAACTTGTCAAAACCTACCAAGATGAAGCCAAAATTACAATGAACAATGTGAAAATCGTACCTCAAACACCGGATGTTTATCGAAAGCTTGTTAAACATCTGAATCTAAAAAATATTGCTCATTATACATTTCAGTTAAAACAAGAAAGAGCCTTTCGGGTAGTATTAAAAAATATGCACCCAACAGCAGATGAAACGGAACTCAAAGACGCTATAGAAGCACAAGGCCACAAAGTAAGACAAATTCATAATATCAAGCATCGTTTAACAAAAGCACCTCTACCAATGTTTTTTGTGGACTTAGAACCTCAAAGTAACAACAAAAAAATATATGACGTCGAATACTTACTACATGCAAAAATAAGTTTTGAACCACCGCCACCGTTTTGAGAAATAGTACAATGCAAGCGATGTCAGTCCTATGAGCACAGTTTTCGTTATTGTACGCTTCCGTATAGCTGCGTCAAATGTGGAAAGAATCACGATAGTCGAACCTGTACTAAAACGAGAGGCACACCAGCTACATGTGCTCTATGTAGCCGTGACCATCCAGCAAATTATAAAGGCTGCGAAGTCTATCAAAAAATTCGTAACAGCAAGTATCCTAGTCAAAGTCAACACTGTAGAAATGCTACGCAAAACATAACTGAAGGTAACAATTCAAGTTCACTAACAAGTAATCAAACCATAGGAACAGGTAGACAGCTCACATATGCACAAATGGCCCAACATTCGCAAATCAATAATCAAAATGTGTCGTATGAAAATAATCTGATATCCATAATGCAAGAATCATTTAAAAAATTCGAGTCCATCTTAGCAAAGCAAGCTGAACAAATCTCCAGCCTAATTAATATCATGACTGCAATAATGAAGAAACTATGAGTAATTTACTGCGAATTGTCTCCTGGAATGCCAACGGAATACTTCAACATCGAAGAGAGTTAGAAGTGTTTCTACATCAAGAAAATATTGACATACTCCTAGTGACTGAAACACATTTTACCGAAAGAAGCTATCTACGTATATCTGACTACGAAGTATATTGCACAAATCATCCAGATGGGGCAGCTCATGGAGGCACAGCAGTAATAATTAAAACAAAAATCAGACATAATATGTACAAAGATAATGCTAAAGACTATCTGCAAGCAACCTCTATACAAGTATACGATAAGTTCGGTCCGCTCGTTATTTCAGCTATATACTCCCCTCCAAAACACAAGATAACCACCGATCAGTATATCAAGTTTTTTAGAACGCTCGGCACAAGGTTCATTGCTGGAGGAGACTACAATGCTAAAAATCAACTATGGGGATCAAGACTGGTAACTACAAGAGGTCGCGCTTTAGAAGGAACCATCTCTACACTAAAACTCCAAACAATTTCATCAGGAAATCCCACATACTGGCCAACGGATGGTAACAAGGTACCTGATGTCTTGGATATCTTCGTCACAAAGGGAATGGCACAGACCTATCACATAAAAGAACCGTCTTTTGATCTTTCATCTGATCATTCTCCAGAAATACTGACAATCAGTTCTTCTGAAATCAAAAAGAAAGAAAACATATACCTTACAAACAGAAAAACGAACTGGGAAGAATACAGCAACTGGCTTTACCATAACACCACTGCCCAGGTCCGTCTAAAATGTCCAGAAGATATCGACGATGCTGTTGAATACTTAATACAACACATTCAACAGGCAGCCGTATATGCAACTCCAGAAATGAGAGTGTTTGAAAAAAATAAATACCCATCAGAAATACTAAAAATGATTAAAGAGAAAAGACAGATGAAGATGACCTGGAGATGAAGATCATCACCCGGACGACAAACGAATACTCAACAGAACTTCCCGCCTCTTATCAAGAAAATTACAAGAAATTCAATCGGAGGAAATGAAGGAAAGAATAGAAAAGTTGTCACCCTCAAAAGCTACAGATTACTCCTTATGGAAAATTACTAAAAAATTAAAAAGGCCTACAAAACATGTCCCCCCTCTTCGTAAAACAGATGGAAGCTGGGCTAGAACGGAAAACGATAAAACAGAAGAATTTGCAAAATATTTTGCAAAAACATTTCAACCACACCCCTCAGCACTACTCACAGAAGAAAAAGAAATCATAGAATTCCTGGAATGTCCCCATCAAATGTCGCCACCAATTAAATTCTTCTCAACAAAAGAAGTCACAGCAGGGCTGAAACTACTACCAAATCATAAGGCTCCTGGACATGATCGTATTACAGGGGAAATGCTTAAAAAACTGCCTAAGAAACTCATTGCCCTTGTAACATCCATTTTCAATGGAAAATACGCATCGGACACTATCCTTCGCAGTGGAAACTGGCACAATTAATTGTGATCGCAAAACCAGGAAAACAGCTACAAGATGTTTCCTCGTACAGACCAATAAGTTTATTACCTTCTTTGTCTAAGGTATTCGAAAAACTATTACTACTTCGCATATATCCATTACTTAAAGAAAATGACGCAATTCCAGACCATCAGTTCGGTTTTAGAAATCGTCATTCTACAATAAAACAAATTCATAGAATAGTCGACACCATCAACGGAGCTCTAGAAAATAAAATGTATTGTTCCGCAATGTTTCTAGATATCGCGCAAGCGTTCGACAAAGTGTGGCATCAAGGCTTGCTATATAAAATCAAGAAATGTCTGCCGCATCCATACTATAATATACTTCAATCCTTTATTTCAGATCGATTTTTTCAAATAAAATTCGGAGATGAAATAACACCGTTTCATCCAGTATTATCAGGAGTGCCACAGGGGAGCATCCTTGAACCAGTGCTGTACACGCTGTACACCGCTGACTTACCTCAGTCCCCAGATGTCACCACTGCAACATATGCAGATGACACAGCCCTGCTAGCTTCGCACGAAAACCAAGAAACGGCAACAAGAACATTGAAAGAGCACCTCGAGCTTATAAACAAATGGTGTAAACTCTGGAGAATAAGAATGAACGAAACAAAGTCCAAATGTATAACATTTACCCTCAGACGAACAAGAAATACAAGAATAGAAATAAACGGAAAACTAATTGAAAACGTAGACACCGTCAAATATCTCGGACTACATCTCGACAAAAAGCTAACCTGGAAGAAACATATTTCGATTAAAAGAAAGGAAGCAGAACTGAAAAGTAGACAAATGATATGGCTAATAGGAAGAAAATCTTGTTTAAGTCTAGGAAACAAAATTTTACTTTACAAAACAATACTCAAACCTATCTGGTCTTATGGAATTAACCTCTGGGGAACAGCATCACATTCAAATATAGAAATAATTCAAAGATTTCAATACAAATGTCTCAGACTATTAAGCAATGCTCCCTGGTTTGTATCAAACGCCACTCTACATAAAGATCTCAATATCACCACTGTTAAAGAGGAAATCACTCTCAAATCTCACAAATACCAACACAGACTCGAAAATCATATTAATCATCTGGCCATAAACATCTTAGATAACAGCACAATGACAAGAAGATTGAAAAGAGTACATCCTCTTGATCTGGACCACAGATATAAATAATATTTTTCTTTTAAAATAATTGTTACTGTAGATATATTTTTTTGTCACAATGCTTGCACTATTGTATGTTTGTTTGTTATTGTGTTATTGTTATTTCAATGTGATGTTGCTTATTGTTGTTCTTGTTTGTTTGTCTTTTTTTTTCTCTCTCTCTGAACTGGACAATTAGTTTAAAACCATTTTTAGAAAGAACCAGAATTGTATGGTTTCTTTACATGTCAATAATATATGTACAATTGTGTTTGCCGAATGTTCGAGTACAACAAATTGCAAATAAAGCAGATGTTAAAAAAAATTACAGAAAACTCTTTAGTTTAAGAGAAACCTTATAGAATATCAATTAAAGCATATGTACTCGTAAAAGCAATAATGTAAAGAAATTGCCGCTAATGTACCTATTAACAACGTGAGAAACAAGCCAAAAACTATTATTTGAAAAAAATAAAAGAGTAACAAGAAGTTTATGTCATATAAGAGTACATTTAGCACTATCTCTACCAAAAACGTTTGGAATTTTTGGAAAATATTTGAAGCCGTTCTTGAAAAATTTAGTTTGTTTTTTTTGTAAGTTTCACATACTTCACGCAATATTGCGTGAAAACTATTAAAAGTTCCACAAAACGTCTCATGACCTTACAAAGAACGATGTATGGAAAACAAATTTCATTTGAAAATATTATCCTCAACTTCAATTTCCTTTTTGTAGGAACACGCCGAAATATATTCAAATTTTTCAAATTTTCGAAAACAGAAATATTAGCGAAAATTGAACATATGTCATCTCTATAAGAGTATTTTGCTACTTCCTTGCAACAAATTTATAGAAAAAATTAAGAGACAATTTTGAGAAAAAATTGAAAATGTCACAGAAGCGTAATGTAAAGTATTAGAAAAAATTATTCAATGTTTTCGAAAATCGCGAGCTTCCAAACAAGCCATATCAACAGCGGTTTATTTGGTTAGGGAAGAATCGCATAGTTTAAGCGCTAGTGTTGTTCACTTACACCAGACAGCCACCGGCAGATGGACGTTTTGCCGTTGATTGATTTTTGAATATCAGGGAGCCACAAAACAGGGATTCTGGCAACATGACGTGTTAGAGGATCGTTTCTTAATTTAGCATCTGAACATATCCGCTTTTTCGTCATTAGGTTCTATCGATTATTTTTTTAAAACTGAATGTTTGCCGTATTTCACGAAGCAACACACAACATTCTCTTTACCCCATAATACTCCGTGTGTACCGTGTATACCGTGTGTGTATATTGTGGCGAAACCGATTTCATCATAATTTTATAAACGAAATACACCGGATCAAAATTTAAACAAATAGACTCGGCCACCCAGGTTCCTGCCGAGAGATTTCGCAGACGGGCACACGTGCGCGACTCCGCTTATCGCGATAGTCCCTTACGCCCCCGGCCCATTAACGAAGTCGTTTAGAGGGCTGGCATTGACAGATTCAATGGGCACACGTGTTCACTGAGCCGGCTACGCAATTTCGACATCGCCCGCTCGTTTCGGGGAATCCCAAACTCATAAATTTCTTTCACGCAAACGCGCCCCCCCGTTTACGCAAACATGGGGCGATGTTCTAGAAGGAATTGGAAAATTCTGGACGCTTGCAGCTGACGCGGGGAGCGGAAAGTTCTGTGGCTTCATGCGTGGCGATTGGCTGGAAATAGTTCACTGCGCCACAAATTTTGGCCAATAGCTACACGTCTATTACAAGGATCTGGGGCACATACGAGAATATTGGGTGGGGGGGAAAGTTTACCTTATAAGATTTCGACGGAGAAAAAATCAGAAGAGCTTGGGCATCAGACGGGGCCAGATCATTAGACGGGGGGGGGGACAGTCGTCGGCCAGAGGCAAAGTTCGCCTCTGCCGGACTTATAAATTTTTCATCAATCAGACGGGGCCAGAGTATTAGGCATCGGGGAAAAGACTATTGTGTCTCTGGAAAACTTGTTATTTTTTGAGCTTGAATATTAGACTGAGGACAGTTGAGAGAGGAACTTATATGGGGGTGGGAATTTTTCGGGCGAATATGCCTATGTGGGGACTTATGTTATTTTACTGCGAGTTTTGAGCTGTGAGCCGACTGCAGTGGAGAGAGAATTTTCTCTGGGGTGGGTTTTCGCCGTGAAGAGAGGCGAATGTTTCTCCAATCGAATTCTAAAACTGTCCGAAGTTGTGTTCGACTTCTTATCATAAAAGTCAGAGAGAGACGCATAGTTTGTAACTCCGTTCCTGAGATCATCCGGCCAGCTCAGCTAGTACTGCCAGTTTCGACCAGAACTTCTAGAATCCGCCAGATCAACCAGAACTTCTAGACACCGCCTACGCGGCCACGCGTCGCCATTCCTGTGGTGACGCCACGACCCGACCGCCAGCTGACGGCCCGGGGGGGGGGCCATTGACCCCTGTTGAATTTTTCTGAAGGACGGCAGCCGTTTCCTCGCCCCGGCCGCGCCCCTCTGCGAAGGTCGCCGCCGCCCTCTCGACGGCAACGCGCCCGTTTCGGGCCCACAAAAGGGTATTCATCCCTGCGAAAGCGGTGTCGCGCTAAGACACAGTAATTTGTAATATTTGTTACCATTGTGATGCTAACTATAAGTCTTCTTAATTTCTAAGCTTTATACTGGCTACTAACTTTTCATCTTCTTATCTGTCCACCTATTTTTCAGATTTCCGATTCTATTTAATGTGTAACTTCCCTGGGGCATGTTAATCATATTGCCCAGGAATAAATGTGAATTTTTACCAGTGAACAAGTGTTTATTTTGTGTTTCCACCGTACTGTGTAACAATTCCTTCCATAACCGACTTGAGCTAGCGACAGGGCCGCTATCCCGTTCCCCAGGTAACCGGGAGTGTTACAATATATATACACGATCCGTATATATACACGTATGTAAATGAAAAAGTATGAAGTGCTCGACATGTTTTATAAAATACAACTAAGTTTTGCAGAAAACTTGCAAGCGACAGCAATCGATAAATTCAAAAATATGTGGCTTGGAGTTTTACCATACATTTTTTAAAGAGCAACATTCAAATAAGAATTGCATTGAAAAAGAAATATCTGGTGTACATAGTTGAAGGTGTGACACAGGTCCGAATACAAATTTGATCTTGCTGGATTCTTGTGATTACATTACTGAAATGGAAGAATTGTACAAAATATACAACAGAAATAAACATCACATACATAAACGCAAATTAATTCTACTTCCAAAACACTTTTCCATGTTTCTCACATTCTCTAAGATTAACCAAGTGATAGAAGTGTACCAATTGTGGGGAACCGCATTCATTATTCATTGAAGACACAAAGTTAAGCATGTGTCTGAAATTGTTATGTATATACATTTTTTTTAGATTTGAAAAACTTTAAACACTTAATTTAAATTCAGAAAATATACCATACTAATAAATATTCTGTACCGTGTATGTATATATATATATATATAAATATATATATATATATAAATATATATATATATATATATATATATATATATATATATATATATATATATAAAGAGAGAAATAATATTGTAATTCAAATATTTCAAGAAAATTTTGCAATATTCAATAAATATTAAATGATAAAGGAGTTAATGTAATGTTTTATACACAACTGCAAATATTTAAATGAAAATGTTTGTATAGGACAAGGTTTTATCCTTCTGTAATACTCTTAAATTAATACTACCGTCTACGATTAGGACTTCGAAAAATTGAGGAAATAAAAAACAAACTATTTTGAGAGGAGCTAGATGGCAGCTTGTAAGAAGATGGGCAAGACTAAAAACCTAGGCCAGATTAGAAATATTATAATACTAGTACAAGGATATCTGTGCAATTCCGAAACACTTCACGTTTAAATATAAAAAACCATATTAAATGAACAACTTGGCGGACGAAAGAATTTAACAATTGGCATTTTACTGTCTTTCAATAATATTCTACTGCTTTTAGAGAGGCTATGAAAGAGGTTTGATCAAGATTTATTCTGCTCTATACGCTTACTGGAGGAGTGTTACCATTTGAATTATTTGTGGAACATCGCCCTCAACTATACAAATACTTGCTGTCTTCCTCCTAATTATGATCATAGGAAAAAGTTTACTTTCTGTCCCGCAATGAATGCAATTTAGTTGTTCAACAATTTGAAATGTAGTACATAATTCGATTAATGTAGCGTTATAGAAAAACTAGTTTGTTTCTATTTACTACTTTAAATTGTATTGTCATAAACTGTTATAGCTTCAAAGTTTTTAGAAATGAGAGGAAGATTAATGGTAATTTTTAGGACATACCATATGTTAAATAATTGAAACTTTTGGTAACGAAACTACGTAACAGTGTGTTCGTACAAACCTGCATACAATGAGTCAAGTGGAAATTGCGTCTGCAACATACATGAAATATATGGAAAGGGACTTCCCTATCTGACTGCGACAAAGTACTTGAAAATTCCCTTAGCTGACAAGACAAAGGGACTCGAGAGGTGTCGCAAGGTGATCCCAGACTTAGGAGTGAAGAACGCAGAAGTAGAGAAAAATCCGGGATTCACGTTGCACGTGATCAAACAGGCGAATCACGACGACTTTACTCGACACAGACCCAATCACACTGACGAGACTGATCATGTGACGACGGAGGAACCGAATGCAAATGTGATTCGGGTGACAGACTGTCGGAGAGAAAGATACAGTGAGCGAGTGGAAGCAGACGTGTCGTGAGAGGCATAAGGCAGCCAAATGAGTAAGAGGTGCCCGGGAGATGTATAGTGACGAGAATATGCGAATAGGAGAGGCATACGCGAGTGTGAGTGAAGACTGGCGTGAGTGGTGGAGAGACGGAGAACGCCCAAAGAAGTAAGCGAGAGATCGAGCGAGAGCAACTCCAAACGCGCCGGGAATGGAACTGTGGCCGCGGAACCGAAACCACTCATTCCGTTAGTTCGTGGCGGCGAGTCACTTCATACGAACGGCGTCGGCGGTGGGGGCGGCTGAGTGGAGCGGTGCGGGGTCCGCGCCATCGGCGTGACTTCCAATGGGGCCATCGCTGCAGGGAAAGGGCGCCGGCCTCTGCAACGCCATCCGATCGACGCGAAACTCGTCAGCAGCAATTCAAATACACTGTAACTTTGCTCCGTCGCGAGGCTAGCGGACCTCTTTTATATGCTAATAAATGTGCTCGAAATACCCGCAAAGATGTCATTTCGAAATCCGGAAAGTCCCTTTGGATTTCCCTAAACATGCAACCCCTCTAAATAAACCCGCTCTGCTTTGACCTTCCTTCAAATGCGTGTGGTAATGGGCTGATCCATCTGAGCTAATTATGATCCAGGCCTTGATCACTAAAGCGCCGCCACAGCAGGGCTGCGAAAAGTAGCAGTCACCAGACCAGCTGTTCCCGTGACGTTCTGACGAGAGTCTGCGGCTACATACGGCCTCGCGCAGGGTCACGAACCCGGCCATTAAATAATACTACTTCCACTCATATATTGATTCGAACGTTTCTTTATGAAGATTTTATCTAAGTAATTTTCAATCGCCTGTGTACAAATTATGTAATACTTCTATTACTTACCATTTTGTAATCATGTATTCCCAATCAGGTGACGCTGCGTCGAAAACTTTCATTGACGCAGTCATTTGACGATATGCAGATATCCACAGAGGCCAATATCTATCGGTTGAAAGTGCAGCGTAACGATTTTCAGCCAGATACAATTGGTGGTCCCTCGAATTGTTAAAATATTTGACGTTCATATTTATAAAATATTTGATTGTCCCTTCTGTGCAAATACTATCATTTCTCTGTGAACAAAATACTTTCAACCTGTCTATTGTAGGCTGAGAGAGTTTAGTAGCCAACACTGTCATTCCGGAGGCAATGAGTTGGTCTATTGTTTTGATGTCCGGGTAGTGTTGGGGTACCATAATCAGGTCGAAGAGACGGCCCTAGAAAATAATCACTTGTTTAGTAAGTAATTCATTGTACAAATGGAGACATTGAGACTTTACCGTATTGCAACAGTTTCACACAAGATTTATCAGATTTCGAATTATGTGGTATTTGTTTTTATAATTTTTTGTCTTTGTAATCTCATCTGTATTCATTCCACACACATCAATGCCAAAGCCTTTGCATTGACTCTGACCAGGAGATCCTAGGGTTCGAATCCTGCGGCGGATGTTCGACTCTCGCTGCATAGCTAGGTCGATTTTAGCTGCCGACTGGGAGAGATAACTAGGATGAGGCTGCTCTGATCGGTAGATTCTAACAGCTATAACGCAAGCCTTCGCTTTCGTGACTTTGTTTTAACAATACTCTTTACAAAAAGTTTTCGAATCTCTGACAGTTTGGGCGGTTGCATTTGTACCTAGCCGTCGCTTAATATGCGATCATGTAATATTTAATGATTGCGAATACATTTGCGCTTTTTGAAAATTCTGATAACAAGCTGAATACTTATTTAGACAGAAATGGCACTACCTATTAAACCAATAAAAATTACAATGCCAAAGAACGCTTACTCTTAATTATGACTAGATAAAACAAGTGAGGATAGCAAAGGAATTTAGGGAGAGCCGGTTCTCACTTGGTAGGCGGCGGCGACGACGACGGCGGAGGCGAGCAGCGCGGCGGCCAGCTGCAGGCGCTGCGGCGTGGCGCGCACCCTGTCCTGCGGGGCGCCCCCGCACGAGGAGAAGGCGCGCATCGCGGCGGCGGCGCTGGCGGCCAGCGACTCGCCCGCCACCACGCGCCACGCCAGCGCGTACGCCACCGCCGCCCCCAGCAGCGCGAGCCAGATGCGTGGGGGGAACACGCGCAGCGGCAGCGACCACGCCGGCAGCTTAGCAGGTGGAGGCACGGCAACTATGTCCCTAGAGACTAATTGTGACGTGGGTATGAAGTCACAGGAAAGCAACTGGCCATGTTCTGGGTGGCACCAATTTATTGTGAAATCCGCACGATTAAATACAACATCACGTATGTAATTTAATGCATTTGTGTTCCATTCTGCGGTTTGTTGTCCCTGAAACATTTCAAGTGTAAAGTTATCATAATTAAGGGAGGGTAAATAAAGTTTTCTGCAAGAAATTCGTTTAGCATAATAAAATTATTTAGCATATTTCTCACTGTAAATGTAGTTTTTTCTAATTAATGCGACCTCCAATAAAAAATATGGAGCATTTTAAATTCATGAGAAATCTTAGCAGAAATGGATGCCAAATCAAATGAATACAACAAAGAATTATAATAATATGGACAATCATCTTTACATGTGCATAATTAGAAGAGTATTATCCTAATATATATATGATCTCTGCCTTCTTAACCGCCTCCCTGTCCATCTGTCTCCTTTCTATTACAATTATCTAAAATTTGCAAGTTAATGAACTGATTTCTTACCTCCACACTTGTGCCAACAGTTCTGATATCTTTCCGATAAATACGTAGTTGAAGTCTCGTTTCTAGCTCTTTTCTCTTGAGATACTCGGGACCTGCAAGCCGGATGGTGATTCCATCAATTACTACACGAGTGAGTTTTGTCTTTTGATTTTCTTTAAAGAGATAATACAAGGCTCGGCCTCCGAGGTCCCTGGAGCGAGTTGCCACCAGCGCCTTGGCCTGACGCGTGCATGCCTCACTGCGCTCCTCACACTGGGTGAGCAACCTCTTTTTGCTTCCATCGGGGGCCACGAAATCGATGGCCAGCGCCCACCACCGCCCCTCCCCCTCCCGTTCGCGCAGCAGCAGCCCGCGGAAGCCCTGGTGGCGCTGCCACAGCGCGGCCAGCACGCGCCGCCCCGCACGCAGCTGCGCCCCAGCCGCGCTCCCGATCTCACGCACTCGCCTCCCGCCGCTCCTTTGTTCCTCGAGGCGCATTTGAGGTCGCTGCTTGGCACACACATCTTCCACAGAGAACGTACAGGTCTGCCAACTTTTCTGTTTGCTTTTACGTCTCTGATCGAACAGGAAGGGTATTTGAGATTGCGTCAGATTTGCCCAATTACTATTATCCCCCTCAGCTTTGTCCAACTTCCACTGCTGTCCAAAACATTTCTGGATTTTATTGCATAATAACTGGTCTTTCCTCAAAAAATTCTGTGTGTCCTCCACAATTTTACCACTTCCTGCATATCCAGTTTCAAATGTTTGCCGTCCTAGACCTTTCTTGAATGTATGGTTCGGTGAAAGTGGGATTCTTCCTTTGTCCTCTTCCTCACAATTACGAATTTCTGGTGTCCCTCCAACCGCCAGGACGACTGGCGCCGAAGAATGCAGTTGAAGGTTGCGATGTGAGATAGCGCCACTAGTTATAGACTGTAAGAAATCAACATTATTTGTATTATATAAATCTTTCTCAGAAATATTTTGTTGCGATAATTTATTTTAAAGCACAAAATTAAAAGTCCATCGCGTGGGCTACCCTAAACAGTCGAAATGTTTCCGCATCCGCAAAGGATTCCTAAACAACTTTTGCACTAGACATCGTCGGCTCTCTGTCCTCTAGGCTCTTTCTATGTTGTCCCACCTCCCTCCGGCCCCGCCCCCGCAACGATATTCAGACACTTCCTCACTTGGACATCGACGGCTTTCTGCCCTCTAGGCTCTGTTGTCCCACCTCCCTCCGCCCCCGCCCCAGCAACGATCATTAGACACTTCCACACTTGAACATCGACGGCTTTCTGTCCTCTAGCCTCTGTTGTCCCACCTCCCTCCGCCCCCGCCCCAGCAACGATCTTTAGACACTTCCACACTCTGACATCGACGGCTTTCTGACCTCTAGGTTCTGTTGTCCCACCTCCCTCCGCCCCCGCCCCAGCAACGATCTTTAGACACTTCCACACTTGGACATCGACGGCTTTCTGACCTCTAGGTTCTGTTGTCCCACCTCCCTCCGCCCCCGCCCCCGCAACGATATTCAGACACTTCCTCACTTGGACATCGACGGCTTTCTGCCCTCTAGGCTCTGTTGTCCCACCTCCCTCCGCCCCCGCCCCAGCAACGATCTTTAGACACTTCCACACTTGGACATCGACGGCTTTCTGACCTCTAGGCTCTGTTGTCCCACCTCCCTACGCCCCCGCCCCAGCAACGATCTTTAGACACTTCCACACTTGAATATCGACGGCTTTCTGACCTCTAGGTTCTGTTGTCCCACCTCCCTCCGCCCCCGCCCCAGCAACGATCTTTAGACACTTCCACACTTGGACATCGACGGCTTTCTGACCTCTAGGCTCTGTTGTCCCACCTCCCTCCGCCCCCGCCCCAGCAACGATCTTTAGACACTTCCACACTTGGACATCGACGGCTTTCTGACCTCTAGGCTCTGTTGTCCCACCTCCCTACGCCCCCGCCCCAGCAACGATCTTTAGACACTTCCACACTTGAACATCGACGGCTTTCTGACCTCTAGGTTCTGTTGTCCCACCTCCCTCCGCCCCCGCCCCAGCAACGATCTTTAGACACTTCCACACTTGGACATCGACGGCTTTCTGACCTCTAGGCTCTGTTGTCCCACCTCCCTCCGCCCCCGCCCCAGCAACGATCTTTAGACACTTCCACACTTGGACATCGACGGCTTTCTGACCTCTAGGCTCTGTTGTCCCACCTCCCTCCGCCCCCGCCCCAGCAACGATCTTTAGACACTTCCACACTTGGACATCGACGGCTTTCTGACCTCTAGGTTCTGTTGTCCCACCTCCCTCCGCCCCCGCCCCCGCAACGATATTCAGACACTTCCTCACTTGGACATCGACGGCTTTCTGACCTCTAGGCTCTGTTGTCCCACCTCCCTCCGCCCCCGCCCCAGCAACGATCTTTAGACACTTCCACACTTGGACATCGACGGCTTTCTGACCTCTAGGTTATGTTGTCCCACCTCCCTCCGCCCCCGCCCCAGCAACGATCTTTAGACACTTCCACACTTGGACATCGACGGCTTTCTGACCTCTAGGCTCCTCCGATGTTGCAACGATCGCCTAGGTACCGTTGAGAGCGCTCGAGACCTGTGCCTACGAGGTCGACGTCACTATCATTGAAAGCAGCGCTAAACCTACGAATGGGGAGGTTATATCCGCGGTGGAATGAGAGTAGCAATTTCACTTAAACATGATTTGTCCTGGGATGTCTCTTTACTGTGGTTTCTTCAACTATACAAGCCAGGTAACGCGAACAATTATTAGAGTTATTGTGAAGCGAACGGTAATCATTGTTAGAGTTAAGAAAATAAGTATGTAAAAAATTGATTTAATTGCTATTTTAAGTGTTATATGAAGCCAATTGGTAAAGTCTTCAGCAAAAATACCTTTTGTAAATAATAAATAAAAAACATGCCGTGACGGACATGCGAATGAAGAATAGCCAGCATATTAGTTAAAGCTCGCATTGACAATTGTGTGACAAATAAAATATTTTATATTTAAGTATGACTAACTTCACTGAAAGGAACATAGATTGTTCCGCTTGTTTGGTTAAGTAGGAAGGCGAGGAGGTGGTCGTGGTGGAGGGCAGCCAGCACGTAGCCGCCCTGCCTCTCCAGCCACGCGGGCGCGGTGCGCGTCCACAGCGGCGCAGACGGGCGCCACAGCAGCAGCGGCGCCGCGGCGCGGGCGTGCAGGGCGCGTAGCCAGCGCGGGCCGTCGCCCAGGTCCACCACGCCCACCGCCCGGTCCCCGCCCACGCCCGTGCCCCCAAGCGCCCACTGCACGCCCGCCACGGGCGGCCCTGCCCCCTCCCACGGCACACACACGCCCCGCGCCTCTACCCCCGCCCACGCCCCCCACAGCGCCACCGCCAGCGCCAGTCCCAGGGCTCGAAGCCCTGTCCCTCTGTCAAAACACCAATCACGCATCACGCCGCCCTGCAAGTGTACACCACACATCACGCCACTGTGTCTCTGGACGACTTCACGAAGATTCTTTATTGCACCACCGCCATCGACGCCGCCTTCTTTTGCTCCCCCTCCGCCACTTAACAGCGCACTGGGTCGCGCAACACGAGCTTCTTTTGTTCTCCCTCGTTAAAGCCATCAAACATCGTGCCAAGTTTTCCGTTCGACTAGATATATTGAACGTTTTTATGAAAAACACTGCACATGATACTGATGCAATTGAAAAATTGATTTACAGAACAATAACGCGCCTCACATATTCAATGTAACCCCATTCTTCCTAATGAAAGCTTCCACAAGTTATTGTTGAAGGTATCCAATACCACAGGTATGACGCCATAGAAGGATAGCACAATGCAGAAAATGTTAGCTTATTATAGAAAAAAAATATAGAATAAAAAAGCTTTCATCAGCCCGCTCGTTGTATCAAACAATTGCTGGTGACTTAAAACTTGTCAAGGCGTCACGAGAAATGACGAAATTACTGTCTCAAATTATGATACACTGTGATCCATCAATAAGTTTCATAAAAAATACGATAAGTTTTTTATTTCGACGTTTGATTTCACATCCAAACTTCGCTCCATGACGATCATAAAATATGGTCTCTGAAATGTATCTCTGACGAGCTAATCACTGTGTGCAAGGGGACATTTTTTTGCGATGTAGTGTTCCCCGGAAGTTATTGGTAATTCGATCCTGCTTATTAAATATCTGTCTGAATATTGGAATCTTACGGCCTAGCCACCACCTACCAGCTCCCAACAAGAATAAAAAATAGATATCCATTAGATTCATTCCTCAGCATATTTTCAGAACTCAATTAATCACATAGGTGCTCTGTGAGTTTCCTAGTCATGTGTATTTAGATTTAGTTGTAAGATTAGCATTTAAGTTAAATATAAGTCATAAAAATACATATGATGTAGTATACATAATACTGAACTATGTACATACGTTCACTAATAAAAATATACTAAAAAAAATATTGGAAACGCCCACGCATTCCAGTTTCTAGGCTCGACGTTCGTCGCTAGTTGGAACTGAACTGGGCACAGTGGATGGCTAGTAGTTGGGTCGTGGATTCAAGTTAATAGAGTCCCTCAGCAAAAATTGAGGAGGAATAGTCTCTGTGGTTTGAGATGCATAGGGCTCCAGTTCCACCCTGAACAACTGTTGAGCTTCAAGCTGTCAACGACCAGCTGAGGTGTCTCAGGGCATCAACAGATGGCACTACAATGCATGTTCGAGTGAGCTACCTGCATTTAATTTCATATATTTAATACGCACATCTATGTAAGCGAAGATTCTGTACATTTCATCATTGTCCCGTTTCGTAAGCCTTGCAGGTTCCATTGGGCGCTGGGAATTCTACTCTTCCATTCTATTCTTTACACCGCTTCTTTTCGCAGAAGCCACAGCTCTACCGGACGTGGAGGTAGCTATGCAAGATGATGCAATCTCATTGCGTCGTTTTATTAACCACAAAACAAACACCGTAAATTTGGTAATTTAAAATTTCAATTTATGCTGTAATTGATTTTAATTCTACAACTAATTATAAAAATATTGAATCGATCTTCTTGTCAGAATTCAATTTATATGTAGTTAAAAATGTTACTGAAATAACGTTCATCTTACTACGCTCAAAACTATCTTACTTCGCAACTATAGACTTCCAACAAAGCGAGCTTCAGATAATTACATTTTTTAGAAAATCTAGAGATAATAAAATTAGTAATCTATCTTTAAATCCTTTGTAATATGTGAAGATTTAAATATTGATTTTCAGAGCGAATCTCACGAAAAAGAGCAGTCTCTTAATTTACTGCAATCTTTTAATTTAGATGTTACAGTAAATGTACCTACACGGAATACATCTAAATCCAAAAGGGAAAAGATCAAATTATAATTAACGAAAAGATATATAATAAAAATAAAAATAGATATAAAATAAAAACTACTACTCTAGGTTACAGTGACCACGATGTTCAAAGTCTTTAAATTACTAATAACATGAACACTGACACTATAAATAATACACGTGTGTGTAAAACATACACATTCACTAAAGTTAAAATAAAATTATTTACAGAATACTTGTTGAAAGAATCATGGGACAGAGTTTATAAAGCTGTTGACAAAAATGAACCCTTTTTTATCTAAGCTTTCATTACCCTTTAACGCATACTTTCCTCTCAAAAACAAACAATTATAAATTTCACAAGGAATTAGAACATTGTGTAAAAACAAAGGTACGCTGGTGGTGGAGGAAGATGTAGTACTTTGATGCTTTTTTAAAATCTGGTCGGGTCTTGATGGATGTGTATAACTTTGATCGTACAGTGACTAGATTTGTGAATGTAGGAGAAAAGAGATGATGCTGATTGGCACAAGAGAAACACTTAGTATCCCTTTCTTGTTCATTAATAACCAGGAACTTAAATAATAACAAGAAAGAAATCTAAAAACATTAAATTTGACTCTCGGAAAAAGCTATTAATCAAAATAACATGGCAAATGTAAAATTTACGAATATACGCATAAATGAAGTTTCATCAAAAACTTTCTCAATATTTGATGATGTATACAATACTTTTCTAACCTGTGATGACACATAAAATATTCCCTTGTGACATACTATCTTCTGACTGCAATAACAGTCTGCACACATTAACAATGCATTAGCCACTTTAAATGATAGTTGCTTTTCTGCATTCTGCAATTGCACACCTGGCAAATCCATAAGCACACTATTGTACTTATTCTTTGAACTTGCTACAATAACAAACACACACACACACACATTGGCAGACACCTCAACATCTTTAAAAATTTATTCTTCTAACAAGATACAATGGGTCACATACATAGAGTGACACATATAACTTTAAATAATAGTCAATCTTTGCTGCTTGTTGCTTAATATCTAATACACACAAGATGCTGCAGTGAAGGCGGAGAAGAGCACAATCATTAGAACTCAGCATTGACATTGTTGAAGTCGACATATAAAACACACACTACGTGCCATTGCAAGGGAAGGTCACAAAGTGATAAGTTGAATATAAGTACGTGTAAATAATGGCACATATAACACATATAAAATAATTGGAGGCATTGGTGATGATCACTCATATTATTGTTTGAAAATATAATTAATAAATTGAGTAAGGCCCTTGATAACACATTTCATGTTGTGTGTAGCTACTGTGTACTCTACACAGTTCAAACAGCCTAGTGTATTAACTTTAGCAAGACACTAATTACTGTTCACTTGTAAGAGAATTTGTAAGTAATAAACTGCAAAATAGAGAGTTTTACATTGCAGCAACGTCACTATGACTCACGTACATCAACATCCGACACTGAAAGAGGAGACTGTTCGTTATTGGGATGTAAGCTGGAATATTTGCACAAAATAATTTTTTTTTATTTTTAGATTATTCTCCGTCGGTTTTGGTGAACTCTTCCGAAGCATTGCGCCAACCATGTCGTGGAAAGACATGTCCATTTTAAATACCTTCCAAGCACATACCCATGATAAAAGGCTACTCAACAGATCAACGGGCCATCGAAAACTGCTGTTTTACAGTTCGTGATTTATCCTGGCTGTGCGAGCGTTTATATTATTTGAAAACGTGTTAATTAAGTTAATACATGGGGTAAACCTCCTGCATACTCTCAAGAGAACTGGTAACATGCTTGCAATGTATCAGCGCAGTAATTTGTAATTGACAATAACAAGAGAATGGTGCTCAAACATTCACACAGACATGATGAGCTATTCAATACAGATTGCTTGCTGGCGATGATAAGTCTGCAGTACAAGCCCAGAAATTCACACGTCTCGTCGCACCATTACCATGGCTCACAGAATACGATTGTTCGCCGTGAGGGAAACTATTCTACACAGATAATTCGCTGGTAATGTCTGTAGGGCAAGCGCGGAACTACTCTCAGACTCGACCGCATCGTTACCATGGTTCAGAGAATGCGACTGTTCAAATGCTCACCTCGAGGTGGAGTTCGAAGCGTTTAAGCAAAATGGGCCGCCAAAAAGCTAAGGATTGGAAGTGAAGTCACTCGGAATTGAATTGAAAGCAAGATCATTTCATTCGAACAACACCCTCATCATTCACACTCAAACCCTATTTCCACTGGCAAAGAGTGAGAAGGGAGAAATCTTCAGCAGTTCCCAGCCTTCAAACAGATTTTTGAAAAATATCCCTTTTTTTATTTATTACTCGGTCTGAGAGACCTCTTGCCTAGAAGGGCGCGCAGACCTCTGCGCAGCAGAACCTTTAACCCTCTGCGCATCTGCGCACGCCGGCTGCGCGCCATCTCTGCGCAGAAGGCGGCGGCGGCAAGAGCAAGCCCCGCGCAGAGCAGCGCCAGATGTGGCCGCAGGTCCTGCAGCACCAGGGTCCGGGGTTCGTCACTCTCCGACCCCACCAAAGAGTCTCTGCTGATTCGTGCCATAGCGAAGCGCAGACGCCAGTACATGTCCAACGTTCTGTTGTAATCACTACACCATTTTTGATAAAGTCCGGCGTCTCGGAACTGAATCAGCTTTAGATTCACTGCTCGAGTCCACGGCCAGTTCCTGGAAAAACATGGAGACGAGACCCTTCTATATGCCATATCTACATGAAGGGATAGGAAATTCAACGAAACAACGTTGTTCCTTAGGCTTGAAATATATGTGTCTTGGCCTGCCATTTTCAACAGCGCTTCATGAAATCGGAGTAAATATATTTAAAAAGAATTTGTTTAGTTTCTGAATACTAGAAACTTACTATGATATTAGAATCCTCTGCATTGTCTTACACAACTTGAAATTAAAGCTACATCATCTATCGTATATACCTTTAAAATTGAGTGATGTCAAGTTACATTTGTTATTATTTTATTTCATTTAATATTATGAAAATAAATTATTATTTTAATATATTTTATATTTTTGCTAAATATGGAAAACATGAATGATACACACACATGGCCTCTAATAGCAACCTATGATTGTTAACTTCATTGAAGTCGCAGCTGGATATACGGAATGAAGATCCTCGAAATGGATCAATTGCATGCAACGCACAACCAATAATGCTTACTGATTCTTAATTTAAAAGCTAACAATTCTCCGTCAAGGAACATCAGATTCTTTAGAACAGTGATTGGCAAAAGGGATACAAACAGAAAAATGCATCACACTACCTACAAAAACAAATACACAGTCACTGACAGAGGGATAACAGTTGGTTAACTAAATCATTTTGCAGAGCATTCTACTCCTCACAATTATTTTCGCAGGCGTTCTGTTGACGTGCAAGTAATCGTAAGTTTATTGCGTAATATGGACCAAGTGAAAATTTAATTTTAGATGGTATTACAAATGCCTCCTCGTTACACACTAAACAAGTGCTGCTACAACCACATACTTTCTTGCGTTGTTCGTAAGGGCTACATATTGTCTAATCACACAAACGTACGTGAAAGCGCAAAAGTGCAAAATTGTCACGCCTCCCTCTCAGCCCTCCCCCCTCTTCCCCCTTCCCTTCTCCTCCTCACCCCCTCAACTGTTTCCTGTCTCCCCCTCTCCCCCACCCCCTCTAAAACCCAGTTAGGAAGCTTTATTGTGCAAAAGTGTCACGCCTCCCTCTCAGCCCCCCCTCTTCCCCCTTCCCTTCTCCTCCTCACCCCCTCAACTTTTTCCTGCCTCCCCCTCTCCCCCACTTCCTCTGAAACCCAGTTAGGAAGCTTTTTTGGACAGACTTTTTATCACTTCGTTATTCTGTTGACTTTTATTGACCTACCCTCGTAATTGTCTGTATTACATTTAGATTTATGTCACTTGTTTACAATCTACTACTAAATTTACTTACCACCTCGTCGTAATATGCGTCCATACAGGTTCCGAAGTGAGAATAACTTTCATCGACACTGCTTGTCGATAGATTTTATAGACTACCCAGTACCACTTATTATCGCTTATATATACTGCATATCGATTTTTAGAGAGTGTGGACACCAGGTGAAGTTCATTGTCCAGAAATTTGTATTTGAGATCCAACAACTTTGACATATTTAAATAAGGACAAATAAAGATATTGCGAGAACATAATCGTTTATACTTTTCAATGAAATATTGCTTTTCTTTCAATGATAAAACTATTATTCCACTTCCAGCAAGTTGATCGATCGTTTCGAATTCCTGTTTATTTTCAGGTTTCATAATCAAGTCGAAGAGACGGCCCTAAAAAGGAAACTGTAGTTCAGTATGTGTAGAATACAGTATTATGAGATTTATAATAATATTTTTCAGTAAAACAATAGTTTAGTAAAATATAGGAAATATCTGACTTTAAAAGTTATGAAATTAGTTACTTTTTTAAACTGATGTAATTTTAATAAAATCAGATTATTATTTTTAATAATATCCAGATTTCGTCTTCTAAAATATTCTAAATAGTATTATAAATTAATACTAATCAAAGCAAACTGTAGTGATATTTATGTGCATACGTCTTAGTGTTGGTATCCTCTAATTATACCGATTTAAAAAAAAGATACGAAATATTTATCCAGTTTTACTACGTTAAATGCAAAGGCCGGTTCCTACTTACATCCGAAGGTAAAAAATTGAGAGAGCTCAGAAGAGGAATATTTCAATCGTGTAAGGCTGTGTCCTCACCTGATAGGCGGTGGCGACGACGACAGCGGAGGCGAGCAGCGCGGCGGCCAGCTGCAGGCGCTGCGGCGTGGCGCGCACCCTGTCCTGCGGGGCGCCCCCGCACGAGGAGAAGGCGCGCAGCGCGGCGGCGGCGCTGGCGGCCAGCGACTCGCCCGCCACCACGCGCCACGCCAGCGCGTACGCCACCGCCGCCCCCAGCAGCGCGAGCCAGATGCGTGGGGAGAACACGCGCAGCGGCAGCGACCACGCCGGCAGCTTCATAGGCTGAGGCAAGACCATTAGAGATTTGGAGACTGATTGTGACGCCTCAACGATGTCACACGAATGGTAGTGCTGAAATTCCGTTTGGATTTTTCCTATACAGAACGTCAGGCGATCAAACACTACATCTTCCAAATCATCCTTAAATTTCCTGTATGCTTTTTCAGGATGTTGTCCCTGTAACATTCCAATACAATTTGGTGAAAATATAATGAAGTCAAATGCTACTTGTCTGAAGGAAATAGGTTGCCGAGGTGAAGTAGTCACCACTTATGAGCAGTTTCTCGTGGACCATAATTTTGATTTTGTCGCTACTGTTTCCGCAGTATTTAACAGAAAATATCTTATTGCCGGACCCTAGAAACGAAAAAGTGTATAATTTGTGTTCATAGTTATAGTACATTAGATTTATTTAGTCAAAAAGCAGTAAAAACTGTATGAAATGTATGGGAGAAAATATTATCTGCGCACGATTTCTTGAGTTCCAAAATTCCTTCCTGTCATTTTAACTATAAATAGTTGAAAGACGAATAAACGTTTAACATAAATACAAAAAATTAAAATCGCAAGATTAGCAATATATGAAAAATTAGACATTTTCGTTTCCGAGTTATAGAAACTTATTTGCATCGGTAAACGAATTGCAAGTATAATTTTTTTGCATTGCAAACAAAATAGCAACTCACTCTTACTTCTACTCTTACCAGTACAAGCAAAAGGAGAGTTCAACAAAACGTGCTACTACGTGAAGCTACATTTAGGTCGAGAAGCAAAACAAGGGGACATCTAAGCATTTTCTCAAATGATCAGGGAAACTGGAGAAAAACCTAATTTAGATGGGAGTCATTGACACGGAAGCTAAAGTACATTATTTGTTACAAACATATTAAATCTTTTTAAAAAAATTATACAATACAATTGTAAACTAATTCATTATATAATACTGTTTTGTTAAAATAAACATTATTTTTCATTTTGATAACCAGTATAGTATTTAATTGTATAGAAATAGTTATGCAGCAGAAAAGATTTTACTTTTAACTTAAATTTGTGTCTCAACTTCAATTTTTTAATGTTATCTGGCAATGCGTTGTAAAGCAACTTACATCTATGTAGATTTCTGATAGTGAGCTCTTGATACTGACACTTGATGAACGTGATTTTTATTCAAACTGAACATTTTTTTGTATATGTTGTTACTGGGATCACATTCTGTGTTGCATTTTAAATATTTAATGAAGAAAAATCTAGTTGACCTGTACTCATAATATGAGAACATCGTATCCATTTGTTATTATCCTAACAAAACCTAATGTTGTTACAAGGGAATCTCAGTAATGACTTCTCTTTCACCAAAGACATCTAAGACCATGCCTTCAGGAAATGTTAATACAAAAAATATTTCGATTGCTCTGGGTACTGAAAAATTAGTAATGTTCCAGTGAATAATGACAATATAAAAGCAAAAGTAATAATAATCAGGAATTTTTTTGAGTCGGAAAAGTTACAAGAACAGTTTTAAAAGTATTCTACACAATGACTGTTAGTGTTTGTATTTGAGAGTGTAAAGTACCACAATTATGAAAAGATATGAATCAATTACTTACCTTCAAACTTGTGACATTCTTTGTGGGATATTCCCAAATAAAAAACTTAAGATTCAGCCGCTCTTCAAGCTCTCTGTCCTGTTGATACGCCGGTGCGGCCACTGTCCAAATGAGGCCGTCATATTCCACACGCGAGGCGAAGGCTCGAGCGTCAGAGAATGGAAGCATTGCGCCGCCGAGGTCCTTTGAACGAATTGCCCCCAGCGCCTTGGCCTCGCGCGCGCATGCCTCTCTGCGCCCCCCACACTGGGTGAGCCACTCCCTGCTCCCCCCACCGGGGGCCACGACATCGACGGCCAGCGCCCACCACCGCCCCTCCCCCTCCATCCCCCGTTCGCGCAGCAGCAGCCCGCGGAAGCCCTGGTGGCGCTGCCACAGCGCGGCCAGCACGCGCCGCCCCGCACGCAGCTGCGCCCCCGCCGCGCTCCCGGCCTCACGCACTCGCCTCCCGCCGCTCCTTTGTTCTTCAAAGAGCTTCTGAGAACCCCGCTCGCCCTCCACATGGGTCTTAAAAAGCTTCTGCAATCTCCACTCATGCTGCAGTTGTGTGTTAATATTTATATCTTGACGAAATTTCTTCTTTTTTTCCTCGGGTTCGATTCCCAGTCGGGGCAAAAATTAATTTTGCGCTTTCCTTGTAATGTCTCAGTATCTGTTGGTGTGTGACGATGAGAAAGCTCACTTATCAGGTTGATAAATTCAGAATACAGCGTAAGGATGGCGATGTGCTAACCGTACGTTCCCATTAATCCATGGCCCCAAGGCCCGGACGCAGCTGGTAAGCGTTAGCTCATAGTACATACATACTCTAACTATTAAAATTTTTCAACTTCAGAATATATAATTGTGAAGCTGTTAGTAAGTGGGAAACACCAAAAATTAAAAAAAAATGTAAATAAATGAGGAAAAATAATATTATTAAATTATTAATTAAATTTCGCATAATTAAAACTTTTGAAACAAAGCGAAAAACTAACACCACTTTTTAAGATATTTAAAATACACTAAGGCAGAGTCCGCATTTGATCCACCTCATTGGCATGCGGTTGTTAATATGTGAAATGTCCCCAAGTTACATGAGACTTCTTGGCAATAATCGTAGGTTTGGAGATGTATGGAAAAGAAAACTTTATTTAAACTCCCAATAGATAGAAATTATCACTAAAGGGGAAAAAACTTAAAGAGAAGACGGGGAACTACACAAGGACCATTTCAAGAACATTATGTGAAAGTACAGATATCATGCTCAATATTTTTGTTAGGGGTGCGCAAAGAAAAACAAACAAAATGGTTCACAATAACTGACCTCCCTGAAATAGTCATATACGGCATCCTTGGTGTGTGGGAGAAGAAAGTCGAGGACATCGTTGTGGCGGGTGGCCGCTAGTACATAGCCCCCTTGCCTCTCCAGCCACGCGGGCGCCTTGCCTTGCCTCAAAAGTGATGAAGATGGGCGCCACAGCAGCAGCGGCGCCGCGGCGCGGGCGTGCAGGGCGCGTAGCCAGCGCGGGCCGTCGCCCAGCACCACGCCCACCGCCCGGCCCTCGCCCACGCCCGCGCCCCCCAGCGCCCACTGCACGCCCGCCACGGGTGGCGCCGCCCCCTTCCCCGGCACACACACGCCGCGCGCCTCTACCCCCGCCCACGCCCCCCACAGCGCCACCGCCAGCGCCAGCCCCAGGGCTCGAACCCGGGTCTCTGCGTCTTGCCGCCCTCTACCCATTGCGTCTTTCTTCCACTGTGAGACTTGCCCCGTTGCGACATCGCTGTTCCACTCGCTCATTCACATGCACGTCACACATTTTCACGGTTCCAGGACATTACACGGGTCTTCATACAGACTGCACGTAACTAAATAAAGGAAGGCAATTTAAAATGGACATTTCATAAGCGCAACATGTGTGGCGAAATGCGGAAAATGTTCTACATTTCGAAATTATTACCTGACAAATTTATATACATCTATTTTGTTGTAATTAACATAAATCGTATGGTTTCCTTACAGTAAAAATGTCAATACACCCACATTCCTTGCTGTCCCGATCTTCTGAATAATTTAAACTGTTTTCTTTCTTTCGCTCGATATAGGAAAACTAGGCTACTATATATAGCAAAAGTCATCTCTTTCATTTGAATCCAATCTTGTTCCGTCAACAACTGCATAGAGTTATTGTTTGGTCGCATCGCGGTTGAGCACAGATATAGTAAGACGGTTAGCGGGTTTTATACCTTGTGTAAAGGATGTTGACCATCCGGTGTTTGAGAGAAAATATCATTTTCCCAGACCATTTGAGAGTTCGTAGATGAGATTGGAGGGGCAGACGCGCTAAGCAAGTTCCATAGCAGCGGGGGGTTTTAGTTGTTGATGAAGGACGTTAAGTCTTTACGAAATGAAAGTGAGAAAAAAAGGAAAGAGAAAAAGAGAGCCAAAGAGAGACAAAAAGAGAAAAGGAAAATATAATACGAAGAGAGAGAGCAAAAGAGAGACAAAAATATAGTAACAGAAATAGAGAAAGAAAGAGAGAAAAGAGACAGAAAAAGAAAAAGAGAGAAAATGAGAAAAAGAAAAAGAGAGAAAAAAAGAGACACAGAAAAAGAAAGGGGGGAAAAGGAAAAGAGAGTAATAATAAAGAGAAAATAAGAGAAGAAAAGAGGGAGAAAGAGAGAGGGAGAAAGAGAGATGAAGAAAAGGGAGGTAGAAGTACGGAGAGGGAGCAAGAGGAACAGAGAGAGAGTAAAAAATACAAAGAGAAAGAGACAGAGAAAAGAGAGAAAAAAGGGAAGGACGAGAGAAAGGGAGAGAGAAAAAAAGAGAAAAGGGAGAGAGAAAAGGAGAGAGAGACAAAGACAGATGGAAAGATAGAGAAAGAGGTGGTAAATAAACACACTAACGAAGACGGGGTTTCAACAGAGTGTTTTATTTGAAATTCGGTGTTTACATTGTATTCAGCAGTTAACCTTCCGCCCTTCGTGCTCACGAAAGAGGCCACGTAGGAGAGTTATGTAAGTTTGGCTGGCAGGATCTTCGAAGTAACTAAGACGCTGACTTTGCCCAAGAAGTAAATTTATTTCACAGTTCAGTACATTTGGTTGCTAGAACTTACAACTAAGATATCAGACCACTTGCAGGGCTCCCTCTGTATTTATGTGCTGCGAGGGCGCTTGTCACAAGGACAAGGGGAATGGATCGCGAGTGCGGCGGTGACGCTGCAAGACCTACTTTTATACATTTCAAAATTTGGTAAGGACGGTCTTCGGAGCTCCCTTATTCACAGTCGATGTGAGTCAGTCTCGTCGTTTCCTTGTTCGTCATTGCTAACCCCGAAGCTCCCTGGTTCAGTCAATGTGAGTCAGTCTCGTCGTTTCCTTGTTCGTCATTGCGAACCCCGAAGCTCCCTGGTTCAGTCAATGTGAGTCAGTCTCGTCGTTTCCTTGTTCGTCATTGCGAACCCCGAAGCTCCCTGGTTCAGTCAATGTGAGTCAGTCTCGTCGTTTCCTTGTTCGTCATTGCGAACCCCGAAGCTCCCTGGTTCAGTCAATGTGAGTCAGTCTCGTCGTTTCCTTGTTCGTCATTGCGAACCCCGAAGCTCCCTGGTTCAGTCAATGTGAGTCAGTCTCGTCGTTTCCTTGTTCGTCATTGCGAACCCCGAAGCTCCCTGGTTCAGTCAATGTGAGTCAGTCTCTTCATATCCTTGTTTTCGGGCGTTCGCGACGCCGTTGTGAAATATTGCTTTAGAACTAAGGTGGTGTAGGGATGGCCGCTGCTATTGTACTAGCGGGCGGACATGACTGGAGCACTGCATGTTGTCTCAACAAAAAAGTCTTTTACACCCTTAAACCTTCTGATAGTTAATTGAAGAAGAAAGAATAAAATCTCGCAACTATTCATAATACAGTTTTAAAGTCAGTACACTTCACGTATCACAGAAATGTAGGTTTAGGTATAGGATAATAAATAAACATTGTTTCATAAAATCATATAAAACAAAATAAAACAAAGAAAATAAAAATAAAAGTAACTATAAATTTGTTATTAAATAGACAAATGAAAT
The DNA here is from genome assembly GCA_038098605.1 of Gryllus longicercus. NCBI lineage: Eukaryota > Metazoa > Arthropoda > Insecta > Orthoptera > Gryllidae > Gryllus > Gryllus longicercus. Next base: position 2,433,397 of record JAZDUA010000045.1, on the reverse strand, counting down.
AAATGAAGCAGTCAACTGTCGTTCAATTTTAGAAAAATAAGAATCATTGTTTTAACCAAGCCGCTTCCAATAACTCAAAATGCCCGATTTCATCTTCTATTACACAAGTTTCGGTCTTTCAGAAAAGATAAAAAATAAGATTATAAGTAATAGGAATAACATGGTCATAAACCACTTTGAAAATTCGGTGATTTTGTTTACAGTGATGGACAGAATAGCCAATAATAACCATGCTTTCTGCAATAAGCAATGTGCGTTTATCTTCAATATGCTATCTAAATTATTCGTGTCAGTAATACAGTATTCTTCGCTTCTTTCTACCGTCAAATTTTTAATTCGAAATTTAAAAAAAATCGAAAATCATTCCGTCTCCAATGATGTCATATGTTTGCCCTCTATTGCTCACATTCGCTTACGCCCCCAGTGCTTTGTGTATACAAGTGACGCAATGTGCTCACACGAAGAAGATACGCCTGGACTCGGGCGTTGGAAGCGCCCCTGGGTCTCCTGAGTCCTCAGTTCCTCGTTCTGCGCGCGCCGGGTTTCGCTTGGCCTGGGGCGAGGCACCAACGCGCGCAGTAGAGCGCGCAGACCCCTGCGCATCTGCGCACGCGCAGCCCACCACCGACTGCGCGCGAGCTCTGCGCAGAAGGCGGCGGCGGCCAGCGCCAGCCCCGCGCAGAGCAGCGCCAGGTGCGGCCGCAGGTCCTGCAGCTCCAGGGTCCGGGGTTCGTCGCTTTCCTCCTCCGACACCACCTCACCCGTACCTCGAGAGACACGATTGTACAGACGCCAGAACATCCCCCACGTTCTGTTGAAGTCGTCTGCCCACTTGAGATCAAGGCCCGCGTCTCGGAACTGAATCAGCTTCAGATTAATCGGGTCCACCCACGGCCAGTTCCTGGAAATTTATTAGTAGAGGCACATTTGCTACAGTCGGAGAATTATGGAAGCACGTACATATGTTAGAGAAAACTATGAAAGTATTGCCACGAAGAAAAATCAATTGGCTTCACAATTTGGCCAACAAATGGGTCGGAGCTCTGATGAGCATGAATTTCAGCAATGAGTTTTTTGTGTAGTTTGTCGAATACGGCTAGACGTCTGTTAGATTGACTTATGGATTAGGGGAAAAACCTAGCTGGCTAGTGGTTTTAATTCCCTTTCCCTTAACACGTTCACAACCCCGCAAATGTCCTTTATTACCGGTATGTACTAAACCTCTCATTATACCATCATAAAAACTGCAATAACATAATATTTTTGAAACCACAATGTCAACTTAAAAAACCGTAAATTAGATCATTAATAATCAGCTACGCAATCAAAAACTAGCAGTGCCAGGACACCACGTATTTTATACTATTAAATACGACTTTTTAATATTAAAAAAATTATTTGTAACTCGCAAGTGTTATTTATTTTAATTACTCTGATTATAACTAGTTTTGATAAACAATGTCACGGGCTTTATCTTAATAAAGTTTTCTAATTTCCTTTGAGAGGGTTAGCTGAACAGCCTTGTCCCAAGGTCTTATTAGTTGCCATTTATCGCCACCCTCAAGGTATTTTTTTAAATTTTCACAATTTTTCGGTTTCCTAATAAAAGATTCAAAATATTACTTTCAGAATATTGAAGAGGAGTTCTGTATGGAAATTTTCATTGATAATTTGAAAGCCGTTTTTAAGAAAATGGCATTTAAGCTTTACTGAAAATGCGAAATTGGAAGGCTTTTTTACAGAAATATTACGAGTTGTCGAAAATCTGCAATTTAAGTCTTTTAAAGCTCTTGAAATCACAGACGTAACAATGGTCAAAACACAAATAGAAGAAAATGTACATGTTAACCGCGTGACAGATATTTAAAAGATAGTACACTTGGTAATTTTTGAAACATCAACATTATACACTTAAATTATATTCAAGTCATCTTAAGCAGTGCAATGAGCAATATCCATTACAAAAGTTAAAGAACAAATTTAAAGCCATTTTTGAGAAAATAACTTTTTAACGTTTGTAATAATGCAAACATTTATACGTACTTTTACAGAAAACTCTTGAGTTTAAGAGAAACCTTATAGAATATCAATTAAAGCACATGTACTCGTAAAAGCAATAATGTGGAGAAATTGCCGCTAATGTACCTGTTAACAACGTGAGAAACAAGCCAAAAACTATCATTTGAAAAAAATAGAAGAGTAATAAGAAGTTTATTTCGTATAAGAGTACATTTAGAACTATCTCTACCAAAAACGTTTGGAATTTATGGAAAATACTTGAAGCCGTTCTTGAAAAATTTAGTTTTTTTTTTTAAGTTTCACATACTCCACGCAATATTGCGTGAAAACAATTAAAAGTTCCAAAAAAAGTATCATGACCTTACAAAGAACGATGTATGGAAAACAAATTTCATTTGAAAATATTACCCTCAACTTCAATTTCCTTTTTGTAGGAACAGGTCGAAATATAGTCAAATTTTTCTAATTTTCGAAAACACAGAAATATTAGCGAAAATTGAACATATGCCATCTCTATAAGAGTATTTTACTACTTCCTTGCAAGAAATTTATAGAAAAAATTTAGAGACAATTTTGAGAAAAAAAAAGAAAATATCACAGAAGCGTAATGTAACGTATTAGAAAAAATTATTCAATGTTTTTGAAAATCGCGAGCTTCCAAACAAGCCATATCAACAGCGGTTTATTTGGTTAGGAAAGAATCGCATAGTTTAAGCCTTAGTGTTGTTCCCTTACACCAGACAGCCTAGAAGAAGATAGACGTTTTGCCGTTGATTGATTGTTGGATATCAGCGAGCCACAAAACAGGGATTCTGGCTACATCACGTGTTATAGGATCCTTTCTTAATTCAGCATCTGAACATATCCGCTTTTTCGTCATTAGGTTCTATCGATTAATTTTTTAAATCAAAGTTTGCCGTATTTCGCGAAGCAATACACAACATTCTCTTTACCCCATAATACTCCGTGTGTACCGTGTATACCGTGTGTGTGTATATATATACACGATCCGTATATATACACGTATGTAAATGAAACAGTATGTAGTGCTCGACATGTTTTATAAAATACAACTAAGTTTTGCAAATAACTTGCAAGCGACAGCAATCGATAAGTTTAAAAATATGTGGCTTGGAGTTTTACCATACATATTTTAAAGAGCAACATTCAAATAAGAAGTGCATTGAAAAAGAAATATCTGGTGTACATAGTTGACGGTGTGACACAGGTCCGAATACAAATTTGATCTTGCTGGATTCTTGTGATTACATTACTGAAATGGAAGAATTGTACAAAACATACAACAGAAATAAACATCACATACATAAACGCAAATTAATTCTACTTCCAAAACATTTTTCTATGTTTGTCACATTCTCTAAGATTAACCAAGTGATAGAAGTGTACCAATTGTGGGGAACCGCATTCATTATTCATTGAAGACACAAAGTTCAACAAGTGTCCGAAATTGTTATGTATATACATTTTTTTTAGATTTGAAAAACTTTAAACACTTAATTTAAATTCAGAAAATATACCATACTAATAAATATTCTGTGCCGTGTATACCGTTTGTGTATATATATATATATATATATATATATATATATATATATATATATATATATATATATATATATATTTATATATATATATATATTTATATATATATATATTTATATATATATATTTATATATATATATATTTATATATATATATATTTATATATATATATATATTTATATATATATATATTTATATATATATATATTTATATATATATATATTTATATATATATATATAAAGAGAGAAAGAGAGAGAGAGAGAGAGAGAGAGAGAGAGAGAGAGAGAGAATATTGTAATTGAAATATTTCAAGAAAATTTTGCAATATTCAATAAATATTAAATGATAAAGGAGTTAATGTAATGATTTATACACAACTGCAAATATTTAAATGAAAATGTTTGTATAGGACAAGGTTTTATCCTTCTGTAATACTCTTAAATTAATACTACCGTCTACGATTAGGACTTCGAAAAATTGAGGAAATAAAAAAAAACTATTTTGAGAGGAGCTAGATGGCAGCTTGTAAGAAGATGGGCAAGACTAAAAACCTAGGCCAGTTTAGAAATATTATAATACTAGTACAAGGATATCTGTGCAATTCCGAAACACTTCACGTTTAAATATAAAAAACCTTATTAAATGAACAACTTGGCGGATGAAAGAATTTAACAATTGGCATTTTACTGTCTTTCAATAATATTCTACTGCTTTTAGAGAGGCTATGAAAGAGTGTTGATCAAGATTTATTCTGCTCTATACGCTTACTGGAGGAGTCTTAGCATTTGAATTATTTGTGGATCATCGCCCTCAACTATACAAATACTTGCTGTCTTTCTCCTAATTATGATCACAGGAAAAAGTTTACTTTCTGTCCCGCAATGAATGCAATTTAGTTGTTCAACAATTTGAAATGTAGTACATAATTCGATTAATGTAGCGTTATAGAAAAACTAGTTTGTTTCTATTTACTACTTTAAATTGTATTGTTATAAACTGTTATAGCTTCAAAGTTTTCAGAAATGAGAGGAAATTTAATGGTAATTTTTACGACATACCATATGTTACAAAATTGAAACTTTTGGTAACGAAACTACGTAACAGTGTGTTCGTACAAACCTGCATACAATGAGTCAAGTGGCATGCAACATACATAAAATCTGCAACATACATAAAATATATGGAAAGGGACTTCCCTATCTGACTGCGACAAAGTACTTGGGAATTCCCTTAGCTGACAAGACAAAGGGACTCGGTGTGACAAGACAAAGGGTGAGGTGTCGCAAGGTGATCCCAGACTGAGGAGTGAAGAACAAAGAAGTAGAGAAAAATCCGGGATTCACGTTGCACGTGATCAAACAGACGAATCACGACGACTTTACTCCACACAGGCCCAATCAGACTCACTAGACTGATCACTCGACGACGGGGAGACGAATGCAAATGTGATTCGGGAGACAGACTGTCGGAGAGAAAGATACAGGGAGCGAGTGCTAGCAGACGTGTTGAGAGAGGCATAAGGCAGCCAAATGAGTGAGAGGTGCCCGGGAGATGTCTGATTACAAGAATATGCTAATACGCGAAAAATACGGGAACGTGAGCAAAGACTGATGTCAGTGGTGGAGAGACGGCTAAAGCCCCAAGACGTATACGAGAGATCGGGCGTGTGCATCTCCAAACGCGCCGGGATTCGAACTGTGGCCGCGGAACCGAACCTACTCATTCCGTTAGTTCGCGGCGCCGAGTCGCTTCATACGAACGGCGTCGGCGGTGGGGGCGGCTGAGTAGAGCGGTGCGGGGCCCGCGCCATCGGCGTGACTTTCAATGGGGCCATCCCTGCAGGGAAAGGGCGCCGGCCTCTGCAACGCCATACGATCGACGCGAAACTCGTCAGCAGCAATTCAAATACACTGTAACTTTGCTCCGTCGCGAGGCTAGCGGACCTCTTTTATGTGCTAATAAATATGCTCGAAATACCCGCAAAGATGTCATTTCGAAATCCGGAAAGTCCCTTTGGATTTCCCTAAACATGCAACCCCTCTAAATAAACCCGCTCTGCTTTGACCTTCACTCAAATGCGTGTGGTAATGGGCTGATCCATCTGAGCTAATTATGATCCAGGCCTTGATCACTAAAGCGCCGCCACAGCAGGGCTGCGAAAAGTAGCAGTCACCAGACCAGCTGTTCCCGTGACGTTCTGACGAGAGTCTGCGGCTACACACGGCCTCGCGCCGGGTCACGACCCCGGCCATTAATTAATACTACTTCCACTCATATATTGATTCGAACGTTTCTTCATGAAAATTTAATCTAAGTAATTTTCAATCGCCTGTGTACAAATTATGTAATACTTCTATTACTTACCATTTTGTAATCATGTATTCCCAATCAGGTGACGCTGCGTCGAAAACTTTCATTGACGCAGTCATTTGACGATATGCAGATATCCACAGAGGCCAATCTCTATCGCTTGAAAGTGCAGCGTAACGATTTTCTGCCAGATACAATTGGTGGTCCCTCGAATTGTTATAATATTTGACATTCATCTTTATAAAATATTTGACTATCTCTTCTGTGCAAATACTATCATTTTTCTGTGAACAAAATACTTTTATCCTGTCTATTACAGGCTGAGAGACTTCAGGAGCCAACACTGTCATTCCGGAGGCAATGAGTTGGTCTATTGTTTTGATGTCCGGGTAGCGTTGGGGTATCATAATCAGGTCGAAGAGACGGCCCTAGAAAAGAATCACTTGTTTAGTAAGTAATTTATTGTACAAATGGAGACATTGATACTTTATCATATTGCAACAGATTCGCGCAAGATTTAGCAGATTTCGAATTATGTGGTAATTGTTTTTATAATTTTTATGCTCGTAATGTCGTCTGAACGTATCCCAGACACATCAATGCCAAAGCCTCTGCACCGACTCCGACCAGGAGGTCCTAGGGTTCGAATCCTGCGGCGGATATTCGACTCTCGCTGCATAGCTAGGTCGATTTTAGCTGCCGACTGGGTGAAAGTACTAGGATGAGGCTGCTCTGTTCGGTAGATTCTAACAGTTGTAACGCAAGCCTTCGCTTTCGTGAGTTATAATTGTTAACACAAGTCATTTTCGTAATTAGAAACTGGTTTTCATGTACCAAGGCCTATTCATGTAGGCTTGGTAAAGAGCAGAAAGCATAAAATTTCTGCAGTTTTTTCTCACAAGAGTAAATATTATAGTATTTCTCAGCTGAATATGTATTCTTGAATAGATAAAAATAAAAATATAAAATGTTCACTGTTGGAAAACGCAGCTCTTCGTAATTAATGTTGTTTTAAAACGGAAACTTGATTTAATGTAGAATCTATTTTTAAACGGCCATACTCTGAACTGCGTAATATGTCATTGTAGGCCGTGTATAGTGCATAAGAGGCAATTCAAAACATACACAGAAAATAGAATACTCTGTTTAATCTTATCCAGAAAAATTATTTGGTGCTTTTAATTCAACTTGATTTTACATAGATTTTAACTGACGCTCTTTCATGGCTGCCGTGAGTGCACTCAAAGAACTAATTCTCCAAACACTAATTGAAAGTTTAACTAGTAATGCTATACAGATAGGCACAAACGTTCCAGTTACAGTTTTCTATTCCCTTTTGTCTCGGCTAATTATTCTGACTTGCCACATACTCTTATTAACTGATATCTATCAACGCCCAAAATATATTGTTTTGACATTTTCTAAATTTTCAATTTCCTAATTTTGGAATGGAAATAATATTTTAAGCATATTACGGAATAGTAAAACCCCGTCCTAAAAAGGAATTTTCCTTGAAACATGTGGAGCTTCTTTAAGAAAAAGGAGTTTAGGCGCTTCTATAAACACAAAATTTGAAATATTTTTCATATATTTATTTTGAAAACTTCATTAGAAGTCATTTGAAGTACTGCACAAAGTACTTAATACAATACTGTTTACAAAAAGTTTTCGAATCTTCTGACAGTTTGGGCGGTTGCATTTCTACATAGCCGTCGCTGCATACGTGATCAACTAATATTTGATGATTGCGAATATATTTGCGATTTTGTATTATTCTGATAAAATGCTAAATACATATTTAGACCGAAATTGCATTACCCATTAAACCAATAAAAACTTACAATGTCAAAGCAAACTTTCCTTTAATTTTGACTTGTAAAAGCAAGTGAGGATAGCAAAGGAATATAAAAAGGGGCTGTGTCCTCACCTGGTAGGCAGCGGCGACGACGACGGCGGAGGCGAGCAGCGTGGCGGCCAGCTGCAGGCGCTGCGGCGTGGCGCGCACCCTGTCCTGCGGGGCGCCCCCGCACGAGGAGAAGGCGCGCAGCGCGGCGGCGGCGCTGGCGGCCAGCGACTCGCCCGCCACCACGCGCCACGCCAGCGCGTACGCCACCGCCGCCCCCAGCAGCGCGAGCCAGATGCGCGGGGAGAACACGCGCAGCGGCAGCAACCACGCCGGCAGCTTCGCAGACGGAGGCACGACCACTACGTCCCTAGAGACTAATTGTGACGTAGGTATGAAGTCACTGGAAAGCAACTGGCCATGTTCTGGAAGGCACCCATCTACTGTGAAATCCGCACGATTAAATACAACATCACGTATATAATCTGATCTATATGTGTACCATTTTGCTGTTTGTTGTCCCTGAAACATTTCAAGTGTAAAGTTATCATAATTAAGGGAGGGTAAATAAAGTTTTCTGCAAGAAATTCGTTTAGCATAATAAAATTATTTAGTTTATTTCTTACTGTAAATGTAGTTTTTACTAATTAAAGCGACCT